>OX451741.1:13846835-15046835 GCA_948472305.1 Vicia faba
GTCCTGTTTTGCAAGAAGATGGTGTTTTTGTGTTTTGGAAGGCTTGAGAAGTGTTTAGCTCATGCTTCTGACTCAAGGCAATAAGCAAAACTTGTTTTGAATGGTTACAAGGATTGGTTTTATCAGATACAGGAGTTCTCTTTGTTTTTGCAAGTTGACTTGGCTTTTAAGAAAAGTGTGAAAATACAATGCAAAGAGTTGTACCACCTAGCTTAGGATCTGCCAAGAGTTGGTAACAATTGTCTAATATTAGTGAACTTTGTTTGCTGCAAAATAAAGGGTTCAAGGCTCAAGAGGAACAACTTGACATAAAGCCAACTTTATGAAAATGGCAATGTTTGCCTTTTTGCTATTTTTGGATTAATCTCTTGTGTAAACCTCTATTGATCAGAACAAAGCTTCAATCCATTGAGTTTGCATTCAATTTTTGAGTGTGGAAGGGTTTAGAGACCTGTGATCAAGTACAAGTAAGGCTGGATAGAATTTGCAATTTGTAGCAACATGAAACATGCCATGGATCAAAGTGACTTTTTACCAAATTCAAACCTTCGATTCTCCCTAACCATAAATGATTTTGGAGATTTCTTGGACATTTTGGAAGCATGTAACATGATCTACAATCCATATTTGAAATGAATTTTTAAATTACAATTGGAACTAGGTGAAAAATGGCCATGAAGATAGGTCAAAATCCTGCCTAAACTAGGGAAAATTTCACTAAGTTAAAAGTTTCATGGACCCTTATTCCAAAAATCATAACTTGAGATCCAAGCATATTTTGGGAAAACTTTGTGAATAAAAGTTATAGATTTTGTGTAGGACTACAACTTTCATGGTCGAAGTTTTGTTTGAATCCAATTTCATCATGGAGAAAAAGTTGGGCAAAGTTGAAAAAAAAAAGAAAATTTCATAACTTAGAAAAATTATAAGTTATGAAATTTTTTAATCTTAAACCCTAATTTGAAAAATTAGGTTTCTTGATGAACAAGTTTCATGTTTTGACATATCTTGATGAAAAATGACCCTTGGCACTTGATTTTGACCAAAAAGTCAAAGTTTGACTTTTCAGTGTACAATTGATTTTTGATCAATTGACTGGAAAATTCATCTGTAAATCCAATGCATTTGAGATCTTTTGAACCTTGTGAATAGGTCAAGATTATGCCATTGAGTCCTTGAATCCATGCTTGAACCCAATTTTCCATTGGCTAGGTTAAAAATCAGAAATTGCCCTTCTGCAGTCAAAACCCTAAAAATGACCATTTTCCCTTTTGATGATCTGATCCAATTTCTTGAGGAGTTGTGGTCCAAACTTGATCAAATGGTTCATATGAGTCTATAATGTTGATGTGGGTAAAAAATTATTAAGTTTGACTATAAATTGGCCATAATTGACTTTTTCCCCAATACAACTGATTTCTAGGTCAACTGTCCAATTGACTGGGCAAAAATTTGATTCAAAGCTTGAAACTTGGTATGGGAAATCTTATAAGTCCAACATGAAGTATGAAAGTCACATTGAGCATTGGAAGTCCAAAAATCCCTGTGCAAACTCAAACCTTAATTTCAGGTCAACAGTGCAAGGAGATGTCTTGAGTAGAGCAAACCCTAATTCTGTCTGGAATCCAAAGAGTCTTGTGGGGGGGAATCTTGATAAAATGAGAGGGAAAATTTTGGGGTACAACAGCGGCCCCTGTTCAATCTTCTTGAACCTGAAGAGTTAGATTGGCGAGTTTGCCTTTCGTGACTCGAAGGTAAAAGAGGATTGGACACTAGAGTGCCCGTAAATTTGCACTCGTCAAGACGTAGTTGAAGAAATGGGCTTAAAGATGCCATTTGGAGATGGTTGAATTTTACTGGAGATGGGCTTAAATATGCCATCCAAAATGTCTGTTGAAAATCAGGAGAATGAACATCAGAATGGTATCCTTATTTGGAACGTATCTAAGTTGTATTTGGAGATTGAATTTGTATGAGCAATGGAATGACGTCCGTGTCTGGAGCGTATCCGAGCTATAACTGTATTTGATTCTTGAATGAATATCAGAATGAATACCATGTCTGGAGTGTATCTGTATTGTATCTGAATCTGAAATCTGAATAAACGACCGAATGACATCCATGTATGGAGCATCTTTGGGCTGGGGAAAAAGTTAGAATGAGTGACAGAATGGCAACCATGTCTGGTGCGTATCTGGACTGTATCTTGAAGTTGAGATCTGTATGAGTAGCAGAATGACTTTCGTGTCTGGAGTGTATCCGTACTGTAACTAGGATCTGAAAAGGCAGCAGAATGACTTCCATGTCTTAGAGTGTATCTGAGCTTGAAGTTGATAGTTGAATCTGAATGAGAAATAGAATGGCTTCCGGGTCTGGAGTATATCTAGGCTGTATCTGATTGTTGAAGTCTGAATGAGTGGCATAATGGCATTTATGTCTGGTGCGTATCCGTACTGTATCTTGACTTTGAATTCCGAATGAGTAATAGAATAACCTCCGTGCCTGGGGTGTATCCATACTGTATCTGAATAAGAGATCTGAATGAGTAACAGAATGACTTCCGCGTCTGGAGTGTATCCGTACTGTATCTGAAATCTTTGAATATTTGTTAAAGGTAGCTTTTAATCTTATCCTGAAAAGGGTAAAATGTTTGCTAAAACACAAAGTTATGTTGCATGACATGTATGATGCAATAAAATGTGTTTTATCAATGTTTATGATATATGAATGTAATGTATGTGCATGTAAGCTGATTAGTTGTCTTGCTGAGGAAAATAAATCCTTGATAGCGGGAGAAAATAAAATCCTTGACTGCTGCTGGGGAGAATAAATCCATGACCACTGCTGGAGATTCTAAATCTTTGATTGTTGAAGATGAGAAATCCTTGGACCACAGTTGAGGATAGAAAATCCTTGGCGACTAGTGGGGATTAACAAGAACTTTGACAACTTCTACGGGGATGTGGGAATCCTTCATGACTTTCCTGGGGAAAAGGGATCTTTCAAGTCTGCTTGAGAAACTTTCTTGGGGAACCCTGAGAACTTTGATGACTGTAGCTGGGGAGTCACCAATGGGAATCCTTACTCGGATGGGGAAAAGGGATCTTTCAGGCCTGCTTGAGAAACTTGCTTGGGGAACCCTGAGAACTTTGATGACTGTAGCTAGGGAGTACACCAATGGGAATCCTTACTCGGTTGGGTAATAGGGAAACTCTAAAGACCTCTACTGGGGATCAGACAAAAGAAAACCTTGATCTGCTGGAGAATAAGGAAAACTCTGATGGCTTCTGCGGAGAATAAGAATGAGAAACTTCAATCTTCAGGGGAATTGAAATCTTGGAGGCTTTACTGGAGAAGTGAGAATGCGAATCTTCGATCCGTAGGGGATTACAAATTTTGACAAGCTCGCGCTGGGGAGTCATGGATACTTAGGTAACTTTACTGGGGAATCCAGACTGAGGATCTTCAATCTGCTAGGGGAAAATAAATCCCTGGGAACTTCAAACTGGAGAGTTAAGAATGAGAATCTTTATTCTGCTGGGGATGAAGAACTCTGTGGGGAATAGTTATACTCGTTGGAGAGTAGCTATTCTTCTGGGGAGATCAGGACTCTGGGGGAAAAGGCTTATTCCTGTTTGGAAAAAGTTCAGGAGTTTGGGTTGTAAGCCAATCTACTGGGGAATTATCCTTAGTTGGGATAAAAGTTAACTGTTATCTGGGGGGTTTTCTCATATTTTAAGATAACTTGCTGGGGAGTCTGGAGAAACTGGATGGTTTCCGTTGTGAATTGGTAGTTGGAAAATTGACTTCGCTGGGGAAGAAGGTTTCATCTTCGCTGAGGATCCATGACCCAAAGTTTTTTCTCCGTTGGGGATTTTAATTCTGATGGGAATTAGAGGTTTGAAATATGGCTCCGCCTGGGATTGGGAGTTTGAAGTTTCGACTCTGGAGAGAATTTTGAAATTTAATTCTGCTGGGCATATGTTTTTCAAGGTTTAGCTCCACTGGGGATCCAGATGATGTACCGCAGGGGGTCTCTCTTGGAATAGCCTAAAGACGTTTTCCTATCCTTTCAACTTATCAATAATCGTTCTTCCACATTTCGTTCATTTGTAAACAGTGATTATATTCAAATGCATATGCTCATTTAATAAATCATTGGACGTTTTCAAATAAAACACAAGTGTAAAAAAGAAAGAAAAGGCGGATAATTTTCTGCGCTTTGAAGTATCTTTGTATTAACTTTGTGTAAGTATTTTGTACAAAGGAGACAATCATCCTAGTAGGAGAATGTTGTCATAAAAAATGAAAAAACTTATACAAAGAAAGGTGGCTATGTGTAAAAATTCCATGGGGTTCTCATTCTGCTATAACCTTCGTTACTCTGCTATAACCTTCGTCACTCTGGATATCTTGGCCACCAGGATGAAACGATGTCCATTGGATGCTGTAGGCTTGATCTCTCCAATCATGTCGATTCCCCACATCGCAAATGGCCAAGGAGCTGTTAGGACATTGAGAGGAACTGGAGGAATATGTACGTTGTCAGCGTAGATTTGGCATTTGTGACAAGTACGGGAATGTTGATGACAATCAGCTTCCATGGTAGACCAGTAGTAGCCTGCCCTTAGAATCTTTTTGGCCATCGTATGACCGCTCAAGTGGGTGCTGAATGTACCATTATGTAGTTCAACCATGATCTGCTCAACTTCAACCTTGTCCACACAACGGAGTAGGATGAAATCATGATCGCGCTTGTATAGGATACCATTGCTCAGGAAGAACTTTGTCGAGAACCTCCTCAGAAACTTTTTGTCGTTGACTGAAACTCCTTCAGGGTATTCTTGTACTTCGAGATACCTTTTGACGTCATGAAACCACGGTCGGTCCACTACTTCTTCGGTATTAATCTCGTGACAATGTGCAGGTTCGTCCATCCGCTCAATGGTGATTTGAGGAGCCTCATTATCCCACTTAAGTTTAAACATGGATGACATTGTAGCTAGCGCATCTGCCAACTGATTCTCTTCTCGCGGGAAGTGCTCGAAGGTAATCTGCTCGAAATGTGGTAACAATGTCAGGACATGTTCTTTGTAAGGGATGAGGTTTGGATGTTTAGTATCCCACTCTCCTTTGATTTGACTGATAACCAAAGCTGAGTCCCCAAATACAATCAAAGATTTGATTCCGAAGTCAATGACAGCCTTGAGACCAAAGATACAAGCTTCATACTCGGCCATGTTGTTGGTGCAGCTGAAGCAGAGTCTAGCAGTGAAAGGTGTATGGTAACCTTCTGGAGAGATTAGTACCATGCCGATACCGTTTCCAAGTGCGTTGGAGGCACCATCAAAATACAGGGTCCATCGGGATCCTTGTTTAGGTCCGTCATACGGTCTGTTCTCTTCAATGTTGCTCAAAGTCATGATATCCTTGCCGGGGAAGTCGAATCTCATGGATTGGTAATCTTTGACAACTTGATGGGCCATATGATCGGCTAGTACACTCCCCTTTATAGCTTTTTGGGTCATGTACTGTATATCATATTCGGTGAGGATCATCTGCCATCTAGCGATTCTTCCGGATAGAGCAGGCTTCTTGAAGATGTACTTGATCGGATCCATCTTAGAGATCAGTAAAGCGGTATGTGTCAACATATACTGCCTTAACCGGCGAGCAACCCATACCAAAGCGCAGCAAGTTTTCTCGAGCAGTGAGTAGCGAGTCTCACAGTCGGTAAACTTTTTGCTAAGGTAATAAATAGCATGCTCTTTTCGGCCAGACTCGTCATGTTGGCCCAATACGCACCCCATTGAATTCTCCAAGACGGTCAGATACATGATTAACGGTCTTCCTTCAACGGGTGGCATCAAGATAGGAGGTTCTAGCAAATACTCCTTGATTTACTTGAAAGCAACTTGATAGTCATCATTCCATTTAACCACCTGATCTTTCTTCAACAGCTTGAAGATTGGTTCACAGGTAGATGTTAGGTGAGAGATGAACCTTGCGATGTAGTTTAGGCGTCCCAAGAAACCTCTGACCTCTTTCTCAGTGCGAGGGGTAGACATTTCTTGTATAGCTTTGACTTTGGCAGGATCAACCTCGATGCCTTTGTTACTGATGATGAATCCCAAGAGTTTACCAGACCTGACTCTGAAAGTGCACTTGTTAGGGTTCAGTCTGAGCTTGTACTCTTTCAGCCTGACAAACAAATTTTGCAGATGATCGAGGTGTTCTTCTTCAGTTTGTGAACGGGCTATCATGTCGTCCACGTAAACCTCTATCTCATGATGTATCATATCATGAAACAAAGCTACCATGGCACGTTGATAGGTTGCCCCGGCATTCTTCAGTATGAATGGCATCACTTTATAGCAGAAGGTACCCCATTGAGTAACAAAAGTAGTTTTCTCCATGTCTTCAGGGGCCATTTTGATCTGGTTGTACCCTGAAAATCCATCCATGAAAGAAAATACCTTATGCTGAGCTGTATTGTCAACCAAAATGTCAATGTGCGGTAGTGGAAAGTCATCTTTAGGGCTAGCCCTATTTAAGTCTCTGTAATCCACGCACATCCTGACTTTGCCATCCTTCTTAGGCACAGGCACAATGTTAGCAACCCATTATGGATAGGAAGTAACAGCAAGAAAGCCATCATTGAACTGCTTTATCACTTCAGCTTTGATCTTTTCAGACATGTCGGGCCTCATGCGGAGAACTTTACGTTTAATTGGTGGGCAATCTTCTCTTGTAGGGAGACGGTGAACCACAATATCTGTATCAAGTCTCGGCATGTCTTCGTAGGAACAGGCGAAGATCTCAACATATTCATTCAGCAGCTGAACTAAGCGCTTCTTGACATTTGGCTCTAGGTTAACACCCACTTTAACTTCTTTCCTGTCTTCCTCTGTTCCCAAGTTGATAGTCTCTAACAACTCCTCGTGAGGTAGAATAGCCCTTTCTTCCTGTTGTAGCAGTCTAGCCAATTCTCCAGGCACTTCACAGTCTTCATCACCTTCGTATTCGGCATGGTAGACCAGATCTTCAGAGTCACTGAAGGCCATAGCAAAATTGTTACCCACGGAATCTGGAATGGATGGGTACCTGCATTGGTGAGCGTGGTGTGTGTAAGGGATAACCACATTTAAGCAAATAAAATGTAAAAAGAAAGAAAATGAGCACAAAAGTTTATATATGAAAACGTCTGTGATTCATTAAAAATGGCATATGAAGATGAAAAATCAAACCCTTACAAATGGACCGATGTACCTCGGGTAAGGCACATGGTTAAAAGTGTACGAATTGTTTAGGAATTATTACAAACCAACAGAAAATGTTCGAAAGATAAATTACTGATTGATGAAAGTAATGGGAACAAAATCCTTTGCCTCCCAATTGCATAGTCCTCCTTCAACGGTCGGGAAAATCTAATCTTCAAAGTTGCTCTCATATTCACCATTCTCCAAAGCATGAACTCCATGATGGATGATCTTCAAAGGTGGCCCTCCATCCCGGGAGCGGCGCACAGCCTTTTGAGCAGAAGCAGTGAAACCCAAGCCGAACTTATATGTCTTGTAAGGAAAATCTGGAAGCTGACCCCATACTGTGCTTCCTCCTTCCTTAATCACAGCCTTCGCATCTTTAAGGGATGACATCCGGGACACAGGTTTGGTAATGATGGGCACAGAAGGCACTGCTGCAATTTCCTGAGCTACCTCCTCAAAATGCTGAAAGGGGGTTTCAATGAATTCACCATCCAATTCCATATAGCGGAAAAAATTAAGATGGCTTATCATGTATTCCTCTTCACCGCGAACTGTCACAATTTTCCCCTGGACATGTTATTTAAGCTTCTGATGCAGAGTAGATATAACGGCTCCAGCATGATGGATCCAGGGTCTTCCCAACAAGCATGAGTAGGAGAGACGGATGACATAGAATGTGGAATTGAAAGTTTCAGTACCCACTTTAATCGGGATGTACACCTCCCCGTGGACCATCCGCTTAGAACTATCAAAGGCTCTGACGATGATATTGCTGGGCTTCAAAATTAGACCTTCACAATCTAGTCTGTCCAATGCCTTCTTTGGTAAGACATTTAAAGACGACCCGGTATCAACCAGAACATGAGCTAAAGTAGTCTCTCTAAATTCCACCGAGACATGCAGCGCATCATTATGCTTTCTCCCTTTAGATGTTAAATCGGCATCGGAGAAGCCAAGACCGTTGTCGGCTGTTAGGCTAGCTACACACTCCTGGAACTGGTCCGTAGAGGTTTCCTGAGGCACGTGGGCCGTCTTTAAGAATTTGATCAAAGCTTTGGCATGAGCTTCGAAACAGAGAAATAGGGCAAGCATAGAGATTTTTGAAGGGGTTTGCCCCAGTTGTTCTACGACATCATAATCGCTTTTCTTAATTATTTTTAAAATCTCCTCCATTTCCTTTTGAGTGGTCTCGGGGATGACCAAAGGCTGAGCCCTCGTCCTGACGGGCGCTTCTTGGATCCCCTTACCTTTATCAGCAGCAACAGTAGAGGGTTCAACTACGGGAGTAACAATTTCTTCAATCACTGGAGTTTGCACGAATATGTTGACCGACACAGGAGTAACCTTAGGAGCACTTGAGGGTCCGAAGATTTCCCTTGGAGGAGCAATCTCCGGAGAGAAAATTCTTCCGCTGCGGGTGATTTTACTCGTCCCAACAATATTTCCTATGTCAGGAGTCTCTTCATCAGAACTTTCTTCAACTGATTCAATCTGCTTAACACCGTGGTAGAAGATCTCTCCTCCATAATTCCACGATATTATTTTGTTGGACTTGTATGGGATAGGCCCCGACATAGTTATCTTTAGAGGTACAATCTTTGGATCGGATGTAATCTTGACAGGTCTTTTGGAGACCTTGGAAAGATTGGTGGAAATGGTAATTATAGCAACATCTTTGACAGGAGATGGTATAACAGGAGTTTTCTCAAAGAGGATTTCTTGATTATCCATTAGGCGTTGGATGCCTAACTTCAACAACGAACAGTCGGATTGTAAGTTCGAACAAAGGTAACAATCTTTTTCACAGCCTGGGAAAATCCCGGCTTTCAACAGATTCATCTTGATCATTGGAAATTGGGTCATTAAGTCATCAATAAAAGCAACATAAAGATCTTCTTCAACCGCATGGACGTTGTGACCATGTTTTGGCATTGGAGCGGATATCACATTAGGCTTTTCGGGGGCGTCGAAATCCACCTCTTTGGCATCTATTAAATCCTGGATCTTATTTTTGAGGGCCCAACAATTGTTGGTGTCGTGCCCCAAGCTGTCATAATGATAAGCACACTTTGCATTTTCATGGTAATAAGGATAGAATGTATTCGGATTCTTCGGCGCTTCTTTCAAACTTGCAAGGTTTAACTTCAACAGATGAGGGAGAACCTGGGCAGGTGTCATGTTGTTCCGGGTGAATTGCTGTGTAGGCCTTTCCAACCTTGCTTGGTTGGTTCTGGATTGATTGTTTCTAGGCTGATCATCCGCAGACTTCTGAATCATTACAGCCCCCACCGCTGGCCGGCGCTCAACTCTTCCTTGACTTCTCTGAGAGTAGACAGCTGATAGCTCTTTCTTAGCAGGAAAGGTTTACTTGATAGCATCGGAAGCAGATGCATCCTTTTGAATTTTTCCGCTCTTGATTCCAGCTTCAACTCTTTCACCGGTCAGAATTAACTCGGTGATCCCCGCATATGAACTTCCGATCAAGTGATTAAAGAATGGACCTGACAGGGTCCCCAAAAACATATCAACAAGCTCCCTCTCAGACAATGGTGGCTGCACCCTTCCAACCAAGTCCCTTCATTTCTGGGCATACTCTTTAAAGCCTTCATTAGAGACCATACCCATACTCTGTAATTGAGTACGAGTAGGGGCTAAGTCCGCATTATATTGATATTGTCTGTAGAAGGCAGCCGCCAAATCCTCCCAATTGTGCACATCAGATCTCTCAAGCTGGTAAAACCAATCTAATTGCGTACCCGACAAACTATCTTGAAAAAAGTGGACCCACAGATCCTTATCAGAAGAATGAGGTTGGATCTTTCTGACGTCAGACCGTAGGTGCATCTTCGAACAAGACAAACCATCGTATTTAGCAAATGTAGGCACATTGAATTTAGGGGGAGTCACAATCCCAGCGACCAACCCTAGCTCTTCGAAGTCCAACCCAGGCACTCTTTGCACTTCCATTGCTGCCAGACGTTCTTCCAGATTCTTATACTTGTCATCTGCAAGTGGGTATTGCTGCTCAGAATAATCTTTATCCTCTTCCTCTTCTTCTTCCTTAGACTTAGATTGCACGATAGTTCCTTTACCTTTACCAACCCCTTCATCAGATATTGAGGGGAAATCCAGGACCTTTCTAGCTTGGTTCTCAAATCTTCTTACCATGGTTGCCACTCCAACCCTCTTCTTTTTCTTCTTCTCTTTTTCCTTTTCCTTTTCCAGCAGTGCTTTAAGATCCTCCTGACCATTTGCCAAGGTCACGAGGAGTTGTTGGAACTGTGAATTTTGTGCTTGTAAGTCTTTAACCGTCTGCTCTATATCCATCTTGCTGAAATAAACAACAGAGAGATAAGGAAACCTGGTGTGAAGACCTGCTTATGCATATGATGAATGATATGTTATTCATGTAATGCATTCAAGGATTCAGAAATTCAAATTTGTTGCAAACAAAAAGAACACACATCATATTACTAAGAAGAATTTGTTAGTACATAAATGCCCCATGGGCAAAATAATACAAAATTCTAATGTAAAAATACGTTGCGCATCCTCTTTGGTGCTATGTAGATGTTGAGAGTCTGCTCTTCATGGAGTTGATGAGTAAGTCCCAAAACCTTCTTCTCACTGGCGTAGAATTGGGCTTCAAAAGTATTGTGTTCTCCCTTGAGCTGTATCCAACTCCTTTGTAAATCTTCCAATGATGTTGGCATGTCAGGATGTAGGAGGGTGTATGGAACCTCTCCTTCCATAACAGGCTCTTTGATCACCGGGAGAATATAGGGGTAAGGCATCATAAGACTCTGGGTGCGGGTTCGTACCCACTTGAGGTAAGGCTCAAGGGGGATGGAATTCTTGTGTCCCAGGGTCTTACTATCCACCTTGTTGGGCATCCTCCAAGCTCGGATAAACCTTTGTCGAAGTCCTTGAGCATCATTGTCGAAGTTAAAAACCAAGTCTGGAATCAGCATGTCATATGGGCCATCCCTTCGGGCATACCCAAATTGTCTCAGAGCCAAGCAGGGGTTGTAGGTAATGCCTCCCCTAATGCCAAGTAGTGGGACATTAGGGAATTCCCCACAATGATCAATGATGATGACATTTTCTCTGGACCGAGAACACCAATGAACATCAGAATGTGTAAGAGTCATCAACCGTTGTGACCACCTCAAGCCCTGCTCATTCTTCAAGACTGACTGGGGAAGGTGAGAAGTAAACCACCTTGATATAATAGGAGTACAACACATGAGAACACCTCTTTTCCTCATTGTTCGTGTGTAAAATGAGTGGAGGATGTCCCCAAGCAATATAGGCACATGATTCCGAGATATGAAAATCTTGATAGCATTCACATCTATAAGCTGACCAGGGTTTGGGAACAAGACCAACCCATAGATGAGAAGTGCTACAATCTCCTCAAAAGCTTGCAGATCTAGAGAATTCCAGCAGTCTTGTGCCTTCTCAAATAGAAACTTTGCCAAGAAACCCTTGACACCACTTCTGGTTTCCCAATGACCTTTGATATCATATGGTTACAAGTGTAAGGCTTGAGCAACATCTTCAGGATTTGGTTCTCTTTCCGTACCGTTGTAGGGTAGTTGATGGACAATAGGAATCCTAAGGAGTTGAGAAAATTCCTCCAAAGTAGGTACTAATTGGTCATCAGGAAATGTAAAGCAATGGTGTAAGGGGTCAAAGAACTGGAAGAGAACTTTCACCATGTCTTCTTCAATGTTGGAGTTGACCAAGTTGAGAAGTCAACCATGTCTTTCAGTGAAGGGAGAATTCTCTGGAATCTTGGAACCAAGCTCCTTGAGTAGAGGAGGAATTCTCACAAGGTTGACTGGGATTGTTTTCCTGCGAAGTAATTCCATAACCTACAAAACAGGAACAAAGATGAAGATCCAAACCCTTGAAATGGTTAGTGGATGCATATGATGCTTTATGATGTTCATGATGTATGCACAAGTATATGTATAAGCAAGCCACACAAGATCCTAGTTTCAGGCTTGCATGGGGTTTCCTATTAAGATCCTAGTTTCAAGGGTATAATCAGAGAAGGGAGAATTATGACCCTATTCCCATGAGCTATACAGAGCTAATACCGACATTTATTCAGAAGAATTTGGTTCAAACCCGACCACCTCCCGCCATACCGTCACCATTGCCTTGGTATTACAAGGCAGACCAAACATATGCTTTTAATCAAGGAGAACCAGAGCATAATGTTGAGAATTGTTACCCTTTAAAGACTGAGGTACATAAATTGGTAAAGTTTGGTGTTTTATCTTTCAAGGACGTGGGACCTAATGTGAAAGATAATCCTCTACCCAAGCACAGGGGAGTAAATGCTGTGAACATGGTGGCCGGTTGTCCATGCGACTTCCGAATTTTTAACGTTAATCAAGTTAGAGGAGATTTGGTGAAAATGCATGCAGACCTCTGTGAATTTAGCTATTATACACATGACCATTCCAGTTGTGCTATTTTTAGTACAAACATACAAGGTTGTGATAAGATAAAGGCTGATTTGTAGGAGATGATGGATGAGGGCCTCATCCACATAATCAGGCCTAGGGCAGAGTATGAAGAGGAAGTGAATATGGTTTCTGGATGTCCTGGTGAATTCAATTTTTTTATGTAGAGTATATGAATGAGGACCTCGTACATTTGCATGCTACCTTCTTCCATACGGCTGGTCAGGTGGAACACCAATATGGATCTTGCCTAGTTTGCTGTCGAGATTCTAGAGGATGTTCAATCGTGAAAAGGGTGTTCAGTTGTTGTTAGACAATGGGACTATCAATGTCATAAGTCAAAGGGATGATGAGCATGAAGTTGATATGGTTGAGGTTTGTTTGACTGAAGAAGAGTCCAATGAAGAGTATGCCTCTGCAGATGAGTATTTCTCTTCAGACGAAGACTTGTTTTCCAGAAATGACTTATTAATTGCTCACAGAGAATCCTTAATGAGGGTACTGGAACAAGCTTTTGTGGAGAGTGATATGCCAATAGACTAATTCAGCAGCGTAATAGGAAACATTAATTCATGTAATAACTTGAGTTTCTGGGATGACGAACTGCCAGATGAAGGAAGGAATCACAACTTGTCCCTCCACATCTCTATGAACTGCAAGAATGATTCACTATCCAATGTGCTGATTGATAATGGATCCGTGTTGAATGTTATACCGAGGAGTACGCTTATGAAGTTGAAATATCAAGGAACTCCTATGTGCCCTAGTGGCATCATTGTGAAAGCGTTTGATGGGTCAAGGAAATCTGTCATCGGTGAAGTGGACTTTCCTATATAGGACCACATTTGTTTCAGATGACTTTCCAGGTCATGCACATTATTCCCGCTTATAGTTGTTTGTTGGGACGGCCATGGATACATGAAGCAGGGGCTGTCACTTCAACTTTACACCAGAGGCTAAAGTTTGTACGTGAAGGGAAAGTAGTGATCATAAATGGGGAGCAGGCATTATTGATATCTCGTTTGTCCTCTTTCAGCATTGTAGAAGCGGATGAAGCTGCTGTTGGAACCCAGTTCCCAGCCTTATCCATTGACAACATAAGAGGAAATAAGAATTCCATGGTTTCGCTAAAGGATGCACAGCAGGTTGTGCGTAATGGTCATAGTGAAGTATGGGGATAGATCGTGGAACCACCTGTGAACAAGAGCAGAGCCGACTTGGGGTTCTCTTTGAAGAATGACAAAGCTAAGAGCATAAAGCCGAAGTCTGCTGCAGGCCAATATCAAGACATTTTCCGTAGCAAGGGTTATCTTCATCCAATTGTTTCCGGGATCAATGCCGTTGTGGAAGATGAAGCAGAGTAGGAAATGCCGAATTATGTGACGCACAAAGTTAGGGTTCAGAACTGGATCACCATTGATGTTCCCTCTTGCATACATGTTTCAAAGTAATTCACTTTGTTAATCTTTTTGAAAAAGCTTTCACTCTGCCCAAGGTGAAGGTATTAATGTTGTAGGGCTTATCTGTTTGCTGTGATTTTAAAATCAATAATAAAAGTTGTCTTTGTTTCCCAAATCGTGTCTTTATTTTCTGCTTTTTCTTGGAAAATGGTAATTAAAAAAAATAAACCTTTCAAAATAAATAATAACTGAAATTCAATCTGCATAATCACTTGTTATATGTGTCAGTTTCTAAAAGCAATCATAAATCATATGTGCAAATTAATTAAAAAACACGTTGAATACAATGACCCTGCACCCTCTCCCAACTTTGAGTGTCCTGTGTTTGTGGCTGAAGAAGAAGATTATGATGAGATTCCAAAAGAGGTCTCACGTTTGCTTGAGCACGAGGAAAATTCCATTCAGCCATATAAAGAGCCATTGGAAGTGATCAATTTGGGTTCAGAAGAAGATCTGAAGGAAGTCATGATTGGAGCATTGATGCATCCTGATGTGAAGAGTAGGTTGATTGAACTGTTGAAAGAGTATGTGGATATTTTTGCTTGGTCTTACCAAGATATGCCTGGTCTAGATACATATATCGTAGAGCACCGTTTGCCGTTGAAGCCAGAATGTTCGCCAATCAAACAGAAGTTGAGAAGAACTCACCCATATATGGCAGTAAAAATCAAAGAGGAGGCTCTAAAGCAGATTAGTGCTGGTTTTCTTGTGACGTTGGTGTATCCTCAATGGATTGCCAATATCGTCATAGTACCGAAAAAAGACGGAAAAGTCCGCATGTGCGTAGATTACAAAGATCTAAATAAAGCTAGTCCAAAAGATGATTTTCCATTGCCACACATATATGTTAGTGGATAGCACATCAAAATTCAAAGTATTCTCGTTCATGGATGGATTTTCCGGGTATAATCAAATAATAATGGCTCTAGAGGACATGGAAAAAACAATGTTTATCACACCCTGGGGAACATTCTGTTACAGAGTGATGCCCTTCGGGTTGAAGAACGCTGGTGCAATGTACCAGAGGGCTATGACAACCCTATTCCATGATCTAATACACAAGGAAATCAAAGTATATGTTGATGATATGATCGCTAAATCCCAAACTGAAGAAGGGCATATAGAAGATTTATTGAAGTTATTTCAGTGTTTGAGGAAGTATCTCCTCCGCTTGAATCCAAATAAATGCACCTTCGGTGTTTGATCAGGGAAATTATTGGGTTTCATTGTTATCTAGAAAGGAATTGAAGTTGACCCTGATAAATTCAAGGCGATTCAATAGATGCCCGCACCAAGAACTGAAAAGCAAGTCAGAGGTTTCCTCGGGCGTTTGAATTATATTTCCAGATTCATTTCCCACATGGCTGCAACAGGTGAACCGATCTTTAAGTTGTTAAAGAAAGGTCAAGGTTGTGTGTGGACGGATGATTGCCAAAGGGAATTTGAAAGTTTTAAAGAATATCTTCTTAAACCTCCTATCTTGCTCCCTTCTATAGAAGGAAGATCATTGATTATGTATCTGATAGTGTTAGATAAATCCATGGGTTGTACTCTGGGACAACAGGATGAAACAGGGAAGAAGGAGTTCGCCATTTATTATCTCAGTAAAAAATTCACTGATTGTGAGTCGCGGTATTCCATGCTAGAAAAGACATGTTGTGCTTTGGCCTGGGCGGTAAAGCGGTTGCGGCAATATATGTTGAATCACACTACTTGGTTGATCTCCAAAATGGATCCAATTAAGTACATTTTTGAAAAGCCTGCTCTTACTGGGAGGATTTCCCGCTAGCAGATGTTGTTATTTGAATATGATATCGAATACCGCACTCAAAAGGCTATTAAAAGCAGTGTGTTGGCAGATTATCTTGCTCACCAACCATGGGAGGATCACCAGTCTGTAGAATATGAATTCCCCGATGAGGATGTGATGTTCCTGAAAGTGAAGGATTGTGATAAACCATTACCTGAGGAAGGTCCTGACTCTGAATCTCGTTGGAGTATGATATTCGATGGAGCTGTGAATGCTTATGGTAAAGGAATTGGTGTTGTGATCGTCACTCCTCATGGATCGCACATTCCTTTTACTGCAAGGTTAACATTCGATTGTACTAACAATATGGCAGAATACGAGGCTTGCATCATGGGTCTCGAAGAAGCTATTGATCTCAGAATTAAATTCTAGATGTGTATGGTGATTCAGCTTTGGTAATAAATCAGATTAAAGGAGAATGGGATACTCGTCACTCCGGCTTGATCCCTTACAATGATTATGCTAGAAGATTATTACCCTTCTTCAATAAAGTTGAATTCAATCACATTCCTAGAGATGAAAATCAAATGGCGGATGCTCTGGAAACTCCGACTTCTATGTACCAAGTGAATACTTGGAATGATATACTCCGAATTACGGTTCAACGGGTGGATAGGCCCGCTCATGTGTTTACAGCAGAGGAGGTAGCAGATGAAAAACCTTGGAATTATGATATCAAGCATTTTCTTCAGACTCAGGAATACCCGATTGGTGCGTCGAAGAAAGATAAAAAGACATTGAGAAGATTGGAAGACAGTTTCTTCCTCAGTGAAAATGTGTTGTACAAGAGAAATTATGACATGGTCTTGCTCAGATGCGTGGATAGACACGAAGCAGACATGTTGATGCATGAGATTCATGAAGGTTCATTTGGCACTCATGCCAATGGACATTCGATGGCTAAAAAGATGCTAAGGGAAGGTTATTATTGGCTGACAATGAAGTCTGACTGTTATAAATTTACAAAGAAGTGCCATAAATTCCAGATTTATGCAGACAAGGTCCATGTGCCTCCGACACTTCTCAATGTGATTTCCTCCCCGTGGCCTTTCTCTATGTGGGGTATTGACATGATTGGGATGATAGAAACCAAAGCTTAGAATGGGCACCGTTTTATCTTGGTAGCAATTGACTACTTCACCAAATGGGTGGAGGCTGCTTCGTATGCCAATGTTGCTAAGTAGGTGGTTGTGCGCTTCATTAAGAATAACCATGTATGTCGGTATGGTGTGCCGAGAAGAATTATCAGTGACAATGACTCGAATCTGAACAACAAAATGATGTCTGAACTTTGTGAGGAATTCAAGATTGTCCATCATAATTAATCTCCATACAGGCCAAAGATGAATGGGGCTGTTGAAGCCGCTAATAAGAATATCAAGAGAATTATCCAGAAAATGGTTGTTACTTATAAGGATTGGCATGAAATGCTCCCTTTTTCTCTACATGGATATTGAACATCTGTCCGCACTTCAACAGGAGCCACCCCGTTCTCCCTGGTGTATGGAATGGAAGCTATACTCCCTGTCGAGGTTCAGATTCCCTCGTTGCACGTGATAATGGAAACCAAATTGACAAAGGCTGAATGGGTCTAGAACATGTTTGACCAACTGAGTTTATTTGAGGAGAAGAGGATGACAACTTTATGTAATGGGCAGTTATATGAGAAATGAATTAAGAAAGCTTTTGATAAAAAGTTTAAACCTCGTGAATTCAGAGAAGGTGACCTCGTGCTCAGGAAGATCATGTATTTCAACGCTGATTCTAGGGGCAAGTGGACTCCCAATTTTGAAGGCCCATATGTTGTCAAGAAAGCCTTCTCTGGCGGTGCATTAATTCTTGAAACTATGGATGGAGAGGAGTTCCCACGTCCCATGAATGCTGATGCAGTCAAGAAATACTTCGCCTAAAGAAATAAAATAACAGCTCGCTAAGTTGAAAACCCGAAAGGGAGGCTTAGGCAAAAAGGAGCGTCTCGGTAGGCCAAAAACCCGAAAGGGCGGTCTAGGAAAAAATTAGAGACATAAACAGAAAAAAATTCCCGCAAAGTTGAAAACCCATAAGGGCAGCTTAGGAAAAAGTTAGGGACTTTCTTGGCAAGTAACTACGTCAGACAAGACTTGATTGTTGAAGCAACAATCTTCTCGGATCCTCACCATACTTCAACAGAAGTTGCTGCTCAGGATTTCAAAAGTTGTTAGATGGGATAGCGGTCATTGTATCTCAATGTATCTTTCCCATTATATATATTACCATTTTCCAAACTTTGTAATCATCTATGGAGTCTCGCCATTCGCAGACTGCCATTCTATTAATGAAATTTGAGCTTTAACCCAATTCTTCGTATTCTTTATTTTATTTAGCTTGCAAAGACTCCATTTATTATTGATAATAACTTTCAAAGCAAAAGATTAAATAATGAAATCGATTTTTCAAAAAGGAATTTACAATTTTCTTTTACTTTGAGATTTGTGATGAAATAATGACAACAAAAATGGTGATTCCAGGAATGGACAAACTCCAATTGTTTTGAGAAGTTTTTTGTTCCCCTCGGAAAGTTTACTCAGGATGATTCTCCGTATTGGGTTTATGACTCCGGTATCCTCGGCCAAGTTTAGATTCATTTCTCCTCTTTTCTTAGTTTTCATGATGTGAAGTTTCAATCCATATTTTCTCCAGTGAAGTTTTTGTTTGGCCTAATAGAAGTTCTTTTTCCAGAGAAGTCTGTATCATAACCACTCTTGAAGAACGTAGGTCCCTGGTTTCTATAAGTGAAGGACGTATTGTGGTTTTCCCTTTGTGGATGTGGTGTTAACCTCGGCAATAAAGTAGGCCTGAATTCCCCAGTGAATGTTTGGATGTTTTGGTGTCAGTCTGCTTTACTTGAGTCTGGTTTTGTAATCTCCAATAGGAATGTTACTTTTGAAAAACACATGTTTCCCCGGTGAAGCCTGAAGAAGGATGTTCTATCCCTGTATCTGTATTATTTTATCACTTTGATTTGTCTACCTCCGGATTATGTTTCTCCCCAGTAAAGTTAAGGAAGACAATAGGTTTTTTTTCCCTCAGCTGGCATTTACTTTTTCTTGGAATGATCATCTTGGATGAAGTTTAGTCAAGTGTTGTTAGTGCCCGAGGCGGTTTTTCCTGGTTATTCCCAATGTTGTATATCTGTTTTGTCAGCATACACACGATAACACTTATACATTTATACATACATCATGCATAGATAAAATTGGAAAATCATTGTTCATTGACATTTGTTAATATTTTTGTTGACATATTACCCTGTTTTGCAGAGTTACATTGTCCTCTTTTCAATAGAGTGTTGGCCTTAAGCAGAAACATATATTCTTTCAATTTCCCCAATGAGTTGTTGCTCATGGAAGATTTTTGCTTTAGCCTTCCGGTACAACTCCTTGTTTGGATGGATTTGGTTTTTCCTCTTGAGTTTATTTCTCAAAGGATGTATTTTGGTTGACTGTTTCATTCAAGTTTATTTCTGGTTTGAATATGTGGTTCTATGACAATACTATTTACTTTGGATTTCTGAAAAATTCAAGCTTTGGTTGGTGCATTTATTTTACACGAGAAGACTTTATCTCCTCAGCAAGAATATCATGGCATCTCCCCAGGAAGTCATACCTCTTTCCCAAAAAGTCATTCCTTTTTGATCTTCCATGACAAGAAGTAGCAGGACTCTTTATTTGAGCAACTTGTGCTTCCTTGTAAAAGTTGACGTAACTTTTTGCCATCTCCTCTATGAGGAATAGTTCGCAGTTTGTTGACAGATTACGCCAACGGATGGCAAGACTTTCAATATCACAGAAACAACTCGTTGTGAAATCTTTGCAAATGGAAGTCTCTTTATTTAAGACAGCTTATGTATTATCCTTTCCAGGCGGAGTGCCTTGGTTAAAGAAGGAGTTGAGACCCATTCTAGGTGAAACGCTAGAAAGTTGGTGATTGTTATCTTTTTGCTACCCTTAGTGAATGTTGGTAGTTCATCGTCAGTGAACGACGATGATATGATATATTCTCTTTCTACCTTCAGTGAAAGTTGGTAGGACGTCGATAGTGAACGTCGATGATTGTTATCTTTTTACTACCCTCAATTAATGTTGGTAGTTCATCGTCAGTGAATGGAGGTGCCATGATAAATTTTCTCTCTACCTTCAGTGAAAGTTGGTAGGTCACCTTCAGTGAAAGTTGGTGATTGTTATCTTTTTGCTACCCTCTGTGAACGTTGGTAGTTCATCGTCAGTGAACTGCAATGCTATGATATATTTTCTCTTTCTACCTTCAATGAAAGTTGGTAGGATGTCGACAGTGAACGTCGATGTTTGTTATCTTTTTGCTACCCTCAGTGAACGTTGGTAGTTCATCGTCAGGGAATGGTGATGCTATGATATATTCTCTTTCTACCTTCAGTGAAAGTTTGTAGGACATCGGCAGTGAACGTCGCTGTTTGTTATCTTTTGCTACCCTTAGTGAAGGTTGGTAGTTCATCGTTAGTGAATGGCGATGCTATGATATATTCTCTTTCTACCTTTAGTGGAAGTTGGTAGGATGTCGGCAGTGAACGTCGATGTTTGTTATCTTTTGCTACCCTTAGTAAACGTTGGTAATTCATCGTCAGTGAACAGTGATGCTATGATATATTCTCTTTCTACCTTCATTGAAAGTTGGTAGGACATCGACAGTGAACGTAGATGTTTGTTATCTTTTTGCTACCCTCAGTGAATGTTGGTAGTTCATTGTCAGTGAACGGCGGTGCTATGATATTTCTTTTCTCTCTACCTTCAGTGAAAGTTGGTAGGACATCGGCAGTGAACGTCGATGTTTGTTATCTTTATCTCTGCCTTCAGCAAACATCGGTAGCTTCGCCTTCGTTAGAAGTTGGCGTATCCTTTGACCATTTTACCATCCTCTGTGAGTCAGATCTTTTGATCCATCAATGATTTATTTTCCTGGTCGGGTCTCTCTCTTGTTTCTTTATTATTGTTACATCCCCAGTAGTGTTTTGCGTCTCTTTGGTCCCGTTCATATGCATTCATGATCATAAACATTTGCATGGCATCTTAGGGCCAAAAATAGATTTTTAACCTTTGTACCTCCGGATAGAAGAAACTTAAATAAGGGAAGCTGTTGTACCCCAATTTCCCCCCCTAAGATCCCTTCATCATACCATGTTTATTCATTCACAACAAGATCACGCTAAAATTCTTGGTTCCCCTCCCCACATTTAGCTTTGCCCTTTTGAGGAAATACCAAGCACCTTAACTTATGTTCTTTTGTGATCATGAATATTTTTGTCTTTATTTATTCTTTTAATTAAATAAAGTGCAATGTTGGTTTGTCTTTCTTGTTATCCATGTAGGTAAAGGCCATGAGATTCAACAAGTCCCCCCCCCCCCCCCCCCCCATGGGTTCATGAGTTTATTTCCATGCCCTAGTCAATAAAGCTTGAGAAGTTCAAACGTCATCATTGGATTTGTTTCAAAAGAAATGGCATGGCAAAGTTATTTTTGTTCACCACATTCTAATATTATCAAATTTGGTTGAAAAGTACAAGGGGTTTGATTGGATAAGTTGTCATGTTTGGACAAGGCCTTGTTCCTATTGGTCACAAGAGCATATTTCTCTCAATTTTCAATATATGGAAGTGGTTTTGGTGGCTATGAGTTCTCATTATCACCCTCAACAACTTCTATTCACAAATAAATAATGTTGGTACAAGAAGTTTGTTCAAGCTTGTCAAAGTTCCTCAAGGCATTTTTCTTGATCTAAGAGCTAGGGTTTTGAATTTAAAAGGAATATATCTTGCTCATATTTTGTTATTTTTGAGTGATTCCAAATACATCCTTATCTTAAAATGGTTATTAACAAATAACTTCAAAATTTCCAAGGAGTTTTCATGAGGAAGAGACTTGATGAGGAAGAAAGATTACAAGTCCTCCAGATGAATCCCCAATTTTCCATGTGTGACTTCAAATGGTCATAACTTGGTCAATTTTTATCACCTTGAGTCCATTCTTTTTCCATAATGATCTTGAAGATGTGAATTTTATGCTTTCTTTTATGTGCAAAGTGAGAAATTGGATAGAAGTTTCCTTAAGGATACAAAAGATTATAGGTCATTTCATGATTTTTTGCCAACTTCAACAATTCATAACTCTCTCAAATTTTGGATATTTTGAATGATTCAAGTTTCAAAATTCCATTCAAGATATCTACTTCATGCCATATTTTTTGGTCAAGAACAAATTCAAAGTGGAAAGCCATGTTTAGATGCAAGACATTATAGGTCATTTTTGAAGAAGAATTTGAAATATTTCTAAGTATGGAAAGTCAACCCCTTTTCTTCAACTTTGACTCAATACAACTTTCAGCTCAAGCATCCATTTAACTCCATTCTTTTTCCATTACAAAGCTTGTAACCTCATCTTTCTAAAGCATCAAGAATCACGCCTTAAGACCCCTTGAGCTGAGAATGCCATTTTTTCAAAAGTGGTAACTTGGAATTGAAGTTTCATTGCAAGTCAGAATTTGAATTTCATGTTACAACCTCTAAACCTAAAATTAGCACGCGTTTTGGGTCTAAACATGATTAGCCAACTTTCCCAATTGGATTAGCGCATCAAAACGCAAGAATTAGATGAGTTTTGGTGAAGTTTAGATCAAACTTCACTCGTGCATCACATTTGCACGAATTCCCTCCAAAACGCATCATTCACTCTTCCTTTTGATCCCATTTGCTTATCCTATAAATACATGAACTATCCCATTCATTTTCTAAAGCTTGGATAGCCAGAATCACCCTCCCATACTTGTTTCATAACTCAGAATTTAGTAACTTCAAAATCTATTCTCGAGCCTTTTTCAATCCAATTTTTCCATCAATTCACCTTCCTTGATCTTCCCTGAAGCTAACCATATAATTAAATTTGAGACTCGTGCCCTATACTGCTCCATAGAAGTCCAGTTTAAGAGCTCTGCAACTCAACTTCAATAGGTAGATTCCTTCATCAATTCTTCAAAACTTTGACATCATTGTGATGCTCTCATTGCCTTGGTTCTAGTCGCAACACTTACCTCTTTCTGGAAATAAGTTTTAACCATGAAATTTCAAATCCCTTTTTAAAACTTTCCTTCCAAATTGTTTGAGCTACGGTTTATATAAATTTGACGCGAGGGTGTGGTTGTCTTCGTCTTGAAGAGACGAAGGGAATGACATAGGTCTGAGCTTCTGATTTTATAGTTTGAGAGACCTGCAATTCATGTTGGCTGGAGGTTGAAGATGACCAACGTGCCATCTTCCAACCAATGAAGGCGCACCATCTATTTTTTTTTATAAATCTGAGTTAATTAATGATTCTGTACATTATTCACTAATGACCATGATATGCACAACATGCCAGATCCCTTGGATTTGATTACTAACGTGTTTTGACTCTAATCCAATGGTCCACATATTTTACTTTTATTTTCTTTTTCTGATTTTTATATTTTAATTGTTTTAAATTTCAAAAAATCATAGAAAATTCATTTTCAGTCCAAAAAATCTAAAATAATTATGAAAAATACTTTTTGATTATTCTCTTTCTGATTTTCATTTTTTGACAATTTAATTTTGTGTTTTGGTATTTTTTATAAATTTACACTTTATTTGATTTGTTTTAAATGTTTAAAAATACTTTTATACATTTTTAAATTCTGGAAAAAAATTATAGAATGATCCAATGATATTGTGACAAATATTGGTGACCTTATTTTATTTTTGTTTCTGACTTTACTATTTTTTATCATTTTTGGTTTATTTTACCCATTTATTCTAATTTTAAAAATAGTTTATGACTTTAAAAAATTACCAAAAAAATTTGTAAAATTATTTGAGCCCTTTTCTGATTTTTCTATGGTCTTACTTTTTATTTCTTGATTAATTTGAACATAGTTGATATTTTTCTCTTTATTTTCTATTTTTAAACATTATTTTTTAACCCTTTTGTATATATTAAAATGTGATTATTTTGTGACTATTTTCGTGCTGATCTTGGGTTAAATTTTGGATCATGAACTTTATTAACATCATTGGATCCATGGTGTTGAGTTTAACTCCACAAAAATAGATGAATGATTTTAATAATAGTTTGATTAAATTTAATTCGAAAGTGGTTTGTATATTCTCTCCCATCCCTCTTCATCTCATCCCCTTCTTATTGTACTAAATATTGCTGGAGCATGATCTCTATATCATGTCTCAAAACAAATGGTGCATAGATTGCTATTGACCGACCTCAAAATAGGTGCGAATTCTATATAAGTCCACTTACGATTGCTTAACATAGCGCTAAATTTTGTCCTGATTCGAATAAATGATCATTCGTGGCCCAAACTTATATTTGCAAGCCCAAGTATGTTAATTTGATCTCTTTGATCCAATAAATTTGAGATTCATTGTGTGGAGGCTTTGGTTCTACCAATCCTCTAATTGATCTACAACACCTTTGGTCAACGTGGATCACTTAAACATCGTTGATCATTAAATGGCACTTGTGAGAATTCCAAATGGATGATATACTTGACAAAAAGCAAATGCAACTTGTTGTGTGGAGGCTTTGGTTCTACCAATCCTCTAATAAGTTCCAAATGCAAGCTTCAAGATGGTCATCCAACTAACCACTAATTATTGACTTGTCTTACTTTATGCTTTTATTCTTTTTTATGCTTTATGTACCATTTACTTTTAACATTTACATTCATGTTATTTTTCATCTTTGCTCACTTGAGCATTTACTTTTATGTAATTTTTATTTTGCTCATTTGAGCTTTTCTTTTCCTTATAAAGATACTTAATAATCAACATGAACCATAAAAACATTAATGATACTTGGACTACTTAGTTACTATCCTTGGAATTATGTATTATTGGACTTCATGGACTTAGGATTAGAGACCTTGGCCTATGTTGGAGACCTTGTGACCTTAATTAATATTTTTTCTGGAGTTCTTGGGGTTTACCTCAACATATTGAGTTGCTTGTTTGTTTTGTGTGCAGGTTATTGTGATTACCTACTTTGTCTGTAATCTGGAATTCACCCGTATACAGCCGTTACTCTGCCTAATTTTTGTGAAGACTTAATACATTTGAAGTTTGGTCTTCTCAAGAGGTCTAGTATCTTTGTTATCTTTGTTTCAATCCAAATAATGGGAATTCTATCTTGACTCATAATGTCAAGTGTTTGCTTCTTTTTGGTTAGACGGTTCTCTTCCCTAGCTTTTACCTTATGCTTTAGGATATTCTCCTCATCTCCTTCCATCTTCTTTAATTTCAAAAATCTTCTCCCTCCTGTTGAAAACTCTTCTTGTTTCTAAACTTGAACGACTTTCATAATAAACTTGGACTTACGTTCATGCATTTTCAAAACATTTTCATAAATAAACTTCAATCAACTTAATAATACCTTGACATTTTTTGTGAGAAGACTAAAAGTCAACCAATCTCATTCAAACCATTTTTCCACTTTGGCTTTTACTTTAAAATATTTCTCAAAAGATTAGACTCTTGTCAATCCTTGTAGTGATGCAAACTAATTTACTTCTACAATATGTAGTGAAGTGAGATATTTTCCACTTGGGTGTTGAGTGAGACATTGTTGATTTTCAAATCCAAGCCATATCCTCGACTTTGAGATGATGCAAATTATCCTTTCTCATGATTGTGGGTAGTAAGTATTATTTCCATACAGACAACGACGCTGATGTCTTATCTCATAAAATCAACATACACATTTGTGTTGTTGTTTTAAAATTTTTAAAGAGGAACTACGTGTAGCCTGATCCCCTATTGCACGAAAAGGTGGTACGTAGGCACTAAAGGCCCGCAACCGCGGCAGGTGCAAAAATTATAAAATAAATACATTTCTTTTCTCACCTCCACCATCCATTTTCTTATATACAACATTTTTCATAGCCAAAATATACAGATTTTACAAAGAGGTTCATGCGGAGTACCGTAGATGTTTAGGGTGATAATACCTTCCCTTTGCATAACCAACCCACTTATCTTGAATCTTTCCCCTTCTTTTTTGGTTATTCGCTTTTTTCCCATTCCTTTGGAAACAATAAAGCGCAGTGGCGATTTTTATCTTGATCTGTATAAGTCTAGTCAATCCGATGGCTTAGTCTTAAACATTTCTACCGCTACAACACCCACCACAAACTTTCTTTTTTTCCTTAATTTCACTAACCCTAATTTATTTCTTTTTCTTATTTATTTCTTAAATAACTCTAACAAACCCTAATCCTTTTTCCAAACCCTAACAAATTAGGTTTAGTTTTTTTATCAATAATTAATTTTGAAATTCTTTTTAATTAATCCACTTTTTCTTAAATATTAAAATCAATTAGAATTTAGGTTTTAACCACTACTATCATTCAAATTATTTTCATAAAAAATATAAAACATTCAAACTTCTTTTTTCTAACATTTTTTTCTTATTGCAATTTAATTCTTATACAAACGTATACGTCACACAGTTTTTCTTGTAATAGCTTAGGCTTATTTTCTTGCGCTTTTTTTCTAATTATGTAACTGCTCACAGGATGTAAAAGCTTAGGTTTAAATTCCTCACTTTACTTTTCCCGTATTTTCATACTTATGTAATTGTCCCAAAGCCATGTAATAGCGTAGGACTTTACATTCCGCACTTTACTTTCCCTTCTATATTTTATACTGCAAGTAACTAGGGTTTGTATGGCAAGACTAATAATTGAACCTAAAAAACACTAATTTTCAAGATAACATAACTGAAATCAACACACTCTTCACATTTGAACCTTTAGCATAACCTATCTTGTTGCCTTACGATACATGGTCATGTCCCTCGAAAGTAGGGACACTTTAGCAAAAGACCCTTACGAAAAAATATCATAGTCCCTCGATGACCCTTTGAAGTTGCCTACGAAAATGATCTAGTCCCTCCGATACAAATTTCTAAAGTATTCCTAAATCTTGCCTTCAATGACCATACAATGACCCTATGCATGTTGCTTCACATCCAATAGATAAGGCTACCTACCAACTAATGGTACGGATAGTATTATCTCTAAAGGAGAAGTAAAAGAATAAGAAAGACTCTAGTGGGTAAGAAACTCCTAATTGGTTGCTCAGAACGTTTCTCAAAACATTTTTCACACATCACTTTCAAAAAAATATTTTCAAACCACTTTGTACGCATTCTTGAGGACTGATACAAGAATCATTACAAAGTCAGCCTTACATTGACTTTTCAAAATATTTTCAAATCACACACAAAGAAAATTTTCAAAAGTGAGCTAGCAATTAAGAGCTCGTAATAACTACATATGAAAAGGATTCTAACACCTTCCCTTTTCATAACCTACCCTGCGAACTCAAAATCTATCAAGGTCTTTCTTGTTCTTTTCACCCTTTCCTTATATTGGATAAAAGAAAAGTCGGTGGCGACTCTGGCTATTTGCACATTTTGGATTGAAATTCTGGTGTATGCCAGTCTTCAGATGTTATACTCAATGTCTAGACATCTGATATGACATAATAAATACACTGCAAGGTAGATACCCAATTTTTCGTGATTCAGTACTAAAGAATAACAGAAGCACAGTTTTATCTTAGCTGCGCCAGATATACTTTGAAGGTGCAGAGGATAGAACACACGATGTACCTAGTTCTGTTCATCTGTTGCACATGATCAGCAGAGATCAAACAACCTTCACAGTTCTGTTTCTCCTGCACAGATATCAGCATGATGTCTTAACATGTTCTGAGACATCATCTGTTACAACATTACAGTTTTACCTTGATATATAACAGACAGAATTATAAAGTGTTGAAGGTAAAAACACAAATCAGTTGTTGACCCAGTTCGGTGAAACACACCTACTCTGGGGGCATACCAAGCCAAGAAGAAGATCCACTATCAGCAATATTAATTCAGGACTAAACTTCACAAGTTCCCATCCCTCACTTAATCATTTACCCAGTGCAACCTATACCTAGGAACTCCTAGATAGAAACCTACCAGTTTCCATTCCTATTGTCGCAACAACAGAAGTCTTACTCCTTCTCAAGAAGTAGTGCCCTCCCACTTGGTTTCCTACATTACAATGAATATGAAGTAATGCAAAAATACTTAGACTTGCTTCACAGCTTCGTCCAAGAACACTCAAACTCTTACCTACAGGTATCGAGTTACACACATGGTAACCTTGCCACAGACCGACAGGTTTACCTAACAGAACACCCCCAATATTACATTATGTATATTCCTTGTAAACCAGCAGCTCTGTTGAATATATAGCAGCTGCAACTTCAGTTATGGTTTCCATAAAAACCTAGGGTTAATTCCGTTTTGACCTAAAGACCAGGTCACATGACTTTATTAACCAGGTTAGGGTTGAGCTAGGTTACCCCTCAGAAAACGCAGGATTCTGTTCAGGAAAGACTGAGTTATTTTCCTGAAAAAACTCAGACTTATCCAACCTGCAAACCTGTTAGTTCAGAACAGGATATCATAACATCTGCTATGACATCTGAGAAAACCTGTCTACTGATTTAGCAAAATGTGATCATTTTGCAAAATGCTCAGATACACACTTATAAACATCAGTACTTGAATTACAATATTTTTCTGCAAAGATACCTAATGAGTCAGTACAAACTAAACTAGAATGTTATGACATCAGTCATGACATTCACACATACACTTGGGTTTTACCAAAAATGCAAGCCAATACCTAAACACCTACAAACTCCCCCTTTGGCAGATTTTTGGCTAAAGACCCTAAGCAATCAGAGATAGATAGCAGCAGAAATAAATGACTGCAGAAAAATAGAATGTCTAATTGAGCAAGTACATATTAAGTACCAAAATATTCTCCCCCTCTTTAGCCACAAATGGGCCAAAGATACATGTTCATAATGATTATACAGTTATCCAAAAACAATTAATAAGAGCAGCAGCAGAAAAAAAGAACTGAACACACTTCCAAACTCCACCAGATATCAGCACCAACCACCAAACAACAACCAACCTTCAAGCACTGTCATCAAACTCAGAGGAGCTAGTTTCTTCAATGTTTGCTTCTACACCTTCTTCCCTTCTATTTTCTTCAGCTTCCTCCTTTTCTAGCCTGGCAATTAGAATTTCTAGGGTCCTTTTTCTAGCATCCATCTCTTTGCAAGTTTCTTTTAAAACAGCTATGACATCTGATGTCTTGGACTGGGTCTTCACAAACGATGTCTCAGCTGATGTTATGACAATGTCTAGAGCATGAGATCCCTGAAACAGTTTGTAGTGCAAGCCAAGTGCAGGAGCTCTTTTGCAGACTGTATCTCTTGCCACAAGGACATCAGGATATTGTGCAAGGATGATTCCACAAAGGAGGGAGGGAAAGACAATTGGTCCTTTGACAGCATAACTGCCAGCATGCTTTAAAGTTTGTTCAAAGATGTACCTGCCATAGTCAAAAGCAGTCTTGGTTCCCACAACATAAATAAATCTCCCCAATCCTGTGGAGATAGTTGATTTATGATTTGTAGGCACCCAGTTGGCTGCACCTATTTTATGCAAGATGGAAAATTTCATGCTGAGTTTACTGGCATTCAGCTTGCCTTTCAAGGGCCAGCACTTTACTTGCCTAGCTGTGATGGTTTGACAAACTTCATTGTCAGTTGCCTCCAGATCAGGACAATCCTCATTTGTTCTTCCAAGAAACTTGTTGATTTCTGATGGAGAGAACTTGACCCTTCTTCCTCTAACAAAAACACTTTCAAAGTCAGCTGACCTTCCATCAGCACAATTATTAGACAAGTTCACTACAAACTCCTTGACCAGATTTTCATAACATTTGTTAAATTTTATCACTGTCTTCATTAGTCCAGCATTCTTGATCAGGTCCATGATGTCTTTGCACTCCAAGGCATCATTGTTGAGTTCTCTCTCCAAGGCTATTCTCTTTAAGCAAACATACTTCCATCTTTTTGCATTGTCAGGATGATGAAAAGAGATGTTGTCTGTTGGGACTTCAGGCACTCTAGCAATTTTGCTGGAGGGGAGCTTCCTTCTGATAGGAGTTTCTTCAATATCAATCTCAAATTCTAATTCCTCATCAGAATCAGAAGATTCAGGTTCTTTTCTCTTCTTAGAGATTGGTTGTCTAGCAGTATGCACCTGGGTTTATTAATAATAATCCACACTTCATCCAATTTTCCTCCTGTCTGTAGTTTTAGAGGAAATTAGGAACAATGTCATTAGGCAATGTGATGACATTCGGTCAGACATAGTCCTCTTCAGTCTTGAACACATCATCCCAATAGTTAATAAAGTGCCACACTTTATATCCTACGCGTTTGATGAAGACTTTTCATACAAACCAATACTCCCCCTGTTAGGGACAATCACTTCTCCTCATGGTAACAAGTAGGTCACATTCAATACTCAGTTGGACCTTCAAGACAACTTCTGATTCAAAGTAAATAAGACCCCTTGATGAATGGAAAACATAAGACGCATCTTCATGTCTTCAAGAGCGCACCCTCTGTTCAACAATATTGGTTGAACGCATTCATACTCTGAATCAAACTTTCTCGATAATAATCAGCTGCCACATGTTGATTATCTTGATTCTCTGAATCCACTGCTGAGATAGACCAAATGCCACTGTTTGATTATCTCCTTCATGATTCCTCATATGAAAAAAAATCAAATGCCACCTTTTGACTTCTCCATGTTCATCAGACTTCTCCCAAAGATATTCTGATCTTCCAATTGAAATTTGAACTTCAAGCTACAAGTTATCACAAAAGGCTTAGATACACTAAGACAGGAACATGTAACATCTTCTCCACCCAACAACTCCAAAGAGCTGCAAAGAGACGATCTTTTTGAAGTATCCAATCTTCAACTTCGTAGATCATCCTATCTTAAGTTGATGTGCCACTTCACCAACCAAGAATCTGATGTTGAACCAAATGTCACAACATTATGTTATAACATCTAGTTGTTGAATTCAGCTCCTTCTCTAATTTACTTCCTTACCTAGATCAGAACCAGACTGATCCAAGTAACCATCATCAAGATTATGATGTCTTCTTCTTCTTGTAGCTTCAAGTCTGAACACGTTTCCAGGAAACCTTTTCAAGGATCAAATGATTTTGCTGTCACCAAAGAGATAGCTCTAAAGCATCACTCTTCCTGTGATTCTTCACAGGGTCTAGAAGAAGGAATGTTCCCACATCTTTAAGAACATCAGTTATCTTGAACTCCAAGGATAATCAATTAAATACTTGTACTTGTCACAAATAGCAATTGATCATAAATCCTTCCCATTATCCTGTAAGATACTTTCACCATTTGAATACTTTGACATACTCTTCGTGTGTTAATATCTTCTTCTTGCAAGCACTTTCTTTGAGAGACCAAAGAGTTGAGATATCTAGGTTGCCACCCTTGACTCAAGTAAATAGAATTTTCTCTGAACAAACTCTACTCACCTCAACAGATTTGAAACTCCTACCAGATCAGATTCATCCTTAGGAATGGGAGAGATGAATCCTTCCTTGCAAATATGTCACACAACACCCAGAACCCATGTGACATAGGTCAACAGCCAGCTAAACACCAGGATGAACTAATGTGAGGAGGTTAACCAAATCTCCCCCTCAAACTACCAATCATGGAAGCTCCACACAAAATATCCATGCATTGTACACAAATGTCTCGACATGACATATGACATCCCTACCAGATTCAAGTAACTCCAAGAGTTATACCTGTTCATACTCCAATCACACCAATCAGACTTCAGCTGACCTTAAGTACTTCAGAGAAGACAACAACACCAATCATCAACAGATATGTATTGCCAGAACATACTACCTTAACCAAATTCTGAGTCTTCATATTCTCACATCTTGAAAGATCTTCCATTTCTAATCATGATGTTTAAATGAAAAGATTCATGATCCCAATCTACTTCTATGAAGGAGCAATAATGCTGCACCATCATTGACTTTTATTAACCAATGAGCTTGTCTTTCTTCACACCATAGTACTCCAGGGAACAACTGCTCAGCCCTGATCAATGTCACATCTCAACCAGCTTCACTTCTAGAGTTCTGACTCCTAAAAGTAACCTTCGGGAGCACACAGACATAGTTGACTCTACCATTGTAAACTTTGCACACACAAATGTCTCCTCTTCCAGGTCAGGAGTAGGTTCCAAACAAAAGTATCCCTTTGTTTGACACCCAAAACATATGCTCTTCAACTAGTAGCTGCATACTTGTTCCACCATCACATAGAACATCAGTTCCATCACCTTGGAACAAGGCCCTCCTTGAAATTCTTCAAGGTCTTCGTATAACACTAATCTGTGATTATGTGATTCTTACCATCCTGAACGAAGAACGTCTTCATGAGTGGACTTGAGAGGACTCAAGTATCTGTGACATCTTCAATAGCTTATGTTGAATTCTTGAATACAGTAGCCTTCAATCCACAAGAGGGGAAACACATCAGAGCTTGAGTTTTGCCAAGTATCCAAGTATTACACAGCGGAAGAACATAATACAACTCAATCTTTGCACACACACTTTAGGCGTACACAAATCCTATGTTTGAAAATAAATCAAACCTAGAGCAGCTACCACACAACCAGGCCAAATGCCAATCACCAAAGACAGGTACACACAGTTCCTGTCATGAATAGTCCATCCTCCCACTTTAAGGGACCATTCAGGGAAATAACAAACCTTTCCAGGTTACAATCTCCAGTACTAAGATTGTCCTTGCAGATACCAGAAAGTATCACCCATGGATCTCATCCAGAAACAGAACAGGATGCCTGCTCTGATACCAATTGAAATTCTGGTGTATGCCAGTCTTCAGATGTTATACTCAATGTCTAGACATCTGATATGACATAATAAATACACTGCAAGGTAGATACCCAATTTTTCGTGATTCAGTACTAAAGAATAACAGAAGCACAGTTTTATCCAAGCTGCGCCAGATATACTTTGAAGGTGCAGAGGATAGAACACACGATGTACCTAGTTCTGTTCATCTGTTGCACATGATCAGCAGAGAGCAAACAACCTTCACAGTTCTGTTTCTCCTGCACAGATATCAGCATGATGTCTTAACATGTTCTGAGACATCATCTGTTACAACATTACAGTTTTACCTTGATATATAACAGACAGAATTATAAAGTGTTGAAGGTAAAAACACAAATCAGTTGTTGACCCAGTTTGGTGAAACACACCTACTCTGGGGGCATACCAAGCCAGGAAGAAGATCCACTATCAGCAATATTAATTCAGGACTAAAATTCACAAGTTCCCATCCATCACTTAATCATTTACACAGTGCAACCTATACCTAGGAACTCCTAGATAGAAACCTACCAGTTTCCATTCCTATTGTCGCAACAACAGAAGTCTTACTCCTTCTCAAGAAGTAGTGCCCTCCCACTTGGTTTCCTACATTACAATGAATATGAAGTAATGCAAAAATACTTAGACTTGCTTCACAGCTTCGTCCAAGAACACTCAAACTCTTACCTACAGGTATCGAGTTACACACATGGTAACCTTGCCACAGACCGACAGGTTTACCTAACAGAACACCCCCAATATTACATTATGTATATTCCTTGCAAACCAGCAGCTCTGTTGAATATATAGCAGCTGCAACTTCAGTTATGGTTTCCACAAAAACCTAGGGTTAATTCCGTTTTGACCTAAAGACCAGGTCACAGGACTTTATTAACCAGGTTAGGGTTGAGCTAGGTTACCCCTCAGAAAACGCAGGATTCTGTTCAGGAAAGACTGAGTTATTTTCCTGAAAAAACTCAGACTTATCCAACCTGCAAACCTGTTAGTTCAGAACAGGATGTCATAACATCTGTTATGACATCTGAGAAAACCTGTCTACTGATTTAGCAAACTGTGATCATTTTGCAAAATGCTCAGATACACACTTATAAACATCAGTACTTGAATTACAATATTTTTCTGCAAAGATACCTAATGAGTCAGTACAAACTAAACTAGAATGTTATGACATCAGTCATGACATTCACACATACACTTGGGTTTTACCAAAAATGCAAGCCAATACCTAAACACCTACATGGATAAAACCAAAAAATTCGGTTCTCCCACCGTATTACAGAACTAGCAACTCTGCTGGGTACTAATTAAAAAGAGGGGTTACCTTAGGGTTAGATCACTTTACCTTCTTTCTTTATTTTCTTTGTTTGCTTTAAATTTATGGGTTGCTTGTGTTTATTATTGCTTATAAAGATCCTACACCCGAATCTAGGGATGCCTTAGGTAAGTAGCAAGAGATCATCGAGACTGTATGACATAGACCGATATGGTTAAAATGATGTCTACGGTTAGTGTAACACATTGGTGTGTACTGCTGTTCCTTGAGTCAGTCGAGGATAACATTAGGCTTCCGCGTGGTGTCATTAACACTAACTTACTTTTAGAACCCTAATTGACCCATCTTGGCCATTAGAAGGTCGTGAGATGGTTGACATTGGTGCAATCCAAGGTTTGTTGATACTCAATGCTACACTCATTGAGATTTGACTCTCACGATATTTTGGTGGCAAACCAGTTGTCGTGCTAAAATAAAGCCAGTGAGAAAGATCGGTGATATGAGATTCGTAGAACTTGGTTACTATTTTAATGACAAGTTGAGCCAACTTAACTTTAAATGGGGAAGGGTACTTACCTTTGGACTTCCTGTAAGAATTTAAACGTAAGGCTCTTGTGTGATTTGTTTGTGTTTTCTTATTTAAACATGACATCATAACATCATAACATGGCATTTTTACTAACCATTTCAAGGATCTTAGGGATCTTTGGTGCAGGATTTTCATAAGCTAGGGGCAAGAGGATTTATTTACCACTAACCAGATGTTGTTAAAGATCAAAGTACATTCTCTTGAATCAGAGGCTAAGACGCACTTGATATGGTGAGCTTGATTCTTATAGAAGGACGTTCAAAGATGAAAACTCAAAGTTCTTTAAGACAAAGTTGCAACTAGATTCTTTTTCTAATATTTTAGTCCCGCGAGATCGTTGAAAACATTGTGTAATACGGTGGGAGAAATGACTTTTTTTTGGGTTTTATCCAAATGTGCAAGTAGAAAGAGTCGCCACCAACTTTTCTTTTATCCAATACTTAAGAAAAGGGTGAAAATAACAGGAAAAACCTTGATAGATTTTGAGTTCGGGGGGTAAGTTATGAAAAGGAAAGGTGTTAGCACCCTTTTCCTTCGTAGTTATCTACAAGCTTTTAATCGTTATCTCACTTTTGAAAATTTTGCTTTGCTTTGTGTGTGATTTGAAAAAATTTTGAAATCGCCAATGTAAGGCTTACTTTGTAATGATTCTTGTATCAGTCCTCAAGAATGCGTACAAAGTGTTTTTGAAAATATTTTGAAAGTGTGACGTGTAAGAAATATTATTTTAAGAAAATATTGTGAGCAAGCTATTAAGAGTTCCTTACCCACTAAAGGTATTTCTTATTCTTTTCCTTCTCCTTTAGAGATAGTTCTATCCATACCATTAGTTGATAGGTAGCCCTATTTATTGGATGTGAAGGGACAAGTGTAGGGTCATCGTATGTTCATCGAAGGTAACATATAGAGATACTTTAGCAATCTCTCAAAGGGACTAGATCATTATTCATAGGCAACGTCAAAGGTTCATCGAGGTACTATGATCTTTATTCGAGGGTCGTTTGCTAAAGTATCCCTATTTTGAGGGACATAACCATGTTTCTGAAGGCAACAAAGAGAGGTTATCCTAGAGGTGCAAAGTGTGAGTAATGTGTTCAATTTAATTATTTATCTTGTATTAGGGTTATCTATCGATTAATTTTAATCTTTCCATACATGCCTAATTACTAGCAGTATAATATGTATACAGAAAATTAAAGGTGCAGAAAGTAAATCCTAAGCTATTACAGGGCTTTGGGGCAGTTAGATAAAAAAGATGCGGAAAATAAAGTGCAGTATTAAACCCTAAACTATTACATCCTGTGAGCAGTTACACAAAAGAGAAAATGAGGAAAGATAAATCTAAGCTATTACAAGAAAAAATCGTGCGACCCATAAAATCGTCTAAGAATTTAAATGCAATAATAAATAATAATAAAATATTGAAAAATGTTTGAATGTGATTTTTTATGAAATTAGTTTGATTTTAATTAAATAGTTAAAACCCTAAATCTAATTAATTTTAATTAATAAAAAAAATCCTAAAGTCTAATTAATTTTACTTTTAAGAAAATATTTATTAACCTAATTAATTAGGGTTTTAAGAAAAAAAGATTAAAATTGATTAATAGTTAATTAAGAAAAATAATTAGGGTTACTGAAAAAATTAGGGTTAGTAATTAAAAGAAAAGAAAATAGGTTAGTAAAAATAAGAAAAAAATGATTTGTATGGGGTGGGTGTTGAACCCACGCCCTCCCGCCTTCATACTGACTTGCTTGCCACCCAGCCAATGCATTGGTTGTGTCTGAAGAATATGCGCTATACATTATATTGTAAACCTGCATGAAATGGAAAAATAGAAAAAAAATTGCAAAAGGAAGGGATCGAACCCACACCCTTAGAGATCAAAGCCTTAGCACGCGCGCATCTTGCCATTGGGGTGGCTGTTACATCCTGTTGTATAATGAAAACACATAAAAATATAAAATAATCCAAAACAGATGGACTAGAGAGGCACTGGAGCCCTAGCTCTGATTGTCTTCTCCGATGACTTGATTTTGCAAGCTACAAAAAAAATGCGTTAGTGATCCAGAAAGACCCTACCCCCCTATTTTTAGGGATTTGAACTCATTGGTGGTCTTAGTTTTGGCTAAAACGTCCTGCACAGTGAGATATAATCAAAATAATTCAAAATGACATACACATGGTGATGCACGATTCTGGCATCATGGGTCTCATGTAAGCGGTTATACCTGTATTATTTCATCTCAGGAACATATTAGAAACATTAGTTCACATCCAAACATCATGAAAATCAAAATACGAATTTGAATAACACATGAAACATGCGATGTATGTGATGCATGTTTCAGGTACTTTTGATCATCAAGAATGCTAAAGTCTTACTCTGCAATGTCTCAGGGATTAATTTAAGTTGTTGGTTTGCTTTGAGAATGGTTGGAACAGTTTTCCTTATTCTTGACAAAATATGAGGTTTTGGGAGGGTTCTTAGAGCAACTTTTTTTGTTTTTTTATTGTTTGAACATGTAGGGTATTTATAAGAGGATTAGATTAGGTCAAAGGTGGGCTTGGACCTCTTGTAAACCAACATTTGATTCTTGTTTGAAAATAGAATTGGCATAAGACAAAACATGAAGATTTGTTTAGAAAATAACCCCACACAGTTTGCCGCATATCTTTGGGCCTCCACAATATTTGAAACAAAAGCCTTTTATACCTCACACCTCCCTTTGATACTTATTTGATTTAATTTTGAATTTAAGTGAACAAAATCAAAATAAATGAAAACAAATAATTAAAATGGTGTATGAATAGATTTAGAGGTCCATTATGAGGTCAAGAACACGTTTTGATTCTAAAAGATAAGCCCATTAGCCAAAAAATTTAAGTTTTCTCAAATTGGATTTCACGCATTTTCTCAAAATTTCCCAACTTGTACGAATCATAACTCTCTCAATTTTCATCATATGAAGGTGATTTGGGACTTTTTAGAAACCGCAAGATGTCCCCTGCAATCTCTATGCTGGTTATTTTTCCATTTGCATACTTTTTCATGATGTACATTGCTTTGACAAAAAGTGTCTTATTGTTAACTTTTAAAACGACCTGTAATGTTTTGGCCCATATCTCTCAAATGAAGCATTTTTTCCTTGAGCTTAGATAGAAAAAGTTCTAGAGAATTTAATTTCCTTCAAAATAAGCTTTGGTTGAGAAAAATCTGATGAAGTATGTGAAAGTTATGCTTGGTCAAAGTTCAGTTGACTTCTCCAAAAGAAAACCCTAATTTAGTAACTTTTAAATTTTGATGAATCTTGAGTTTTTTGATGAATCGTGATCAACCCTTGATCAAATGATGAATGTGATATCAAAATCTTGATGTTGACCAAAAATCTTGAAGTTTGACTGTATGTTGACCACAATTGACTTTTTACCCAATATAGTTGATTCTCACTTATTTGAGCAAATTTGTGATGTGAGGCTTGAAACTTGACATGAGGATTTTTGAAGCATATGAGGAACCATGAAACTCACTTGAGGCATTAGAACTCCCATTTCCCTTAAGAAAACTAAAACCCTAGTTGTAGACCATTGCTTAGGAGGAGGATTCATCTGATCAATTCTTGAGTAATTTTAAGCACTTGAGAACCTTAGGAGCATGAGAAGATTTTTTTAAATCGGAGGGAAAATTTTGGGGTACAACAACTTCCCCCGTTCAATCGTCTTAAACTTGACAAGTTAGATTTGCATGCTCGCCATTCCGGATCTAAATGTGGGAGAGGATTGAACACTTAAGTGCCCAAAAATTTGCACTCGCCGGTGCACTAAGTAACGCTATCGGTTGATTATATTACTTTAATGGGCTTAACGATTCCATTCAAACGGGTGATAGAGTTTCTTCGGAGATGGACTTATAGATGGCATCCAAAGTAATTGTTGATAAGAGTATTATAATGAGTGTATGCCTAACTGTATCTGAAGAATGCTTTTTAGAAAATATCTGAAGGGAAACCCTTTTTAGAACAAAGGTCCTGAAGAAGATGCTTTTCAGAATTCTGCCTCTGAAGGGGAAATGCTTTTCAGAACAATCCCTTGAAGGAGATGCTTTTTTAGAATAAACATCTGAAGGGAGATGCTTGCTAGAACTTGGTCTTTGGAGGGAATGCTTTTCAGGATTCCGTCTCTAAAGGGGAAATGCTTTTCAAAACGAAGCGCTAAAGGAGATGCTTTTCAGAATAAACTTCTAAAGAAAATGCTTTTCAAAACGAAGTGATGAAGGGGGAATACTTTTCAGAACTCCTCTGAAGGAAATGCTTGGAAGAACTCGGTATCTGGTGGAAATGCTTTTCAAAATTCCGTCTCTGAAGGGGAGATGCTTTTAAAAATGAAGCGCTGAAGGAGATGCTTTTTAAAATAAACTTCTAAAGGAAATGCTTTTAAGAACGAAATGCTTAAGGGGAAATGATTTTCAGAACTTCTCTGAAGGAAATGCTTGCCAAAACTCGGTCTCTGGTGGAAATGCTTTTCAGAATTCCATCTCTGAAGGGGAAATGCTTTTCAGAATGAAGCACTGAAGGAGATTCTTTTCTGAATAATCTTCTGAAAGAAATGCTTTTCAGAATGAAGTGATGAAGGGGAAATGCTTTTCAGAAATCCTCTGAAGGAAATGCTCGCCAGAACTCCGTTTGTGGTGGAAATGCTTTTCAGAAGTCCGTCTCTGAAGGGGGAATGCTTTTCAGAATGAAGCATTGAAGGAGATGCTTTTCTGAATAAACTTATGAAGGAAATGCTTTTCGAAATTCCTTCTCTAAAGGGTAAATTCTTTTAGAATGAAGCATTGAAGGAGATGCTTTTCAGAATAAACTTCTTGTGGAAATGCTTTTTAGAATTCCGTCTTTGAAGGGGAAATGCTTTTTAGAATGAAGCACTGAAGGAGATACTTTTTAGAATAAAATTCTGAAGGAGAATCACTTAGTCATGTAGATAGTCTCCCCGTCTTGTTTCAGGAATTAATCCATAACCTGTCTATAAATTACTGGTAGTATTTGTCTATTTGCGATCTTAACCTGAAAAAGGCAAAGTTAGTTTCTTGCAATGTCATGATGTAATGCATTGGGTAATGATGCTCTCAAAATAAATGAGAATTGTATATGTGTTTTGTATGCATATGTCATGATTTTTTAAAATGATGTATGGATGCAATGTGTTATTGGAGCGTATCAGTCGCTTTGTATAATAATGCCTGGATGGGGAAACATAAATCCATGACTGTTGCTGGGGATAAAGACAATAATTCTTCAATTTTGTCTAGAATAACTCTATTATGGGTTCTCGCTTTCTGTTTAAGGACACTATGATGGGGATGTTCAACTTCTTCTTAGGGATTGAAGAATTCAAAGAGAGTCGGTCATTCATCGTTCTTTGAAGGATTTGATTTTTATATACCCTTATTGGGGATAATAGGGGTTGAATAATCCTCTGATGTGCTGTTTGAACATGTTTCAGATATGAGTATTAGCTCTTCTGGGGAGGACCACATTGGATGATATCTGGTTGGAGAACAAAACCTTGTCGGGGAATAACAATATTGGAGAAATAAAATCCGTTAGGGAAATAAACCCTGTAGGCTATGCTGAAGAGATAAACTCTGACGAGAATTAACTTATGGAAAATTTCTCTGTGGGAATTTATGGCCAACATTGAATGTTATCCCAACTTCTGAAGTCTCTCGTAAATGCTAATCTTGTTTTCATGCATATATTTATAAACAGTAATCATATTCAAATGCATATGTTCATTCAATATAATCATTGGATGCTTTTGCAAGCAAAATAGAGAAAGTAAAAATAGTTTTTGAATTTGAAACTGATTGAATTGATTGGGAAAATTTTCCTATAACCAGACAATTTTATACAAAGAGACAGAACTCCTAGTAGGAGGAAATCATCGTAAAAGAAAAGGTGTACAAATAGGAAAAAAGAAAAACAACTATATGAAAATGATCCCATCTAGTTTCAAGTCTGCTATTGCCCCTATGTCTTCAAGCATCTCATCCCTCGCTGTTGAAATAAGTTAATTGAACTGATCTGTACCCTTTGAACTTGACGACGGTAATTATGCTGGCTGTAAGTAGATTGGCAATATAATGAGACATAGTCGTACACTTTAATCCCTAACTTTTCCTGGACCACTCTTTCGGGTTTTCAGTCCACCAAGATATCCTTTTTTTCCCAAGCCGCCCTTTCAGGTTTTCGACTTGCCGGATGTACAATTTTTTTTATATATATCCCTAATTTTTTCCCGAACCCTTTTGGTTCTCCGGGATGCCCTTATTTTTGCCTAGTCTAGTCAACCTGGTGGGTCTCTTTTATGCGTAGTACTTTTTGACTATGTACGTGTTTACAGGGTGTGGAAAATCTTCAATGTCCATGGTGGTAAGTATCATAGCACTGCTAGAAAATATCTTCTAGATCAAAAATGGCCCTTCGTATGTGGGAGTCCATTTTACCCTAGGATCACCTTGTGGTAGGATGATGTGCTTTATGACCAAATCACCATCCAGGTACACTTGTTGCTTGAATCTCTTGTTAAAGGCCTTGACAATACGCTTCTGATACATATGACCATGACAAACAACCGCAAGCCTTTTCTCATCAATCAAATTTATCTGGTCAAGTCTTGTCTGAATCCACTCGTCTTCATCCAAACCTGTGACTTTCGTAATACTTAGATAAGGAATTTGGACTTCGATAGGAAGGACAACCTCCATACCATAGACTAGAGAAAATGGAGTTGCCCCAGTTGATGTACGCGCTGAAGTGCGATAACCATGAAGAGTAAATGTTAGCATCTCGTGCCAATATTTGTATGTCACTGTCATCTTGTGAAAAATCTTCTTGATATTCTTGTTGACGGCTTCCACTGCGCCATTCATCTTCGGTCGATACAGATAAAATTTTTGGTGTTTAATCTTGAACTGCAGGCAGAGTTTCGTGATCATAGTATTATTGAGATTATTACCATTATCCACGATGATCCTTTCAGGTATGCCATACCGACAAATGATGTTATGCTTAATGAAACAGGCCATAACATTCTGGGTATTGGAGGCAAACGAAGCTACTTCAACCCACTTTGTGAAATAATCAATAGCGACCAGGATGAAACGATGTCCATTAAACGCAGTAGGCTTAATTTCTCTAATCATATCAATGCCCCACATTGCAAACAATCAAGGAGCAGTCAAGACATTGAAAGAAACTGAAGGCACATGTACTTTGTCAACATAAAACTAGAATTTATGACAAGTTCTAGAATGACGATGACAATCAGTTTCCATGGTCGACCAATAATAACCCACTCTCAGAATTTTCTTAGACATTGTATGCCCACTGGAGTGAGTACCAAAGATTCCTTCGTGCATATCTTCCATTATCTTCTCAAATTCCTTCTTGTCTACACAACGAAGCAACGTCCAATCGTGGTTGCGCTTGTACAAAATTTCATTACCCAGAAAGAACTTGTCCAAGAACCTCCGTAGGAATTTATTATCATTAATATATTCCCCTTCTGGACACTCTTGAGTCCCGAGGTATCTTCTCATTCCGTGGTACCAAGGATTTTCCTCCACTCCATCAGTATCAACTTCATAGAAATGTCTCGGTTCATCTAGTCTCTCAATAGTAATTCGAGGAGCTTCATTGTCCCATATAACTCTGAACATAAATGGCATGGTAGTCAAGGCGTCAGCCAAGTGATTCTCTTCCCGCGGAATATGTTCAAAAGTGTTTTCTTTAAAGTATGGAATTAATGTCAACACATGCTCTCTTTAAGGAATGAGATTTGGATGCTTCGTATCCCATTCTCTCCTGATCTGACTGGTTCTTAGGTTTGAATCCCCATATACATTCAAAAATACAATTCTCATATCGACAACAAACTTGATACACATGATGCACGCTTCGTATTCGGCAATATTGTTGGTACAGTCAAAACATGATATGGCAGTGAAGGGCGTATAGAATCCCTTGGGAGAGACAATCACATCACTAATTCCATTACTGAATGTGTTGGAACCTCTATCAAACACCATCGTCCATCGGGATCCCGGCTCACGTCCTTCATACGGTCCAAGCTCTTCGCAATCAATAACTAGCATAATATTCTCATCTGGGAACTCGATGTTCATAGACTAATAGTCATCTAAAGCCTGATATGCCAAATGATATGCCAATACACTTCCTTTGATTTCCTTCTAAGTTGTATATTGAATGTTGTATTCGGTCAAGACCATTTTCCATCTTGCTATTCTTCCGAAGAGGACGGGTTTCTCGAATATATATTTTATTGGATCCATCTTAGAGATCAACAAGGTAGTATGAGTCAACATATATTGTCTTAATCGGCGATCAACCCATGCCAAAATGCAACAAGTTTTCTCGAGTAGTGAGTATCTTGTTTCACAGTCGGTAAAGTTTTTGATAAGGTAGTATATTGTATGCTCTTTTCGACCAGAATCGCCATTTTTCCCCAATACACAACCCCATTGAGTTCTCTAACACTGTTAGTGGCATTAGAATCTGAGGTTCCTAGAGGTACTCCTTGATTTTATCGAAGGTGTTGTACCCCAAAATTTTTCCTCTAATTTCTCAAAGGATCATCTTAGACCCCCAGGTTTGCTTCTGTCAAGTTTCAAGTCTCAGATTACAGTTTTCTAAGAAAGTCTTTCACAAGGCAAAATGGTCAAAAGCACGGTGAAAAATTAAACTTTGACTTTTGGATCAAAATCAAGTTTCAACAATCATATTTCATCAGGACATGAAATTGGTTCATCAAAAATCAGAAGTCAGAAGTTGCTTTGAAAAATCAAATTTCTAAACACTTAGAAAATTTTCTAAGTGTTAAGAGAATATGTACTTCAGAACTTCTGAGCCAGCCTCCACGCAAGTACAATCAGAATTTGCAAAACATGGTTCAGAACATGACTCTTCAATCAGAACATATGGAAACTGTGTTCTTCAACCAGAACATGATTCTTCAGCATATGGAGACTATGTTCTACGCTTCGATCAGAACATCACTCTTCGAATCTCATTCTGGTCTTCTGCGACCAGAACATCACCCAAATCCCAAAACCTCATTTGAGAAGCCTGTTGCACTACTATAGCATAGTCCTGAAACGAGTTACCACAACACTCCAAATTGCTGCTAATCCAGTCCATGCCTGCACTTTCTCAAATCCCATATTTGCACCAAATTAGCATAAGAAAATTGTGTTTCAAAATCAATGGAACAATATGCCAAAAGGGTTTACATCCCATTTGTTTTCCCCCGCAAAACCACAACAAACTCATCTATAAATAAGTTGCTCCATCACACGTTCAAGGGGCTGACTTTTGCAAAGAGAGAATTATCAAAGAGAAAAAAGAAAATAGTCAAACATTCGTAAACCCAGAATTCCCAAACAAAACAAAATATTTTTTCTTCCCTTTGAATTAAAGAACATAACATTTTGTTTCGTTGCTTGCTAACCCCAGAACATCTGAAGGCAGTAACTCAAGTCCCAAACACATTCTTCAAAATCAAGTAAAGTCTTTCTAACTTTGAATTTTTCGTTCAGAACATCATTAAATATGTAAATATGATAGTGTTGATGTTGTCCATATCATTGCATAAGTAGAAAAACTGTAGATCAGAACTTCTTGATTAAATCTAGGCTCATAATTAGGATTAGAACTTCAATAAACTGTTGTGTTTTTTATCTTTCTGATTTACTGTTGTTAAGAACTATAAGTTACAGATGTTATGACTAATGTAAGGAAGGAGGTGAAGCGTAACACATAACTTCTGGGTTTTTCTTTCCCACTGTTTTAGCACAACACAGAACTTCTGAGTTCTCCTCATTATTTTAACATACCATAACTTCTAGGCTTTCTCACTATTTTAACACACACAGAACTTCTGGATTTTCTTTCTTACTATTTAACACACACATAACTTATTGGTTTTCTTACTGTTTTAACACACATAGAACTTCTAGTTTTTCTCACTGTTATAACACAACAAAGAACTTCTGGTTTCCTTTAACGTTTCTCTCAGAACTTCAGCATGTCGCAACCCAGAACCTCTATTTTTCCCTCTAACGTTTCTTTCAGGACTTCAGCGTGCATCAACCCAGAACTTCTGATTTCCTCTGAGTTTCTTTCTGAAACACAGTGCGCCTGGCATCAGAACTTCTGGTCCCTTTCATTTTGCTTTCAACAATGTGTTGATCCTGTTTTCATTTCTTTTCTTTTTTCTTTCTTAACTAATATAAAAAATGGGCCTAAAAATATTTTTCTTTTATTAACTAATTATTTTTATTTCTTTTAACTTATTAAGAAAAAAACCATTTTTTAAAACAAATATTTTTTCTTTCTTATATTGTACAATTCAATATGGTTGTAATAGGTAATTAGGATTTAAATTCTTGCAACCCCCCATTTGTAAACTTGTACCCTCATCCTTAAATGATGTAATAGCGTAAGACTTACATTTCTGCAATTTACCGCTTTCAAATATAAATGCTAGTAATTAGGGTTTGTATGACAAGACATGAAATCAACAAATAGATAACCCTAATCAAGACTAAATGCATGTAAATCAAACACACTTACACACTAGTACCCTTAGGGTAATCTCGATTTGTTGCCTTTCAGAAAATAGTCATGTCCCTCGAATATGTGCTTTTTAGCAAAGACCCTCGATAAAAGAACATATTCACTCGATGTCCCTCGATGTTGCCTTCGGTAAACGATCTAGTACCTAAACGAAATTGCTAAAACGTCTCATAGGTTGCCTTCTATGACTATACAAGAACGTTCCGTGCCCATCCCTTCACATCCAACGATGGGGCTTCTTACCAAATCAATGGTAAGATAGCAACATCTAAAGGAGGAGGAAAAGAACATTAGACCTTTTGAGTAGGTAGGATGCTCCTAGTTGCTCGCTTGCTCACAACAAAAACATTTTATACACCAACACTTTCATTTGAAACATTTTAAAAAGTTAAAACACTTTGTACGTGTTCTTATAGAAGCGAGAACCATTACAAAGACACCTTTTCAAAATCACTCTCAAAAACACATTCCACAAACACCTCTTTGAACTATTTTCAAAACTAATACTTTGTACGCGTTCTTATAGAAACGAGAATCATTACAAAGACGTTTTTCAAAATATATTCAAAAAACACACCATAAGCACATTTCCAAACAAAAGCAAGTGATCTAGAAAGCAACTAAGAGCCCGTAGATAACTACGGATGAAAAGGGTGATAATACTTTCCCTTTTCATAACCTACCCCCCGAACTCAAGAAATAATCTCGAAAGGTCTTTCCCATTCTTTTCAACCTTTCTTTATTGGATAAAAGAAAAGTCGGTGGCGACTCTTGCTATCCGCATTAATCACGATCAAACACAAAACATCCCAAGTCAGTTCTCCCACCGTGTTACAGAACTGGCGACTCTACTGGGGAATTACTTAAAAGTGGGGTTACCTTAGGGATAAATCACCTTTACTTGCTTTCCTTTGTTTGATTTTGCTTGCTTTACATTATGGTTCCTTGTTTTGGTTTGTTTGGATCCTATACCCAGATCCGGGGCACCTTTTAAGGTAAGTAGAAACAGATTGTGGAAATTGTACGACGTAGACCGATATGGTTGAAACAATGGCTACGTTAGTGTGATGCATTTGTTGGTACCGGTATCCCTTGAGTTAAATCGAGGAGAATACGGTGCCGCTGAGCGGCATCATGAAGCACTAACTGAACTTAGAACCTTAATTGAACAACTTGGCCATTAGGACATAGTGAGATAACCAGTTTCGGTGGAAAGTTGGAAATTGGTTGATACTCAATACTACACTCATTGAGGTTGGACTTTTGGGATATCTCGGCCGCAAGAAAAGAATGATTGTGCTGAGACAATGCCTAAAAGAAAGGTCGATGATATTGATATCCTTTAGAACCCGGTTACTACGACTAGGACAAGTTGAGCCAACTAAACTTCAAGAGGGTACTTACCTATAAATCCCATGCAAGCCTAAATCTAAGGACTTGTCTGCTTTGTGTGTACATAACAACTTGCTTACTTGTACATAACATCATAAACATCATAACATCATAAGCATTCTCACTAACCATTTCAAGGATTTAGGAATTTATCTTTGCTTTGTTTTGGTGGCCATAAATCCCGTCCGAAGGAACTCCATCCGAATCAGCTTCGTGAAAGCACACCCTTAGCTCCAAGAGTTAGGATCAAGAGTGCCCAAAGATTATCCTTTTACCAGGAAATATGGTCGACTCCTCAGTTTGGCTACCTCCAATTTCCAAGAGGAAATTAAGTGTGTGCTCTTCCAGTTCTTTGATCCCATACATCATTGCTTCACCTTTATTGACTATTTGTTGGTGCCTACACTAGAAGAGTTCTCTCTACTATTAGGAGTTCTTGTGCTTGATCAAATACCGTTCACCGTTCTAGAAGGGATTCTGAAACCTGAAGTCATTGTCGAAGCTTTACATCTGAAGAGATCCGACATCATAGCAAATTGGGAGACAAGAAGCAAAGTCAAAGGGTTCCTAGCCAAGTTCCTATTGGAGAAGGCTCGTTCGTTCTGGGAAGATATGGATTTTCAAGCCTTTGAAGACGTCTTGGCTCTTCTCATCTATGGTTTGGTTCTATTCCCCAACTCGGACCAATTCATAGATGTAAATGCCATCAAAGTCATTCTCTCTCGTAATCCTATACCTACCTTGCTGGGAGACATCTTACATTGCTTCCATACCCGCACCATGAAAAAAATAGGTACTCTCTTGTGTTGTATTCCCTTACTCACCAATTTGTTTACTTCACACCGACCTCGATCAACATTGAAGAACGAGCAAAGATTAACATGGTCTCAAAGGATGATGTCCCTCGCCCACTCTGATTTTTATTGGTGTTCGAGATCCTTGGAAGATACTTCCATCATTGACCATTATGGGGAAATCCCTAACGTCCATTTATTTGGCATTAGGGGGGTATCACTTATAACCCTTGCTTAGCTTTACGACAGTTTGGGTATGCCCGAAGAGATGGTCCTCATAAGATGCTCATCCAGGGTTTGGTGTTCGACTATGAAAGCAACGATCAAGGCTATTGTCAGAGGTTTATACAAGCTCGGAGGATGGTAAACAAGGTGGATAGTAGGATGTTGGGACACAAAAAATCCATTCCCCTTGAGCCTTACCTTAGGTGGGTACGAGTTTGTGCTCAGAGCCTTATAATGCCTTACCACTCAAGCCTCCCCGTTATCATAGAGCCTGTGGTTGAAGGAGATGTCCTGTATACTGTCCTTCATCCCAACATGCCTACCTCTCTCGAAGATTTGCAGAAGGATTGGATTCATTTAAAGGAAGAATGAGATACTTTCGAAGCCCGATTCTACGCCAGTGAGAAGTTCTTTAACTCACCAAACAACTTCTTGAAGAGTGGAGTCTGAACGCCTACATCGCGCCAAAGACGATGCGTTCAACCTTTTTGTCTTAGGAGCTTTTGTATTTTATTTCTTTCATTGTAAGCCCAAAGAGGCATGATGTACGCAAACTTGGATTTATTAATATAACGTGTGTTCCCTTTTTGTCTAAACAAATTTAAATCTATAATTTCCTTGAAATCATTTTCATATGCATTTCATTCATCATAACACAAACAAGTTTCTTACAACAGGTCTCCTTATCTTTCTACTATTTATTTCAGTGAGATGGATATTGAACAGACAGTAAAGGATCTCCAAGCGCAGAACACTCAATTCCACAAATGTTCTTGACTCTGGCAAAAGGACAAGAGGGTTTGAAAACTTTGCTGATCAAAGAGAAGAAGAAGAAAGCGAAGGAACCAGCCGGTGTTTTGAATCTGGGAAGAAGATTCAAAGGATCATCCAGACAAACTCTAGATTTCGCAACCTCATCAGGTGAAGGAGACAATCAAGAAACAAAAAACAAGGAAGTAAATGACCAGCCAGAGTCTGAAGAAGAGGAAGAGGTGGATTACTCTAAAGAGCAGTATCCTCCAGCTGATGATAAATACAAGCAGTTAGTGGATCGCCTCAATGCTTGGAGATCCAGAGGGTACCCGAATTGGATTTTGAAGAGCTAGGACTTGTCTCAGGGGTTGTCATCCCAAATAAATTCAAGGTCCCCACTTTCGCTAAATATGATGATGTCTCTTGTCCAAAGCTGCATTTAAGATCATACGTCAGGGAAGTTCAACCCCATACTGTTGATAGGAACCTATGGGTACATTTCTTCCAAGAAATCTTGTCAGGGACATAGTTGGATTGGTTCTATCAGTTGGAAGGGGCCAATATTCACAATTGGGAAGATTTGACTGCCACTTTTTACAAGCAATACCAGTATAATGCAGACTTGGCTCCAACTCGAACACAATTGCAAGGCATGTCTATGAATGCTGGTGAAGGTTTCAAAACCTATGTTCAAAAATGGCGGGATCTCACGGGGAGAGTCTAACCCCCTCTATCTGACAGAGAATTGGCAGATATGTTCTTAGGCACGTTATCTGGTCCATTCTTCAACCATTTGATTGGAAGCTCCTCGATTGGATTTAATGAACTACTCATGATTGGTGAACGGGTAGAAGTCGATATAAAAAGTGACAAAATTCAAAGAGATGTATCCTCGAGCACGATGAAGAAACCCTTTACCGGAAAGAAGGAGGTTAATGTTGCTTATGACCATAAAAATCAAAACAAAACTGAAAGTCGCCCGACGGTAGGGGCTGTTATGAATTCCAATCCTGTACCAAATCAGCAGCGAAACTATCAACACAGGCCAGAGGTGCCCATAAGACGATTCACCCGAATCAACAGGACCTTGTCCCATGTTTTGCAACATATTTTGAAGTCCAATCTGGTGACCCTAAAGGAAGCTCCCAAGAACCCCAATAATGCTTCTCATTTCTATAACCCGAATACTCGATGCGCATATCATTCTGAAAGCTCGGGGCATGATACAAATGATTGTTGGACCTTGAAGAATAAGGTACAAGAACTTATCGAGGCGAAAGAGATTGAGCTTGACCCCCCACCCCCCCCCCCCCCCGGAAACACCTATTGTGATAACGGTACCAATGCCCAAACATGGTCAAGGTGTAAATGCTGTTGATGATAACTGTTTTGTTTCCTCCATGGATGATTTAACTACTCCCCTTTTGACTATTAAAAGGAATATACTGCAAGTCAGTTTGTTTCCAGGCTGTGATGAAAGTTGTCGATTACGTATGTCTCTACCAAATTGTTATTTATTACTGAAGTTGGCTAACAAAGAAATCTTGTTTGAAAAAGTTCCTCTTATCAGAAATTCCTGTGAAGATATCTCAATAATCACCATTTCCGACAATCCTCCCAGGGTCTCCACCAAAAGACCCGTTAGGATTACATCTGTTCCAAAGTCTGCTCCCTTAATCATGACCATGCCAAGGCTAATACCATATTCTTTGGATAAAGCTGTTCTCTAGAACTATGGGGTTAACGTCTATTAATATGGCATCAAGCAAGATCTGTTGGCTATCAAAGACAAAGTTGCAAAAGACACTGATCCTGACATCGTAAATATCATTGGGACCAGTAAGATAACATGAAGTGGAAGAATCTTCTCACCTGAGATCTTTCCAAGGACCATTGCTACTCCTATAATTATTCCCGCTACGGCTCCTACCAGCATTCCCGGTGATACTCCTATTGAAAATCCTATTGTTATCTCTGCGACCAAGACAAGGGGCAAGGAGGTGTTATCTAAGCCTGTCTAGACGAAGGCGCATCCATAGGATATTCCTGAAGCTTCTAGAAAGGAGATAAAATAGATACTAAAAATAATCAAGAAAAGTTACTACAACGTCGTGGAACAGTTGGGGAAAACCCCCTCAAAAATATTAATGTTGGCCTTACTTTTGTGTTCTGAGGCTTATGCCAAGGCCTTGGTAAAATTTTTAAAGACCGCCCACGTGCCCCAAGAAACTTCCATTGATCAATTTGAGAATTGCGTGGCTAGTCTAACTGTTGATAACATATTGGGCTTTCTTGACGCTGATTTAACTCCCAAAGGAAGGAAACACAATGATGCCTTGCATGTTTCCATTGAGTGCAGGGGCACTATGTTAGCCCATGTTTTGGTGGATACGGGTTCATCGCTGAACGTCTTGCCCAAAAATGCTCTTGACCGGCTAGATTGCGAGGGACTCACTTTAAAGCCTATCAACATTGTGGTGAGGGCCTTTGATAATTCTAAAAGGACAGTGCACGGAGAAGTTGACATCCCTATAAAAGTTGGAACTCAGACTTTTGATACAACTTTCTATGTGACGGATATCCACCATTCATATTCTTGTCTTTTGGGACGACCTTGGATCCATGGCGCTGGTGCTGTCACTTTTACCCTACATCAGATGTTGAAATATCCGATTGAGGGAAAGATCATCACTGTCCATGGGGAGGAAGAATACATGGTTACCCACCTGAACTCTTTCAGGTACGTGGAAATGGATGGTGAGTTCATTGAGACCCCATGTCAGAACTTTGAGGAGGTCCCATAAACAGTTGCGGTAGCCAAGACTACTACCAAGACTCCAAAGGTTACCAGTCCTCCATTAAAATGGCCTCTCTGAAGGATGCTAGAGAAGTAGTTGAGGAGGGTGGATGCACTATCTGGGGTCAACTTCAGGATATTCCCTATAAGTCCAACAAATTTGGTTTGGGTTATACTTCGGAGGCCCAAAGAGCTGTTCGACGAACTCGCACTGGGGGACCACCTTTACGTATCAGCAATCAGGGAGTCAATGCAGTTGAAGTCAGTGATGGAAACTGTGACATGGATGAGTGGATTTTTCCAACCATCAGCGGAGGACTCAACAATTGGGAAGCCAAAGAATTTTTCCCCATTACTTTTATTCAAGAGTAATTGTCTTTTAATTTTCTTGTCAGACATGTAATAATTAAACAATTTATACTTTAAAACCTTGTGTCTTACCCGAGGCACAATGGTCCATTTGTGAGGGTTGTTACTTCATCTTCATATGTCATCGATAAATCATGGACGTTTTTTCATGCAACATTTTACGCTCTTTGTCTTTATTTTTTATTATCAAAGATTTCTATGCTCTTACACACACTCACATATCAAAATGCAGATCCACATCCACTCAGGATCCCATGGGTAACGATTCTGCTATGGCCTATCATGACTTTGAAAATCCGATCTACCAAGTCGAAGACAAAGGTGAGGAAGATTATGAAGTACAAGAGGAACTAGCCAGGTTATTACAATAGGAAGAAAAGACCATACAACCCCACGAAAAGCTAGTGGAAACAGTTAACTTGGGTACAGAAGAAGACAAGAAAGAAGTCAAGGTAGGTGACAACCTAGAGCCTAGCGTCAAGAAGCGCTTAACTCAGTTACTATATGACTATGTTGAGGTATTTTCCGGGTTATACGAAGACATGCCAGGACTCGACACTGATATCGTGGTCCATCGTCTGATGACAAAAGAAGGCTGACCTCCGGTAAAACAGAAGGTTTGTCGCATGCGGCCAGAAATGTCATAGAAAATCAAGACTGAAGTCATGAAGCAGTTCAACTCCGGATTCTTAGCTGTCACCTCCTATCCGAAATGGGTCGCCAATGTTTTTCCAATGCCTAAAAAGGACGGTAAGGTACATATGTGTATGTGTGATACGGTGGCCAAAACCGAGACTTGTTTCCCTTTTTTAGGAATTGCTGGTTTGCGTTTTCCGTTTGTGTTTGCAAAATGTTGCAGTAAGCAAGAGTCGCCACCGACTTTTATTTTATCCAACAAGGAAAGGAAAAAAGCACAGAAAAATTCCTTTTTCGAGATATTTCTGAGTACGGGGGGTAGATTATAGAAAGGGAAGGTATTAGCACCCTTTCTATCCGTAGTTATCTACGGGCTCTTAGGTACTTGCTCATCATTTTCAAAATTTTTTTCTTTATGTTTGTGTGATTTGAAAAGCTTTTGTTTTGACTTCGATTTAACTCTTGCTTATGTCTTCATGAGTGTAATGAAGTGTTTTTGAAAACATTGTTTGTAAAGGAGTGTAAGTGTGAAAAAAAGTTTGTTTGGATTGAGCAAGTACTTAAGAACTAATCTACCTACTCGAAAAAAGAATCGTTCTATGTTCGTTTCCTTTAGACAACGCTATCCCACTATTAGTGAGTAGGTAGCATCGTCGTTGGAGTTTTGAGGGTCAGTTCGAAAGGGACGTACGGTCACTAAAGCAATGTTAGGACGTCTTAGTAATAACCCTAATTTCTTAGATGAATTTATTCGAGGCAACAATTCCGAGGCAACCATTCCAAGGCAACTTTCCGAATCGGGACTTTGATCTTTGTTTAGACAAAAGGATGACCATTAAAGCATCCTATACTCAATGGCCATTTACCGAAGGCAACCAAGTGGGAGTGTACCCTAGGAGTGCGCATGCGCGAGTGATTCGATTTCAGATTATTTATCTTTGCACATTTTAGGGTTATCTAATTGTTTTAAAGGTTTACATACATTCTTGTCATGCATCCTAATATCATACATCTAACAGTTTAATATTTTGTGGAATTTAAAGTGCGGAAATTAAACTAAGCTATTACAAGGCTTCGGGTATTTACATAGCCAAAAACAAACCCTTAAATAAATAAAGCGATAAATGAAAATAAAGCCCTAATTTAAACTATTACAACTTGTGAACAGTTACATTAATAGGGTAAAAAATAAAACAATAAAGCGCGCGCGATGCAATTAGAACAATAAGAAAAAATTAGGGTTTTGACCCTTTTTAACCTAATTAAAATAAAAATGTTTTTGTTGTTTTTAATATATTTTTAAGAAAGGAATTAGGTTTAAAAAAAATACAATTAATTAGTTAATTAAATTAATCAATGAAAATAATTACATGGCCTATTTTTTGGTTTTTGGTTAATTTAAGAAAAAGAAAAATATAATTAAGTTTAGTCAAAACCCCAATTTTCTAATTATTTGTTAATTTATTTGTAAAAAGAAATTAAAATTATCTAAAGTTAATAACCTAATTAAATTAATTTAATTTTTGTATAAAAAAATAAAATCTAAACCTAATTTGTGAAAAGTAATATTTTTATGATTTTTTGATAAAAGAAAATAATTGATTGGTTAGTAAAATAAAATGAATAAACTAAATTAAATAAAGTAAATATAAAAAGAAAAATAGAGAAAGGAGTTTGGGCCTGAGCAAAATGGGGGGGGGGGTGTGAGAAACAATTTCTGGGCCCAAAAGATGGAGGTCCACGCTTGACTTTTTGGATCCAATGCATTTGCTTTGACCCTGCCTTTGGTGTTCCTTCAGTGATGGCCCTTGGATCTAGCCTCAGGACACTTGGCAAGCTGGATTGTGAGGTCACATGATGGACCTTGGTCTTTGGTGCACGCTAGATCACCTGGAAGGAAAAAATATGAAATATTTGGGGGACCTGGGATTTGAACCCAGGCCCCAAGGTACTTTTCCACGATCCACTTCCCAACTGAGCCAGTTGCTTATGTTGTATGTAAGACACATAACAATTATTATATTAAGAATAACTGGAATAAAAGAAATCCGCGCGAAAATTCAAATGGACGAATTAGATGAAGCCACGCCATCATCCTTGTCCTCTCTCTGTGGCTAAAAGGTTTGAAAACCTTTACCTACGGACAATGTTCGTCGCTACAGCCCTACAATTTCTCAAAATCAAATACAAGTGATATAAATGACTACCAAGGCCATGAATGGACTCTTCTGGATTTGCTGAGCACAATGGTGCCTCTTTCATGGCCCAATTTTGCCTAGGTTCAGAAACCCCAAAGCGAGCTTGTAAACCTTAATAATGGTGAAACTTTATACAAGCCATGAAAACACAATTAAAGAATACAAAAAGCTTACAAAGGTTCTATGGATCAATAATATATGATTAATTCATGCTATCAAGGCCTAAATCATGCAAACCGATTTCAAGAAATAAGCAATGTCGTGATGGACTTAGAACGAGATATAGGGCTTGGGAACGCTTGTTCTTGATTGCTTTTGCTTGCTGGGGATCCCAGGAAGCGATTGAGATGATCCAAGGATCTTAAAATTGACTCTAAGTAGGAATTCGATTCACCACTTTTTTCTTTTTTTTTTCAAGTTTTGTTTCTGGTTCATACGCCTCCTTCTCCAGCCTCTTTTGGCCTGCACACACTCTATATGTATTGAGGAATAGATTAGGGTTGAAAACCTGGCCTCAATCTTCCTCCATCAATGTTTTTGATCTTGATTTGATTCACTTTTAATATCATTCCAAAAATAGCCTAATTCAATCTTTTTGTGCACACCATGCCTTTACACGAATTTGATCTCATGCTAGCTGGAATTTAAGACCTGAAACAAGCACAAGATCTTTGAATTTCAATGTTTTGGATTTTATATGATTTGTTTTGATTTAAAATGATTTAATTCAAATAAAAATCAAAATAAATAATATAAATAATACAATGACAAGTGGAAAAGGCTATAGCTCGTGGACTATGTTTCCAACTCAAAACAAGTGAAAAAGATTGGGCCCATTTGGCAAAAATTGAAGTTTTAGGCATAGTTGACTTTTGGCAATTTTGTAAAAAAGGTCAACTTCACCAATGCATAACTTCCTCAATTTTGACTCTTTGAAGGTGTTATTGGACTTTTTAGAAAGTTTGAGATGTCCTATAAGCACCCTTTTTGGTATCATCTCAATTTGATATTCCATGCTCATGTATGAAGCTTTGACAAAAAAGGTGTTTTTGTTGACTTTTCAAAATGAACTATAATGTCCAAATTCATAACTTTTTGTGAGTGCATATTTTTAACTTGGGAGATGAATATGGATTGTAGTTCATGGCATCCTCTTCAAAATGAGATTTAGATGGGTCATTTATCATAAAGTATGAGAAAGTTATGCTTGGTCAAAGTTGAGTTGACTTTTCTTACAAAACCCTAATTTAGCAACTTTTGGTTCTTGAGGAATTATGAGCAATCTTTGATGAATCATGATCAAACCTTGATCAAATGATGAATTATACTTCAAAATGAGGATGTTGACCAAAAATATTGAAGTTTGACTGTGTGTGGGCCACAGTTGACTTTTGCCCTAACATAGTCGATTCTCAGGCCTTTGAGCAATTGACTGAGCAAACTTTCTCTGCAAGGCTTGAAACTTGACATGGATGATCTTGAGAAAATATTAGGACATTGGTGAACATTTGTAATCCCTTGGACTCAAGTATCTTGATGCAACATGAAACCCTAATTTGAGGTCGACTGCCTTAGGAGGGAGCTTGTCTAGTCATCCGTTAGACTTCCTTGAGCAATTTGAGGATCTTTCTTGGAATGTTTTGAGAAATATGGGAGGTAAAATTTTGGGGTACAACAATATGGATTACAGAGACTTGAATAGTTCAAGCCCCAAGGATGATTTCCTGCTTCCCCACATCGATATTCTGGTTGACAACACCGCATAACACAAAGTATTTTCCTTCATGGATGGTTTCTCCGGATACAACCAAATCAAAATGGCACCTGAGGACATGGAGAAAATGACTTTCATCATATAGTGGGGTACATTCTGTTACAAAGTTATGCCATTCGGGTTAAAGAATGCTGGGGCAATCTATCAACGTGAAATGGTAGCTCTATTTCACGACATGATCCATCACGAGATAGAAGTCTACGTGGATGACATGATAGCCAGGTCCCCAACCAAAGAGGAACACCTTGACCATCTGAATAAACTGTTTGAAAGACTGAAGAAATACAAACTAAGGCTGAATCCAAATAAATGCACTTTTGGAGTGAGGTACAGTAAACTCTTAGGCTCCGTTGTCAGCGACAAAGGTATCGAAGTGGACCCTGTAAAGGTAAAAGCAATATAAGAAATGCCTGCACCTCGCACTGAGAAGGAGGTTAGGGGATTCTTAGGACGACTAAAATACATCGCCCGATTCATTTCCCATCTAACCGCTACTTGTGAACCAATCTTCAAATAACTGAAGAAAGATCAAGTGGTGGAATGGAACGGTGACTGCCAGGCTGCCTTCAACAAGATCAAAGAATACCTTCAAGAGCCTCCCATTTTGATGCCGCCAGTGTAGGGAAGAAATTTGATCATGTATCTAACTGTCTTGGAAAATTCAATGGGGTGTGTGCTGGGGTAGCATGACGAGTCTGGCCGAAAAGAGCATGCAATATACTACCTGAGCAAAAAGTTTACCGACTGTGAATCTAGATATTCGCTGCTCGAGAAAACTTGCTACGCTCTAGCATGGGCTGCTCGCCGACTAAGACAATATATGTTGACTCATACTACCTTGTTGATATCCAAGATGAGTCCAATTAAGTACATATTCGAGAAGCCCGCCCTCTCGAGGGTAATAGCAAGATCGCAGATGGTCCTGACTGAATACGACATTCAATACACTACCCAGAAAGAAATAAAGGTAAGTTTACTAGCCGATCACCTTGCTCATCAGGCTATGGATGACTATCAGGCCATAAAATTTGAATTCCCAGACGAGGACATCATGTTGGTAAACAATTGTGAAGAACTCAGACCGTATGACAGACCTGAACAAGGATCCTGATGGACTATGGTTTTTGACAGAGCTTCCAACGCACTCGGCAACGACATCGACGCTGTATTCATATCCTCTGAAGGATGTCATACCCCTTTCAGTGCTAGGCTGTGTTTCAACTGTACCAATAATATGGAAGAATATGAAGCGTGTATTATGGGTCTCAAAGCTGACATAGATTTGGGAATCAAGTCCTTAAATGGATTTGGAGATTTAGCCTTAGTCATCAGTCAGATCAAAGGAGAATGGAACACGAAGCACCCTAATCTCATCCCCTACAAAGAACATGTGTTGACATTAATCCCACATTTTTGAGGAAATTACCTTTGAGCATTTTCCACGAGAGGAAAATCAACTAGCGGACGCGCTAGCAACTATGTCATCCATGTTCAAAGTCAGATGGGATAATGAGGCTCCTCAGATCACCATAGATAGGATGGACGAACAAGCTTACTGTCACGAGATTGATACCGAAGAAGTAGTGGCCAAACCTTGTTTCCATGAAATTAAGAGATATCTCAAAGCCTAAGAGTAGCCAGAAGGAGCTTCAGTCAATAACAAGAAATTACTAAGAAGGTTTTCTGCTAAATTCTTCCTCAGTAACAGAGTTCTCTATAAGCGCAACCACGACTATACTTTACATCGGTGCATAGACAAGAGTGAGGCAGACAAGATCATGGCTGATTTACACGAAGGTACCTTTGGCACCCATTCTAGTGGGCATACGATGGCTAAAAATATCCTACGGGAAGGATAATATTGGTCCACTATGGAAGCAGATTGTCATAAGCATTCACGAACCTGTCACAAGTGTCAGATCTATGCTGACAAAGTACATGTGCCTCCAGTTCCCCTAAACATCCTAACTTCTCCTCAGCCATTCGCGATGTGGGGCATTGACATGATTGGAGAAATCAAACCTACAACTTCCAATGGATACCGCTTCATCTTGGTCGCCATTGATTACTTCACAAAGTGGGTTGGGGAAACTTCCTTCGCTTCTGTCACCAAGAATGTTGTGGCCCGATTCATCAAACTAAATCTTATCTTTCGGTATGGTATTCCGAAGAGAATCATTACAGACAACGGTATCAATCTCAACAATACTATGATTACTGCACTATGGGTGCAATTCAAGATCCAACATCATAACTCTTCTCCTTACCTACCAAAGATGAATGGCATTGTAGAAGTCGCTAATAAGAACATCAAGAATATCATACAAAAAATGACAGTGACCTATAAGTACTGGCATGAGATGTTACCATTTTCTCTCCACAGTTACCGTACCACGACGCGCACACCAACAGGGGAAACTCCTTTCTCTTTGGTATACATCATGTAAGCTATCCTACCAATTGAAGTCCAAATATCTTCTCTAAGAATCATAAGGGATACAAGGTTGAATGAAGATGAATGAATTCAAACTCGACTTGACCAGCTAAACTTGATTGATGAGAAGAGGCTTACGGCTGTATTCCATGGCCAGATGTACCATAAGCGTATGATTAAAGCTTTTAACAAGAAAGTCAGACGTCAGGTATATCGGGTTGGTGACTTAGTAATCAAACGTATCATATTGCCACAAGGTGATCCCAAGGGAAAATGGACTCCTACGTACGAAGGACCATTTGTGATTAAAAACATATTTTCTGGTGGGGCAATGATCTTAGCCACTATGGACGGGGACGACCTTTCGCACCCTATAAACGCGGACATAGTTAAAAGATACTACGCATGACAAAAACCTACTAGGTCGACTGGCCTAGGAAAAAAATTAAAGCATCCCGGTGAACCAAAAGGGTTCAAGCAAAAATTAGGGATAAAATACAAAAAAAATCTGTACACCCAGCAAGCTGAAAACCTGAAAAGGCAGCTTGGGAAAAAAAAAAGGGTATCCTGGTGGACCGAAAACCCGAAAGGACGGGTCAGGCAAAAGTTAGGGATTTAAAGAGTATGACTATGTCCCATTGGATCACCTTACAACCAATCTTCATCATCAGTCATCAAACTCTAACGGGTCTAATCAATCCAATCAACTTCGGACAAAGCAACAAGTAGATGAGACGCTCAAAGACATGAAGACTATAGAAGAGTGGGAACCTATGGGATTATTTCACATAGTTGTCTTTTCTTTGTATCAGTTTTCATTTTTACAATGACATTCTCTTACTAGGATGTTCGTCTCTTTGTACAAAATACTTATTCAAGTTAATACAAAAACATTCCTTTAAAAGTGCAAAACTATCTGTTTTTTCTTTTACTTTCCTGTTTTGTTTGCAAATACGTCCAGTATTTATTTTTGAACATATGCATTTGAACGTAAATACTGTTTATAAATGAATGCCTAAACAAGGGAGAACTAAACAGAAAGACAATTTCTAATGGCTTTAAGAAACAAGACAATATCTATGGGCCGTTCCACAAAATCCCCGTAGATACTTTCTTTAAACAGAGCAGAAGCAAGAACATCCTACTACAGGGTCGTTGTCATATCTCCAGCATGCAGCTTAGTGGTATCTTTTTCCTTCATATACCCGATGGAGTAAAACTTCCAGTTACCACCTCAAAGATTCCCCAATAAAAGTCGCCCAGCTTCTCAGGATTCCCTAGCAGGATTTCACGAAGTCCACAAGCAATGCACGACGTCTCTTTTCCCCAACAGAAATTATTCCTCTGATATTGGAAACCCATCCATCAATGCTTCAACTTCAACAAAGCAGGAAGGCTTACACCCCTCATTCCCAACAACAGTCAAGGATTTATTTTCCCTAATCCAACAACACTACAGCAGAACCACTTAATTTGTGCATACATTGCATTCATACATCATAACATCAACAACATGATTGCATACATCGCAATCTAATTTATTTTGATAAATATCAATACGCCGTTCATTTCATACATCATGACATTACATACAGCTAACTTTTTTACCTTTTCAAGAAAGAACAATCAACAAAACATTATCATCAACACAATTTTCAACAAGTCAAGGAAATTATCTGTGAACAAATCAATGTTAGATCAATTCTCGAAACAAGACTAAATTGACTATCTACATGATAAATACTCCCTTCAGACCTCTGCTGGTTCAGTTTAACTCTCAACAGTTTATCCTAATTCTTTCCCACAAACATCTCCTCTGGTTCAGATAAATCGCTCTGAAGATTTACTCTGATTCTTTTCCAGACCTCTACTGGTATAGTTTAAATCTCTCAACAGTTTATCTTGATTCTTTTCTGCATACCTCTTTCCCTGGTTCAGATAAGTCGCTCCAAGATTTATTCTGATTCTTTTCCAGACCACTACTGGTTTAGTTTAAATTTCTCAATGATTTATCCTGATTCTTTCCCGCAAACATCTTTCTCTAGTTCAGATAAGTCGCTCCAAGATTTATTCTGATTCTTTTCCAGACCTCTGCTGGTTTAGTTTAAATCTCTCAATGGTTTATCTTGATTCTTTCCCGCAGACATCTCCTCTGGTTCAGATAAATAGCTCCAAAGATTTATTCTGATTCTTTTCCAGACCCCTGCTGGTTCAGTTTAAATCTCTCAATGGTTTATCCTGATTCTTTCCCACAGAAATCTCCTCTGGTTCAGATAAATCGCTCTGAAGATTTATTCTGATTCTTTTCCAGACCCCTTATGGTTCAGTTTAAACCTCTCAACAGTTTATCCTGATTCTTTCCCGCAAACACTTTGTTTGGTTCAGAAAAGTCGCTCCAAGATTTATTCTGATTCTTTTCCAGACCCATGCTGGTTCAGTTCAAATCTCTCACCAGTTTATCCCGATTCTTTCTTGCAGACATCTCCTCTGGTTCAGATAAATCTCTTTGAAGATTTATTTTGATTCTTTTCCAGACCCCCGCTGGTTCAGTTTAAATCTCTCAACGGTTTATCCTGATTCTTTCCTGCAGACATCTCTTCTGGTTCAGCTAAATTGCTCCGATGATTTATTCTGATTCTTTTCCAAACCCCTGCTATTTCAGTTTAAACCTCTCAATTGTTTATCCTGATTTTTTCCTGATATACACTTTCTTTGGTTCAGAAAAGTCGCCTCAAGACTTGTTCTGATTCTTCTCCAGACCCCTTCCAGTTCTATTTAAATCTCTCAATGGTTTATCCGGATTTTTTCCCCCATACATATTTCTATGGTTCAGATAAGTCTCTCTAAGATTTGTTCTGATTCTTTTCCAGACCCCTACTGGTTTAATTTAAATCTCTCAACATTTTATCCTGATTCTTCCTCGCAGACATCTTCTCTGGTTTAGATAAATCGCTCCAAGATTTATTCTAATTCTTTTCCAGACCCTTGCTGGTTCAGTTTAAATCTCTCAACGGTTTATCCTGATTCTTTCCCCAGTAGACATCTTCTCTGGTTCAGATAAATCGATCCAAAGGTTTTTTCTGATTCTTGTACCAATTGAAGTTAAACTTAGACTCAGTCTAATTTCTGTCAATAATCATTTTTGTATGGCATCTATAAGCCTATCTCCGCCAACTCTCAATCATTTCTCCAAATGGCATCTTTAAAGCCCATTCCTTACACCCAACCTTAAAATCACCAAAGTGTGAATTTCTGGGCACTCTAGTGTTCAATCATCTCCCACCTTCAAGTCACGAATGGAAGATTCGCCAATCTTACTCTTCAGGTTTAAGAAGATTGAATAGGGGCAAGTGTTGTACCATAAAATTTTCCCTCTCATTTCTCAAAGGATCATCTTAGACCCCGAGGTTGGCTTCTGTCAAGTTTCAAGTATCATATTATAGTTTTCTAAGAAAGTATTTCACAAGGGAAAAATGGTCAAAAGCACACTGAAAAATCAAAGTTTTACTTTTGGATCAAAATCAAGTCTCAACAATCATATTTCATTAGGACATGAAATTGGTTCATCAAAAATTAGAAGTCAGAAGTTGCTTTGAAAAATCAAATTTCTAAACAATTAGAAAAGTTTTGAAGTGTTAAGAGAATATGATACTTCATAACTTCTGGGCCAGCCTCCATGCAAGTGCAATCAGAATTTGCAAAACATGGTTCAAAACATGACTCTTCAATCAGAACATATGGAAACTGTGTTCTTCAACCAGAACATGATTCTTCAGCATATGAAGACTATGTTCTACGCTTCGATTAAAACATCACTCTTTGAATCTCATTCTGGTCTTTTGTGATCAGAACATCACCCAAATCCCAAAACCTCATTTGAGCAGTCTGCTGCACTGCTATACTACAGTCCTGCAATGAGCTACCACAACACTCCAAATTGCTGCTGATCCAGTCCACAACAGCACTTTCTCAAATCCCATATTTGCACCAAATTAACATAGGAAAATAGTGTTTAAAAAGCAATGGAACAGTATGCCAAAAGGGTTTAAACCCCATTTGTTTTTCCCCCCAAAACCTCAACAAACTCATCTATAAATAAATTGCTCCATCACACGTTCAAGGGGCTGGATTTTGCAAAGAGAGAATTATCAGAGAGAAAAGAAAACAGTCAAACATTTGTAAACCCAGAATACCGAAACAAAACCAAACATTTGTTCTTCCCTTTGAATCAAAGAACATAACATTATGTTCCATTCCTTGCTAACCCCAGAACATCTGAAGGCAGCATCTCAAGTCCTAAACACACGCTTCAGATTCAAGGTAAGTATTTCTGACTTTGAATTTTTCATTAAGAACATCATTAAATATGTAAATATCATAGTGTTGATGCTGTCCATATCATTGCATAAGTAGAAAAAAATGTAGACCATAACTTCTTGATTAAAGCCAGGCTCATAATTAGGATTAGAACTTTAATAAATTATTGTGTTTTTTATGTTTCTGATTTATTGTTGTTAAGAACTGAATAAGTTACAGATGTTCTAACTAATGTAAGGAAGGAGGTGAAGCGTAACATAGAACTTCTGGGTTTTTCTTTCCCACTGTTTTAGCACAACACATAACTTCTGAGTTCTCCTCATTGTTTTAACACACCAGAACTTCTAGGATTTCTCACTGTTTTAACAGACACAGAACTTCTAGATTTTCTTTCTTAATGTTTAACACACACAAAACTTCTAGGTTTTCTTATTGTTTTAACACACACAAAACTTATAGTTTTTCTCACTGTTATAACACAACACAGAACTTCTGGTTTCCTCTAACGTTTCTCTCAGAACTTTAGCACGTGGCAACCCAGAATCTCTGTTTTCCCTCTAACTTCTCTTTCAGGACTCCAGCGTGCATCAACCCAGAACTTCTGATTTCCTCAGACGTTTCTTCCTGAACCACAACGCGTCTGGTATCAGAACTTCTGGTCCCTTTCATTTTTCTTTCAACAATGTGCTGATCCTATTTTCATTTCTTTTCATTTTTCTTTCTTATACTCATTATTTTCAGTATTAATATCCTTTTTTATTAATATAAAAAAGGGGGCCTAAAAAATATTTTTCTTTTATTAACTAATTATTGTTATTTCTTTTAACTTATTAAGACAAAAACCATTTTTTAAAATAAATATTTTTTCTTTCTTATATTGTACAATTCAATATGGTTGTAATAGGTAATTAGGATTTAAATTCTTGCAACCCCTCATTTGTAAACTTGTACCCCCATCCCAAAATGATGTAATAACGTAGGACTTACATTTCCGCAAGTTACCGCTTTCAAATATAAATGCTAGTAATTAGGGTTTGTATGGCAAGACATGAAATCAACAAATAGATAACCCTAATCAAGACTAAATGCATGTAATCAAACACAATTACACACTAGCACCCTTAGGGTAATCCTGCTTTATTTCCTTTTGGAAAATAGTCATGTCCCTCGAATATGGGCGTTTTAGCAAAGACCCTCGATAAAAGATCGTAGTCCCTCGACGTCACTCGATGTTGCTTTCGGTAAACGATCTAGTCCCTAAACGAAATTGCTAAAACGTCTCATAGGTTGCCTTCTATGACTATACAAAAACGTCTCGTGCCCGTCCCTTCACATCCAACGATGAGGCTTCTTACCAAACCAATGGTAAGATAACAACATCTAAAGGAGGAGGAAAAGAACATTAGACCTTTTTAGTAGGTAGGATGCTCCTAGTTGCTCGCTTGCTCACAACAAAAACATTTTGTACACCAACACTTTCATTTGAAACATTTTCAAAAGTTAAAACACTTTGTACGCACTTTATAGAAGCGAAAACCATTACAAAGACACCTTTTCAAAATTACTATCAAAACCACATTCCACAAACACCTCTTTGAACTATTTTCAAAACTAACACTTTGTACGCGTTCTTATAGAAACGAGAACCATTACAAAGACGTTTTTCAAAATACTTTCAAAAAATACACCCCAAGAACATTTCCAAACAAAAGCAAGTGATCTAACAAGCAACTAAGAGCCCGTAGATAACTACATATGAAAAGTGTGCTAATACCTTCCCTTTTCATAACCTACCCCTCAAACTCAAGAAATAATCTTGAAAGGTCTTTCCTGTTCTTTTCAACCTTTCTTTATTGGATAAAAGAAAAGTCGGTTGTGACTCTTGCTATCTGCAACAATTGCGATCAAACGCAAAACATCCCAAGTCAGTTCTCCCACTGTGTTACAGAGGGCTATCTGAAAGTCGTTGTTCCAATTCACAATCTGATCTTTCTTTAGTAACTTGAAGATTGGCTCTCAAGTAGCGGTCATATGGGAAATAAATCTGGAAATATAGTTTAAACGTCCCAGGAAACCTCTGATTTCCTTTTCAGTACGGGGAGCTGGCATTTCTTCAATAGCTTTAAATTTGGCAGGATTAACTTCAATACCTTTACCACTAATGATGAAACCTAGGATTTTACCGGATCTTACCCCAAAAGTTCACTTGTTTGGATTCAACCTCAATTTGTATTTCTTCAATCTCTCAAACAACTTGTGTAGGTGGTCAGGGTGTTCCTCTTTAGTCTGAGATCTGACTATCATGTCATCAACGTAAAACTCTATCTCGTGATGGATCATATCATGGAACAATGCTACCATGGCGCCCTGATATGTTACACCAGCGTTCTTCAAACCAAAAGGCATAACTTTGTAACAGAAAGTACCCCACTGTGTGACAAAAGTGGTATTTTCCATGTCTTCAGGTGCCATCTTGATTTGATTATAACCAGATAAATAATCCATGAAGGAAAATATATTTTGCTGAGTTGTGTTGGCAACCAGGACATCAATATACGGAAGTAGGAATTAATATTTGGGGCTTTCCCTATTCATATCCTTGTAGTCTATACACATACACACCTTACCGTCCTTCTTGGGCACTGGTACCATGTTTGCAACCCACTGCGGATAGGACGTAACCGGTAAGAAACCTGCATTGAACTGCTTCATAACCTCAGCCTTGATCTTTTCAGACATCTCAGACCGCATACAACAAACCTTCTTCTTTATAGTGGGAAAATATTCCTTCATCGGTAGACAGTGAACCACAATATCAGTATCGAGCCGTGACATGTCTTAGTACGACCATTCAAAGATCTCAACATAGTCATGCAACATCTAGATTAATCTATTCTTGATATTGTCTTCTAGGTTTGCACCTATCTTAATTTCTTTCTTATCTTCTTTAGTACCCAAGTTCACAACCTCGACTGGATCTTCATGTGGCCATATGGCCCTTTCTTCTTGCATTAACAACCTATCAAGCTCCCCAGGTATTTCACAATATTCCTCACCTTCATCCTCGACTTGGTAGATCATATTTTAGAAGTCATAATTGGCAATAGCAGAATTGTTATCAATGAGATCCAGGGTGGATGTGGATCTTCAATTTGTTGCGTGGGTGTGTGTAAGAATACATAGCTATTTTGAAAATAGTAAAGTAAAGAAAATAGGGAGCGCAAAATTTGAGTGAAAAGTCCAATAATTTATTAAATTAAGAAATGCTGATGAATAATGACAACCCTAACAAATGGACCATTGTGCCCCAGGTAAGGTACAAGACTTAAAGTTTATTGTTTAAATTACATAACCAAAACTTAAAAGCAAGAAAAAATTAAATAGCATTTACTCCTGACTAAAGGAGATCGATATCAAGTCTTTAATCTTCCAATTATTGAGCCCACTGTCGGTAGTAGGAAAGATCCAATTGTTTATGTCGCAGTCACTATCAGTGTCTTCCACAGCGTTGATACGATTGTTGTGAACTCCATTACTGTTGATGGGGAATGGCAGTCTCCCAGAATTATCACGAGCACGACAGAAAACCCTCTGAGCATGAGAAGTGAAACCCGAACCAAACTTGTCTAATTTGTAAGGAATATTGGGAAGCTGGCCCAAAACAATGAAACCACCTTCTTCAACCACAACCTTAGCGTCTTTTAGAGAAGCCATTTTTGATAGATTCTTAGGAACAGTATAAGTAGTTTATCAACCGAGGTTGTTTGAGAAACAAGTTCAATGGTATGGTAAGGAGTATCGAAGAATAAACCATCCACCTCGACATACTTGAAAGAATTAAAATGGCTCACCATATATTCTTTGCTGCAAACTGTAACGATCTCTCCCTTCATGGGATACTTCAACTTCTGGTTTAGGGTAGAAGAAACAACACCTTCCCCATGAATCCAAGGGCCTCCCAACAAACAAGAATAGGCTAGAAGAATATCCATCACATAGAAAGTAGATTCAAAGACCTGGGAACCCACTTTGATTGGAAGATCAACCTCTCCATGCACCATTATCTTCGAACCACCAAAAGCTCTTACCACAATATCACTGGGTTTTAGAAAATCCCTTCACAGTCAAGTTTGTCTAAAGCATCTTTTTGCAATACATTCAACGAGGAACCTGTGTTTACCAAAACATGAGATAAGGTAGTGCCCCTGCACTCAATCGAGACATGGAGGGCCTTATTATGATTCCTTCATGTGGGAGTTAAGTCTGCGTTAGAAAAGCCTAGCCCATTATCAATCGTCAGGCTAGAAATATGATTTTTGTACTGGTCGACAGAGATTTCTTGTGGTAAATGAGTAGATTTTAGAAATTTCACTAAAGCCTGAGCATGGGCTTTAGATCATAACAACACGGATATCATAGATATTTTAGAGGGAGTCTGCCCCAACTGTTCAACAATCTTATAATCACTCTTTTGGATAATCTTTAATATTTCCTCCATCTCTTGCTTGGATGGGTCTTCAATATTAACTTATTTTGGTGCCTCAGTTTGGGCAGGCTCAATCATCTATTTTTCACCTTGAGTTTCAATAGTAGATTCAGTAGCAGTGATACGAATTGGTGTATTAATAGTCTTCAGAGAGATCTCTGGAGATAATACCCTTCAACTTATGGTAACCTTACTAGTCCCAACAATATTTCCAATATCGAGATCAATAACTTCAACATTTTAATCTTCAACAGTCAATGGCTCTTGCTTGACGCCATGCTATTGGACATCAGCTCCGTGATTCCAAGGGATAGCCTTATCGGAAGAATATGGAACTGGCCCAGGTGTAGTAATAATCAGAGGAGTCACTCTAGGTTCGGCAGTAATCTTCACAGGACCCTTAGAAGTGATCCTTACAGGAGTATCGAAAATTGTAGACATATCTTTAAGATTCAGGTCTTGGGATGTACTCTCCACAGGAGGAGTCTTCTCAAAGGGGATTTTCTCAAATAGGTTCTCACGTTCATCCATCAAACCCTGAATACCTTTTTTCAGCAATTCACAAACATTGGATTAGGATGCACAATAGTAGCAGTCTTCAGCACATCCCGGAAATAAACTGGCTTGCAATAGCTTTTCCTTAACAATCATCAGGGGAATGGTAAAATCCTTCATAGTAGAAACATAAGAAACAACTTTAGTATCATTAACGCCCTTGTCATGATTGGGAATAGGAGCATTAATCATGTTAGGAGTCTCAGGAGGATCAAATTCAATTTTCTTAGTGTCAATCATATCTTGGATCTTATTCTTTAGAGCCGAACGATTACTAGTGTCATGACCGGGGCTGCCAGAGTGATATGCACATCTTGCATTGGGATTATAGTGGGGAGAGGAAGTGTTGGGATTCTGCGGAGGCTCTCGCAATGTAACCAACCCCGCCTTTAACATCTGTTGTAATGCTTGAGCCAATGGCATATTGATCATTGTAAACTGTCTCTTGGGCTCCTCTCCTGCCTACGCTGGTTTGTCTATTGTTGTTGTTGCACTGGCACCGGATTAGAAATTAGTACTGCTCCCATATATTGGTTGCGGTCACTCTTATTTCGACCCTTCTGGCCATACACAACATTGGATCCCCTCTTACCATTATAAGCCTTCTTCACAACATTTGAAGATGTAACTACTTTGATTTTTCCGCTTCTGATTCCATTTTCAACATGTTCCCCGATCAGTATTAGTTCAGTGAAACCAGCTGAAGAACTCTCTAGCAGATGATTATAGAAAGGACCTATCAGGGTGATCATGAACATGTCAACCAACTCTCTATCAGCCAACGGAGGTTGAACTCTGCCTGCAAGATCTCTACATTTCTATGCATATTCTTTGTAACCTTCCTCAGAATCCATGGACATACTCTGCAGTTGCATATGGGTTGGTTCAAGATCAACATTATACTGATATTTCTTATAGAAAGCGGCCGCCAAATCATCCCAGGTGTGAATATGGGTCCCTTCTAGTTGATAGAACCATTCCAACTGTGTCCCGGACAGACTCTCTTGAAAGAAATGAACCCACAACTTCTTGTCAGTAGTGTGCAATTGGATTTTCTGAACATAAGACCTCAAATACAGTTTTTCACAAGAAACACCATCATATTTATCAATAATAAGAGTTTTGAATTTTGGATGGATGACAACTCCTGAGACCAGACCCAAATCGTCAAAGTTCAATCCAGACACTTTTTGGATCTCCATAGCTCTCAGATGCTCTTCCAACAACTTATAATTCTTATCAGCGGGGGGATATTTCTCATCCAAATAATCATCTTCCTCTTCATCAGGAAATTTTTCAGAATAAGGATTGCTCCTTTCAGTTTTCACACTCTTAGCATCTTCATCTTATTTGTCATCTTCATCGGATGGGATGTTAAGATCTCGAGCTTTCTTAATAGGACCTCTGAACCTTCTCCCCATGTTAAAAATGCTGATTGGTTTCTTTTTCTTCTTATTTTTCTCACTAGTGACAAGTACTTTCAATTCTTCCTGTCCCTTAGCTAAGTTCAGGAACATTTGTTAGAATTGGGCTTTTGAGCTTGGAGATCTTTAACTGTTTGTTCAAAATCCATTTTTATAATGAAATAAACAACAAGAAGGTCAGAAAACCTGTCTTAAAAGGACCTGTTATGTAATGAGATGCATGATATGTAGATGCAAATGTAATATTTTCAAGGATCTCGCGGGATTAAATAATTTGAAAATGCATCTGGTCGCAGCTTTAACTTGTGGAGCTTTGAGTCTTTATCCTTAGAAGTCCTTCTATAAGAATCAAGCTCACCATATCAAGTGGGTCCTAGCCTATGACTCAAGAGAACATACTTTAATCTTTGATGGCGTTTGGTTAGAGGAAAATAAATCCTCTTTCCCCTTTCTAATAATCTAGCTCATGATAATCCTACACCAAAGATCCCTAAGATCCTTGAAATGGTTAGTAAGAATGCCATGTCATATGTTATGATGTCACAATGTTATGTTTATGTTTAAACAAGCCGAAAACACAAACAAATCACACAAGAGCCTTAGGTTTAAAGGCTTGCATGAGGTCCATTAGTAAGTACCCTTCTCTATTAAAGTTATGTTGGCTCAACCTGTCCTAAAATAATAACCGGGTTCTAGGAATCCCATATCACGAATCTTTCTCGAAGGTTTTATTTTAGTACAACAACTGATTTTCCACCAAAATATCCCGCGAGTCATATCTCAATGAGTGTAGCATTGAGTATCAACAAATTCTAGACTACATCAAAGTCGACCATCTCACTACCTTCTAATGGTCAAGATGGGTCAATTAAGGTTCTAAAAGTCAGTTAGTGCTAATGACACCATGCAGAAGCCTAATTTTATCCTCGACTGACTCAAGGAACATTAGTACAATTCAAAGTGTCTCACTAACCATAGCCATCATTTCAACCATATCAGTCTACACCGTATAATTTTTAGGATCTATTGCTACTTACCTATGGTATCCCTAGATCCGGGTGAAGCATATTACAAGCAATAATAAACCCAAGCAACCCTTAAATTTAAAGAAAACAAAGCAAACAGTAAAGCAAGTAAAGGTTATCTAACCCTAAGGTAACCCCTCTTTTTTAAGTAATCCCCAATAGAGTCGCCAGTTCTGTAATATAATGGGAGAACCGACTTTTTGTTTGTTTTATCCAAATGTGCGGATAGCAAGAGTCTCCACCGACTTTTCTTTTATCAAATACTTAGGAAAGGGTGAAAAGAACAGGGGAGACCTTGATAGATTTTGAGTTTGGAGGGTAAGTTATGAAAAGGAAAGGTGTTAGCACCCTTTTCATCCGTAGTTATCGACGAACTCGTAATCGCTAACTCACTTTTGAAATTTTTTCTTTGTGTGTGTGATTTAAAAATATTTTGAAATCGCCAATGTAAGGCTGAATTTGTAATGATTCTTGTATCGAACCTCAAGAATGCGCACAAAGTGTTTTTGAAAATATTTTTAAAGTGCGACATGTAAGAAATGTTTTTTTAGAAAAGATTGTGAGCAAGCGATTAAGAGTTCCTTACCAACTAAAGCTCTTTCTTATTCTTTTACTTCTCCTTTAGAGATAGTGATATCCATACCATTAGTTGATAGGTAGCCTTATCCATTGGATGTGAAGGGACATGCGTATGGTCATCGTATTGTCATCGAAGGCAACCTATATAGATACTTTAGCAATTTATCGGAGTGACTAGATTATTTTTTGTAGGCAACGTCGAAGGGTCACCGAGGGACTATGATCTTTATTAGAGGGTCATTTGCTAAAGTATCCCTATTGTTGTACCCCAAAATTTTACCTCCCATTTTCTTCAAGGTATCTCCTTATGCTCCTAGGGTTTTCAATTGCTCAAGGCTACTCATGGTTTGATCAGACAAATTCTCCTCCTAAGCAGTTGACCTATAACTAGGGTTTCACTTGTCTCAAAGAAAATTGAGCTTATAATGCCTCAAATGGATTTTATGGTTTCTTATAAGTCACTAAGAATGCTCATGTCAAGTTTCAAGCCTTGGATCAGAAGTTTGCTCAGCCAATTGCTCAGATGACTGAAAATCAACTGCAATGGACAAAGAGTCAAATGTGGTCAACATACAATCAAACTACAATATTTTTTTCCAACATCAATATTTTTAACTCACATTCATCATTTTATCAAGGGTTGATAATGATTCATATTAGGGTTTTCTTAAGGAGAAGTCAATTGAACTTTGACCAAGCATAACTTTCACATGCTTCATCAGATTCTTCTTAACCAAAGCTCATTTTTTATGAAATTTAATTCTCTATAACTTTTTATCTCTAAGCTCAAGTTAAAAAATGCTTCATTTGAGAGATACGAGCCAAAACATTATAGGTCATTTCAAAAGTCAACAAAAAGACACTTTTGTCAAAGCCATTTACATAAAGATAAAGTATTTAAATGAAAAATTAATAAACAGAGAGACTCTAGGGGACATCTTGAGCTTCCCAAAAAGTCAAAGATCACCTTCATATGATAAAAATTAAGAGATTTATGATTGGTGCAAGTTTGGAAATTTTGAGAAAATGCGTGAAACCCAAATTGATCAAACTTGAATTTTTGGGCTAATAGGCTTATCTTTCAAGGTCCCAACGTGTTTTAGGCTTCATATTGAACATCTAAATCTATTCATACACTACTTTGATTTTTATTCCATTTTTTTATTTTATTTATTTAAATTTAAAATTAAATTAAATAAAATCAAAGTTTTCATACAAAGGTCCAAACCAATTCTTCTTGACCTAATTTCTCTCTCTATATATTCCACATATTCAGACAATAAAAGGACATGAAACATTCCAAGATATCACCTCCCAAAAACTTCAAAAAATTTCAAAGCTAGGGAAAACTTCGAACCCTATTAGCATCCTCTCTCCAAGCAAGCTAGCTATTACAATCAATCTCTGAGGCATTGTAGGGTAAGCATGGATCGATATTGATGATCCAAGAAGCCTGAAACTTGTAAGTATGCATCATCGTTTTTCATTCTTGCATGAAACTCATATTTTCGTTTTTATCATGCTTTAATTGCAACTAACATTACTAATGTCCTTCTAAGATGTCAATGTACAGGTCTGAACCATCGTATGGCCTCCATCATGCTAGAGTCATGTGTTGCCATGTTTGAAACGATTAACTTTGTTTGCTTCGTACCTCATCATACAAGATGATTTATCCAAAACCAAGCCACAATTGAATTCACAAGGTCCAAATTAGGGGGTAGGGAACCTTTGAATCACTGAAGTTTCTTAATTTACAAGTTGAAAAAACGTGTTCGCCGAAGAAGACAACCGGAGCTAGGTCTTCGGCGCCTCTCCGATCCAGTACTTTATGTTTATTATATAATTATTTGTTTCATTAAAATATCGGATGTAACAGCCACCCCAGAGGCAAGTGCATGCATGTTAAAGCATTGGTACAGGAGGGCATGGGTTCAATCCCTGCCTTTTGTTTATTTTTTCAAGTTTTACAATTTTTACATTTTTATCATATATTATGCGCAACGTTTGTTCTCATAACACCAACACATGCTTGGCATAGTGGTAAACTATGCAAGGAAAAAGGAAAAGGGCGTGGGTTCAACACCCACCCGTGACATTTGTTTTATTTTTTGTTTTCTAACCCTTATTACCTTGTTTTTTCTTTCCCTATTTATTTTTGGCTAACCCTAATTCTTTTTCAATTAATCATTAAACAAAAATCTTTTTCTTTAACCCTAAAAATAATTAGGTTTATGTTTTTTAATTAACCATATTTTTTTTATTAATTAAAATTAATTAGGTTTTATTTGATTAATCATCATCATTCAAACCACTTTTTCCTTATTTCATTTTCTTTCATTTGTATTTACATTTCCTAGATCAAGTGTATAGGGCACGTTCAACTGTAGTAGCGTAGCTTTATATTTTTTGCATTTTTCCATTATGTAATTGCTCAGAGTATGTAATAGTTGTAGGTTAATTTTCCACACTCTCACTATTATGTAACTACCCAAAGCCTTGAAATAGTTTTAGGTTTACATTTCCGCCTTTATCTTTCGCTACTATATTTTCTATGTAATTGCTAGTAATTATGGTTTGTATGGCAGACTAAAACCAACCGATATCAAAACCTTAATTTCAAAATAAAAAACTGAATCAAACAAACTTGCACACTCACACCTTTAGGGTAGCCTCTTTTCGTTTCATTTCAGAATAACAGTCATGTCCCTCGAAAATAGGGATGCTTTAGCAAAAGTCCCTCGAATAAAAGGTCATAATCCCTCAACGACCCTTCGATGTTGCCTACAAAAAATGCTTTAGACCCTTACAAATCTGCTAAAGCATCCTTACAAGTTGCTTTCGATGATCGTACGATGACCCTTCGTCTGTCCCTTCACATCCAATAGATGGGGCTACCTACCAACTAATTGTATAAATAACACTATCTCTAAAGGAGAAGGAAAATAAATAGAATGAACTTGAGTGGACAAGACTGGTAATCGCTCTCTCACAAACATTTTCTAAAAAACATTTTCACACATCACTTTCAAAAATATTTTATAAAAACACTTTGTACGCGTTCTTGAGTACTGATACAAGAATCCTTACAAAGTTAGCCTTACATTGGCTTTTCAAAATATCTTCAAATCACACACACAAAGCAAGTTTTGAAAGTGAGCTAGTGATTAAGAGCCTGTAGATAACTACGGAGGAAAAGGGTGCGAACACCTTCCCTTTTCATAATTTACCCCCCAACCTAAAAATCTATCAAAGGTCTTTCACGTTCTTTTCACCTTTCCTAAATATTGGATAAAAGAAAAGTCAGTAGTAACTCTTGCTATAGCACATTTGGATAAAATCAAAAAAGTCAATTCTCCCACTATATTGCAGAACTGGAAACTCTGTTGGGGACATACTTAAAAGAGGGGTTACCTTAGAGTCTTAGATCACTTTTACTTACTTTTACTTGTCTATTTTGTTTGCTTTAAATTTGAGGGTTTCTTGAGTTTAAATTCTTCCAAATATCCTACACCCGGATCTAGGGATACCTTAGGTAAGTAGCAATAGATCATAAAAATTGTACGGCATAGTCAGATATGGTTGAAGTGATGGCTAAGTTAGTGTGGCACTTTGGTTTGTACCGATGTTCCATGAGTCAGTCGAGGATAACATTGGACAATCGCATGGTGTCATAAGCACTAACTGACTTTTAGAACCTTAATTGACACATCCTGGCCATTAGAAGGTAGTGAGAGTCGAATTTGGTGCAGTCCAAGGTTGGTTGATACTCGAACCTACGCTCATTGAGATTCGACTTTTGGGATATTTTGGTGGCAATTCAGTTGTCGTAATAAAATAAAACCTACGAGAAAGATCAGTGATATGAGACTCCTAGAACTCGGTTTCTGTTTTAGGTCAGGTTGAGCCAACTTAACTTCAATAGATAAGGGTACTTACCTACGAACCTCATGCAATCCTTTAAACATAAGGCTCTTGTGTGATTTGTTTATGTTTGATACTTACTTAAACATGACATCACAAAATCATAACATCATGACATGGAATTTTTACTAACTGTTGTTCCCCAAAATTTTCCCTCCCATATTTCTCAATACATGTCAAGTGAGGTCCTCAAATTGCTCTTGGAGGTCCAAGAGTTGACCAGACAAACTCTCTCCTAAGGCAGTCTATCTCAAAATTAGGGTTTTATTTTGCATCAAGATGCTTGAATCCAAATGGTCCCAAATGCTCACTATTGTCCTAGTATGTTCTCAAGATCATCCATGTCAAATTTCAAGCCTTGCAGAGGAAGTTTGCTCAGTTAACTGCTCAAATGCCTAAAAATCGACTATGCTAGGTCAAAAGTCAACTGTGGCCCACATACAGTCAAACTTCAAGATTTTTGGTCAAAATTATCATTTTGAAGTATTATTCATCTTTTGATCAAGGATTGATCATGATTCCTCAAGATTGCTCACAATTCATCAAAACCCCAAATTTGCTAAATTAGGGTTTTGTAGGAAAAGTCAACTCAACTTTGACGAAGCATAACTTTCTCATACTTTATAAAAAATGACCCATCCAAATATCATTTTTAAGAGGATGTTATTCCCTAGAATTCATCTTCAGCTCCCAAGTTCAAAATATGCACTCACAAGAAATATGAATTTGGACATTATAGGTCATTTTCAGAAGTCAACAAAAACACCTTTTAGGTCAAAGCTTCATACATGAACATGGAAGACTCATTTGAGATGACACCAAAAGTGTTACTTAGAGGACATCCTAAGCTTTCTAAAAAGTCCAAGAAAACCTCTCTAGGATAAAAATTAAGGGAGTTATGCATTGGCCAAGTTGACCCTTTTTGTAAAATTGCCGAAAGACAAATGTGTCCAAAATTGCATTTTTGCCAAACGGGCCCAACTTTTTATGCTTGCACTGAGTTTGTAATGTGACCCATGACCCATGAGCCCTTCCACTTGTCATTATTTTATTTATTTTGATTTTTATTTTATTTCATTTAAATCAAATAAAATCAATATAAAATAATGAAAATATCAAAAATCAATAAAACCATGAGATTTTATGCATGATTAGATTCATTTTACAGCTGGAGACAAGTTCAAATAGTGCAAGGCTTCACATGGACATAAAAGATTGAAATTGATTGTTTTGGAAAGATTTGGTGCAAGGATGAAATCATTGATCAATCTTCATAATTGGAAAAGATTTGATACAAACTTTAACCCTAATGCACTCTAGTATACATAAGAAACGAATGCCAACCAAAGAGGGAGGCTGGAGGCGCGCAAAGGAAGAGAACCAATTGCAAAAATTCAAGGAAAAAAGTGCAAACTAAATTCCAAGTTCAGGCCATCTCAAGCCGTTCTAACCATACCAATCGTTTGCTGGACGTCCCAGGATCGTGTTTCAATCGTTAGCAAGCGTCCCCATGCTCAGAATCACCCTGTAACATTCACACGATTTCCCTATTTTCATGAATTCGAATATATTGATTCTGGCATATTTAGCATGATTGATTGAAATATTTATAATCTTTGAGATGTTTGCAAGCTAATGACTATATTCAATTGCATTTTTATTGACTGAACATAAAACTGCCATGGCTAGGGTTTGTTCTTTGTTTTTAGGGCTTTCTTATACAGGAAAAATTGGACATTAATAATGGTACCATGGTGCTCGTGAGGTTCAAACGAGTTGATTGGTACCATTGGTTTTCATTTATCATGCACGTACAGGATTTTAGAATGAACAGGGGCTATACCTACGCTTGATGTTCGTAGGTAAAAGTCCTTTTTACCTAAAACGACAGAATTAATGGAGAAGACAATGGCGTGGCAGTGTGTGAATGGCTCGTCTGAATTTCCACGCATTTTTAGAGGCGTGGCACGTTGTTTGCATTATATTCCATTTATTTCATTATTATCACAATTGATATGTTAGCGCAGATGGTGAGGATGTTAGCCTTTGATGCACACGTCCTGGGTTCGATCCCAGGCGTGTGCATTTTATTTTCTCAACAATTTCAGGTTAATCCATTGCTTCCCATTCTCAAGCGTATTCCATGCAATCTCAACATCAGCCATCTGATGGGCTCCTGGCCAGATCCAATGTGCCCACAATGAAGGACCACCATGCGCTCCGGTCAAACGTGCACATGGGATTGGGAAAAGTCAACAAGGCCAAGAGTTTGTTGGGCTTAGAATTTCAAACAACACCCCCCTTTTTGCTAATGCTATCAGGCCCATTCCTTTCTTTTCTCTATTTTTTTCTCTTTTATTTAAATTAATTTGCTTAATTATTATTTTTCTAACAAAATGAATCTCTTTTACAAAATCATAAAATCAAGAGTTTACAAAAAATTAGAAATAGTTTTTTTTAATCAAATTTAGTTTAATTGGTTTTAATTTAATTTAGGGAAATTCTAACTTTTTTTATTTAATTAAAACCAATTAGAAAAATTAGGGTTAGACTCTTAATTTAATATTTATTTCTTTCTCAAAATAAAAAATACAAAAAAATAGGTTAATTTAATTATTTTTCTTAAATTAAAATTAATTAGTAACTAGGTTCTTTTTTTATTCAATTGAACTTTATTTTCTCAAATAACAAAAACAACGACAAAAAAAATGTTTTTTCCTTTAAATTACAATTAGGTATAGTTGGGGTTAAAACCCTAATTATTTTGCATTCGATTCATCGCGCACGTTTATTATTTTTGCAATATTGACGCAACTGTCCACGGTATGTAATAGTTTAATCTAGGACTTTCTTTTATTTATCGTCTTTTGCGGGTTTTTTTGGCTATGTAATTAATCCCTATCCCGAAGCCTTGTAATAGTGTAGGTTTATTTTCTCGTATTTTAATTCTCGCAAATATTAACTGTTTAGATGTATGTTAATAGGATTGTATGACAAGATTTCATGATAATTTAAAACGGCTAGAAAACCTTAATGTGCAAAGATAATAACTGAAATTAAATCACTCGCACATATGCACTCGTAGGGTATACTCTCACTTCGGTTGCCTTCGGTAAACGATCATGAAGTATAAGGTGTCATAGTGGTTACCCTTTTGTCTAAAAAAGATCAAATGTCCCGTTCGAGTGTTGCCTCAGAAATGTTGCCTCGAATATGATCTTAAGACTTTTGGATTATTATTAAGGTGTCCTAACATTTCTTTAATGATCATACGTCCCTTACGAATTGACCCTTACAAATCCAACGATGGTGTTACCTATTTCTCAATAGTGGGATAACGCTGTCTAAAGGAAACGAGAATAGAAACGATCTTTTTTTTCGAGTAGGTAGATGCTAGTAGGTACTTGCTCAAATCAAACTTTTCACACTTACACTATTCAAAACAATTTTCAAAACAACTTCATTACACATTTGAGGACTGATACAACAGTTATCACGAAGTCAAAAATTTTCAAAACAAAGCACATACACAAGAAATTTTAAATGATGAGCAAGTATCTAAGAGCCCATGGAAAACCATGGATAGAAAGGGTGCTAATACCTTCCCTTTCTATAATCTACCCCCCGTACTCAGAATATCTCGAAAAAGGATTTTTTTCTGTACTTTTTTCCTTTCCGATTGGATAAAATAAAAGTCGGTGGCGACTCTTGCTTACCGCGACATTTTGTGAAACACAAAACGCAAGCCAGAATTTTCAAAACAGTCGGTTCTCCCACCATATCACATAACTGGAGACTCTGCTGGGGATTTATAAATGGGGTATATCTTAGGATCTAGTTCATCATAATTGTTTCTCTTGATTGTTTTGTTTGCTTTACTTTTAAGGGTTTTGTTTGGGAGTTACTATAGATCCTAACCCGGATCTGGGGACACCTTTTAGGTAAGTAAAAATAGACTGTGAGGGAACTGTACAGCGTAGATCGATACGGTTGAAGCAGTAGCTACATTGATGTGGCACATTGGTTGGTACCGGTATCCCTTGTGGAGAAAGAAGGAGAATACGGGGCCGCTGTGTGGTGTCATTAAGCATCAACTGACCTTAGAACCTTTAAATCGACCAACATGGCCATTAGAAAGTAGTGAGATAGCAGGCCTCAGTGTAAAGCTGAGAACTGGTTGATACTGGATGCTACACTCATTGAGACCATACTCTCGAGATAGTTCTGGCCGCAAGAAAAGATTGCGTGAGCTGAAACCATGACCGATGGAGGATGGTCAGTGATATTGAGATCCTCTAGAACCCGGTTACTTTTGCTAGGACAGGTTGAAACCAACTGAACTTCAAGAGGGTACTACCTTTGACCTCATGCAAGCCTTAAACTTAAGGGCTTTGTATGACTTATTTACCTTTGCCATGCCTGTTATCTGCTATACCTGTTGTTTTTTTATCATGACATCGTGCATCATAACATTCCATTCATGCTTCATTATACTAACAATTTCAAAGACCAAGGGAATTTATCTTTGTTCTGTTTTGCAGATTATAACTTCCGTGCGCAGAAATACCATCCGAGTTAACTTTGTGCAAATACCTTCTCAACTTAAGGAGTTAGTCTCAAGAGTTTATGAGACTTCTATGTTCATTAAGAGACATGGTCAGCTTCTTAGCCTGGTTACTTCAAATCTTGCCGAGCAGATGATGAGTGTACTTTTCCAGTTCTTCGATCCTGTGCATCATTGCTTCACCTTTCCAGATTATCAGCTGGTTCCCACTTTGGAAGAGTTCTCTCACTTATTGGGTATATCCATCCTTGAACAGGTACCCTTCACATGTATGGAAGAGGTTCCTAGACCAGAAGACATTGCCTCAGCTCTGCATCTGAAATGGGATGATGTAGTATCCAATTGGGAAACACGAAGTGGGGTCGAAGGTTTCCTAGCCAAATATTTGATAGACCAGGCTCAACTATTCTGGGATAATTTGGATTTTCAGGCTTTTGAAGATATCTTGGCTCTCCTTATCTATGGGTTGGTCCTCTTCCCGAATCCAGATTCCTTTATAGATGTGAATGCTGTCAAGATTTTCCTTTCTTGCAATCCTGTGCCTACTCTACTGGGTGATATCTTGCATGCCCTCTACACTCATACTGTGTGAAGAAGAGGAACTCTCATGTGTTGCATGCCGTTGTTGTCGAGGTGGTTTATCTCGCACCTCCCTAAGTCTGTGCTGAAGAACGAAGAAGGTTTGGGATGGTCCTACAGAATAATGTCACTTGCCCATACAGACATTCTTTGGTGTTCCCGGGTTATGGAAGACACTGCTGTTATTGACTGTTGTGGGGGGTATCCTAATGTCCCACTGCTTGTAATCAGAGGGGGTATAACCTACAACCCTTGTCTAGCTTGTGACAATTTGGTCGTGCTCGGAGAGATGTTCCCCATGAGCTACTTCTTGAGGATATTGCATTTGATTACAAGGAAGACGTTGAGGAGCACCGCCGGAGGTTTATACGAGCTTGTGGCATGGTGAACAGATATGATCCCCAAGAGTTGGGACCAAGGACTTCCCTTCCTATGCAGCCTTACCTCCAATGGGTCCGAGCTCGTGCCCAGAAGCTTGGGATGCCTTATGAAGCCGTATTTCCAGTAATTGTGGAGCCCACTAATGAAGAAGGCATTCCTTACACAGTTCTTTATCCTTACATGCCCACTGATCCCGGGGAGTTACAGAGGTCTTGGATTCAACTGAAAGAGGAGAGGGATACTTACCGGGAGAAGTACCATGAGCAAGAAAGGAAGATTTTGAAGCTCACCAGGCAGCTCGAGGAAGAAAGAGTGATCAATGACTACATCAACACAAAGAGGAAGCGTCCATGGGACTTTTGATTTTGTCTTTTCTTGTTTTAGATTTGTTTTCTATTTTACTTCTTTGTAATGCCTTAAAGGCATTGTTAAACCTTTTACAAGTTGATCTAATAAAGTTTGTTTGTTTTTTGGTTTGCAAATTTAAATCTACCGGAGTCTTTGAAATCATTACATGCGCATCCCATTATCATGCACACCATTATAGGTACCATTACAGGTCTCTCATCTTCGCTATTTATTTCAGCAGAAATATCTTCTGATCAAGCCATCAAAGATATTCAGGCACAAAACGCCCAATTCCAATTGATGTTCTTAAGCTTGGATAAAGGTCAAGAAGATTTGAAGACCCTGATTCTGAAAGATAAGAAGAAGAAGAAGAAGGTTAGTATTCTGAACATGGGTAGAAGATTCGGAGAAAGGATAAGACAATCAGCTGATCTGACCTCCTCATCCAAAGACGGGGAGAACCAAGAAAGGACAAAGGACCCTAGTCCTGCAGTTTCTGATAACAATACAGATTATGATGATGAGCAATATCCTCCTGTTGAGTATAGGTACAAGCAGTTAGAAGACCGTCTGAGTGCTATGGACATTCAGAAGATACCTGGTTTGGATTTCGGAGGACTGGGATTGGTATCGGGAGTGGTGATCCCTCATAAGTTCAAAGCTCTAGTTTTTGCCAAGTACGATGGAGTATCCTGTCCAAAACTCCATCTCCGCTCGTATGTCAGGAAAATCCAACCCCACACTGCTGATAGAAATTTGTGGGTACATTTCTTTCAATATAGTCTATCGGGGACTCAGCTTGAATGGTTTTATCAGTTGGAAGGAGCCAGTGTTCGAAACTGGGAAGACCTTGTTGCTGCCTTTTATAGGCAGTATCAGTATAACGCCGACCTTGCTCCCACTCGTACTCAGCTCCAGGGTATGTCTATGGGTGCAAGTGAAGGTTTTAAGGACTATGCTCAAAAGTGGAGAGACTTGGCTGGAAGAGTCCAACCCCCTTTGTCTGATAAGGAGTTGGTTGACATGTTTCTAGGGACGCTATCTTGTGCATTTTTTAATCATTTGATCGGCAGTTCGTCGTCTGGGTTTACTGAGTTGATTTTGACTGGAGAGAGAGTAGAAGCTGGCATTCGAAGTGGTAAGATACAAAAGGATGCTTCATCAAGTGCAGTAAGGAAGCCTTTCACCGGTAAGAAGGAAGCTAGTGCAGTCTATGGCCCGAGGGGCCAAAGCAGACATGAACACCGTCAAACGGTAAATGCTGTAGTGATATCAAGACCCGCAGTTGCTCCAGAATGCAACAATCAACAAAGGGTGGAAACACCACAACGGTAGTTTACCCGCATCAACATGACTTTGGCTGAAGTTCTGCCTCATCTGTTAAAGTCCAACTTGGTAACCTTGAAAGAGGCTCCCAAGAATCCCAACACTGCTTCTCCCAGATACAATCCCAATGCCTGCTGTGCCTATCACTCTGAAAGTCCAGGTCATGATACAAACAATTACTGGGCTCTTAGGAATAAAGTGCAAGATTTGCTGGAAGCTAAAGAGATTGAGTGTGATGCTCCCGAAAAGCCCAACGTTATAACTGCTCCTATGCCCAAGCATGGTCGTGGAGTCAATGCTGTGGACACCGATTCATTCGTAACCTCTGTGGAAGAGATCTCTACTCCTTTAATGATTTAAGAAGAATTTGTTGTTGGCCGGTTTATTTCTGGGTTGTGGTGAAGGTTGCCACATGTATTCAATTTTGCCTTCCGGTTGCTGTTTATTGAAGTCAGGTGTTCAGCGCCTGATGGATAATAAGGAAATTTTGTTTGAGAAGACTATGATTCCGTTTGAAGATGTTGCCATTATCACCATTTCCGCCAACCCTTCCAAGGTTTCCTCGAGAAAACCTGTTAGGGTTACAACCATTCTAAGAATTGCTCCGTTAATAATCACCGCTCTGGGTCCCATCCCATATACCTCAGATAAAGTTATCCCATGGCATTACGGTGCTGACATATATTACCATGGTGTTAAACAAGATTTGAGGGCTGAAGAGGCTGATATGGACATCAGTAATATTGTTGGGACACGCAAGGTCACTAGAAGTGGAAGACCCTTTTCTCCCAAGATCTCCCCTCCGACTGTTTACAAACCTGTTGTCATTCCATCTACTATTACACCAACTATTGTCCCGGTTCCTGCTCTAGTTATCACCCCTATCGCCGAGCCATCTGGGACTCGGGGCAAAGAAATCATAGGTGAGCCTGCCCGGACGGAGGCACCTAAGAAGATCATTGTAGAAACCTCGAAACAAGAGATAGAAGAAATTTTGAAAATAATCAAGAAAAGCGACTACAACATAGTCGAGCAGCTGGGGCAGACCCCGTCAAAAATTTCCATGTTATCCTTATTGTTATGTTCTGAAGCCCATGCAAAGGCTCTAATTGCATTCCTCAAGACAACACATGTGCCACAGGAAACTTTAGCCGATCAGTTTAAAGATTATGTGGCTAGCCTAACTGCTGGCAATGGGTTAGGATTTTCAGATGCGGATCTGACTGCTAAGGGGAGAAATCATAATGATGCTCTACACGTCTCGATCGAGTGCAGGGGCACCACTATGGCCCATGTACTGGTGGATATCGGGTCCTCATTGAATGTTCTGCCAAAGAAAGAATTAGACCGTCTAGACTGTGAAGGTTTGATTCTAAAGTCGAGCAATATTGTGGTCAGGGCTTTCGACGGGTCAAAGAGAATGGTGCACGGGGAGGTGGACATCCCTGTTAAAAGTTGGCTCTTAGACTTTTGTATCCACCTTCTATGTGATGGATATCAGACCATCATATTCTTGTTTGTTGGGTCGTCCTTGGATTCATAAGGCTGTGGCAGTGACTTCCACACTCCATCAAATGCTGAAATACCCGGTGAAGGGAAAGATCGTCACAGTACAAGGTGAAGAGGAGTATATGGTGAGTCATCTCAATTCCTTCCGCTACATGGAGATGGATGGGGAATTCATCGAAACCCCTTGTCAGAACTTTGAAGAGGTCCCTCAGACTTTGGCGTTAACTGAAGTTGCTACCGACAAACCTTCGATGAAGATGGCTTCTCTCAAGGATGCCAAGGCTGTAGTTGAAGAAGGTGGGTGTACCAATTGGGGTCAGCTCCCTGATTTCACTCACAAAACTGACAAATTTGGTTTGGGCTTTACTACAGGGGCTCAAAGGGCTGTTAGGCGCACACGGATCGGAAGACCTCATCTACACATCAATAATTAGGGAGTTAATGCAATTGAAGACAGTGAGGAAGATTCAGACATTGACAGCTGAATCAATCCAACAACCAATGGTGGACCGAATAACTGGACGGCGAAAAACTTCATACCTGTTTCTTTTATTCCACAATAATTGACTTTTTGTTTTAAGATTTGTAATAAACAAGTTTGAAACTTTACGGCTCGGTGCCTTACCCGAGGAACCTTGGCTTTGCTTGTGAGGCCTTATTATTTGTCATTTCATATATCATTAATAAAACATTGGACGTTTCTTGCATTACAAATTTTACGCTTTGTTTTTTTTGTCTCTCAAAACAGCTATTCTCTTACACACACTCACGTATCATAATGCAGATCATATCCACTCTGGATGCCATTGATAACAACTCTGCTACTGCTAGCTATGACTTCGAAAATCCGATCAACCAAGCCGAGGACGAAGGTGAGGATGATTGTGAGGTGCCTGGAGAACTTGCTAGACTGTTACTACAGGAAGAAAGGGCCATACAACCTCATGAAGAGCCAATTGAATCAGTGAATTTGGGTACAGAGAAAGACAAGAAAGAGGTTAAGATAGGTGCGGATCTGGAGCCCAGTGTCAGACAACGGTTAATACAGATGCTACACGACTATGTTGAGATCTTTGCCTGGTCCTATGAAGACATGCCTGGTTTGGACACTGACATTGTGGTACACCGCCTGCCGACTAAAGAAGATTGTCCTCCGGTAAAGCAGAAGGTTCTCCGTATGCGCCCTGAGATATCTGAGAAAATTAAGGCAGAAGTCATAAAACAGTTCGACGCAGAATTTTTAGTTGTCACTTCTTATCCGTAGTGGGTTGTTGACGTTGTTCCGGTGCCTAAGAAGGATGGTAAGGTACAGATGTGTGTGGACTATAGAGATCTGAACAGGGCAAGCCCCAAGGATGACTTCCCACTTCCTCACATCGATGTTCTGGTCGACAACACCGCGCAACACAAGATCTTCTCCTTCATGTATGGTTTTTCTGGCTACAACCAGATCAAAATGGCTCCTAAAGACATGGAGAAGACAACCTTCGTTACACAGTGGGGCACCTTCTATTACAAGGTAATGCCTTTCGGGTTGAAGAATGCTAGGGTAACTTATCAGTGCACCATGGTCGCTTTGTTCCACGACATGATTCACCATGAGGTCGAGGTTTATGTTGATGATATGATAGCCCGATCCCAGCCTGAGGAAGAGCACCTAGATCATCTCCAAAAATTATTTGACAGGTTGAAGACGTACAAGCTGAGGTTAAATTCGAACAAGTGTACCTTCGGGGTAAGGTGTGGTAAGCTGCTAGGTTTTATTGTCAATGATAAAGGTATTCAGGTGGATCCTGCAAAGGTGAAAGCCATACAAGAGATGGCGGCTCCCAGCATAGAGAAATAAGTTAGAGGTTTCTTGGGATGTCTAAATTATATTTCTAGATTCATTTCACATCTAACTACCACTTGTGAGCCAATCTTCAAGCTGCTGAAGAAATATCAAGTGGTAAAATGGAATGATGAATCTCAGACCGCTTTTTAAAGAATTAAGGAATACCTTCAAGAGCCACCAATTCTGATGCCTCCAGTTGAGGGAAGACCTTTGATTTTATACTTGACAGTGCTGGACAATTCAATGGGGTGTGTGTTGGGGCAGCATGACGAGTCTGGCCGAAAATAGCACGCTATTTACTACCTTAGCAAAAAGTTTACCGACTGTGAGACCCGATACTCATTGCTCGAGAAAACTTGTTGTGCTTTGGCATGGGCTGCTCGCCGGCTGAGACAGTATATGCTGACTCACACCACTTTGTTGATATAAAAAATGGATCTAATCAAGTATATATTCGAGAAGCCTGCTCTCTCCGGAAGGATAGAAAGATGGAAGATGATCCTAACCGAGTACGACATCCAATACACAACCCAAAAAGCAATCAAGGGGAGTGTATTGGCGGATCATTTGGCGCATCAGGCCATGGATGACTGCCAATCCATGAATTTCGAGTTCCCGGATGAGAACATCATGTTGGTGACCGACTGTGAAGAACTTAGATCAGATGAAGGACCTGAGGAAGGATCCCGATGGTTTATCTATTTTGATGGAGCATCAAATGCATTGGGTAATGGCATTGGCACTGTAATTATATCTCTTGAGGGATGTCATACCCCGCTCACCAATTGATTATGTTTTAACTGCACCAACAATATGGCGGAGTATGAAGCATGTATCCTGGGTCTTCGAGCTGCTATTGACCTGAGGATTAAGTTCTTGAGTGTATTCGGAGATTCTGCTCTAGTGATCAGTCAGATCAAAGGCGAGTGGGATACGAAGCACCCAAATCGTATTCCTTACAAAGAATATGTACTGACATTGCTCCCGCACTTTGAGGAGATAACCTTTGAACATTTCCCAAGAGAGGAGAATCAGTTAGCGGACGCGCTAGCTACCATGTCTTCTATGTTCAAGGTCAGGTGGGACAATGAAGCTCCCCAGATTACCATTGAGAGGTTGGACGAACCCGCACATTACTGTGATATCAAGAATGAAGAGGTAGCAGATAAACCCTCGTTTCACGAGGTAAAGAGGTATCTTGAGGCTCAAGAATACCCTGAGAGGGTGTCTGTTAATGATAAGAATTTTCTGAGAAGGTTCGCCGCGAAGTTATTCGTCAGCAATGGGATCCTTTATAAGCGTAACCATGATTCAATCTTACTGCGATGTGTGGACAAAAGCGAGGCAGAAAGGATCATGGCGAAGTTACATGAAGGCACCTTCAGAACCCATTCAAGTGGACATACTATGGCTAAGAAGATCCTACGAACAGGATATTATTGCTCCACTATGGATACCGATTGTTATCATCCTTCTCGAACCTGTCATAAGTGCCAAGTCTATGCTGATAAGGTGCATGTACCTCCAGTTCCTCTAAATGTTTTGACAGCCCCTTGGCCTTTCATAATATGGGACATCAATATGATCAGCGAGATCAGACCTACTGCGTTCGACGAGCATCGCTTCATTCTGGTAGAGATTGATTATTTCACGAAGTGGGTCGAGGCAACTTCCTTTTCTATAGTAACCAAGAACATCGTGGCGCGGTTTATCCGACACAATCTTATTTGTCGATATGGTGTACCAGAAAGGATCATTACGGAAAATGGTACGAATCTCAAAAATACAATGATCATCGAGCTCTGCAAACAATTTAAGATACAGCATCACAACTCTTCTCCCTACCGGCTGAAGATGAATGGGGCTGTTGAAGCGGCTAAGAAGAACATCAAGAAGATTGTGTAGAAGATGATGGTGACATACAAAGACTGGCACGAGATGTTACCATTCTCTCTTCATGGATACCGTACCTCAACACGAACGTCAACAAGGGCAACACTCTACTCTCTGGTGTATGGCATGGAGGCAGTCCTACCCATCGAAGTCCAGATACCCTCTCTCAGGATTAAGAAGGATGCGGGTTTGAGCGAAGACGACTGGATCCAGACCCGACTTGATCAGCTGAATCTAATTGATGAAAAGAGGCTTACTGCTATTTGTCATGGTCAGACGTATCAAAAGCGAATGATTAAGGAATTTAACAAGAAAGTCAGACGCCAAGAATATCAATTCGGGGATCTAGTGATCAAACACATCATACTGCCGCAAGGTGATCCCAGGGGAAAATGGACCCCCACATACGAAGGGCCATTTGTGGTTAAGAACATTTTCTCAGGAGGAGCTATGATTCTAACCACCATGGATTGTGACGACCTTCTTCACCCCGTCAATGCAGACATAGTGAAAAAATACTACGCATAATCAAAGACCCGCTAGGTCGACTGGCCTAGGCAAAAATAAGGGCTTCCCGGCGAACCAAAAGGGTTCGGGCAAGAGTAAGGGATGAAAATGAAAAAACTGTACACCCGGCAGGTCGAAAACCTGAAAAGGAGGCTTGGGCAAAAAAGGGTATCCCGATGGATTGAAAACCCGAAAGGGCGGTCCAGGCAAAAATTAGGGATTGAAGCGTAACACTATGTCTCGTTGGATCATCTTGTAACCAGACTTCGGTATCGACTATCAAGCTCAGATGACGCCAATCAGTCTAATCCACCTTCGACCAAGCGGCAAAGTGATGAGATGCTTGAAGATATAAAGGAAATAACAGAGTTGGAACCCAATGGGATTATTTCACATAGCTGGTTTTATTTCTTTTTCACAAATTGTATAATTTCTATCTTTCGGCGGTGTTCTCTTACTAGGACGTCAACCTCTTGTACAAAACGCCTATTACAGGCCAACTTCGAAAATCAATACAATTCATTTTCACAAGAAATTTCAAACTTTTTTTGTCTTTTTATGCTTTGTTTTGTGAGAACGTCCAATGATTCATTTTTTATATATGCATTTGAAAATAATTGCTGCTCATAAATATATACACAAGAAACAAAGACAATTACTCGTAATTCCAGGAACAGGGAAAACAAGAAGTGCCCAAACCTTACAGTTACTCTACCCATCAGGTACCGGGATAAAGCCAACTTTAGAACATGAGAAGCGGTACATACACTCCCCACAAAGTAGAGAGTACCCAAAGACGGTGATGTCAGCTTCCCCAAGCAGGACGTGATTCTCCCCAGCTAAGGTTCACAATCGCGAAAGAGTCAGTAAATCTTTCCCCAAGTAGAGTTTATTTCTCTTACAAGCGGAATTTCAATCTCCGAAATAATTCATTATCACCAACAACGGAAATTAATCCTCAGCTGAGTTTATTTCTCCAAATCAGCATGATCCATCAACGGAGTATCTCCGCTCCAATAAATTTATTACCCACAGAGTTATCCTCAGGCAGGGTCTCTCCCGGCAGAATACTCGCCAGCCAAGGGGAAAATTCCCAGCACGGTCATCTTTGTTCACCATCCCCAATAGGGGGGGGGGGGAGGAACTATGTTTCATGAAAATCAGGGATTTATTTTCCCCGATTCCGATTATCACGTCAGCATTTCATGTTCATACATCATGACATATGCATACACCACATATAACGTGGTCTCATTTATTTTGAGAACGTCACCATACAATGCATCTCATACATCACATATAACTAACCCTGTATTTATTTCAGGAAAGACATTATTATCAACAATTTCCAGCAAGCCCATGATCAACACTTGAAGCTAAACAGAGTAATCATCGACGCAACAAAAGCAGCCCTACTACCCAGGCTTTCATATCGAAGTAATCCTACTATCCAGGTTCCTTCTTACAGCCCTACTACCCATGCTCTCATATCGAAGTAACCCTACTATCCAAGTTCCTTCTCACAACGCTACTACCCAGGCTCTCATATCGAAGTAACCCTACTATCCAGGTTCCTTCTCACAGCCCTACTACCCAGGCTCTCATATTGAAGTAACCCTACTATCCAGGTTCCTTCTCATAACCCTACTACCCAGGCTCTCATATCGAAGTAACCCTACTATCCAGGTTCCTTCTCACAGCCCTACTACCCAGGCTCTCATATCGAAGCAACCCAACTATCCAGGTTCCTTCTCACAACCCTACTACCCTAGCTCTCATATCGAAGCAACCCTACTATCCAGGTTCCTTCTTACATCCCTACTACCCAGGCTCTCATATCGAAGCAACCCTACTATCCAGGTTCCTTCTCACAACCCTACTATCCAGGTTCCTCTCTTAACCTTACTATCCAGGGTTTTCCTCTATTATCCCCAGACAGTAGTCCACAACACTGTAAGACCTGGAACCGATCAAACACAATTGATTTCATATTTCCACAGTAAGTTGCAGTGCAACGTATACCCCGACCAAACACAAGATCACTCCCGCTTCCCAAACCAGAATCATTCCCCAGTGGAGTAACGGACAACTGAAGCTCCTAAAACTCTATTTCCTCTCAAGACAAAGACCAACATTCCCCAGCGAAGTCCTCCTCAACAACAGGTACACAGGTTCTCGCAAAGGAATCTCTTATGCGATCGACACTTCTTCTTATGGAATCTTTAAGCCCATCTTCCGTCATTGACCTCCAAATGGCATCTGTAAGCCCATTCCCAACATCGTAAGACAAATATCACTTCATGCGAGTGCAAATTTTTGGACACTCTAGTGTTCAATCATCTTCCACCTTCAGATCACGAAAGGCAGACAAGCCAATCTACATCCTCAGGTTTAAGAAGATTGAATAGGGGCAGCTGTTGTACCCCAAAATTTTCCATCCCATATTTCTCAATACATTTCAAGTGAGGTCCTCAAATTGCTCAAGGAGGTCCAAGAGTTGACAAGACAAACTCTCTCCTAAGGCAGTCTATCTCAAAATTAGGGTTTCATTTCGCATCAAGATGCTTGAATCCAAATGGTTCCAAATGCTCCCTATTGTCCTAATATGTTCTCAAGTTCATCCATGTCAAATTTCAAGCCTTGCAGAGGAAGTTTGCTCAGTCAACTGCTCAAATGCCTGAAAATCGATTGTGTTAGGTCAAAAGTCAACTGTGGCCCACATACAGTCAAACTTCAAGATTTTTGGTCAACATTCTCATTTTTAAGTATTATTCATCATTTGATTAAGGGTTGATCATGATTCCTCAAGGATTGCTCACAATTCATCAAAACCCCAAATTGCTAAATTAGGGTTTTGTAGGAAAAGTCAACTCAACTTTGACCAAGCATAACTTTCTCATACTTTATCAAAAATGATCCATACAAAGCTATTTGAAGAGGATGTAATTCCATACAATGCATCTTTAGATCCCAAGTTCAAATTATGCACTTACAAGAAGATATGAATTTGGACATTATAGGTCATTTTGAGAAGTCAACAAAAACACCTTTTAGGTTAAAGCTTCATACATGAACATGGAAGAATCATTTGAGATGAGACTAAAAGGGTTTCTTAGAGGACATCCTAATATTTCTAAAAAGTACAAAAACACCTCTCTAGGGTCAAAATTGAGGGAGTTATGCATTGGCCAAGTTGACCCTTTTTGCAAAATTGCCAAAAGACAAATGTGTCCAAAATTGCATTTTTGCCAAATGGGCCCAACTTTTTATGCTTGCACTGAGTTTGTAATGTGACCCATGACCCATGAGCCCTTCGACTTGTCATTATTTTATTTTTGTTATTTATTTTTGTTATTTATTTTGATTTTATTTCATTTAAATCAAATAAAATCAATATAAAATAATGAAAATATCAAAAATCAATAAAACCATGAGATTTTGTGCATGATTAGATTCATTATACAGTTGGAGACAAGATCAAATCGTGCAAGGCTTCATATGGACAGAAAATATTGAAATTGGTTGTTTTGGAAAGATTTGGTGCAAGGATGAAATCATTGATCAATCTTCATAATTGGAAAAGATTTGATACAAACTTTAACCCTAATTCACTCTAGTATACATAAGAAATGAATGCATACCAAAGAGGGAGGCTGGAGGAGTGCAAAGGCAGAGAACCAATTGAAAAAATTCAAGGAAAAATTGCAAACCAAATTCCAAGTTGCAGGCCATCTCAAGCCGTTATAACCATACCAATCGTTTGCTGGACGTCCCAGGATCGTGTTTCAATAGTTAGTAAGCCTCCCCACACTCAAAATCACCCTGTAACATTCACACAATTTACCTATTTTCTTGAATTCGAATATATTGATTCTGGCATATTTAGCATGATTGATTGGCATATTTATAATCTTTGAGATGTTTGCAAGCTAATGACTATATTCAATTGCATTCTTATTAACTGAACTTAAAACTGCGATGGCTTGGGTTTGTTCTTTGTTTTTAGGGGTTTCTTATACAGGAAAAATTGGACATTGATAATGGTACCAAGATGCCCGTGAGGTTCAAACGATTTGATTGGTACCATTGGTTTTCATTTATCATGCACGTACAAGATTTTAGAATGAACAGGGGCTATACCTACGCTTGATGTCCGTAGGTAAAAGTCCTTTTACCTAAAACGACATAATCAATGAAGAAGACAATGGCGTGGCAGTGTGTGAATAGCTCATTTGAATTTCCACGCGTTTTGGGAGGCGTGGCACGTTGTTTGCATTATATTCCATTTATTTCATTATTATCACAATTGACATGTTAACGCAGATGGTGAGGATGTTAGCCTTTAATGCACACATCCTGGGTTCGATCCCAGGCATGTGCATTTTATTTTCTCAACAATTTCAAGTCAATCCAGTGCTTCCCATTCTTAAGCGTATTCCATGCACTCTCAACATCAACCATCTGATGGGCTCCTGGCCAGATCCAATGTGCCGACAATGAAGGACCACCATGCGCCCCGGACAAATGTGCACATGGGATTGGGAAAAGTCAACAAGGCCAAGAGTTTGTTGGGCTCAGAATTTCAAACAGCACCCCCCTTTTTTCTAATGCTATCAGGCCCATTCCTTTCTTTTCTCTATATTTTTCCTCTTTTATTTAAATTAATTTGCTTAATTATTTTTTTCTAACAAAATTAATCTCTTTTACAAAATCATAAAATCAAGAGTTTACAAAAAATTAGAAATAGTTTTTTTTATCACATTTAGTTTAATTGGTTTTAATTTAATTTAGGGAAATGCTAACTTTTTTTTAATTAATTAAAACCAATTAGAAAAATTAGGGTTAGACTCTTAATTTAATATTTATTTCTTTCTCAAATTAAAAAATACAAAGAAAAAGGTTAATTTAATTATTTTTCTTAAATTAAAATTAATTAGTAATTAGGATCTTTTTTTTATTCAATTGAACTTTATTTTCTCAAATAACAAAAAAAACGACAAAAAATGATTTTTCCTTTAAATTACAATTAGGTATAGTTGGGTCAAAACCCTAACTTTTTTGCATTTGATTCATCGCACGCGTTTATTATTTTTGCAATATTGATGTAACTGTCCACGGTATGTAATAGTTTAATCTAGGACTTTCTTTTATTTATCGTCTTTTGCGGGTTTTTTGGCTATGTAATTAATCCCTATCCCGAAGCCTTGTAATAGCGTAGGTTTATTTTCTCGTATTTTAATTCTCGCAAATATTAACTGTTTAGATGTATGTTAATAGGATTGTATGACAAGATTGCATGATAATTTAAAACGGCTAGAAAACCCTAATGTGCAAAGATAATAACTGAAATCAAATCACTCGCACATATGCACTCCTAGGGTATACTCTCACTTCGGTTGCCTTCGGTAAATGATCATGAAGTATAGGGTGTCATAGTGGTTACCCTTCTGTCTAAAAAAGATCAAATGTCCCGTTTGAGTGTTGCCTCAGAATGTTGCCTTGGAAATGTTGCCTCGAATATGATCTTAAGACTTTAGGGTTATTACTAAGGTATCCTAAAATTGCTTTAATGATCGTACGTCCCTTACGAATTAACCCTTACAAATCCAACGACGACGCTACCTATTTCTCAATAGTGGGATAACGTTGTCTAAAGGAAACAAGAATAGAAACGATCTTTTTTTCGAGTAGGTAGATACTAGTAGGTACTTGCCAAATCAAACTTTTCACACTTACACTCTTCAAAACAATTTTCAAAACAACTTCGTCACACCTTTGAGGACTGATACAACGGTTATCACGAAGTCAAAACTTTTCAAAACAAAGCACATACACAACAAATTTTAAAAGATGAGAAAGTATCTAAGAGCCCATGGAAAACCATGGATAGAAATGGTTCTAATACATTCCCTTTCTATAATCTACCCCCCGTACTCAGAATATCTCAAAAAAGGATTTTTTTGTACTTTTTTCCTTTCCGATTGGATAAAATAAAAGTCGGTGGCGACTCTTGCTTACCGCGACATTTTGCAAAACGCAAAACGCAAGCCAGAATTTTCAAAACAGTCGGTTCTCCCACCATATCACACTAAAACCATTTCAAGGATCTTAGGGGCCTTTGATGCAGGCTTATCATAAACCCAACTTATGGAAAGGGGAAGAGGATTTATTTTCCTCTTACCAGTTGCAACCAAAGATCAAAGTACTTTCCCTTGAGTCAGAGGCTAGGACCCACTTGACATGGTGAGCTTGATTCTTATAGAAGGACGTGCAAAAACAAAGACACAAAGTTATTCAGACAAAGCTGCATCCAGACTCAATTTCTGACATTTCATTTGTATTTATCCCATAAGATCTTTGAAAACATTACGTATACATCTACATACCATAAATATCATTACATAACAGGTTTCCAAGACATGTTTTATCATCTTCTTATTGTTTATTTCAGTAAAAGATGGCTCTCGAACAAATAGTCAAAGATCTTCAGGCATAGAATGCTAAGTTCCAACAGAATGTTCCTCAACTTAGCCAAGGGGCAGGAAGAACTGAAGACCATCATCACCAAAGAAAGGAAGAAAAAGACTAGGAAACGAGTCGGAATCCTCAACATGGGAATAAGTTTTTAAGGTTCTCCCAAGAAAACTCAAGACTGTGATATCCCATCAAACGAAAATTACAACAGGGTTGATGATGGTAAGAGTGTGAAGGATAAGAAAGGAAGCAACCTTGGTTCTATCCAATCTTCTGATGAAGATGAAGAAGACTATTCAGACAAACAGTATCCTCCCGCTGGTGAAAAATATAAACATCTAGAAGATCGTTTAAATGCTTTGGAAATCCAAAAAGTGCTTGGGCTGGATTTTGAAGATCTGGGTTTAGTCTTGGGAGTTGTTATTCCTCATAAATTCAAGGTCCCGACTTTTGTAAAGTATGACAGCATTTCTTTCCCAAAGCTTCATCTGAGGTCATATGTTTGGAAGATTTAACCACACACCTCCGATAAGAAGTTATGGGTGCATTTATTTCAAGAGAGCCTATCTGGAACGCATTTGGAATGGTTATATCAACTAGAAAGGACCAATACCCATACGTGGGAGACTTGGTTGTTGCTTTCAACAGACAATACCAATACAATGTTGATCTTGCACAAACCCGTGTGCAACTACAGAGTATGACTATGGGCTCAAATGAAGGATTTAAAGAGTACGCCTAGAAATGGAGCAATCTAGAAGGAAGAGTTTAACCTCCTTTATCTGATAGGGAGTCAGTTGATATATTTATGGGAACTTTCACAGGTCCTTTCTCCCATCATCTGATTGGAAGCTCTTTAGTCAGGTTCACCGAGTTGATATTAACAGGGGAACATGTTAAAGGCATAATCAGATGCAGAAAGATCCGGGTGGCTGCATCTTCAAGTATTGTGAAGAAGACGTTCAACAGGAAAAAATAAGCTAATGCTATGTATGGACAGAAGGGTCGTGGTAGAGGTGATCGCAACCAATCTGTGAGGCAGTACTAATATCTAATCCCGCACAAACTCAACATCAACAAGGCAATCATCATAGGTCGGATGCACCCAGGAGACAATTTACCAAGATCAACATGTCATTGTCTTAGGCATTGCAACATCTATTGAAATAAGAGTTGATTACATTGAGAGATCCTCCTTGGAATCCCAACACCTTCTCTCCTCGGTACAATCCTAATGTAAGATAAGCCTATCATTCCAATAGTCCCGGACGCGACACAAATAACCGTTGGGCTTTGAAATATAAGATTCAAGGTATGATTGACTCCAAAGAGATTGAATTTGACCCTTCCAAGACCCTCAATGTGATTATTGCACCTATGCCTAAGCACGACAAGGGCATTAATGCTATCGAAGATGTTTCTTATGTTTCCCCCAATTTGATTACTCCTTTGATAATTATTAAGAAGAATCTGTTATAAGCCAGTTTATTTATGGGTTGCACTAAAAGGTGCTACTGCTGCACAACCCAATCCAATGGTTGCAAACTGCTGAGAGAAGGTACTTAGTGTCTAATGGATAACCATATAATTCTAGTTGAGAATATTCCTTCTATGGAGAATTTGTTTCAAGACTTGGAGCTTAAAGACGTGTATGTAATTTCAAGAACTCCTGTAAGGATTACTTGCAAGGGGCCTGTGAATATTACGACCAAACCTAGAGTTACTCCTCTGATCATTACTACGTGCCAGCCAATTCCATATTCCTCTAACAAGGCCGAAGAAGTGAAAAACACAAGAAGGGGGGGTTGAATTGAAACTTAAAATCAAAAGCGTAGTAGACACAATGTTTTTATCCTAGTTTGTTTGATCTCAAACTACTCCAGTCTTCCCACCAAGGTGATTTCACCTCTCTCCAATGAGGACTTAATTCACTAATCAAATTTGATTACAACACAACTTTGACAACTGCCAAAGTCTTCTTGAGTACAACCACAACCCAGTTTATCTCAAGGAAAACTAGCATAATAACAATGAAATAATATACTGTGTACTGTTGTTTTTCATTACAAAAATTATATCACAACTGTGATATTTTACACAATTTTGAGTGTATATATGAATATGTAGGAATGCAGCGTTTGAGAGGTATATTGCAGTAGTAGTCAAAATCGTAAATGATTTGTCCTCTAAGCTTGTTTATCTAGGCATGGAAATATTGTCCAACATAAAGCGTTATAATGGATATTCAATGTTGTTTCCATATTGAGAAGATTCTTGTCTGAATGAAGCCGTTGCATATGATGTTGTCTTGATTGAAAAGTAACGCTTTAGAACTTAGAATATTGCATGTTGCAATTGCTTCAGAACATTGATGACTCAGAGGTGTGAGGGTATGATGGTATATTGAACTTCTGTTCAGAATCAGAGTATTCTTCACTTCAGCGCATATTCTGATTATCGTTCTTCAGCGCAGATTTTGATTACCTCATCTTGAAAGCTTTTGTAGCTTAATTTCTGATGTTGTTTCAGTAAGAACTTCTGCATGCAAAATAACACAAATTTAGAGTGCACATTTGTTCTTTGTGTTTGTTATCATCAAAACTCTAATTAAGGGTTGTAGAATCAAACTATGTTCTAACAATCTCCCCCTTTTTGATGATGACAAAAACTAGGATTTTCAATGAAAAATATAGAACAAAAAGCTTAAGAGAGTCTCCCCTTGAGTTGATTACTCAGATTGAGATGAGTTAATTCCCTGAAGTTCCTTCTCGTTAGAGCTTTTGATGCATCTCCTTCTGTCCATATCAGAATATGTTCCTGTTCAAGCTTTTCAGAAAAACATAGAGGTTAAGATATTCAGAATGTTTGAGACTTTGTCCCGGTAAACTGTTATTGAAAATATCTTACTTTCTCCCCCTTTTTGTCAGGTATCAAAAATCAATATAATCAGAGTCGAAAAAGGATGATTTATATTGAAAACTGAATGCAATGACAATTTTCAGAAACAAGGAGGATAAGATGAAAAATAAAAATACAGATAAACATTTAAAGAAAATCTAAGAAGGAGGGGGAAGACGTGTGAACAACGCTTCCAACAAGCTCTTAATCTGAGTGCTTGATTCTTCCTGCTTTCCCAAAATGTCTTTGATTTCTTTTGTTGTATATTCTTGTTTATCCAATATATCCTTGATCTCTTTGTTTATGTCCTCATTCTTATCCAATCTGACATGGATTAAGGAATTCTCTTTCTTCAACTATTCTAGAGTTTGCATGAATAGAGACGAAGCTGGTGTATCTTCAGGGGTTGCATGTCATTCTGAATACTCTGCATCCTCTTCTGATTGAACAACTACTTCTGTTGCAAACATCTTTTCTGGAGCAGTAGTCAGAGGGTGACTATCAGAATCTAGTTCAGTGACTTCTGAAGGTTGGTGCTCTTTCCAGGGAGCATTATCCAGCGGAAGAATTTCTTTCTTGTAGCATTGACTCAGAACTTGATTTTGGAAGGCTTTCAGCTAATCACTGAAGTTCTGCTGAGCCCTATCATAGCTTAATTCTTTCAGCTTCTGGGTTTTAGATTTGAGCCATTTTCTGAATCTTTCCCACAGAGAATCAGAAGCAGCAGGATTAGAAATCTCTTGACTTGCTTGCTTCAAAGAAGTAATCCATTCTTGTATTTCGGTTTCAAAAATCAACAGATTCGTACCAACATCTGATTTGGTTGAGTTTGGTCTAGGTTTGGGAGAGGTAATTTTGTTTGAGGTGGAAGCTATTTGGTCCAGCACTTGTAGATCAATGACAAGTCTAAGTTGTTCAGTTGGATGGTTGATAGGTGAGGGAGTGGAAGAGTCAAAAATCAAGATTGGTGAGTGAGGGGTGTTTAGTGGTGTAGATTCATATGGTGAAGGGATTTCTGGAATATCATGAATAGTGAGAGGTAAACGAATCGTAAGAAGTTCTGTGATCCCAAGAATTGGGGTAGTGGTATTAGAGTCTGAAAGGGAGTCTTATGATTGGTTTGCGGTAGCGTGTTGAATATCTGGTTTAGGTATTTCAGAATATGGGTTTTTAGATTGAGGAGTGAAAGGGTTTTCATTTTCTGGTTGAGGAGAGTGTGGTTGTGGATTTTCTGGTTGAGGAGAGTGTGGTTGTGGATTTTCTGGTTCAGGAGAGTGTGGTTGTGAATTTTCTAGTTGTTGAGTTTGAGTGTTTGGATTTTCTAGGAGTGGTGAGGAAAAGTCTTGATCAAACAGTTCAATATCAGATAGAACTCTAGCAAGTTCTTGTTGATGTTGTTCTGGATTTGGATTTGGATTGGGGGAGTGTGGTTCATTCAAGAAATTTCCAAGAGTTACAGATGGGTCAAACTCTATGTCAAAATCCTCAAATTTTCAGGGTGAAGGATTTTCTGTTTGTTGAGGGGGAATGGTTTCAGATGTTGGAATAGCTATTGATTCTACAACAGAAACAAAAGAAGGGTTACCTTTCTTTTTCGCAACTTTGGGTGTCCTCTGAGAGGATCCTTCTCCTGCTGCCTTCCTCTTTCTAGATTTCTTTAGCACAACCTATGGAGCTGGTTTGTGCAGATCTTGGATGATGATTTCTAGAATTGTCCCATTAGCCTTGCAAGCTTCAAGGTATCTGACTATAATCTCTGGAGAGGCATCTATCTCAGAAAATAGTGGAAAATCCTTCAGAGGGATTCTCCTAGACGCGATGACCCCATGAGAAGCAATTGTTGGTTCCCTCTTAATGTTCTCAATAATCTTCATTTTCTTCAGATTCTTGGAATTTAAAGGTTTCCCAGCAGTTGCTTCCAGAGTACTGATTTCTTGAGCCTCTATCAGATGTTCTATCAGCCTGTTTTCTGTTAGAATATCTGAAATCAATCTTCCTAGAGGAATCCAATCCCTCTTAGTTATTTATTCTTCCCCTGTCTCTTTCACACTTGTTCTGAGATGGTTGAAGAGCAAATTTGAAAGGTTTATCTTGGTCTTCTTTGCAATGAAGTAAATCAGAAACTGCTGATCAATATTGATGTAATTAGGGGAGCTTGTACGCTTCCTGTGATTGATACATCCCATAATTATTTTGGCCCAAATTCTGTAATGATCCTTCAAGTCTCTGATCTTGCTGGATGGCTGTCCAAAAGTGAAGATTTCCCTAGCAATAGATTTTAGGTTAGAGCCCTTATCAGCCATATCAATGCATCTGACTCGACCACCATTGTAACCAATGAATTTCCCAATCAAATCTTCTGTAATCACTATCTTCTTCCCCATAACATATGATGTGACCTGGTGGTTGGATGAGGTAGCATGAATCCAAAACTCTTTAACAAGAATGGGAAAAGTTGGACCCAACAGACGATCAAAGTATCTGTTCCATCCCTGTGCAGTTACATCTTCATACAAATTAAATACATTTTCTTGTGAGCTTTCAAAATCAACGATCAATTCACAGAGAACTTCAAGGTTGTCAACCGGAGTGAGTAGCATTCTAATGGGCTCTTCATATTGTTCAGTAGATGAAGATTCAGGAGCACTGTTGAGATTCTTGAGACTTGATGATGATGCCATTGTTCACATGGATTCATTGAAGAAAATTAACAGAAGGGGTTTTTGAAAAAGAAATTAGAACGAGAGTGAATATTGAAGATGGTAAAACGTGAATGAATGAAATAGTAAATTGAGTTTAAATAGGTTCTTTTAGAAAACGTAATCAGTAAGAAAGAAAATAAGTAATGATTATATGTGTGATCGGTGGATCTGGAACTGACTGTTTAACGCTGGTTCGCGAAATGTCGCGGAAGCAAGAGTCGCCACCGTCTTTTATTTTCTCCAATAGGAAAGGACAAAAGCACAGAAAAATTCCTTATAGAGATTGCTCTCGGTTCGGGAGGTAGATTATAGAAAGGGAAGGTGTTAGCACCCTTTCTATCCATGGTTATCCATGGGCTCTTAGATACTTGCTCATTGTGTTTTCAAAATGGTTTGTTTGCTTTTCAACTGTGGGTTTTAAAAAGTTTCTTTGAAAATTTCAGTTCGACTCTTGTATCGGTCCTCAAGAGTGTTTGAAAAATTGCTTTCGAAAGCTTTTTGAAAATGTGTTGGTGTGAAAAGTATTTTTGATTTGTTTTGAAATTTAGAGCAAGTATCTACGAGAACCTACCTACCCTAAGGAATTCGTCTGTGTAAATGTCCTTTAAAGTAGTGCCATCCCACCATTGAGAGGTAGGTAGCACCACCGTTGGAGGTGTTCGGGTCAATTCGATTTTCGGGACATGGTGATCACCAGAGCAATGGGAAGACACCTTAGAAGCTACCCTCATGCCAGGTTCCCGGATCATGAGGACTTGCTAAGACGTTTTCTACTCGACGACCACCTTTCGAAAGGCAACAGTGAGGCGTACCCTAGGGGTGGTGTGTGCGAATTGTGTGTCATGTTTCAGTTATTTGTCTTGTCATGTTTGTCGTGTTCTACGCTTGATTTTAATTTGTCCATACATTCTTTCATGCTTGATTAACAGTTAGGAGTGCGGAAAATAAATCTAAGACTATTACAAAGGCGCGGGTCCACATCGCCAAAATTAAACCGGACCCGATTTAGCGGAAAATAAATAAAGCGAATAAAAGTGCGAGAAATTTAAATTACATGGCTTTGGGATATTTACAAAATTATAATAAGCGATAATAAAATAAATGCGCAATTAAATGATTAATGACGGGCGTTGGACCCTTTTTGCAAATAATTAAAATTAATAAGGATTTAAAAATTAAAATTAAATGAGAATGATATTTTTGTGTTTTTTAGATTTAATAAAAAAAAGGAAATTAATTGAGATTAAATTAAACGGCAAACCCTAATTTTAATATTTTTTTATTTATTAAGAAAGAATTAAAATATGATCTAAATTAAACCTAAAATTTATTATGTACAATTTTTAATTATAAGAATAAATAAATAAATAATAATCATTATTGTGAAAAAGGGAAATAAAAAAAGAATTAACAGTTAAAACCTAAATTCTACATTTTTGGATTTTTTTATTAAAAAAGGAATTAAAAATAAAAACCTAATTACACTACATAATTTACATTCTAATTTATTTATGAAAATAAAATAAATATTACATTTTTCTGTATTTTCTGATTTTTATAATGTTTTTATATTTTTGTTAAAAATAATTGATTAAAACAAATAATTAAAATAAACATAACAATTAAAATAAATGGAATAAAAAGGAAATCAAACCAGAGTGGGGTGTAGTCCCCAATTTAGGAGGTATGGATTTAGAAAGCCTGGCCCAATAAGCATGGAATTTCATTGACTTTTTGGATCATATGTCAAGCGTTGACTGATATTCATTGCGCTCCTGGAATCTATGCCCTTGATTTGGTTGCCTGGGACACGTGGGCGATGAATACTGAGTGTGCATGGTGAGTCTTAGGATGGTGCCTGCATGGGAAACTGGTTTGAAAAATAATAATGAAAGTTGCAAGACCTGGGACTTGAACCCAGGTCTTTGAGGTCCCACACCTAACACGTTACCACTGAACCACATGCATTTCAATTAACATATAATAAACAATAAAGAATATAATAATAACGCGTTAGCTGTTTTGGAATTTTGCGCGAATTTCAAACTGTCCAATGATTGATGGACACGATGTCATCTCCTTCCCCTACCCTGTAACACAAACACTATGAGAACGGTTTTTACAGCGTGGTTTAAAGAGGGATTCAAGAAAATAGCGAATAGAGATATATGAAACATAAATTCATCGCGAGTATGCATTCATCTTCGTCTTGGTGCGCTGAACTCAACCATAATATTGAGATGGCCTAATTTTACTTGTATTGGGAAACCCCCTTTTTGAGTTCCTGAAACCCTAAAGATCGTTCATGGCAAATTCACGTATATTGCTCAAAAATAAAATCAAACGTATCAGTTAGTTCAGAAACATCAATATAAACATGAATCCATGGAAAAAAATGCATAAAGGTGATGGAATCATGCTATGTGATTTCAAAATTTTCAAGGTACGGTTGGACTCATGGATACCAGTACAAGGTGTTTTGCTTGTTGTTAATGATTGAGAAACACTCAATGATGTCTCAGAATGCTAATGGGATGAGAGTTGATGCTTGAATCGGCCTAAAACCTTGAATTCAGTATTGAACTTTTTAAGGATTTTTGCAAGTTTGTAATGTCAATTGCTGCGCAGTATGGAGTCTAGGAGCATTAGGTTTCTCATTCTGATCATATATGGAGTGATTAGGTCAAGAAACATTGGACAAAATCTTATGCATTGATGAATTTCAATATTTGATTTTGGAAAATCTTTTTTCATATCTTTTTCATGTTGTTTTTGTTCAATCATGATCCAATCTCATCCAAATTTGCCTATTTAAGACTTACACGAAATATTGAGTTTATAATGTGCATGAAAAGATTTTTTTTAGGTTAGTTTGATATTTTTCATATATTAAAATCATTTAAATGAATATAAATTAATATTAATTCAAATAAATAATTAAAAAATATGAGAATACTTCCCTTTGGGCCTAATGGTCGTGCATAGGCTTGGCATGAAGAAACTTGGAAGAAAAATGGGCCCATTTGCATTTTTAGGCCTTTTGCATCAATGTTGACTTTCAAAAATTTCCAAAAATTTCCCAACTTCCACAAGGCATAACTTGGTCAATTTTTAAGCTTTTCACATGTTCTTGGACATTTTGGAAAGGTCTTTGAGTCCTTTAACCAATGCCTTTGGTCCCATGTCATTTTGAGTTACCAATCTCAAGTTATGGCCTTTGACTTAAAGTCACTTTTTGTTGACTTTTGAAAATGACCTATAATGTTGAAATTGATAACTTTTTGTGAGAGCATTTCTTGGACTTGGAACATGAAGATGAATTGTAGGAAATGTCTTTCTCTTCAAAATGAGCTTTGGATGGAATTTTTCTGATAATCCATGTGAAAGTTATGCCCTGGTCAATTTCAGTTGACTTTTTCAGCTGTCCAAATATAGCAACTTTTGCATCTTTGATGGTTTCTGAGCCAAATTTTGAGAATCATGATCAAGCATTGATCAAATGATGTTTGTGGCTTCAAAATGATATATTGACCAAAAATTTGAACTTTTGACTGTCAAATGACCATTTTGCCCCTACAGTTGACTGTAGTGCAATCTAGGGTTTTGACTGTGCAATCTTGAGCTGAATGCCTTGAAACTTGACATGAGGATACTTGACCATCTTTGTAAGCATATGAGACTTGATTGGGCCTTTGAAAAGTTCCTTTCTTGACCAGAATTCAAACCCTAGTTTTGGACTGTCTAGGAGGCAGTTGAGCTGCACAACCCTTGGGGAATTTTGTGACCTTGACTTGACAAATCTTTGATGAATATGGGAGGGCAAATTTTGGGGTACAACAGTTGCCCCTGTTCAATCTTCTTAGACCTGAGGGTGCAGATTGGCTGACGTGCCTTTCGTAATCCGAGGGTAGAAGATGATTGAACACTAAAGTGCCCAGAAATTTGCGCTCACATAGTAGCAGTGATGATGAGGGAATGGGCTTATAGATGCCATTTTAGAGGTTGCTGGATAGGATGATGGGCTTATAGATGCCATCTAGACGTTGATTGCGTAGGAGATTCCTTAGCGAGAACCTGCATACCTGCAAAAACAGAAAAATGAGTACCTGACACGTCGCAGGAGCTGATTTTAGATGCTTGATATAGATATGTCCTGATTGGTTATAGGAGCTGAGTCTGGAGCTTCAAACGCTGATGAATGAACCAGGGATGGTTACTGCCTTAGCATGAATGGTAAGAGAATCCTGAATGATTTCAACCTCAACAATGCTCGTTGAGAAAATCTTGGTGAGAATTACCATCTTCGTAGGGTCAGGAAGAGAACCAAAGGACATTATAATCTCAAAGGGAGTCACCTCACTCACCGTTGGAGAGGGAACTATAGAAAATTATTATCTGAAAGGAAATATCACCTCACGCTCATGCCGGAGAGGGAAACATTTGAAGAAGGAATTACCACCTCACACGCCGTTGGAGAGGGGACCATAAGAGAATATCACCTCACGCTCATGCCGGAGAGGGGAACATCTGAAGAAGGAATTACCACCTCACACGCCGTTGGAGAGGGGACCATAAGAGAATATCACCTCACGCTCATGCCGGAGAGGGAAACATCTGAAGAAGGAATTACCACCTCACACGCCGTTGGAGAGGGGACCATAAGAGAATATCACCTCACGCTCATGCCGGAGAGGGAAACATCTGAAGAAGGAATTACCACCTCACACGCCGTTGGAGAGGGGACCATAAGAGAATATCACCTCACGCTCATGCCGGAGAGGGGAACATCTGAAAAAGGAATTACCACCTCACACGCCGTTGGAGAGGGGACCATAAGAGAATATCACCTCACGCTCATGCCGGAGAGGGGAACATCTGAAGAAGGAATTACCACCTCACACGCCGTTGGAGAGGGGACCATAAGAGAACTTCTACTGAGTCTTCATCAGAAAAATCTGTTTGGAGTCGATTTAACTGGACTAGAGAAATCCTTGAAATATGTTTGAGAATTTCAACTGCACCTTTCCTGAAAGGTAAAGGTCAGTTATATGCAATGCATGATATGGATCAAGCAATGATGTTCTCAACATAAATGAGATTCGTATGATATGATGCAGTGCGTTATGCATGCTATGATGATGTAAAGTTTTATGTATGTTTTCGTCTAGGAAAATAAATCCTTGACGGGTGCCGGGAAGTCATATCCTGGGCTGATGTTGAGGAAGGGATTTTGCTTCCGCTGTAGATGATTGTTGCAAGAATACCGGTAGGAGAAGATAACTCCGTTGAGGAATAGACTTAGCAAATGAAATAATTCTGCGGGAGAAAAGATACTCTAGTGATCATATTGGGGAGTACTACTCTGTGGGGATAGCGATGCTTTGCTGAGTTGATGAAGATAACTCCGCTGGGGATACCATTGATGAGTTATGCTGGGGATATCCTTATTGTGCTGGAAGTGTTGATAGACTTCGCTGGGGGTAGGAAGATACTTTGCTGAGGACGCTCTTTCCGTGGCTTTTGGCTGAGGATAACCCAGTTATATCCGGTTACGGAAATAACTCTTTAAATCAAGCCGGGACGACGCGTTCGTGCTTTGCGAGGGATGAGCTTCCAGAATCTACTGGGGATAAGCTTGCTGCTTGGGGAGATATGAATTCCAACTTTCCTGGGGAAACTGGATTGGACTCTCCTGGGGGAAGTTTGAATTGCAGGGAAGTGATTCCTTTGAATAGTGGTATACCGCCGGGGAACAATCTTTAGACCAAGACTGCTGGGGATGCTTGTTAAGAATGCGTGCTGCTGGGGAGGTATTGAGAACTACAGGAGGATACTCAATTTCCTTGATATTTGATGATTTGCTTGGAGAAGAATGTATTGCTTTGTCGAACCACTCTCTGGGGAATTAAGATACACTTGGCCGTCTTCTTTAGCTGAACCTACCTTGGTACCTTGGAGGATAGAACAATTAAACTGCTCAGACAACTCTTTATTGCCCCTGTTTCTAGTGTCACCTGCAATGAATTCCTTTGTTTCGTATGCAAATATTTATGAGTTAGCAAATTACTGTCAATGCATACATCACAAATTGAACCTTGGACGTTCTTCGCAAAACAAACAGGAAAAGAAAAAACACTGGGCACATTTAACTGAAGATATATTTTTATTGATTTTTGAATGGCCTGAAAATAGGCGTTTTGTGTACAAGAGGCTGACGTCCTAGTAAGAGGTACGTCGCCGATCAAAAGAGTTTATACAAGTTCTGTACAAATGAAAATAAAACAGCTGTGTGAAAGATGAATGATCCCACTGGGTTTCAACTCTGCTATTGCCCTTATAACTCCGAGCGTCTCATCACTTGATGACCTTGGTTGAAGGTGAAGCTGACTGATCGATGCCGTTTGAACTTGATGCAGATACCGGATTCGGGATGCAAAGTGATCCAATGAGACATAGTTTTACGCTTTTATCCCTAATTTTTGCCTGGACTGCCCTTTCGGGTTTTCAGTCCACCGGGATACCCTTTTTTGCCCAAGCCGCCCTTTCCAGGTTTTCGACTTGCCGGGTGTACAGATTTTTTCATTTTCATCCCTACATTTTGCCCGAACCCTTTTGGTTCGACGGGAAGCCCTAATTTTTGCCTAGGCATGTCAGCCTAGCGGGTCTTTTTTCATGCGTAGTATTTTTTAACTATGTCTGCATTGGCGGGGTGAGGAAGGTCGTCACCGTCCATGTTGGTTAAGATCATTGCTCCTCCTGAGAACACATGCTTAACCACAAATGGCCCTTCATACGTAGGGGTCCATTTGCCCCTTGGATCACTCTGAGGAAGGATGATTCTCTTGATAACCAGATCCCCGACTTGGTATTCCTGTGGTCTGACCTTTTTGTTAAATGCCCTGATCATCCGTTTCTGATACGTCTGACCATGACAGATAGCAGCAAGTCTCTTTTCGTCAATGAGGTTGAGTTGGTCAAGTCGTGTATGGATCCAATCATCCTCGTTCAGATTTGCATCCTTCATTATCCGGAGAGAGGGAATTTGCACTTCGATCGGCAAGACTGCCTCCATACCATAAACCAGAGAGAAAGGAGTTGCCCCGGTTGACGTCCTAGCTGAGGTACGATACCCATGCAGAGCGAACGGTAACATCTCGTGCCAATCTTTGTAAGTTACTGTCATCTTTTGCACGATCTTCTTGATGTTCTTGTTAGCTGCTTCTACAGCCCCATTCATCTTCGGTCTATAAGGAGAAGAATTGTGGTGCTGTATCTTGAACTGTTCGCAGAGCTCAGCAATCATCTTATTGTTCAGATTGGTACCGTTGTCTGTAATTATTCGCTCAGGGACGCCATATCGACAGATCAGATTGTGCCGAATGAACCGTGCCACAACAGTCTTGGTTACCGTAGCATAGGATGCTGCTTCAACCCACTTTGTGAAATAATCAATCGCCACTAGGATGAAGCGATGTCCATTGGATGCTGTAGGTTTTATCTCGCCGATCATGTCTATGCCCCACATCGCAAACGGCCAAGGCGCAGTCAGAACATTCAGGGGAACCGGAGGAACATGCACTTTATCTGCATAGATCTGGCACTTGTGGCATGTCCTAGAATGTTGGTAGCAATCAGCTTCCATGGTGGACCAGTAATATCCTGCCCGTAGGATCTTTTTAGCCATAGTGTGTCCACTGGAATGCGTACCAAAGGTCCCTTCATGTAGCTCTTCCATGATTCGTTCTGCTTCAGTTTTGTCTACACAACGCAGTAAGGTTGAATCATGGTTTCGCTTGTATAAGATGCCGTTGCTTAGGAAGAACTTGGCTGCGAATCTCCTCAGGAATTTCTTATCGTTGACAGAGGCACCTTCAGGGTATTCCTGAGCTTCCAGATATCTCTTCACTTCATGGTACCAAGGCTTCTCAGTCACCAATTCAGTTTCGAGATCACAGCAGTATGCCGGTTCGTCCAATTTCCAGATGATGATCCGGGGAGCTTCATTATCCCATTTAACCTTGAACATTGAAGACATTGTAGCTAACGCGTCCGCTAACTGATTCTCTTCTCTTGGAAAGTGCTCAAAGGTTATCTCCGTGAAGTGGGGGATCATGGTCAACACACATTCTTTGTAAGGAATCAAGTTTGGATGTTTCGTATCCCACTCTCCGTTGATCTGATTGATCACAAGGGCGGAATCTCCGAAAACACTTAGAAATTTGATCCTTAGGTCGATCGCAGCTTGAAGACCCATGATACACACCTCATACTCCGCCATGTTATTGGTACAGTTGAAACACAGCCGGGCAGTGAGTGGAGTATGAGTACCTTGTGGAGATATGATGATGGCGCCGATACCATTTCCCAAAGCATTAGAAGCTCCGTCAAAGTGCATAGACCATCGGGATCCTGGTTCAGGTCCTTCATCCGGTCCAGGTACTTCACAATCCGTTACAATCATAATGCTTTCATCCGGAAACTCGAAGTTCATTGATTGGTAGTCATCTACGGCTTGATGAGCTAAGTGGTCTGCCAATACACTTCCCTTGATGGCTTTCTGGGTGGTGTACTGAATGTCGTATTCCGTCAAGATCATTTGCCATCTTGCAATTCTCCCAGACAGAGCAGGCTTTTCAAATATATACTTAATCGGATCCATCTTTGAGATTAACAAGGTAGTGTGAGTCAGCATATACTGTCTCAGCCGGCGAGCAGCCCATACCAAAGCGCAGCAAGTTTTCTCAAGCAGTGAGTATCGGGTCTCACAGTCGGTAAACTTTTTGCTAAGGTAATAAATGGCATGCTCTTTTCGGCCAGACTCGTCATGCTGCCCCAGCACACACCCCATTGAGTTGTCTAGCACTGTCAGATATAGGATCAGAGGTCTCCCTTCTACCGGTGGCATAAGGATAGGTGGTTCTTGGAGATACCCTTTGATTCTGTCGAATGCAGCCTGACATTCATCGTTCCAACGTACTACCTGATCTTTCTTCAGCAGCTTGAAGATCGGCTCACAGGTAGCAGTCAGATGAGATATGAATCGAGCGATGTAATTCAGGCGTCCTAAAAAGCCTCTGACTTCCTTCTCTGTCTTGGGAACTGGCATCTCTTGAATAGCTTTGACCTTAGCAGGGTCCACTTGAATACCTTTATCACTGACCACGAAGCCTAGCAACTTCCCAGATCTTACCCCGAAGGTGCACTTGTTCGGGTTCAATCTCAGCTTGTACAGTTTCAACCGGTCAAACAACTTCTGTAGATGATCTAGATGCTCTTCTTCAGTTTGGGACCTAGCGATCATGTCGTCCACATACACTTCGATCTCGTGGTGGATCATATCATGAAATAAGGCAACCATGGCACGCTGGTAGGTTGCCCCAGCATTCTTTAATCCGAACGGCATGACCTTGTAACAGAAAGTGCCCCACTGAGTAACAAATGTAGTCTTTTCCATGTCTTCAGGAGCCATCTTGATCTGATTGTAACCTGAAAAGCCATCCATGAAAGAGAATACCTTGTGCTGAGCCGTATTATCAACAAGGACATCAATGTGAGGTAAGGGGAAGTCATCTTTGGGGCTGGCCCTGTTCAGATCCCTGTAATCAACACACATTCTGACCTTGCCGTCCTTCTTAGGTACCGGCACCACATTAGCAACCCACTGAGGGTAAGAAGTCACTGCGAGGAATCCGGCATCAAACTGTTTCATGACCTCGGCTTTAATCTTCTCTGACATCTCTGGACGCATCCGACGAACCTTTTGTTTAACTGGAGGGCAGTCTTCCCTAGTCGGCAAATGATGGACAACAATATCGGTATCCAACCCTGGCATGTCTTCGTAGGACCAGGCAAAGATCTCCATATAGTCATGTAACATCTTGGTTAACCGTTGCTTCACGCTGAGCTCTAGGTTGGCACCAATCTTTACCTCTTTTCTATCTACCTCAGTACCCAAGTTTATGGTTTCCACTGGCTCTTCATGGGGTTGAATTGCCCTCTCTTCCTGAAGCAACAGTCTTGCAAGCTCGCCAGGCACTTCGCAATCATCTTCACCTTCGTCTTCGGCTAAGTTGATCGGATTTTCGAAGTCATAATTGGCATTAGCAGAGCTGTTATCAGCGAGATCCAGAGTGGATTGGAACCTGTATGAGTGAGTGTGTGTGTAAATACAGCTGTTTTTGAATTATGTAAAGGAAAGGAAAGATAGAAAAGGAACACAATATTTGCAATGCGAAAATAATCCAAGGTTTTCATTCATGATGTATAAAATGACAGTTCATATGCCCTCACAAATAGAACCACGGTGCCTCGGGTAAGACACCGGGCCATAGAGTTTATCAATGTTTATTACAAAATAACAAAACATGGGAATTCATTACTGTGTCACAAAGGTAACAGGGGTATGATCCTTTGCACTCCAATTGTTCAATCCTTCTTCGGCCGTCGGATAAATCCAGCTGTTGAATTCGGCTTCGTCTACTTCAAGGTCTTCCCCGACAGCATTCGCTTCTGAACCTTTAATAAATACCGGAGGCCTTCCGATCTTCTCTTTCCTCATAGCTTTCTGCCCTTCTGAGGTGAAACCCAGCCCAAGTTTATCAGTCTTCTGGGTGAAGTCTGGCAGTCTGCCCCAGTTGGCACCTTCACCCTTTTGCACTACAGCCCTGGCATCCTTTAGGGAAGCCATCTTCAGAGGACCACCTGCTTCTGCTGTTTCTGCTGCGATTGGAAACACCTCCTCGAAATGCTGAAAGGGGGTCTCAATGAACTCCCCATCCATCTCAATGTATCTGAACGAGTTTAGGTGGCTCACCATGTATTCTTCCTCACCTTGCACGGTGACGATCTTCCCTCTGACGGGGTACTTCAGTTTTTGATGCAAGGTAGAGGTCACTGCCCCAGCCTTATGTATCCAGGGTCGACCCAGCAGACAAGAGTAAGATGGACGGATATCCATCACATAAAAAGTGGAGTCGAACACCTGAGAACCCACACGAATCAGAATGTCAACCTCCCCGTGGACCATCCTCTTCGAACCATCAAAGGCCCTGACAATGATGTTGCTGGGCTTCAAATCCAGGCCTTCACAATCTAGACGATCTAGAGCCTTCTTGGGTAGCACATTCAAAGATGACCCGGTATCAACCAACACATGTGCCAAGGTGGTGCCCCTGCATTCGATTGAGACATGCAGAGCATCATTATGATCTTTCCCCTTCGTGGTCAAATCAGCGTCTGAAAAACCCAAGCCATTGTCTGCCGTTAGACTTGCCACGCAATCGGTGAACTGGACTGCAGAGGTTTCATGTGGCACATGGGCCTTCTTGAGGAATGAGATGAGGGCCTTTGCATGGGCCTCAGAGCACAGCAGTAAAGAGAGCATGGAGATCTTGGAGGGCGTATGCCCCAACTGTTCCACAACGTTAAAATCGCTCTTCTTTATAATCTTCAAAATCTCCTCCATCTCTTGTGGGGAGGCCTCAGCAGCTATGGGTATGGGTACCTCCATCTGGGCAGGCTCAGTTTCAATTCCCTTGCCCCGAGCATTGGATGACTCGGCAGCAGGAGAGACAATCGGATCAGCAGCAGGGACAACAACTTGATCAGCAATGGGAGTAGGTGTACTTGCAGGAATTATCAGGAGTGGTCTTCTAGCAGCAGGTGGCGCAATGTCAGGCGAGAAGAGCCTGCCACTGCGGGTAACTTTGGCCGGGCCAGTGATATCACAGATGCTGGCGCCAGCGTTGAGTTCTTGTTTAACTCCGTTTATATATACATCTGCCCCATAGTGCCAAGGGACAGCTTTGTTGGATACATAGGGCAGGGGCCCAGGAACAGTGATAGTGACAGGTGCAACGGTCAGAATTTGGATGGGCTTCTTCTGGAGAGCCGGGATCGGATTGTTGAAGATAGTCACCACAGAGACTTCTTCCATTGGAACCATACGAACAGCAGACTTCTTGAATAAAATCTCCTTGTTATCCATTAAGCTTTGGATGCCTAACTTTAGCAAGGGACAACCGGATGGAGACACAACACAGAACAGGCAACCCTCACTACAACCCGGAAATAAACCGGCCTGCAGTAGGTTCTTCTTAATGATCTTTAAAGGAGTGGCTAGATCATCCACAGAAACAGCATAAACATCTTCATCAACAGCATTTACCCCGTGCTGAGGCATAGGGGCAGTAACTACATTCGGCTTTGCAGGCGCTTCGAATTGTATCTCTTTAGCATCGATAAGGTCTTGCACCTTATTCTTTAACGCCCAACAGTCATCAGTAGAGTGCCCCGGGCTTTCTGAATGGTAAGCACAACGAGCATTCGGATTGTACTTAGGAGAGGTAGTGTTTGAGAACTTTGGCGCCTCCTTGACAGTCACCAAATTGGTGGATAGCAACTGCGGCAGGATTTGCGATAGGGTCATGCTTAACCGGGTAAACTCTCTCCGGGGTCTATCAGCCCTTTGAGGATTGTTCGGCCGGGGAGCGGCAGCAGGCTTAGCGATCATTACCGCGCTGACAGATTGGCGGTGATCAGGTCTTTCTGATTTCCTAGAACCATACACGGCACTAGACTCCTTTTTAAACGGCTTCTTTTCTGCGCTAGATGATGCACCCTTTGCAATCTTCCCAGATTTCAGCCCAGCTTCGATTCTCTCTCCAGTCAAGATTAAGTCAGTGAAACCAGCGGAAGAATTCCCAATGAGATGGTTGAAGAACGGCCCAGATAGGGTCCCCAAGAACATGTCCACTAAATCTCGATCAGTCAAAGGTGGCTGCACCCTGCCAGCCAAGTCTCTCCACTTCTGCGCGTACTCTTTAAAACCTTCACTTGCACCTAACGACATACCCTGGAGTTGGGTACGTGTGGGGGCAAGGTCGGCATTATACTGATACTGCTTGTAGAAAGCAGTAGCCAGCTCCTCCCAGTTACGAACTTTGGTCCCATCCAGCTGATAGAACCATTCGAGATGAGTCCCTGAAAGACTCTCCTGGAAGAAGTGGATCCATAGATTCTTGTCCGCAGAGTACGGCTGAATCTTCCGAACATAGGACCTCAAATGCAGCTTGGGACAGGATGCCCCGTCATACTTAGAAAAAGTTGGAGCTTTGAACTTGTGCGGGATAATTACACCAGTCGACAAACCCAGATCTCCAAAATCCAGCCCAGGTACCTGTTGAACTTCCATGGCCTTCAACCTGTCTTCCAGTTGTTTGTACCTGTCATCTGCAGGAGGATACTGTTCCTCATCAAAATCTGTCTCGTTGTCGGAGACTTCTGGAGTAGGAAGCTTTACTTCTGCCTGAGAAGGACTCTTGCCAACAGAAGAAACAACCTCTTCTTGGTGCAGAGTATTACCCAACCTTCGGCCCGAGTTGAATAGAACAGTTCTTCTTTTCTTCTTCTTCTCCTTCTTCAGGAGCATAGTCTTCAATTCCTCTTGGCCCTTAGCCAGACCCATGATTAGCTCTTGAAACTGCGCATTCTGCGCCTGGAGAGCCTTGATTGAAGTCTCAGTTGATTCAGATCCGGGATTCATGACGCTGAAATAAACAGCGAAGAACTGTAAGCAACCTGAAAAGGGAAAAAACCTGCTATGCACATGATGTATGAAATGCGTATGCATTATGTTTTCAAAGACAATCGGGAATCAACTTTGTAAACAAAAAGGAACACACTTCATTAGATTCAACTTTGCAACTGAAATTATTCAATAAATTTGCCCTTAGGCGTTTACATGAAAGGAAACAACTGGACAGGAAATGAAAACTGTAAAGGCACATTCAGAATTCCTCATTGATCCCATGGTCTCCTCTTCTCAGTACGGAGGTAGGCATTCAGGGCTCTCTCATTCTCCAACTGCTTTGTCAGCTTCTGGATCTTTGATTCTTGCTCATTGACCTTTTCCCGGTAAGAATCCCGTTCTTCATGCAGTTGCGACCAAGATCTCTTCAATGTCTCATAATCAGTAGGTATCTGAGGAGGAAGGACAATTGGAGGAACACCATCTTTATCAGGACACTCAAGAATGACGGGTCTGACAGCTTCATACGGCATACCTAACTTCTGAGCACGGACGCGGACCCATTTGTAGTAGGCTTCCATAGGTAGAGAAGTCTTTGGCCCTAGCTCTTGTGGGTCAGCTTTATGAACCTTCTCCCAAGCCTTGATGAACCTACGACGCAGCTCGTCACTATCCACCTGAAACTCGAAACTGATGTGAGGCACTAACATCTCATGGGGGCCTGCTCTTCTGGCTCTTCCAAACTGGCGGAGTGCTAGACATGGATTGTAAGAGATCCCTCCTTGAGTACCAATCAGAGGAACATTAGGATACTCCCCGCATCGATCAATAATAGCTATCTCATCCAAACCTCTGCAAGTCCAAATGATGTCTTTATCGGTGAGAGACATTAACCTGTGAGCCCAACCTCTTCCTTCTTGGTTCTTCAGTACGAACTTAGGGAGGTGCGAAATAAACCACCTCACCAACAAAGGGACACAACACCATAGGGTTCCTCGTCTTCGGGTAGTACGGGCATGAAGTTGTTGCAAGATGTCACCCAAGAGAGTGGGCACAGGGTTCCGAGACATGAAGATCCTAATGGAAGTGACATTGATGAAGTTGTCAGGATTAGGAAACAGGACTAACCCATAGATTAGGAGAGCCAAGATGTCTTCATATGCCCTAAAGTCCAAGTCATTCCAGAAGCTGTTAGCTTTACCAATCAAAAACTTGGCCAAGAAACCCTTAACTCCGCTTCTAGTTACCCAGTTGTCTGTTACCTCTTGATGGGTCAAAGGAAGAGCTGCAGCAATGTCCTCAAGTCTGAGGGTCTTTTCCCAACCAGTAAAGGGAGTCTGATCCGAGATAGGGATACCAAGCAGATTAGAGAACTCTTCCAGGGTAGGGACCAGCTGGAAGTCTTGGAAGGTAAAGCACTGGTACTGAGGGTCATAGAACTGGGTCAGAACACTCATCAACTGTTGATCCCGCTTTGCAGTGACTAAACTGAGAAGAGAACCATGCCTCTGAATGAAGGAAGTGGTGTTTGGAATTCTGCTAACCAACTCATCAATCAACTCAGGTGAACGAACAAAGTTGAACCGGATAGTATTCCTTCGCACCGGCATCATAATGTCCTACAAAACAGAGCAAAGATGAAACCCTCTTGTCTTTGAAATGGTCAGTTCTTATGCATGCAATGCTCATGATGTTATGATGTTATGATAAAGCACACCACATACAGATACAAAGGCAAACATGGTAAGGCACACAAGTCACACAAGGCAAGCCCCTAAAGTTTAGGCCAGCATGAGGTCTAGGTACTACCCTCTTTCAGTTTGTTGGTTCATACCTGTCCTAATCAAAAGTAACCGGGTTCTTAGAGGATCCCAATATCATTGACTACCCTCAATCGGTCATAACTCCAGCATCGCAATCTTTTCTTGCGGCCAGAACCATCACGAGAGTTTAGCCTCAATGGGCGTAGCATACTGCTACTGTTCTAAAGGCCAAGTTGTGTCAATTAAGGTTCTAAGGTTGTTGGTGCTTAATGACTCCTTAGAAGACCCACATTCTCCTCGTTGCGACACAAGGGATATCGGTACAGACTAAGGTGCCACACCAACGTAGCCACTGCTTCACCTGTGTCGGTCTACGCCGGACAGGTCCCTCACAGCTTATGCTACCTAAACAGGGTATCCCCAGATCCGGGTTAGGATCTATGTATCTCCGATGCAACCCACAATAGTAAAGCAAGCAAAACAATACAAGTGAAAACACAGTTATGACTTAGCCCTAAGGTACACCTCACTTTAAGTTTGTTCCCCAGCAGAGTCGCCAGTTCTGTGATCGGTGGATCTGGAACTGACTGTTTAACGCTGGTTCGCGAAATGTCGCGGAAGCAAGAGTCGCCACCGTCTTTTATTTTCTCCAATAGGAAAGGACAAAAGCACAGAAAAATTCCTTATAGAGATTGCTCTCGGTTCGGGAGGTAGATTATAGAAAGGGAAGGTGTTAGCACCCTTTCTATCCATGGTTATCCATGGGCTCTTAGATACTTGCTCATTGTGTTTTCAAAATGGTTTGTTTGCTTTTCAACTGTGGGTTTTAAAAAGTTTCTTTGAAAATTTCAGTTCGACTCTTGTATCGGTCCTCAAGAGTGTTTGAAAAATTGCTTTCGAAAGCTTTTTGAAAATGTGTTGGTGTGAAAAGTATTTTTGATTTGTTTTGAAATTTAGAGCAAGTATCTACGAGAACCTACCTACCCTAAGGAATTCGTCTGTGTAAATGTCCTTTAAAGTAGTGCCATCCCACCATTGAGAGGTAGGTAGCACCACCGTTGGAGGTGTTCGGGTCAATTCGATTTTCGGGACATGGTGATCACCAGAGCAATGGGAAGACACCTTAGAAGCTACCCTCATGCCAGGTTCCCGGATCATGAGGACTTGCTAAGACGTTTTCTACTCGACGACCACCTTTCGAAAGGCAACAGTGAGGCGTACCCTAGGGGTGGTGTGTGCGAATTGTGTGTCATGTTTCAGTTATTTGTCTTGTCATGTTTGTCGTGTTCTACGCTTGATTTTAATTTGTCCATACATTCTTTCATGCTTGATTAACAGTTAGGAGTGCGGAAAATAAATCTAAGACTATTACAAAGGCGCGGGTCCACATCGCCAAAATTAAACCGGACCCGATTTAGCGGAAAATAAATAAAGCGAATAAAAGTGCGAGAAATTTAAATTACATGGCTTTGGGATATTTACAAAATTATAATAAGCGATAATAAAATAAATGCGCAATTAAATGATTAATGACGGGCGTTGGACCCTTTTTGCAAATAATTAAAATTAATAAGGATTTAAAAATTAAAATTAAATGAGAATGATATTTTTGTGTTTTTTAGATTTAATAAAAAAAAGGAAATTAATTGAGATTAAATTAAACGGCAAACCCTAATTTTAATATTTTTTTATTTATTAAGAAAGAATTAAAATATGATCTAAATTAAACCTAAAATTTATTATGTACAATTTTTAATTATAAGAATAAATAAATAAATAATAATCATTATTGTGAAAAAGGGAAATAAAAAAAGAATTAACAGTTAAAACCTAAATTCTACATTTTTGGATTTTTTTATTAAAAAAGGAATTAAAAATAAAAACCTAATTACACTACATAATTTACATTCTAATTTATTTATGAAAATAAAATAAATATTACATTTTTCTGTATTTTCTGATTTTTATAATGTTTTTATATTTTTGTTAAAAATAATTGATTAAAACAAATAATTAAAATAAACATAACAATTAAAATAAATGGAATAAAAAGGAAATCAAACCAGAGTGGGGTGTAGTCCCCAATTTAGGAGGTATGGATTTAGAAAGCCTGGCCCAATAAGCATGGAATTTCATTGACTTTTTGGATCATATGTCAAGCGTTGACTGATATTCATTGCGCTCCTGGAATCTATGCCCTTGATTTGGTTGCCTGGGACACGTGGGCGATGAATACTGAGTGTGCATGGTGAGTCTTAGGATGGTGCCTGCATGGGAAACTGGTTTGAAAAATAATAATGAAAGTTGCAAGACCTGGGACTTGAACCCAGGTCTTTGAGGTCCCACGCCTAACACGTTACCACTGAACCACATGCATTTCAATTAACATATAATAAACAATAAAGAATATAATAATAACGCGTTAGCTGTTTTGGAATTTCGCGCGAATTTCAAACTGTCCAATGATTGATGGACACGATGTCATCTCCTTCCCCTACCCTGTAACACAAACACTATGAGAACGGTTTTTACAGCGTGGTTTAAAGAGGGATTCAAGAAAATAGCGAATAGAGATATATGAAACATAAATTCATCGCGAGTATGCATTCATCTTCGTCTTGGTGCGCTGAACTCAACCATAATATTGAGATGGCCTAATTTTACTTGTATTGGGAAACCCCCTTTTTGAGTTCCTGAAACCCTAAAGATCGTTCATGGCAAATTCACGTATATTGCTCAAAAATAAAATCAAACGTATCAGTTAGTTCAGAAACATCAATATAAACATGAATCCATGGAAAAAAATGCATAAAGGTGATGGAATCATGCTATGTGATTTCAAAATTTTCAAGGTACGGTTGGACTCATGGATACCAGTACAAGGTGTTTTGCTTGTTGTTAATGATTGAGAAACACTCAATGATGTCTCAGAATGCTAATGGGATGAGAGTTGATGCTTGAATCGGCCTAAAACCTTGAATTCAGTATTGAACTTTTTAAGGATTTTTGCAAGTTTGTAATGTCAATTGCTGCGCAGTATGGAGTCTAGGAGCATTAGGGTTCTCATTCTGATCATATATGGAGTGATTAGGTCAAGAAACATTGGACAAAATCTTATGCATTGATGAATTTCAATATTTGATTTTGGAAAATCTTTTTTCATATCTTTTTCATGTTGTTTTTGTTCAATCATGATCCAATCTCATCCAAATTTGCCTATTTAAGACTTACACGAAATATTGAGTTTATAATGTGCATGAAAAGATTTTTTTTAGGTTAGTTTGATATTTTTCATATATTAAAATCATTTAAATGAATATAAATTAATATTAATTCAAATAAATAATTAAAAAATATGAGAATACTTCCCTTTGGGCCTAATGGTCGTGCATAGGCTTGGCATGAAGAAACTTGGAAGAAAAATGGGCCCATTTGCATTTTTAGGCCTTTTGCATCAATGTTGACTTTCAAAAATTTCCAAAAATTTCCCAACTTCCACAAGGCATAACTTGGTCAATTTTTAAGCTTTTCACATGTTCTTGGACATTTTGGAAAGGTCTTTGAGTCCTTTAACCAATGCCTTTGGTCCCATGTCATTTTGAGTTACCAATCTCAAGTTATGGCCTTTGACTTAAAGTCACTTTTTGTTGACTTTTGAAAATGACCTATAATGTTGAAATTGATAACTTTTTGTGAGAGCATTTCTTGGACTTGGAACATGAAGATGAATTGTAGGAAATGTCTTTCTCTTCAAAATGAGCTTTGGATGGAATTTTTCTGATAATCCATGTGAAAGTTATGCCCTGGTCAATTTCAGTTGACTTTTTCAGCTGTCCAAATATAGCAACTTTTGCATCTTTGATGGTTTCTGAGCCAAATTTTGAGAATCATGATCAAGCATTGATCAAATGATGTTTGTGGCTTCAAAATGATATATTGACCAAAAATTTGAACTTTTGACTGTCAAATGACCATTTTGCCCCTACAGTTGACTGTAGTGCAATCTAGGGTTTTGACTGTGCAATCTTGAGCTGAATGCCTTGAAACTTGACATGAGGATACTTGACCATCTTTGTAAGCATATGAGACTTGATTGGGCCTTTGAAAAGTTCCTTTCTTGACCAGAATTCAAACCCTAGTTTTGGACTGTCTAGGAGGCAGTTGAGCTGCACAACCCTTGGGGAATTTTGTGACCTTGACTTGACAAATCTTTGATGAATATGGGAGGGCAAATTTTGGGGTACAACAATATGCATTAATGAACCCTAAAATTAGGGGATTTAGAGAGATATTGAACAGTTACAAATGACAAGTGTCTCAATGCATCCAATCAGAGCCTTGGACCCTTCAGAATTTAAACGCGTGTCCAGCCTCAAAAGGTAGCTTGTGGGAGGATGAAAGATGTTTGATGGGGTGAACTGCATGCCTCTATCCTTGAAATGAAATGTTCAGATCTTCATAGATAGATTCTGAGGCAACTGTACTTCTAACTTCTGAAGACAAGTTGATCAAATGTTCATAGAAAACAATAAAGTTATGAGGGTTAGGATATGGAAATAAAATATTTTAATTTGGAGACAATTTCATGCTGAGATGTTTTAGAATGAAATTGAATCTATCTTCAGAAAGGGGTTTTGTAAATACATCAGCCCATTGATGGTCTGTGTCAATAAATTTCAAAGTAAGAATTCCTTTCTGAATATAGTCCCTAATAAAGTGATGTTTTATTTCTATATGCTTAGCCCTAGAATGCAAAATGGGATTTCTAGAGAGACATATGGCCGAAGTGTTATCACAAAAGATAGTAATGTTACTCTCAAATATGCTGAAGTCTTCAAGTTGACTTTTCATCCAGAGCATTTGAGTGCTACATCCAGCAGCTGCTATGTATTCAGCTTCTGCTGTTGACAAAGCTATTGGGGATTGTCTCTTGCTGGTCCATGAGATCAGATTGTCTCCCAAAAACTGGCAGCTTCCAGAAGTGCATTTACGCTCTACTCTGTCTCCAGCAAAGTCAACATCACATTATCCTACTAAGTTGTATTCATTGGATTTTCTATAAAACAAACCCAGATTCGTAGTACCTTTCAAATACTTGAAAATTCGCTTAACTGCTATTAAGTGAGATTCTCTAGGATCTGATTGGAATCTAGCACATAAGTAAACACTAAATAAAATATCAGGCCTTGAATCCGTTAGATAAAGGAGAGAGCCAATCATACCTCTAGATTTTCTGTTCTACCTTTTTACTTACCTCTTCCTTTTCCAGAATACACGTGGAATGCATTGGAGTCTTGAGGGATTACATTCTGAGAGGTCAAATTTCTTCAGAAGTTCTCTGACAAATTTGCTCTGATGAATGTAAGTTCCTTCTGGAGTTTGGTTTATCTGAATGCCCAGAAAGAATTTGACTTCCCCCATTAAGCTCATCTCAAACTCTGGCTGCATGCACTTAGCAAATTCTCTTCCCACATAAGGTTTAGTGGATCCAAAAATGATATCATCTACATAAATCTGACAAACTAAAATGTAATTCTTAAATGTCTTACAGAACAAGGTTGTGTCCATATTCCCTCTGGTGAATTCGTTTTCTAACAGGAAGTTACTTAGTCTTTCATACCAAGCTCTGGGAGCTTGTTTCAGACCATATAGTGACTTCTTTAGATTGAAAACATATTCTGGGTGTTTGGAATTTTCAAACCCAGGGGGTTGGTGCACATATACCTCTTCATCTATGTAATCATTTAAGAATTCACTTTTGACATCCATCTGATACAGAGTGATGCCATTATTTACAGCAAAGGAGATTAAGAGTCCAATAGATTCTAACCTCGAAACTGGAGTAAAGGTTTATGTGTAGTCTATCCCCTCTTGCTGACTATAACCTTGTGCCACCAGTCGTGCTTTGTTTTTGATGACTTCTCCTTGCTCATTCAGTTTGTTTCTGAACACCCACTTTGTTCCAATGATGTTGAATCCTTTTGGTTTGGGAACCAGATCCCGATACGTCATTTCTGGTGAACTGATTTAATTCCTCCTGCATTGCCAGAATCCAGTCATTGTCCAGAAGAGCTTCATCAATTGTTGTTGGTTCAATCAGAGAGACCAATCCCGTGAGGGATTCTTCATAGCTTCTAAATGTTGATCTTGTTCTGATTGGATCATCCTTCTTTCCCAGGATCTTATCTTAGGGGTGAGCTATGTTGCTTCTGAATAACCTTTTCTGGAGTTGATCAACAGAAGGTACATGATCACTTGTAATATTTCTTTTTGAAGTTGTTGGAGCGTCTCTGTTGGGAACTTCTAATGGGTTGTCTTCAGTACCTGTGAATTCAACTTCTATATCTTCAAAAGATTTATTCTACTTTGACTTTTGAGGGTCAAGCTTATCATCAAATCTAACACTGATTGACTCTTCAATAATCTGTGTTTCTATATTGTATACTCTGTACCCTCTCGAGCGTTCCGAGTATCCTAACATAATACACTTTTATGCTTTAGAGTCAAACTTGTTCAGATGATCTTAAGTATTCAGAATAAAACAGGTGCATCCAAAAGGATGGAAATAAGAAATGTTGGGATTTCTATTCTTCCACAATTCATATGGAGTCTTTTCCATAATAGGTCTTATAGAGATTCTATTCTGAATGTAACACGCTGTGTTAATTTCTTCTTCCCAGAAGATCTTAGCAATGTTAGTCTCATTGATCATGGTTCCGGCCATTTCTTGCAATGTTCTATTCTTTCGTTCTACAACTCCATTTTGTTGGGGAGTTCTAGGACAAGAGAAGTCATGCAAGATGCCTTTTTCATTAAAAAAATTTTCAATTTTTTTATTTTCAAATTCTCCACCATGATCACTTCTGACTTTGACAATTCTAAGATCCTTTTCATTCTGAACTTGGTTACAGAATGCAACGAACACAAAATGTGTCTCATTCTTGTGTCTTAAGAACTTTACCCATGTCCATCTGCTATAGTCATCTACGATCACTAACCCATACTTCTTGCCACTAACAGACGTAGTTTTCACTGGTCCAAATAAGTCTATGTGCAGAAGTTCTAACGGCTTAGAGGTGGAAACAATATTTTTAGATTTAAAAGCAGGTTTTGCAAATTTTCCTTTCTGACATGCTTCACACAGAGCATCTGAGCTGAAATTCAGATTAGGAAGTCCTCTAACCAGATTGAGTTTTTCAATCTGAGATATTCTTCTCATACTAACATGCCCCAATCTTCTGTGCCAGACCCATTGCTCATTGTTAACAGAGAGAAGACATTTTACATTCTGACTTTTTAGTGCAGAAAGTTTTATCTTATAAATGTTGTTTTTCCTCTTTCCATTAAAAAGGATAGTTCCATCTTTCTGACTAACAACTTTGCATGAATTTTGATTAAAGATTATATCATAACCGTTATCACTTAATTGACTTATGGATAATGGGTTATGCATTAATCCATCAACTAAAAGCACATTATTGATAGAAGGAAGATTACCATTACCTACTGTTCCAGAGCCAATGATCTTCCCTCTTTGGTTGCCTCCAAAGCCCATGTAGCCTCCAAGTTTACGTTTCAGGCTTTGGAACATATGCTTTCTTCCCGTCATGTGTCGAGAGCATCTAGAGTCCAGGTACCATGACTGGTGTTTTAGCCTTGTTGCTAAAGATATCAGCTACATATATAATTTTGTCCTTAGGTACCCATATCTTTTTGGGTCCTGGTTTGTTAGTTTTACCAAAATTCTGGTTGAATTTTGGTTTGACAGAGTAATCATTACTAGTGTATTTTAGGTCATTTGTGTGCCCATATGTGAAGTGTGATTTTAGTGGTGTGCGTTTTATAACAAGGTCCATGACTTTCTTATGTGGAGATACCTTACCTTGGTATCCTATTCCTTTTCTGCCATTCCTACTAACTCCATAGATCATTGAAGCCATCTTGCTTCTATCTATGTTTTTAGCCAGAAACTTCTCAAAGCTTTGATCATACTTTTTGATGATCTTATCAGCATTATTGGGAGTCTCTGAGATTTTTTCTTTCTGAGAGTTTTGTAAATTGTTTTCTAATTTTAAAATCTTTTCTTTTAACTCAGAATTCTCTAATCTAAGAGTCTCAGTCTTTTCAGAGTCAGAGACAAGATCCCTTTTCAGGTTCTTGAATTTGACTCTTATTTGTTGATACCTTTCCAAAATTTCATTCAGACTTTCTGCAAGTTCAGCCTTAGTAAAATTCACATTGAAATAAGGGAATACCTCTTCTGTGTATGATTCTGAGTCTAAACTAGAAGCTTCACTGTCTTCTGACACATTTGCCATGAGAGCTATGTTGGCTCTTTCATCATCTGACTCTGAGTCAGCATCAGAAGTGTCTGAATCGTCCCATGTTGCCATGAGGATTTTCTTCTTCTCCTTGAAGAACTTCTTTTTGGGCTTCTCCTTCCGAAGCCTTGGAAAGTCACTTTTATAGTGCTCTTGTTCATTGCACTTATAGTAGATGATGTCTTTGTTATTTGACTTTCTGTGTCTTGAAGAAGCTTCAGATCTTCTGTGTCCAGAGGAGGACTCATACTTTCTGTATCTGGAGGAGGATTCATTTTGATTCTCTGATCTTCTCAGGTTTCTGAATTTATTTTGTCTCTGCTTCCATAGTTGATTGACCCTTCTGGACAGAAGAAATAATTCATCTTATTCTGATGAGGATCCATCAAAGGTTTCTTCCATAGCCTGCAAAACCTTAGAATCAGATTTTTTGTTAGATTTTAATGCTAGAGGCTTACCTTGCTTTTGAGGCTCATCTTCTTCTAGCTCTATCTCATGACTTCTATGGGAGCTGACAAGTTCCTCCAGAGATATCTTGTTGAGATCTTTAGCCAGCTTAAGTGCAGTGACCATTGGCCTCCATTGCTTGGGTAGACTTTTGATGATCTTCTTTACGTGATCAGCAGTAGAATATCCTTTTTCAAGAACTTTCAGCCCAGTAATAAGAATCTGAAATCTTGAGAACATTGCTTCTATGGATTCATTGTCTTCCATCTAGAATGGTTCATATTTCTGAATGAGCGCAAGGGCCTTGGTTTCTTTGACTTTTATGTTTCGTTCATGCGTCATTCTCAAAGAGTCAAACATGTTTTTGGCTGTCTCTCTGTTTGAGATTTTCTCATATTCTAAGTATGAGATAGCACTGAGAAGTATTGTTCTGGCTTTATGATGGTTTATGAAATCACATTTTTGCAGGTCAGACATCCTTTTTCTGTCTATCTTCTGACAATTTTCTTCCACTGGATGTGTGTATCCATCAATTACCATGTCCCATAGATCAGCATCATGAGCCACAAAGAAGCTCTCAATTCTGTCTTTCCAGTAGTCAAAATTTTCTCCATCAAAGACTGGAGATTTGCCGCTAATTCTGTCCTTGTCCTCATGATAGTCATTGTTGATGTTTTGGATTGGCCCCACCATAGTGTTTTTCTAAAGCTTGGATCTTGTACTGCCACGGTTAAGTGTATGAACTCAGAACCAGGCGCTCTGATGCCAATTGAAGAAGTGAAAAACACAAAAGGGGGGGGGGGGGGGGGTTGAATTGAAACTTAAAATCAAAAGCGCAGTAGATACGATGTTTTTATCCTAGTTCATTTGATCTCAAACTACTCCAGTCCACCCGCCAAGGTGATTTCGCCTCTCTCCAACGAGAACTTAATTCACTAATCAAAACTGATTACAACACAACTTTGACAACTGCCAAAGTCTTCTTGAGTAAAACCACAACCCGGTTTATCTTAAGGAAAACTAGCTTAATCACAATGAAATGATATACTGTGTATTGTTGTTTTTCCTTACAAAAATTGTATCACAACTGTGATATTTTACACAATTTTGAGCGTATATATGAATATGTAAGAATGCAGCGTTTGAGAGGTATATTGCAGTAGTAGTCAAAATCGTAAACGATTTGTCCTCTAAGCTTGTTTATATAGGCATGGAAATCTTGTGCAACATAAAGCATGATAATGGAAATTCAATGTTGTTTCCATATTGAGAAGATTCTTGTCTGAATGAAGCCGTTGCATATGATGCTGTCTTGATTGAAAAGTAACGCTTCAGAACTTAGAATCTTGCATGCTGTAATTGCTTCAGAACATTGATGACTCAGAGATGTGAGGGTCTGATGGTATATTGAACTTCTATTCAGAATCAAAGTATTCTTCACTTCAACGCAAATTCTAATCATCATTCTTCAACACAGATTCTGATTACCTCAGCTTAAAAGCTTTTGTAGCTTAATTTCTGATGTTGTTTTGGTCATAACTTCTGCATACAAAATAACACAAATTTAGAGTGCATATTTTTTCTTTGTGTTTGTTATCATCAAAACTCTAATTAACGGTTGTAGAATCAAACTATGTTCTAACAAAGGATATCCCTTGGAATTATGGGGCTGGTGTTTACTATCATGATGTCAAGCAAGAACCATTGACTGACAAAAGTGGAAATACTAAAGTTATTAATCTCGATGTTAGAAATATTGTCGGGACCGATAAAGTTACCAAGAGTGGAAGGGTTTTCTCTCCAGAATTCTCTCCGAATGATATCGCTACACCAGTCCGTTTTACTGCTACTGAGTCAACTACTGAGACTCGAGGCAAAGAACAGATGACTGAGCCCACCCAGACTGGGACACCTACATAGGTTACCACTGAAGATACCTCCAAGCAAGAGATGGAAGAAGTACTAAAAATTATCTGCAAGTGTCTATAAGATTGTTGAACAATTGGGGCCGACTCCCTCCAATATATCCATGTTATCTCTTTTGTTGTCCTCTAAAACCCATGCTCAGGCTTTGGTGAAGTTCTTGAAATCTGCACATGTACTACAAGAAATCTATGCTGATCAATTTTAAAATTATGTTGCTAGCCTAAACACTGTTAATGGGCTAGGATTTTCTGATGCTGACTTGATTCTCGAAGGAAGGAATCATAACAAGGCCCTATATGTCTCTACTGAATGTAGGGGAACTACCTTAGCTCATGTGTTAGTTGATACGGGTGCCTCATTGAATGTTTTACTGAAGGGTGCTCTAGACATGCTTGACTATGAACGGGTAGTGTCGAAACCCATTGTCATTGTGGTCAGAGCCTTTGATGGTTCAAAGAGGATGGTGCATGGAGAGGTGGATCTCCTGATCAAAGTAGGTTTGCAGGTCTTTGAATCTACCTTCTATGTGTGGATATTTTCCTGGCCTATTCCTGTTTATGGGGCAGGTGTTGTTTCTTCTACATTGCACTAGAAGTTGAAATATCCCGTGAAGGGAAAGATTGTTACAGTTTGTGGTGTAGAAGAGTACATGGTGATTCACTTGAACTCCTTTATGTATGTTGAGATGGACGGAGAATTCATCGAGACTCCCTTCCAGACCTTTGAAGTTATTCCTCGGAGAACTACCATTAATGAAGATGTTTATACTATTCCTAAGGTTACCAGGGTTCCACTCAGAATGGCTTCTCTGAAAGATGCTAGAGTTATGGTAGAAGAAGGTGGTTGCACTACTTGGGGTCAGCTTCCCGGTATTCCTTACAAGTTTGAAAAATTCGGTTTGGGTTTCACTTTAGAGGCTCAGAGGATTGTTTTTCGTGCTCGTGCTAGAACACCACCATTCTGCATCAACAACAACAAAGTCAACACGATAGAAGATGCTGATAGTGACTATGACCTAGACAATTGGATTTTTCCTACCACCGGAAACTGGCTCAACAATTGGAAGACTGAAGACTTTATACCAATCTCCTTTAGTTAGGAGTAAATTCCATTTTCTGTTTTCTTGCTTTCAAGTTATTGGTTATATAATTTTAAACAATAACTTTAAGCCTTGTGCCTCACCCGGGGCACAATGGTCCACTTGTTAGGGTTGACATTTTTCATTCACATATTTTTATTCAATAAATCATTGGACGTTTGCATTCAAATTTTCCAGTCTTTGTGTTTCATTTACTTTATTGCTTTCAAAATAGCTATGTGTCCTTACACACCCCCACACAACAAATTTCAGATCCATATTGTTGTACCCCAAAATTTGCCCTCGCATTTTACCACAAGAAATAACAACTTCAGGCTTTCCATGATCTTTCAAACTAGCTCAAGAATCGGTCAAACGGACTTTCCTCGTCAGTCAAACAAAAATTAGGGTTTTATTGGTTTTCAGGGCTCCAGAATGTTTCACACAAGTTGGCTCAGGGTTTTGGTTGACTTTGACTTAATTTTGATCAGGCGAATGTTCGTTGGCATTTAATCAGGAATTAAGGTTTTTGTGGGCATATTCTCAGAAGGATTTAAATTCCACAGCACTTTGCAAGTTATTCCGAGATTCGGTTTGAATTCACATTGTTTTGATTTAATCAGTAAAAGAGACAGTTGGTTTGAATTCACGTTGGTTTGCTTGAACCAGTCAAAACAAATAGGCAGTATTGGATTTACAGTGCTTGGTAAGAAATCAGTAAGAAAGGAATGCGTCTGATCAGTTATTGCGTTTGACTGTGCGTTGCTTTAGATGATGGAGTCGCCAAGTTCATTTATTTTGATCAACGAAGAATCAATGTTTAGTTGATTATTTATTATTCTAAGAATTAAATATCTGGAATTTAATTTTCATTTGTTTTAATTTAAGGAACTATAAATAATAAGTAAATAATTGAGAAGGGATAAAAAGAATTAAATGGATCAATAGAATTTTTATTTCATATTTAAACATTTGTTACAATTATTATTTAGATACAAGTATGCATTTACGAAGTATTTAAAATAATAATAGTTTACAGTAATTAAATTGAAAATAAAACTATCCTATTTTTTCTAAATATTTTCTAAGTCCCTAATTCTTCATTCTTCACTTTGCTCCTCTCCATCCAAATATTCATCTGCAAAAAGAAAAGGAGAAAAGTCAGTGACTGATAAATAAATAAAGACAGATAAAAGAAATTCATCATTAAGGGCCACAGATTGGGATCAGTTAACCCTCTCTGCAAATCACGGGATTTCTCCCGGTTCACAAAGAGGGAAGAATTTTATGCAAAGTTGAGAAAAAATGCAAAGTGTCAAAAATGCATAAGTTCAAAATGTCAAACTGCATAGTTCAGAAGCAAGTTCAAACCAAACTGAAAATCCAAATTGCAACTTTCTGTCAAAATCCAAAAGTGTCAAACTTACTGTCAAAAATGCCAAAGGTACCCAAACTGTCAAAAGAAGATTTGGAAAAGATATGGAAAGTTCAAAAAGTACAAAGTCTACTCAAAGCTGTCAAGAAAAGAAAAGAATGCAGAGGAAATCTATTATGCAAGCAAGCTTATTTTTCATCATTTCCCAATGGACCTTTCAGAAAAAGGTACAACACAAGCATATTAAAATATTTAACTGTACTGAGAGAGAGAAGAAAAGGAGGAAAGTAAGCAGGTTTTTAGGCTTTTAGGCAGGAAGAAAGATATACAAAGGGACTGGATACAGTAAAGAAAGGGGGGCATACCATGATGCAAAACACAGCAGAACTTTCACCAAAGTAAAAAGAAAGATATACAAACCAGGCCTAAGCATCAAACCATCAACCATAAAACAAAAAAAGACCAGTTCACTACAAGTTCACTGCAAGCATAAACCTGCTAAGCCCTTTGTTGTACCCCAAAATTTGCCCTCCCATATTCTCCAATAAACTGCCAAGCCAAGCTACAAAATTCCCCAAGAATTGCACAATGCAAAGGCCTCCAAACAGTCAAAACTAGGGTTTGTGTGTTGATCAAGAAAAGGAAGTTTTCAAAGGCTCAATCAAGTCTCATATGCTTACAAACATGGTCAAGCATCCTCATATCAAGTTTCAAGGCATTCAGCTCAAGATTGTACAGTCAAAACCCTAAATTGCACTACAGTCAACTGTAGGGGCAAAATGGTCATTTGACAGTCAAAAGTTCAAATTTTTGGTCAATATATCATTTTGAAGCCACAAACATCATTTGATCAATGCTTGATCATGATTCTCAAAATTTGGCTCAGAAATCATCAAAGATGCAAAAGTTGCTATATTTGGACAGCTGAAAAAGTCAACTGAAATTGACCAGGGCATAACTTTCACATGGATTATCAGAAAAATTCCATCCAAAGCTCATTTTGAAGAGAAAGACATTTCCTACAACTCATCTTCATACTTCAAGTCCAAGAAATGCTCTCACAAAAAGTTATCAATTTCAACATTATAGGTCATTTTCAAAAGTCAACAAAAAGGGACTTTAAGTCAAAGGCCATAACTTGAGATTGGTAAATCAAAATGACATGGGACCAAAGACATTGGTTAAAGGACTCAAAGACCTTTCCAAAATGTCCAAGAACATGTGAAAAGCTTAAAAATTGAGCAAGTTATGCCTTGTAGAAGTTGGGAAAATTTTGTGAAATGGCAAAAGTCAATTATCTTTGAAAATCCAATTTTGACAAAAGGGCCCCATTTTTCTCACTTTGTCCATCCTTGTCATGCCACACACGTGGCCCATGGTTGATTTCAAGACCAAATGTTGACTTTTTTTATTTTATTTAATTTTTGATGATTTAATTCATTTTAATTCATTGAAAATTCAAATAAAATTTAAAAATCAATGAAATGGTGTCAAATGAATTTGGACAAGTTCTATACATCATGAACCAACTCAAAAATCAGGCCAAGGTTCATTTACACACTAGGTCTAGGTTTTGGCTAGAAAATAGGAAAAATGGTTAATGAATGAAACCCTAATGCCAATTCTTTCTCAAGCATGGATTAAGGTCAAATGGCAAGCCAAGTCTATTCCATAATGATCATTGAGTCAAACCCTAACCCTAGTGCAGCAAGAAACTCGTTCAAAAGGCATTTGGACATTTGAAATTTTGGACATAAATTGAAAATCTGAAATCAATGCTAGGGATCTTTTCAAGCCAAAATTTTTGTACCAATAGCTTCCTGAGACCATTCTGAACACGTTCCAATCAATCTCAAGCACAAAAGCTTCAGGAATTGACGCCTAGGACTCAGACTGCATTGCAAAAAATTCACAATCGTATAGCATTTTTTAAGCACTTTTACAACATTCTATGCATTGCATCATGTTTGTTTTGAGCTTCTGAAACTAACCCTTATGCTTGATTGAAGTTTTGCACATTGTACACAAAGATGCCATGGCTGAGTATTAGGGTTCGTGAGATGCAAAATTAGGGATTCCTAAAACAAGAAAAATTAGGACTCAGCAGTATTACCATTGCATCCAGCACACCAAGACGAAGGGATTGGCATACTCGCGAACAATTTATGATGCCCAGGGTTCTATTCGCTATTTTCTTGAAAACCCCCTAAAGCAACATTTCAAAACCGTTGCCTTCTTTGTTTATGTTTCAGGAAATTGGAAGGGACGATGGCGTGGCACCAGTGGATTGGCTGAGCTTGAATTCGCGCGCGTTTTAAATAAGCACTAACCATTTTCTTTTATATATTTTATTAACTATTATATATTAAATGAAACACAAATGCTCCAGTGGTACAGCTGTTACACTTGCAATGCCTATGGCCTGGGTTCGAACCCCAGGCCTTGTAAAATTTCAATATTATTTTTTCATTTGAATTCACGTGCAGCGCTCATATCAAGACTCACCATGCACTTCAGCATCAGCCCGTCCACGTGTCCCTGAGCACCCACATCAAAAGCAAGGATTGGGGAACATGCTACGCTTCAGTCAAAGGCACCACATTGGATCAAAAAAAGTCAACAAATGGCCAGCAAATGGGCCAGGCCTCTCAAAATTGCACCTCCAAATTCAAATCCACACCTCCTGGTTCTATCTTTTTTCTTTTTTAATTTTCTTCATATTCTATTATTTACTTTTTCTTACTTTCTGATTTAATTAATTTTTACAAAAATATAAAAAACATTAAAAATACAGAAAAGGCAAAAAAACAATATAATTAATTTTGATTCCTTTTTTAAATAAATTAAAATGTAATTCGTTTAGTTTAATTAGGTTTTAATATTAATTTTAATTCTTTTTTCACAATAAAAATCCAAAAAAATGTAGAATTAGGGTAGTTATTAATTTTTCATATCCTTTTTAATTTTTTCCTTTTTTTTCTCACAATATTATTATTTATTATTTATTTTCTATAAATCAAAAATTGTATATAAATTAGTTTAGAATTTAATTAGGTTAGAAATTAAATCTTTTTTCATAATAAACTTAAAAAATGATAGAACTAGGATTTTAATTTTAGTTAACTTTTCTCTTTTTTCTTTTAAACCTAAAAAACACAAAAACATTATTTTTCATTTAATCTTTAATTTCCTTGATTAATTTTAATTATTTGTAAAAGGGTCCAAAACCCTAATTTTGTTAAAACTCTTTATTTCGCGCATTTGTTTTATATTGTGTAAATACCTCTGTATATGCCCCAAAGCCTTGTAATAAGTTTAGATTTATTTCTCGGACTTTTTATTCATTCGCTTTATTTATTTTCAGTCAAATCGGGTTCGGTTTTTTTGGCGATGTGGACCCGCGCCAGTTGTAATAGTTAGATTTATTTTCTCGCAAATATAACTGTTAATAAATATGCATGAAAGAATGAATGCCCAAAAATAAAATTGAATCGTTAGATCACCAATGCATGACAAGACAAACAATGAACTGAAAATGACACACAATTCGCACACACCACCCCTAGGGTACGCCTCACTGTTGCCTTTCGAAAGGTGGTCGTCGAGTAGAAAACGTCTTAGTAAGTCCTCATGGTCCAGGAACCTGGCATGAGGGTAGCTTCTGAGGTGTCTTCCTATTGCTCCGGTGACCACCACGTCCCTAAAACTCGAATTGACCCGAACACCTCCTACGGTGGTGCTACCAACCTCTCAATGGTGGGATGGCACTACTTTAAAGGACATTTACACAGACAAATTCCTTAGGGTAGGTAGGTTCTCGTAGGTACTTGCTCTCTTCAAAAACAAAACAAATAATACTTTTCACCAACACATTTTCAAAAGCTTTCAAAGCAAATTTTTCAAACACTCTGACGTACGAGTCGATCTGAAACTTTTCAAAGAATATTTTTGAAACCCACAATTGAAAAGCAAACAACAATTTTGAAAACACATTGAGCAAGTACCTAAGAGCCCATGGATAACCATGGATAGAAAGGGTGCTAATACCTTCCCTTTCTATAACCTACCTCCCGAACCGAGAGCAATCTCTTTAAAGGAATTTTTCTGTGCTTTTGTCCTTTCCTATTTGGAGAAAATAAAAGACGGTGGCGACTCTTGCTTCCGCGACATTTCGCGAACCAGCTTTAAAACAGTCAGTTCCAGATCCACCGATCACAGAACTGGCGACTCTGCTGGGGAATAACTTAAAGTGAGGTGTACCTTAGAACTAAGATCATTGTGTTTTCAATTGCTTTCCTTGTTTGCTTTATTATTGTGGGACTGTCTTGGGAGTTCTATAGATCCTAACCCGGATCTGGGGGATACCTTCTTAGAAAGTAGCAACAAGGCTGTGAGGGAACTGTGCGGGGTATACCGACATGGTTGAAGCAGTCTGCTACGTTGATGTGGCATTTTGGTGTGTACCGGTAACCCTTGAGTCAGTCAAGGAGAGTACGGGGCCTCCATGTGGTGTCATGAAGCATCAACAGACCTTAGGAACCTTAATTGAACAATCTTGGCCTCTTTAGGGTAGTGAGATAACTGACTTTGGTGCAGTCCGAGGTTGGTTGATACTCGATACTACACTCAATTGAGGGTTGCTTTCCTGGAATATTTCGGTCGCCAGTTCAGTGGCTAAATCGAAACGATGAACAATGAAAGTAATCCCGTGATATTGGGAACCTTAGAACCCGGTTACTTTGATTAGGACAGGATGAACCCACCAACTTCAAGAGGGTACTACCCAGACCTCATGCTGGCCTTAAACCTTAAGGGCCTGTCTTGTGTGCCTTGTGTGCCTTACATGTTTGTCTTTGTAAATATCTGTGTTCAATCATGGCATCATGACATCATCCAGCATCATACGCATTAACTAACCATTTCAGGGGTTCAAATTTTCATCTTTGTTCTTGTTTTGTAGGACATGGAAACTGTTCGTAGAAAGACAATTCCAATCAGTCTTGTAAGGATCCCTCCCCAGCTTAAGGAGCTTATATCCAGGATTCCCGAGAACTCTTCATTCAGTGAAAGACATGGAAGCCTCATCAGCTTGGTCAACACCAACATTGAGGAAGATATGATAAAAGTCCTGTTCCAATTCTTTGACCCTCTGCATCACTGTTTCACCTTCTTGGACTATCAGTTGGTACCTACATTGGAGGAGTTCTCCCGACTCCTGAAGATCCCTATCCTTGATCAGCTACCCTTCAACGGTACAGAAAAGGAACCTAAGCTTGAAGAGATTGCTAAAGCCTTGCACCTACAGTCATCTGACCTCAAGGGACATCAAAGGGTTCTTAGCCAGGTTTCTGTTTGAAAAGGCCTATGATTGTTGGAACTCCCTTGACTTACAAGCCTTTGAAGAGGTTGTGGCTCTCCTTGTTTATGGTTTGGTGTTGTTCCCTAACCCAGATCAGCTCATTGATATCAGTGCTGTCCAGATCTTTATGTCCAGGAATCCTATACCTACGTTGCTAGGGGACCTCCTTCACTCATGTTACACTCGAACCATGAGAAAAAGAGGTGTCCTTATGTGTTGCACTCCTCTCCTGGGAAAGTGGTTTATTTCGCACCTTCCACAATCAGTCCTGAAGAACGAGCGGGGTTTGAGATGGTCACAACGGTTGATGACTCTTACACATGCAGATATACATTGGTGTCCTAGGTCCAGAGAAGATGTCACTATCATTGATCGTTGCGGGGAATATCCTAATGTTCCTTTACTTGGAATCAGAGGGGGTATTACTTATAGTCCATGCCTGGCTTGGAGACAGTTTGGTTATGCTCGGAGGGATGGTCCTCATGACATGTTGATTCCTGACATAGTTTTTGACTTCGACAACGATACTCAAGGACTTCGCCAGAGATTTATCAGAGCTTGGAGGATGCCTAGTAGGATAGACAGCAAGACACTGGGGCACAGGAACTCCATCCCTTTGGAGCCTTACCTCAAATGGGTACGAGCCCGCTCTCAGAAGTTGGTAATGCCTTATCCTCACATGCTTCCAGTAATCAAAGAACCTGCCTTGGAGGGAGAGGTGTCTCATGTTATTCAGCACCCTGATATGCCCACATCCTGGGAAGAGATGCAGAAGAGCTGGATCCAGCTTAAGGAAGAGCGGAATTCTCTTGAGACTAGTTTGCATGCCAGTGAAAGGAAGGTCTTGGAGCTCACCCGCCTGTTGCATGAGGAAAGGAGTCTCAACACTTACATAGCTCCAAAGAAGATGCGCAACATATTTTGGATGTGATTTGATCTTTTTGTACTTTTGCCCATGAGGCTTTGATGTATTAAAACAATGATTTTCTTAATAATAAAGTGTGTTCCTTTTGGTCTACAACAAATTTGAATTTTCGAACCCTTGAATGCATTGCATAAACACATATCATTCATCATGTGCATCATAAATACTCTTCTTTTCAGGTTGTTTACCGTTCTTCGCTGTTTATTTCAGCATCATGAACCCTCCTGAATCATCAACCGATGCGGCTATCAAGGCTCTTCAGGCGCAGAACGTCCAGTTTCAGGCGCAAAACGCCCAATTTCAGGAGCTGATCAAGGGCTTGTCTCAGGGTCAACAAGAGTTAAAGACCATGCTGTTGAAGAAGACTAAGAAGAAGAGGAGGACTGTGCTATTTAGCACTGGGCGCAGACTCGGGAACACCTTGCAAATTGAAGCTGAAAGGACTCCTCCATCTGTGACAGAAGGTAGTCACCATGAAAGGGAGGTCACTACTCCTGTGGGCTCTGATACTGAAACAGACTTCAACGACGACCAGTACCCTCCTGCTGAAGACCGGTACAAACAGCTGGAAGACAGATTAAAGGCTGTGGAAGTTCAACGGGTACCTGGATTGGACTTCGGAGACTTGGGGTTATCTACTGGAGTGGTGATCCCGCACAAGTTCAAAACACCTGCCTTCGTGAAGTATGATGGGGCTTCCTGTCCCAAGATGCACCTCCGTTCTTATGTAAGGAAGATCCAGCCTTACACAGCAGACAAGAACCTTTGGATCCACTTCTTCCAGGAGAGTCTTTCAGGGACTCACCTCGATTGGTTCTATCAGCTAGATGGAATCAGCATTCGTAACTGGGAGGATCTGGCCACTGCTTTTTACAAGCAGTATCAGTATAATGCCGACCTCGCTCCTACGCGTACCCAACTCCAGGGTATGTCGCTAGGGTCGGGAGAAGGTTTTAAGGAGTACGCTCAGAAATGGAGAGACTTGGCTGGCAGGGTGCAGCCACCATTGACGGATCGGGAGCTGGTAGATATGTTTTTGGGGACCCTATCTGGTCCATTTTTCAACCATCTCATTGGTAATTCCTCTGCTGGGTTTACTGACTTGATCCTGACTGGTGAGAGGATCGAGGCTGGTATAAAATCAGGGAAGATACAGAAAGTTGCCTCCTCCAGTACTGAGAAGAAACCCTTCAAAAAGGAGGCTAGTGCTGTATATAACTCCCGGAGAACAGAGCGACCTGAACACCGCCAATCTGTCAGTGCGGTAATGATTGCCAAACCTGCTGCCGCTCCTCGGCCAACTAATCCTCAGAAGTTTGAAAGACCTCGGAGGGAGTTTACTCGATTAAGCATGACCTTATCACAAATCCTGCCACAGTTGCTATCCACCAATTTAGTGACTGTCAAGGAGGCTCCAAAGTTTCCCAACACTGCATCTCCCAAGTTCAATCCAAATGCTCGCTGTGCTTATCACTCTGATAGCCCGGGGCATAACACAGATGACTGTTGGGCCCTAAGGAACAAAGTTCAAGACCTCATTGATGCAAAGGAGATACAGTTTGAGGCGCCCGAGAAGCCGAATGTTGTAAATGCTCCCATGCCCCAGCATGGAGTGAATGCTGTTGAGGAGAATTTGTATGTAGCTTCGGTGGATGATGTTGCTACTCCGTTGCTGATGGTTAAGAGGAATCTGTTGCTAGCCGGTTTATTTCCGGGATGTAGCGAAAGTTGCCCTCTATGTGTTGCTTCCCCTGCTGGTTGTTCTCTGTTGAAGTCAGGCATCCAAAACCTGATAGATAATAGAGAGATTTTGTTTGAAAAGACTGTTGTTCCTGCTGCTCCTGTTGAAGAAGTGTCAATCGTTACCATCTTCAACAACTATTCCGAGGCTCCTTCAAAGAAGCCTATACAAGTTTTGTCAGCTCACAAGAATGTTCCCATCACCATTACTGTTCCGGGGCCTATACCCTACAAATCTGATAAGGCTGTCCCATGGCACTATGGGGCGGATGTTTATGTTCTGGGTGTGAAACAAGAGTGCAACATTGATACTGGTGTCTCCAACATCACCGGGCCTGCTAAGGTCACTCGTAGTGGAAGACTGTTCTCGCCAGACATTACTCCTCCAGCAATTCATAGGCCTTTGATCTTCACACCTGCCAGAGTGCCTGTTTCTCCCTCTGACCAAGTATCCACCCCTGCTGCTGAGTCATCTGATACTCGGGGCAAGGGAACTGCTGCTGATGTGCCTGCCAGGACGGAGGCACCAAAGACCATTGTTGAGGCTTCCAAGCAGGAAATGGAAGAAATTCTCAAGATAATAAAGAAAAGTGATTTCAATGTTGTGGAACAGCTGGGGCACACCCCCTCTAAAATCTCCATGTTGTCACTGCTGCTGTGTTCAGAGGCCCATACAAAGGCTCTGATTGCTTTCTTAAAGACTGCCCATGTACCCCAAGACACGACTGCTGACCAGTTCACCGATTGTGTGGCCAACCTAACTGCTGATAATGGCCTGGGTTTCTCTGATGCCGATCTGACAGCAAAGGGGAAAAACCATAATGATGCCCTGCATGTCTCCATTGAATGCAGGGGCACTACTCTTGCTCATGTGCTGGTTGATACAGGATCCTCATTAAATGTGCTGCCCAAGAAGGCTCTGGATAGACTGGATTGTGAGGGTCTAGAGCTCAAACCAAGTAGCATTGTTGTCCGGGCCTTTGACGGGTCCAAAAGAATGGTGCATGGTGAAGTGGACATCCCAATCAGGGTTGGGTCACAAGTATTTGATTCAAAATTTTATGTGATGGACATCCATCCGTCCTATTCTTGTTTGCTGGGTCGCCCATGGATCCACAAAGCTGGAGCTGTGACTTCTACATTGCATCAAAAGCTCAAATACCCGGTCAGGGGGAAGATCGTAACAGTGCAAGGGGAGGAGGAATACATGGTCAGCCACCTCAACTCTTTCAGATACGTGGAAATGGATGGGGAGTTCATTGAAACCCCCTTTCAACATTTTGAGGAGGTACCACAAACCTTGGCAGCAGCAGAAGATGAAGAGGTTTCTCCTATGAAGATGGCCTCCTTAAAGGACGCCCGGGCTGTGATCGAAAAAGGTGAATGTGCAAACTGGGGCAAGCTTCCTGATCTTACTCCTAAGACTAACAAGTTTGGGCTGGGTTTCACCACAGAAGCTCAGAAAGCGGTGCGCAAGGCAAGAATTGGAAGACCTCCGTTGCTCATCACTCAGCATGGAGTGAATGCTATTGGAGAGGAAGATGAAGTGGGAGAGTCAGAGTTCGATAGCTGGATCTACCCAACGGCCGACGGTGGATTGACCAATTGGACTGCTAAAGATTTTACTCCAATAACTTTTGTTCCCCAGTAATGAATTTCTTTGTTTTTGATTTGTAATAAACAATAATTTGAGACTATATGGCCCGGTGTCTTACCCGGGGCACCGTGGTTTTATTTATGAGGGCTTTTTTGTTTGTCACCATCATATATCATGAATAAAAGCATTGGACGTTTTTCACAATTCAAATTTTGCGTTCCTTTTCTTTCCTTTCTTTACATATTGCAAAACAGCTGTATTTACACACACACTCACTCGTACAGGTTTCAATCCACTCTGGATCTCACTGGTAACGACTCTGCTACTGCCAGTTATGACTTCGAAAATCCGATCAACTTAGCCGCCGACGAAGGTGAAGATGATTGCGAAGTGCCTGGTGAACTTGCAAGACTGTTACAACAGGAAGAGAGGGCAATTCAACCCCATGAAGAGCCAGTGGAAATGATAAACTTGGGTACGGAGGAAGACAAGAAAGAGGTGAAGATTGGTGCCAACCTAGAACTCAGCGTGAAGCAACGGTTGACTCAGATGCTGCGGGATTATAAAGAAATCTTTGCCTGGTCCTACGAAGATATGCCCGGATTAGATACCGACATTGTGGTCCATCATTTACCAACTAAAGAAGATTTCCCTCCGGTTAAGCAAAAGGTTCGTCGGATGCGTCCAGAGATGTCTGAGAAGATTAAAGCCGAAGTTATGAAGCAGTTTGATGCCGGGTTTCTTGCAGTGACTTCTTACCCTCAGTGGGTTGCTAATGTGGTGCCGGTACCTAAGAAGGACGGCAAGGTCAGGATGTGTGTTGATTACAGGGATCTGAACAGGGCCAGCCCCAAGGATGACTTCCCTCTACCCCACATTGATGTCCTTGTTGATAATACAGCTCAGCATAAAGTGTTCTCTTTCATGGATGGTTTTTCAGGCTACAATCAGATCAAGATGGCACCTGAAGACATGGAAAAGACTACCTTTGTTACTCAGTGGGGCACCTTCTGTTACAAGGTCATGCCGTTCGGGTTAAAGAATGCTGGGGCAACCTACCAACGTGCCATGGTTACCTTATTTCATGATATGATCCATCATGAGATAGAAGTGTATGTGGACGACATGATCGCTAGGTCCCAGACTGAGGAAGAGCACCTAGATCATCTGCAGAAGTTGTTCGACCGGTTGAAACTGTACAAGCTGAGATTGAACCCGAACAAGTGCACCTTCGGGGTAAGATCTGGAAAGTTGCTAGGCTTCGTGGTCAGTGACAAGGGAATTCAAGTGGACCCTGCTAAGGTCAAAGCCATTCAAGAGATGCCAGTTCCTAAGACAGAGAAGGAAGTCAGAGGCTTTCTAGGACGTCTGAACTACATTGCTCGGTTCATCTCACATCTGACTGCTACCTGTGAACCAATCTTCAAGCTGCTGAAGAAAGATCAGGTAGTACGTTGGAATGATGAATGCCAGGCTGCTTTTGACCGAATCAAAGAATATCTCCAAGAACCACCCATCCTTATGCCACCAGTTGAAGGGAGACCTTTGATACTTTACCTGACAGTGCTTGATAATGCAATGGGGTGTGTGCTGGGGCAGCATGACGAGTCTGGCCGAAAAGAGCATGCCATTTATTACCTTAGCAAAAAGTTTACCGACTGTGAGACCCGATACTCACTGCTTGAGAAAACTTGCTGCGCTTTGGTATGGGCTGCTCGCCGGCTGAGACAGTATATGCTGACTCACACTACCTTGTTAATCTCAAAAATGGATCCTATAAAGTACATATTCGAAAAGCCTGCTCTGTCTGGGAGAATTGCAAGATGGCAGATGATCTTGACGGAATACGACATTCAGTACACGACCCAAAAAGCCATCAAGGGAAGTGTATTGGCAGACCACCTAGCACATCAAGCTGTGGATGACTACCAATCAATGAACTTCGAGTTTCCAGATGAAAGCATTATGATAGTAACTGACTGTGAAATACCTGGACCGGATGAAGGACCTGAACCAGGATCCCGATGGTCTATGCACTTTGACGGAGCCTCCAATGCTTTGGGAAATGGTATCGGCGCCATAATCGTATCTCCACAAGGTACTCATACTCCACTTACCGCCCGGCTGTGTTTCAACTGTACCAACAACATGGCGGAGTATGAAGCGTGTATTATGGGTCTTCAAGCTGCGATCGACCTGAGGATCAAATTTCTAAGTGTCTTCGGAGATTCTGCTCTTGTGATCAATCAGATCAAAGGAGAGTGGGATACGAAACATCCAAACTTGATTCCTTACAGAGAATGTGTGTTGGCTCTGATCCCCCACTTCACAGAAATAACATTTGAGCACTTTCCAAGAGAAGAGAATCAGCTGGCGGACGCGTTAGCTACAATGTCTTCAATGTTCAAGGTTAAATGGGATAATGAAGCTCCCCGGATCATCATCTGGAAACTGGACGAACCGGCATACTGTTGTGATCTCGAAACTGAATTGGTAACTGAGAAGCCTTGGTACCACGAAGTAAAAAGATATTTGGAAGCACAGGAATACCCTGAGGGAGCATCTGTCAATGATAGGAAATTCCTGAGGAGATTTGCAGCCAAGTTCTTTCTTAGCAACGGCATCTTGTACAAGCGAAACCAGGATTCAACCCTACTGCGTTGCGTAAATAAAGCTGAAGCAGAAAGAATCATAGAAGAGCTACATGATGGGACCTTTGGTACACACTCCAGTGGACATACCATGGCCAAGAAGATTCTACGGGCAGGGTATTACTGGTCTACCATGGAAGCTGATTGCTACCAACATTCTAGGACATGCCATAAATGCCAGATCTACGCAGACAAGGTGCATGTTCCTCCGGTTCCCCTGAATGTTCTGACTGCGCCTTGGCCATTTGCAATGTGGGGCATAGACATGATCGGTGAGATAAAACCTACGGCATCCAATGGACATCGCTTCATCCTAGTGGCGATTGATTATTTTACGAAGTGGGTTGAGGCAGCATCCTATGCTACGGTAACCAAGACTGTTGTGGCACGGTTCATTCGGCACAACCTGATCTGTCGGTACGGTGTCCCTGAGCGGATTATTACGGATAACGGTACCAATCTGAACAATAAGATGATTGCTGAGCTCTGCGAACAGTTCAAGATACAGCACCATAATTCTTCTCCTTACCGACCGAAGATGAATGGGGCTGTGGAAGCAGCAAATAAGAACATCAAGAAGATCGTGCAAAAGATGACAGTAACGTATAAAGATTGGCACGAGATGTTACCGTTCGCCCTGCATGGGTATCGTACTTCAGCTAGGACGTAAACCGGGGCAACTCCTTTCTCTCTGGTTTATGGCATGGAAGCAGTCTTGCCGATTGAGGTACAAATTCCTTCTCTCCGGATAATGAAGGATGCAAATCTGAATGAAGATGATTGGATCCAGACACGACTTGATCAACTCAACCTTATTGACGAAAAGAGACTTGCTGCTATCTGCCATGGTTAGACGTATCAGAAGCGAATGATCAGGGCATTTAACAAAAAGGTCAGACCACAGGAATATCAAGTCGGGGATCTGGTGATCAAGCGAATCATCCTTCCTCAGAGTGATCCAAGGGGCAAATGGACCCCTACGTACGAAGGGCCATTTGTGGTTAAGCATGTGTTCTCAGGAGGAGCAATGATATTAACCAATATGGATGGTGACGACCTTCCTCACCCCGCCAATGCAGACATAGTTAAAAAATACTACGCATGAAAAAGACCCGCTAGGCTGATATGTCTAGGCAAAAATTAGGGCTTCCCGTCGAACCAAAAGGGTTCGGGCAAAATGAAGGGATGAAAATGAAAAAATCTGTACACCCGGCAAGTCGAAAACCTGAAAAGGCGGCTTGGGCAAAAATGGGTATCCCGGTGGACTGAAAACCCGAAAGGGCCGTCCAGGCAAAAATTAGGGATCAAAGCGTAATACTATGTCTCATTGGATCACTTTGCATCCAGAATCCGGTATCTACATCAAGACGGCATCGATCAGTCAACTTCACCTTCAACCAAGGTCATCAAGGGATGAGACGCTCGGAGTTATAAAGGCAATAGCGGGGTTGAAACCCAGTGGATCATTCATATTTCGCACAGCTGTTTTAATTTCTTTTGTACAAAACTTGTAATAAACTCTTTTGTTCGGCGACGTACCTCTTACTAGGACGTCAGCCTCTTGTACACAAAACGCCTATTCACAGGCTATTCAAAATCAATACAAATATACTTTTCAGTTAAACGTGCCAACTGTTTTTCTTTTCTGTTTTGTTTTGCGAAGAACGTCCAAGGTTCAATTTGTGATATATGCATTGATAATAATTTGCTAGCTCATAAATATTTGCATACGAGACAAAGAACTAATTGCAGGTGACACTAGAAACAGGGGCAATAAAGAGTTGTCTGAGCAGTCTAATTGTTTTATCCTCCAAGGTACCAAGGTAGGTTCGACTAAAGAACCTAACCAGACATCTTAAATTCCCCAGAGGACAGCAAGTCAGTGCATTCTTCCCCAGCATATCAAAACTTCCCCAGGAAAGTCCCATCCAAGTTCCCCAGGAAAGGTGGAATTCATCTCCCCGAGCAGTAAGCTTATCCCCAGTATATTCTGGAAGCTTATCCTTCATAGGGCACGAATGCGTCGTCTGGCTTGATTTAAAGAGTTATTTCCTTAACAGGATATAACTGGGTTATCCTCAGCCAAAAGCCAAGGGAAAGTCGTCGTCAACGTAGTTCTTTCCTATCCCCAGCGAAGTCTATTCACACTTCCAGTACAACAACGGTATCCCAACAGAGTTACTATCAACATCCAGCAAAGCATCACTCTCCCCACAGAGTATTGCTTCCCAGCATGATCATTAAAGTATCTTTTCTCCCCGCAGAATCCTCCATTTGCCAAGTTTATTCCGCAGCGGAGTCATCTTCTCCTACCGGTATCCTTGCAACTACTATCATCCCCAGCGGAAGCAAAATCTATTCTTCGACATCAGCCCAGGATACGACTTCCCGGCACCCGTCAAGGATTTACTTTCCTAGACGAAAACATACATAAAACATCACATACATCATTATAGCATGCATAACGCACTGCATCATACAAATCTCATTTATGTTGAGAACATCATTGCTTGATCTATATCATGCATTGCACATGACTGACTTTTATCTTTCAGGAAAAATTCAGTTAAGTTCTCAAGCTACATTTCAAGACCTAAGACTGGTTCAGTCAAAGGCCTTCTCTGGTTCAGTTAAATCGTCCCAAGATTTTCCTGATGCTTATCCCTTTGAAGACATTTCAAGACCTAGACTGGTTCAGTCAAAGGCCTTCTCTGGTTCAGTTAAATCGTCCCAAGATTTTCCTGATGCTTATCCCTTTGAAGACATTTCAAGACCTAGACTGGTTCAGTCAAAGGCCTTCTCTGGTTCAGTTAAATCGTCCCAAGATTTTCCTGATGCTTATCCCTCTGAAGACATTTCAAGACCTAGACTGGTTCAGTCAAAGGCCTTCTCTGGTTCAGTTAAATCGTCCCAAGATTTTCCTGATGCTTATCCCTTTGAAGACATTTCAAGACCTAGACTGGTTCAGTCAAAGGCCTTCTCTGGTTCAGTTAAATCGTCCCAAGATTTTCCTGATGCTTATCCCTTTGAAGACATTTCAAGACCTAGACTGGTTCAGTCAAAGGCCTTCTCTGGTTCAGTTAAATCGTCCCAAGATTTTCCTGATGCTTATCCCTCTGAAGACATTTCAAGACCTAGACTGGTTCAGTCAAAGGCCTTCTCTGGTTCAGTTAAATCGTCCCAAGATTTTCCTGATGCTTATCCCTTTGAAGACATTTCAAGACCTAGACTGGTTCAGTCAAAGGCCTTCTCTGGTTCAGTTAAATCGTCCCAAGATTTTCCTGATGCTTATCCCTTTGAAGACATTTCAAGACCTAGACTGGTTCAGTCAAAGGCCTTCTCTGGTTCAGTTAAATCATCCCAAGATTTTCCTGATGCTTATCCCTTTGAAGACATTTCAAGACCTAGACTGGTTCAGTCAAAGGCCTTCTCTGGTTCAGTTAAATCATCCCAAGATTTTCCTGATGCTTATCCCTTTGAAGACATTTCAAGACCTAGACTGGTTCAGTCAAAGGCCTTCTCTGGTTCAGTTAAATCGTCCTAAGATTTTCCTGATTGCTTATCCCTTTGAAGACATTTCAAGACCTAGACCGGTTCAGTTAAATCGTCCCAAGATTTTCCTGATTGCTTACCCAGTCAAAGGCCTCTCTGGTTCAGTCAGATCGACCTTAAGATCTCCCTGATTCTTATCCCAGTAGAAGACACCCCAGATTTTTCTCAACGAGCGTTGTTGAAGTTAAAGTCGCTCAAGGCTCTCTTACCATTCATGCTAAGAAAGTAATCATCCCTGGTTCTTTCATCGCCGTTTGAAGATCCAGACCCAGCTCCTGTAATCAGTCAGGACATATCTATACCAAGCATCTGAAAACCAGCTCCTGCAACGTGTCAGGTACTCATTTTTCTGTTTTGCAGGTATGCAGGTTCTCGCTAAGGAATCTCCTATGCGATTAACATCCAGATGGCATCTATAAGCCCATCGTCCAATCCAGCAATCTCCAAATGGCATCTATAAGCCCATTCCCCCACCACACTGCTACCATGTGAGCGCAAATTTCTGGGCACTCTAGTGTCCAATCATCTTCTACCCTCGGATTACAAAAGGCACGTCAGCCAATCTCCATCCTCAGGTCTAAGAAGATTGAACAGGGGCAACTGTTGTACCCCAAAATTTGCCCTCCCATATTCTCCAATAAACTGCCAAGCCAAGCTACAAAATTCCCCAAGAATTGCACAATGCAAAGGCCTCCATACAGTCAAAACTAGGGTTTGTGTGTTGATCAAGAAAAGGAAGTTTTCAAAGGCTCAATCAAGTCTCATATGCTTACAAACATGGTCAAGCATCCTCATATCAAGTTTCAAGGCATTCAGCTCAAGATTGTACAGTCAAAACCCTAAATTGCACTACAGTCAACTGTAGGGGCAAAATGGTCATTTGACAGTCAAAAGTTCAAATTTTTGGTCAATATATCATTTTGAAGCCACAAACATCATTTGATCAATGCTTGATCATGATTCTCAAAATTTGGCTCAGAAATCATCAAAGATGCAAAAGTTGCTATATTTGGACAGCTGAAAAAGTCAACTGAAATTGACCAGGGCATAACTTTCACATGGATTATCAGAAAAATTCCATCCAAAGCTCATTTTGAAGAGAAAGACATTTCCTACAACTCATCTTCATACTTCAAGTCCAAGAAATGCTCTCACAAAAAGTTATCAATTTCAACATTATAGGTCATTTTCAAAAGTCAACAAAAAGGGACTTTAAGTCAAAGGCCATAACTTGAGATTGGTAAATCAAAATGACATGGGACCAAAGACATTGGTTAAAGGACTCAAAGACCTTTCCAAAATGTCCAAGAACATGTGAAAAGCTTAAAAATTGAGCAAGTTATGCCTTGTAGAAGTTGGGAAAATTTTGTGAAATGGCAAAAGTCAATTATCTTTGAAAATCCAATTTTGACAAAAGGGCCCCATTTTTCTCACTTTGTCCATCCTTGTCATGCCACACACGTGGCCCATGGTTGATTTCAAGACCAAATGTTGACTTTTTTTATTTTATTTAATTTTTGATGATTTAATTCATTTTAATTCATTGAAAATTCAAATAAAATTTAAAAATCAATGAAATGGTGTCAAATGAATTTGGACAAGTTCTATACATCATGAACCAACTCAAAAATCAGGCCAAGGTTCATTTACACACTAGGTCTAGGTTTTGGCTAGAAAATAGGAAAAATGGTTAATGAATGAAACCCTAATGCCAATTCTTTCTCAAGCATGGATTAAGGTCAAATGGCAAGCCAAGTCTATTCCATAATGATCATTGAGTCAAACCCTAACCCTAGTGCAGCAAGAAACTCGTTCAAAAGGCATTTGGACATTTGAAATTTTGGACATAAATTGAAAATCTGAAATCAATGCTAGGGATCTTTTCAAGCCAAAATTTTTGTACCAATAGCTTCCTGAGACCATTCTGAACACGTTCCAATCAATCTCAAGCACAAAAGCTTCAGGAATTGACGCCTAGGACTCAGACTGCATTGCAAAAAATTCACAATCGTATAGCATTTTTTAAGCACTTTTACAACATTCTATGCATTGCATCATGTTTGTTTTGAGCTTCTGAAACTAACCCTTATGCTTGATTGAAGTTTTGCACATTGTACACAAAGATGCCATGGCTGAGTATTAGGGTTCGTGAGATGCAAAATTAGGGATTCCTAAAACAAGAAAAATTAGGACTCAGCAGTATTACCATTGCATCCAGCACACCAAGACGAAGGGATTGGCATACTCGCGAACAATTTATGATGCCCAGGGTTCTATTCGCTATTTTCTTGAAAACCCCCTAAAGCAACATTTCAAAACCGTTGCCTTCTTTGTTTATGTTTCAGGAAATTGGAAGGGACGATGGCGTGGCACCAGTGGATTGGCTGAGCTTGAATTCGCGCGCGTTTTAAATAAGCACTAACCATTTTCTTTTATATATTTTATTAACTATTATATATTAAATGAAACACAAATGCTCCAGTGGTACAGCTATTACACTTGCAATGCCTATGGCCTGGGTTCGAACCCCAGGCCTTGTAAAATTTCAATATTATTTTTTCATTTGAATTCACGTGCAGCGCTCATATCAAGACTCACCATGCACTTCAGCATCAGCCCGTCCACGTGTCCCTGAGCACCCACATCAAAAGCAAGGATTGGGGAACATGCTACGCTTCAGTCAAAGGCACCACATTGGATCAAAAAAAGTCAACAAATGGCCAGCAAATGGGCCAGGCCTCTCAAAATTGCACCTCCAAATTCAAATCCACACCTCCTGGTTCTATCTTTTTTCTTTTTTAATTTTCTTCATATTCTATTATTTACTTTTTCTTACTTTCTGATTTAATTAATTTTTACAAAAATATAAAAAACATTAAAAATACAGAAAAGGCAAAAAAACAATATAATTAATTTTGATTCCTTTTTTAAATAAATTAAAATGTAATTCGTTTAGTTTAATTAGGTTTTAATATTAATTTTAATTCTTTTTTCACAATAAAAATCCAAAAAAATGTAGAATTAGGGTAGTTATTAATTTTTCATATCCTTTTTAATTTTTTCCTTTTTTTTCTCACAATATTATTATTTATTATTTATTTTCTATAAATCAAAAATTGTATATAAATTAGTTTAGAATTTAATTAGGTTAGAAATTAAATCTTTTTTCATAATAAACTTAAAAAATGATAGAACTAGGATTTTAATTTTAGTTAACTTTTCTCTTTTTTCTTTTAAACCTAAAAAACACAAAAACATTATTTTTCATTTAATCTTTAATTTCCTTGATTAATTTTAATTATTTGTAAAAGGGTCCAAAACCCTAATTTTGTTAAAACTCTTTATTTCGCGCATTTGTTTTATATTGTGTAAATACCTCTGTATATGCCCCAAAGCCTTGTAATAAGTTTAGATTTATTTCTCGGACTTTTTATTCATTCGCTTTATTTATTTTCAGTCAAATCGGGTTCGGTTTTTTTGGCGATGTGGACCCGCGCCAGTTGTAATAGTTAGATTTATTTTCTCGCAAATATAACTGTTAATAAATATGCATGAAAGAATGAATGCCCAAAAATAAAATTGAATCGTTAGATCACCAATGCATGACAAGACAAACAATGAACTGAAAATGACACACAATTCGCACACACCACCCCTAGGGTACGCCTCACTGTTGCCTTTCGAAAGGTGGTCGTCGAGTAGAAAACGTCTTAGTAAGTCCTCATGGTCCAGGAACCTGGCATGAGGGTAGCTTCTGAGGTGTCTTCCTATTGCTCCGGTGACCACCACGTCCCTAAAACTCGAATTGACCCGAACACCTCCTACGGTGGTGCTACCAACCTCTCAATGGTGGGATGGCACTACTTTAAAGGACATTTACACAGACAAATTCCTTAGGGTAGGTAGGTTCTCGTAGGTACTTGCTCTCTTCAAAAACAAAACAAATAATACTTTTCACCAACACATTTTCAAAAGCTTTCAAAGCAAATTTTTCAAACACTCTGACGTACGAGTCGATCTGAAACTTTTCAAAGAATATTTTTGAAACCCACAATTGAAAAGCAAACAACAATTTTGAAAACACATTGAGCAAGTACCTAAGAGCCCATGGATAACCATGGATAGAAAGGGTGCTAATACCTTCCCTTTCTATAACCTACCTCCCGAACCGAGAGCAATCTCTTTAAAGGAATTTTTCTGTGCTTTTGTCCTTTCCTATTTGGAGAAAATAAAAGACGGTGGCGACTCTTGCTTCCGCGACATTTCGCGAACCAGCTTTAAAACAGTCAGTTCCAGATCCACCGATCACACCCTTTAACCTGTTAAGGCAAAAACCAGAGCTAACCTGCTAAGCATTTTTAAAAACCAGTGAAGCAGTAAACCTTCAAGCCTCAAGTTTACACAGCATAAACTGCATACACCAAACCTGCAAGCATAACCTGCAAGCATAACATGCTGAAGCCCAAACCAACATATGCCAGTTAAACCATAAACTGCATACACAAAAACCTGCCTCAGCCTCAAAAAAAGCCTCAGACCTGCATATGCACAAACAAAAAACCAAATACTAATTCCCAAACCATAACAACCAGAAGCCTAACAAAGCCATACCAGCATAAACCCTGTCAAGAAGAAGCATAACCTGTTTTCTCACCAAAACACAAACATCCAACCTTCCTGAGTAACAACCTGCTGAAGCCATACCAGCACATACCCTTAACCTGCTATTTCACAAACCTCAAACTCAAACACTTCCAGCCAAAATCTGCCCAAGCATCATACCTACCTTACCAGTTGCAAAAGCCAACAACTCAAAACGTATCTCATCAATGCTAAAAGGACCCAAGCATCAAGGCCTCAGAATGTTTCATCACTGGCCATTAGAGAAGCGAACATTCTAAGCTAACAACGAGGCAACAAATCAGAAGAAGAGGAAAAAGCTAATCAAAACAACAAAACTGTTTCAACCATAGCATATTTAGGGCAACAAAAACCCTCAGAAGTTCATCATAGGGCAAAGTTCAAAAGCACATTCATCTCAAGGCAGAAAACTATCAAGCTCAACAATTTTCAAAGGGGCAAAGTCGAGGCGAAAGAGAAGAAGAAAGTCAGGGAAGCATCCAAAGGCATCGTAAACAAGCATACAGTGGAAAAAAGGAGAAGAAGAAAAGACGTGTATCAAGCTTTCAGTTCAGATCATCATAAAGCTTAAAGAAATATACAAGATACCAGATAAAGCCCTCATCGCGCAAATCTTCCTCCACCGTCGAGCCTCCTAAGCACCTCCATTTTCTCCCTCTTCTCAGTCAAGGTAAAACATCTCCCTCTTCATCCTCGTTACATAAACCAAGTAAAAAAACTTAATCAAATAAGCAGAAAATCATAAGCATGCAAGAACTAAAAAACCCTAACGAAATAAGAAAGCGAATGGTACCTTAGGTCGAGTGCCCTAATACTATCGTCAGAGGGAAGAAGGCATGATGATGCTGGTGGCTCTGTGGTGGAGGGTATCGCTCAGGAAGACAAAGAAGAGGACGAACGAACGAACGCCGCTGCTGCACAAACCCTAAAGTGTTTCGTCCCAACTGAACACCAAATGCATTAACCCTAAGAAACGTTATTTGCAATTTTGGGCCTTGCCTGTTCCATTCACCAAAGGCCCATTCAATTAACACAAACCCCTTTTCATAAAACAAACGCTATCTTCTTCTTTTAATTAATTAGCTTAGCCACTTTTTATATAAAACCAGTTTATTTTTTATTTTATACAATAAATCAACACAAACCTTTTTATATAACATTTTTTTACAATAGTTTGCTTCTAAACTAAATTTTGTTACTTTGTATATCATTTCATTAATACTAAAGTATATGAAAACACATTTTTTTAATTATTATTTAAAACATTTAATTTAAATTTTCCTTGTATATACACATAAAAATATATCTTTATAAGATTGAAAATATTTTTCTTTTGATTAAAACATTTCCTTGTACATAATAGATCAATACATCATTTTGCATAATTTAATTTCTTAAAATATTTTTGTACATAAATCATAAAATACATTTTTACACCATGTAATTAAAATTGAAAACATTTTCCCTTTCTTTTAATTAAAATATTTTTGTACATAACAAATGAAAAAATACTTTTTTTACATAATTAAAACTTAGAAATATTTTCTTTTCTTAAAACATCATTTTTATACAGAATTTAATTAGAACTTAAAACATTCAATTAAAACATTTTCTTTTGTACATATTAAAAAAATGCAAGATCATTAATTAAATTAAATAAAACATTTGATTTTTCTTTAAGCTAAAACAAATACCTAACAATACCTTCTTAAATTCATATTGTCGCACCTGTAAATAATCACATACTTACACAATAATTTCACACTTACAAAAACATTCACATTGCTCCTATACACATTTGTTTATCTTATATTTGTATATTCGTCATTTACATTTGATCGCAAATTCGATTTGGTTGTAACTTATTGGATACTATAAGTCTCATCCCCATTCATACACATGTACCCCCACTCCCGGATACTATTTGTAATAGCGTAGACTTTAAATTCTTGCAATTTATCGCTTTCAATTATACCATGGTTAGACCTAGGGTTTGCGTGTACATAAAATCAAACGCTAGATAACCTAATACAAGACAAATACATGAAATCAATACACAACTACACTTGCACCCTCTAGGGTAATCCCACATGTTGCCTTCCAAAATGGGCCATGCTTGCACGTCGAGTATCTTTGGCAAAACAAAATCAAATGATCATAAGTCCCTAAAAGTGTTGCCTAAACGGAATGATCATAGTCCCTTCAAAGCAAATTTCCAAAGACACTTGGCACCATTGCATTCGTGGTCCATACGATGACCCGCGCCCGTCCCGAACAAACTTCCTAAACGCAAGATTGCCCACCAAATTCAATGGTGGAACAAAATTGTTAAAAGGGGGTTAAAACATAACAAAAAACCTTTGAATACAATAGGGTAGACAAAACTCTTAGTTACTTGAGATCAATTTGCAAAAACACTTGCCTTCTTTTCAAAAACCACAATCCACAATACTTTCAAACAAACTCTCAAAAACATTTGAAACATCTTTTCGAAAAGATACACACTTTTGTAAAACACTCAAACACGAGTCAAATACATTGGTCGCCTAAGACAAGGCATCTCTTCAAAAACATTTTCAAAACACACACATACACACACCATTTTCAAGCAATCGAAAATCAAGGCAAGTGATCTAAAAAACCAAGTAACTAAGAGCCCATGGATAACCATGGATGAAAAGGGTGCTAATACCTTCCCTTTTCATAATCTACCCCCCGGACCCATGAAATATCTCAAAAGGTTTTTGCTGTGCTTTTTTTAACCTTTCCTTTAGGATAAAATAAAAAGTCGGTGGCGACTCTTGCTCAACCGCACAAGTGCGAATACAAACAAAAAACCCTAGTCAGTTCTCCCACCGTATCACAGAACTGGCGACTCTGCTGGGGACGACTACTCAAAGTGGGGTTACCTTAGGGTTTAGATCACCTTTATTTTCAATTGATTGCTTTGTTTGCTCTTACATTTGTGGGCTTTGTATCGGAGTTTCATAGATCCTAACCCGGATCTGGGGGAAACCTTTTTTAGGTAGCATAATCTGCGAGGGACATGTCCGGGGTATACCGACATGGGTGAAGCAGTGGCTACGTTGGTGTGGCGCTTTGGTCTGTACCGATATCCCTCGTGTTGAAACGGGGAGAATATGGGTCTTCCAAGGAGTCATTAAGCACCAACCGACCTTAGAACCCTAAATTGACCCAACTTGGCCATTAGAACAGTAGCAGTATGCTACACTCATTGAGGCTAAACTCTCGCGATGGTTCCGGCCGCAAGAAAAGATAGCGATGTTGGAGTTATGACCGATCGAGGGTAGCCAATGATTTGAGATCCTCTAGAACCCGGTTACTTTTGATAGGACAGGTTTTAACCAACAAACTGAAAGAGGGTAGTACCTGAACCTCATGCAAGCCTAAACCTAAGGACTTGTCTGCTTTGTGTGAATATGTTTGTCTATATATACACTCACTTGCTTTTCGCATACATGTACATCATAACATCATACCATAGCATTTTCAATAACCATTTCAAGGATCTCGAGGGTTCTTTGGATGCAGGGTCACGTTGAACCAGACGTCTACCAAGGGGCAAGAGGTTTCTCCTCTAACCAATGACAACCAAAGTTCAAGTACAACAACTTGAATCAGTGGCTATGACCCACTCGACATGGTGAGCTTGATTCTCGGGGAAAGACATCCACCGATACAAAGCTCTCCAATCAAAGTTCAAGAACAACAACTTGAATCAGTGGCTATGACCCACTCGACATGGTGAGCTTGATTCTCGTGGAAACACATCCACCGATACAAAGCTCTCCAATCAAAGTTCAAGAACAACAACTTGAATCAGTGGCTATGACCCACTCGACATGGTGAGCTTGATTCTCATGGAAGGACGTCCACCAGTGCAGAGATCTCCAACCCAAGAGCAAAGTTTAACCTTTAACATTTTCTTGTGTTTACCCCAAGAGATCCTTGAAAGCATGCATCCACATATCATGCATTTCATTTTGACAATCTTTCCTTTTTCAGGTTTCCTTACTCTCCTGCTGTTTATTTCAGCAAGAGATGGCTCTAGAAAGGTCTGTCAAAATCATTCAAGACCAGACTGCTCAGCTGCAGGAGATGTTCCTGAACTTGTCTCTGGGGCAAGAAGAGATGAAAGCTCTCCTCACAAAGGGCTTGGAGAATTCCAACAACGCCAGGAGTGACCAGCTTGCGGAGCTGCAGTTCGATCTCACAACCTTGAGGACCCAAATGATGGGACAGTTGGTGGGCCAGATGGCTCTCATCCAAGACCTATCTCAAATACAAGAGGAACTCAGAGTTCTTGTCCGCCAACTGCTTCCAAACAACCAACTGGGGCAAACATCTGAGGTCGAAGAGCAAATCACCGCTCAACCTCCATCCATTCAAGAAGACAAGGGGAAAGCTCCTTTGCTTGCTTCAGGGTCACAAGCCCATCAACAACCTCGCCAACGTCAACGGGGCAATCGGCGTAAGCAAGAAAAGTCGGGAAGACAGTTCACGGAGACTGAAATACCATCTTTTTTCATACTGAAGCGCCTGTTGGAGGTCAACTTGCTTACCGTAAAGGACCCTCCTCAGAAGCCCAATATCTCCTCTCCTCACTATCATCCCGACGCATTTTGTGTTTACCACTCCTACAGCCCGGGACATGACACCAACGACTGTTGGGCCTTGAAGAACAAGATTCAAGATCTGATCGACATTGGGGTGCTGGAATTCATGCCAGACGGCGAGATGAAAATCTTCCGTTAAAGGGTTCTCCACTTGAAGTGACGAAGCTCAAGCTGAAAGACTTTTGCTTCTTTTTGAATTTTTTCAAAGTTGTAATTTCTTTTGCTGTCAAACAATTATTTGTTGGTGTTAAACTCTGTTTTCATTAATGCATTGCATATGTTTGTCTTGAATTCATCCATTCGTTTCACTACTCTCATGCTTTTCTTTATGATATTTGACTCTTGATAAAAAGCTGCAAGCCTTTAGAGGGAGGATGACGAAACAATACCATGATCTTATACAGTATGCTTTTGAACAGACCTTGCTGATGATGTACATGCATTTCTTTCAATTCCCAAACACTGGAGTTATAAGGAAGTTAATCCCTAGTCAACCCCTTTCGAGCCAAAGAAGTAGGAGTTTCCTGTTCTAAACAATCGAAAACTTTGATATAAACCTGGGGCGGGGTAGTATCTCAGTTAATTCAAGAGAAAATACGCATTGAGGTCGCAAACTCTCGAATTCGTAATACAACGAACGACGTCGAAAAAGAAAGCATTCATTTGGAATCAAAAGACAAGGGTGGTTCCCCATCACATAGACAGTCAATCTCTCAAAAGAGAAAAGCCCGCCAAGCCAAAACCTATAAAGGAGGCTTAAGAAAGCTGGGGCATCCCGCTGACAGTAATCCCCGAAAACGGTAACAGTCAGGCAAAAGTTAGGGATAACAAATCAAAATCAAAATAGTGAGGTCATTACAAAATCCTCAACAACATGAAAAATGTTGACAAAAAGAAAAGGAGATGATGACTGTCTCCCCAAATTCAACTGGTGAACCATCGCCCAAAAGTCGTTCAGAACTCAAAACAGAGTGTGACACACAATTAACTGAGCTTAGGTTGAAGGACATCACGAAGAACGGGTGGGTACAAATATACTTTGAGCCTTTATCCTTTGTTTCTTAAACCGTGAACCAAGCCACGTTACAACCCTTCAAAAGTCCTAATTGAAGCATGGGTTAGTTCGAAAGCATACTGTTACCAAAGGTATCCTGACTCCTGTAGGGCTTTGCTCTAAATCTTGTGTTGACTTGTCTTATGAAAAGTTTTCTGCTAAAAATGCATTTTTCAAAACTTCAAGACAAACATAAACTTTGCATTTCTTGAATATCACTGTCTGCATTTGGCTTTTTGTTTGACAGCGAAGAAATTCATACAGCGAATGTTCAGAGGAACGAAAACTCTCTCAGTAAGTAAAAATCACTTCAAGAGGATAACACTTCCATTGCAAATCTCCTATCAGCAGGGGGCATGACATGTCACTATTCAATTAACCTGGGGCAGTCCAGTCAAGGTCCAACAGATCTTTCAAAGTTCAGTTAACCTGGGGCAGTCCAGTCAAGATTTCGAGAAATCTCTCAATATGCAGAGTAATCTGATTCAAGACTCCTTCTTCACCACTTGGGGCATTCGAATGTCAAAAGTGTTCAACAAATCAACTATTACAATTCCAGATTCGACTCCTATGTCCAGCCAGGGCATATCTGTTGACCACATTTCCAGACTCGATTCCTGTATCTAGCCAGGGCACGTCTGAAGAGTTTGAAGATTCGATTCCTGTATCCAGCCAGGGTAAATCTATCAACTATCACCTTTCCAGATTCGATTCCTGTATCCAGCCAGGGCATGTCTGAAGAATTCCAGATCAACACCTGTAACAAGCCAGGAAAACATCTATGAACGACCGATTGTAGACCAACACCTGTAATAAGCCAGGAAATTATCTACATCACCACTTGGGGCATTCGAATGTCAAAAGTGTTCAAAAAACCGATGCAGCTTTACACGAGCTCATCATCAGGAAACCCTACACCGGTTCCTCTTCAAGACTTCTGAAAACAGTTTATGGTTTCTTCCCAACAATGGATGTTAATCTATCAGCTTGTTCAGATGCAACCTTTGAAAACAGTTTACGGACGCTTCCCAACAACGAACGCGGCTCTATTGCTGATTCAACTTCAAGATTTCTGAAAATAGTTCACGGTTTCTCCAAGTAACGGATGTTAACCTATCACTTGTTCAGATTCTTCTCAAGACTTCTGAAAACAGTTTACGGACGCTCCCCAACAACAGATGCTTCTCTATTGCTTATTCGATCTCAAGATTTCTGAAGACAGTTCACGGGTTCTCCAAGTAACGGATGTTAACCTATCGCTTGTTCAGATTCTTCTCAAGCTAACTCCACTCAGAGTCAAGCTTCATTATCCCCAGCAAAGCTAAAACTTCAAATTATCAATCCCTAGCGGAGCCAGACTATTGAACCTTCTCCCCACAGAGTTTTGGGAGGGAAAATCTTGAGTTCCCCAGTGAAGTCGCCAGAGTTACTTCCCACCGATCTGAAGATTCTCAATCTTACCTCCCCAGCATGAGTCTACTAGTTTGGAACTCCCCAGTAGAGGTCATCAGGAATTCTCTTCCGCAGCAGCAGCCAGAGAATTATTCTCCCAGGCAGCAGTCAAGATGCTTTTATCTTCAGCCATCCAGAATTCGTCTATCCCCGGCAAGACAGCTCATCAGCTTACATGCGCATTCATCACATTCATGTCATAAACATTGATGTCACATACATTGCATCATGCATCATGACATTGCATACAACTAACCCTTTACTTTTTCAGGTAAGATCAGTCGACAGACAAAGATCACCTCCCGAGATTCATCCAGAAATAGTTCAGATGTGACTCGGACACGGCGTCATTCTGATACTTATTCGGGATCCATTCAGACGCATCATCAGGAAACCCTACACCGGTTCCTCTTCAACTTCAAGACTTCTGAAAACAGTTTATGGATTCTTCCCAACAACGAATGTTAATCTACCAGCTTGTTCAGATGCAATTTTTGAAAACAGTTTACAGATTCTTCCCTACAACGGATGTCAATCTACCAACTTGTTCAGACTCTTCTCAACTTTTGAAAACAGTTTACAGACGCCTCCCAACAACGGATGTTGTTCTATTGCTTATTCAATCTCAACTCCTGAAAATAGTTTACGGATTCTCCAGACATGGACGTCAGTCTGTTGCTTATTCAGACCCCCAATTCAGAGATGTTCCAAAACACGGGCGGCTTTCTGATACTTGTCCACTCACCATTGACATACAGTTCAACATAACCATATGGCATCTATAAGCCCATCCTCCTACCAGCAGTCGCCAGATGGCATCTTTAAGCCCATTATCAAATGGCATCTCTAAGCCCATTCCCCGACAAGATTCTATCGCACCCGATGGCATCTTTAAGCCCATCACCAAATGGCATCTGTAAGCCCATTCACCTCTACCATCACATCGCCGAGTGTAAATTTTCTGGGCACTTTAGTGTCCAATCTTCTTTTACCTTCAAGTCGCGAAAGGCAAACTTGCCAATCTAACTCTTCAGGTCCAAGAAGATTGAACAGGGGCAACTGTTGTACCCCAAAATTTGCCCTCGCATTTTACCACAAGAAATAACAACTTCAGGCTTTCCATGATCTTTCAAACTGGCTCAAGAATCGGTCAAACGGACTTTCCTCGTCAGTCAAACAAAAATTAGGGTTTTATTGGTTTTCAGGGCTCCGGAATGTTTCACACAAGTTGGCTTAGGGTTTTGGTTGACTTTGACTTAATTTTGATCAGGCGAATGTTCGTTGGCATTTAATCAGGAATTAAGGTTTTTGTGGGCATATTCTCAGAAGGATTTAAATTCCACAGCACTTTGCAAGTTATTCCGAGATTCGGTTTGAATTCGCATTGTTTTCATTTAATCAGTAAAAGAGACAGTTGGTTTGAATTCACGTTGGTTTGCTTGAACCAGTCAAAAGAGATAGGCAGTATTGGATTTACAGTGCTTGGTAAGAAATCAATAAGAAAGGAATGCGTCTGATCAGTTATTGCGTTTGACTGTGCGTTGCTTTAGATGATGGAGTCGCCAAGTTCATTTATTTTGATCAACGAAGAATCAATGTTTAGTTGATTATTTATTATTCTAAGAATTAAATATCTGGAATTTAATTTTCATTTGTTTTAATTTAAGGAACTATAAATAATAAGTAAATAATTGAGAAGGGATAAAAAGAATTAAATGGATCAATAGAATTTTTATTTCATATTTAAACATTTGTTACAATTATTATTTAGATACAAGTATGCATTTACGAAGTATTTAAAATAATAATAGTTTACAGTGATTAAATTGAAAATAAAACTATCCTATTTTTTCTAAATATTTTCTAAGTCCCTAATTCTTCATTCTTCACTTTGCTCCTCTCCATCCAAATATTCATCTGCAAAAAGAAAAGGAGAAAAGTCAGTGACTGATAAATAAATAAAGACAGATAAAAGAAATTCATCATTAAGGGCCACTGATTGGGATCAGTTAACCCTCTCTGCAAATCACAGGATTTCTCCCGGTTCACAAAGAGGGAAGAATTTTATGCAAAGTTGAGAAAAAAATGCAAAGTGTCAAAAATGCATAAGTTCAAAATGTCAAACTGCATAGTTCAGAAGCAAGTTCAAACCAAACTGAAAATCCAAATTGCAACTTTCTGTCAAAATCCAAAAGTGTCAAACTTACTGTCAAAAATGCCAAAGGTACCCAAACTGTCAAAAGAAGATTTGGCAAAGATATGGAAAGTTCAAAAAGTACAAAGTCTACTCAAAGCTGTCAAGAAAAGAAAAGAATGCAGAGGAAATCTATTATGCAAGCAAGCTTATTTTTCATCATTTCCCAATGGCCCTTTCAGAAAAAGGTACAACACAAGCATATTAAAATATTTAACTGTACTGAGAGAGAGAAGAAAAGGAGGAAAGTAAGCAGGTTTTTAGGCTTTTAGGCAGGAAGAAAGATATACAAAGGGACTGAATACAGTAAAGAAAGGGGGGGCATACCATGATGCAAAACACAGCAGAACTTTCACCAAAGTAAAAAAGAAAGATATACAAACCAGGCCTAAGCATCAAACCATCAACCATAAAACAAAAAAAGACCAGTTCACTACAAGTTCACTGCAAGCATAAACCTGCTAAGCCCTTTAACCTGTTAAGGCAAAAACAAGAGCTAACCTGCTAAGCATTTTTAAAAACCAGTGAAGCAGTAAACCTTCAAGCCTCAAGTTTACACAGCATAAACTGCATACACCAAACCTGCAAGCATAACCTGCAAGCATAACATGCTGAAGCCCAAACCTACATATGCCAGTTAAACCATAAACTGCATATACAAAAACCTGCCTCAGCCTCAAAAAAAGCCTCAGACCTGCATATGCACAAACAAAAAACCAAATACTAATTCCCAAACCATAACAACCAGAAGCCTAACAATGCCATACCAACATAAACCCTGTCAAGAAGAAGCATAACCTGTTTTCTCACCAAAACACAAACATCCAACCTGCCTGAGTAACAACCTGCTGAAGCCATACCAGCACATACCCTTAACCTGCTATTTCACAAACCTCAAACTCAAACACTTCCAGCCAAAATCTGCCCAAGCATCATACCTACCTTACCAGTTGCAAAAGCCAACAACTCAAAACGTATCTCATCAATGCTAAAAGGACCCAAGCATCAAGGCCTCAGAATGTTTCATCACTGGCCATTAGAGAAGCGAACATTCTAAGCTAACAACGAGGCAACAAATCAGAAGAAGAGGAAAAAGCTAATCAAAACAACAAAACTGTTTCAACCATAGCATATTTAGGGCAACAAAAACCCTCAGAAGTTCATCATAGGGCAAAGTTCAAAAGCACATTCATCTCAAGGCAGAAAACTATCAAGCTCAACAATTTTCAAAGGGGCAAAGTCGAGGCGAAAGAGAAGAAGAAAGTCAGGGAAGCATCCAAAGGCATCGTAAACAAGCATACAGTGGCAAAAAGGAGAAGAAGAAAAGACGTGTATCAAGCTTTCAGTTCAGATCATCATAAAGCTTAAAGAAATATACAAGATACCAGATAAAGCCCTCATCGCGCAAATCTTCCTCCACCGTCGAGCCTCCTAAGCACCTCCATTTTCTCCCTCTTCTCAGTCAAGGTAAAACATCTCCCTCTTCATCCTCGTTACATAAACCAAGTCAAAAAACTTAATCAAATAAGCAGAAAATCATAAGCATGCAAGAACTAAAAAACCCTAACGAAATAAGAAAGCGAATGGTACCTTAGGTCGAGTGCCCTAATACTATCGTCAGAGGGAAGAAGGCATGATGATGTTGGTGGCTCTGTGGTGGAGGGTATCGCTCAGGAAGACAAAGAAGAGGACGAACGAACGAACGCCGCCACTGCACAAACCCTAAAGTGTTTCGTCCCAACTAAACACCAAATGCATTAACCCTAAGAAACGTTATTTGCAATTTTGGGCCTTACCAGTTCCATTCACCAAAGGCCCATTCAATTAACACAAACCCCTTTTCATAAAACAAACGCTATCTTCTTCTTTTAATTAATTAGCTTAGCCACTTTTTATATAAAACCAGTTTATTTTTTATTTTATACAATAAATCAACACAAACCTTTTTATATAACATTTTTTTACAATAGTTTGCTTCTAAACTAAACTTTGTTACTTTGTATATCATTTCATTAATACTAAAGTATATGAAAACACGTTTTTTTAATTATTATTTAAAACATTTAATTTAAATTTTCCTTGTATATACACATAAAAATATATCTTTATAAGATTGAAAATATTTTTCTTTTGATTAAAACATTTCCTTGTACATAATAGATCAATACATCATTTTGCATAATTTAATTTCTTAAAATATTTTTGTACATAAATCATAAAATACATTTTTACACCATGTAATTAAAATTGAAAACATTTTCCCTTTCTTTTAATTAAAATATTTTTGTACATAACAAATGAAAAAAATACTTTTTTTACATAATTAAAACTTAGAAATACTTTCTTTTCTTAAAACATCATTTTTATACAGAATTTAATTAGAACTTAAAACATTCAATTAAAACATTTTCTTTTGTACATATTAAAAAAATGCAAGATCATTAATTAAATTAAATAAAACATTTGATTTTTCTTTAAACTAAAACAAATACCTAACAATACCTTCTTAAATTCATATTGTCGCACCTGTAAATAATCACATACTTACACAATAATTTCACACTTACAAAAACATTCACATTGCTCCTATACACATTTGTTTATCTTATATTTGTATATTTGTCATTTACATTTGATCGCAAATTCGATTTGGTTGTAACTTATTGGATACTATAAGTCTCATCCCCATTCATACACATGTACCCCCACTCCCGGATACTATTTGTAATAGCGTAGACTTTAAATTCTTGCAATTTATCGCTTTCAATTATACCATGGTTAGACCTAGGGTTTGCGTGTACATAAAATCAAACGCTAGATAACCTAATACAAGACAAATACATGAAATCAATACACAACCACACTTGCACCCTCTAGGTTAATCCCGCATGCTGCCTTCCAAAATGGGCCATGCTTGCACGTCGAGTATCTTTGGCAAAACAAAATCAAATGATCATAAGTCCCTCAAAGTGTTGCCTAAACGGAATGATCATAGTCCCTTCAAAGCAAATTGCCAAAGACACTTGGCACCATTGCATTTGTGGTCCATACGATGACCCGCGCCCGTCCCGAACAAACTTCCTAAACGCAAGATTGCCCACCAAATTCAATGGTGGAACAAAATTGTTAAAAGGGGTTAAAACATAACAAAAAACCTTTGAGTACAATAGGGTAGACAAAACTCTTAGTTACTTGAGATCAATTTGCAAAAACACTTGCCTTCTTTTCAAAAACCACAATCCACAATACTTTCAAACAAACTCTCAAAAACATTTGAAACATCTTTTCGAAAAGATACACACTTTTGTAAAACACTCAAACACGAGTCAAATACATTGGTCGCCTAAGACAAGGCATCTCTTCAAAAACATTTTCAAAACACACACACACACACCATTTTCAAGCAATCGAAAATCAAGGTAAGTGATATAAAAAACCAAGTAACTAAGAGCCCATGGATAACCATGGATGAAAAGGGTGCTAATACCTTCCCTTTTCATAATCTACCCCCCGAACCCACGAAATATCTCAAAAGGTTTTTGCTGTGCTTTTTTAACCTTTCCTTTAGGATAAAATAAAAAGTCGGTGGCGACTCTTGCTCAACCGCACAAGTGCGAATACAAACAAAAAACCCTAGTCAGTTCTCCCACCGTATCACACATATCCACCCTAGATCCCATCGATAACAATTTTGCTATTGCCAATTATGAATTCGAAAATCTGGTCTACCAAGCTGAGGACGAAGGTGAGGAAGATTGTGAAGTACCTGGAGAACTTTCTAGGCTGTTAATGCAGGAAGAAAGATCCATACAACCGCATGAAGACCCAGTCGAGTTTGTGAACTTGGGTACTGAAGAGGACAAGAAAGAAGTCAACATAGTTACCAACCTAGAAGACAATGTCAAAAATAGATTAATCCAGATGTTGCGTGACTATGTTCAGATTTTTTCTTTGTCGTACGAAGACATGCCAGGGCTTGATACTGATATTGTGGTTCGCCGTCTAATGATGAAATAAGGATGTCTCCTTATAAAGCAGAAGGTTCGTCGTATGCGTCACGAGATGTCTGAAAAGATCAAAGCCGAGGTTATGAAATAGTTCAATGCAGCTTTCTTAGCTATTACATCCTATCCTCAGTGGGTTAAAAATGTGGCGCTAGTACCTAAGAAGGATGGAAAAGTGTGTATGTGTGTAGACTACAGGGATTTGAATAGGGAAAGCCCCAAAGATAACTTTATGCTTCCACATATTGATGTTCTTGTTGACAACACCGCTCAACATAAAGTATTTTCCTTCATGGATGGTTTCTCTAGTTATTATCAAATCAAAATGGCACCTAAAGACATGGAGAAGACTACCTTTTTCACACAGTGACGCACTTTCTGTTATAAATTTATGCCTTTTAGTTTGAAGAACACTGACGCAACATATCAGCGTGTTATGGTAGCTTTGTTCCATGACATGATCCATCATGAGATAAAGGTTTACGTTGATGACATGTTAGTCAGGTCTCAGATTGAAGAAGAATATCTTGATCTCCTACACAAGCTAATTGAGATATTAAAGAAGTACAAGCTGAGGTTGAATCCAAACAAGTGCACCTTTGGGGTAAGGTTTGGTAAATTCCTAGGTTTCGTCATCAGTAGTAAAGGTATTGAAGTTGACCCCGCCAAGGTTAAAGACATTCAAGAAATGCCGGCTCCCCATACTGAGAAGGAAGTCAGAGGTTTCCTGGGACGATTGAACTACATTTCCAGATTTATTTCCCATTTGACCGCTACTTGTGAGCCAATCTTCAAGTTACTAAAGAAAGATCAAGTAGTGAAGTGGAACGACGACTGTATGAAAGCTTTTGAAAAAATCACGGAGTACCTTTAAGAACTTATGATTTGGATGCCTCCAGTTGAAGGAAGACCCCTGATCATGTACTTAATAATGTCAGAGACCTCAATAGGATGTGTACTGGGGCAGCATGACAAGTCTAGTCGAAAAGAGCATGCGATATACTACCTTAGCAAAACTTTTACCGATTGTGAAACAAGATACTCACTGCTTGAGAAAACTTACCGCGCTTTGGCATGGGCTGCTCGCCGACTAAGATTGTATATGTTGACTCATACCACTTTGTTGATCTCTAAAATGGATCCGATAAAATACATATTTGAGAAGCCCGCTATATCTGGAAGAATAGCAAGATGGAAAATGGTCTTGACAGAATACGACATTCAGTATACTACTCAAAAGGAAATCAAAGGAAGTGTACTGGAAGATCATTTGGCTCATCAAGCCGTAGACGACTATCAAATTATGAATTTTGAGTTCCCAAATGAGAATATTATGCTATTTACTAATTATGAATAACTTGGACCGCATGAAGGACTTGAATCAGGATCTCGATGGACTATGGTTTTTGATGGAGCTTCCAACGCACTTGGTAATGGAATTGGTGATGTGATCGTCTCTCCAAAGGGTTGCCATACACCCTTCACCGCCAAATTATGTTTTGACTGTACCAACAACATGGCAGAGTATAAAGCATGCATCACGGGTATCAAGGCTTCTATCGATACAATAATTAAAATCTTGAATGTATATGGAGACTCAGGCCTAGTGATCAGTCAAATTAAGGGAGAATGGGATACAAAACACCTAAACCTCATTCCTTATCGAGAGAAGGTGTTGACATTAATTCCTTACTTTGAGGAAATCACTTTCAAACATATTCCACGAGAAGAGAATCAATTGGCAGATGCGTTAGCTACATATAATCTATGTTCAAAGTCAGATGGGACAACGAAGCTCCTCGAATCACTATTGAGAGATTAGATGAACTTGCATATTGCTATGAAGTTGATATCTATGGAGTATAGGAAAATCCTTGGTACCATGAAGTGAAAAGATACCTCGAGGCTCAAGAATATCTTGAAGGGGCATCTATCAATGATAAAAAATTCCTACGGAGTTTCTCTGCCAAATTCTTTCTGAGTAACGGAATTTTGTGCAAGGGTAATCATCACATGACTCTGCTTCGTTGTATAGACAAGAAGGAAGATGAGAAGATTATGGAAGATATGCATGAAGAGGTTTTTGGTACTAATTCGCAGCCATACGATGGCTAAGAAAATTCTGAGAGCGGGTTATTATTGGTCGACCATGGAAACTCATTTTGATCGCCATTCCAGAACTTGCCACAAATGCCAGATTTATGCTGACAAAGTACATGTGCCTCTGGTTCCTTTGAATTTCTTGACTTCTCTTTCTCCATTTGCAATGTGGGGCATGGATTTGATTGGAGAAATTAAGCCTGCTACTACAAACATTGGCATGAGATGTTACCATTTTCTCTTCATGGTTATCTCATTTCAGCGCGTACATCAACCGAGGCAAACTCGTTCTCTCTAGTATATTGTATGGAGGTTGTCCTGCCTATCGAGGTCAAAATTCCTTCTCTGAGAATTATGAAAGATGCAAGTTTAGACAAAGATGAGTGGATTCAAACCAGACTGGACCAGATAAATTTGATTGATGAGAAGAGGCTTGCGGCTATTTGTCATGGTCAGATGTATCTGAAGCGCATGATCAAGGCCTTTAACAAGAAGATCAAACCTCAGGTGTATCATGTTGGCGGTTTGGTAATAAAGTGCATCATCTTACCACAAGGTGATCATAGGGGAAAATGGACTCCTACGTACGAAGGGTCATTTGTGATTAAGAAGGTATTTTCTGGCAGCGCTATGATACTTACCACCATGGATGGTGAGGATCTTCCACACCCTGTGAACACAAACATAGTAAAAAATACTACGCATGAAAAAAAGAGACCCGCTAGGTTTACTGGCCTAGGCAAAAATAAGGGAATCTCGGCGAACCAAAAGAGTTTAGGCAAAAAAATTAGGGCTATATATATATATATATATATATATATATATATATATATATATATATATATATATATATATATATATATATATATATATATATATATATATATATATATATATATATATATATATAAATTGTACACCCGACAAGTCAAAAACCTGAAAAGGCGGCTTGGGAAAAAAAGGGTATCCCGGTAGACTGAAAACCCAAAAGGGCGGTCCAGGAAAAAGTTAGGGATTAAAGTGTACGAATATGTCCCATTGGATCACCCATCTACTTACAGCCAGCATAATTACCGATGTCAAGTTCAAACTGTACAGATCAATCCAGTCATCTTCTTCCGACCACAAGTGATGAGATGCTTGAAGACATAGAGACAATAACAAAGTTGAAACTCGATGGGATCATTTCCATATAACTGTTTTTCTTTATTTCTCTTTGTACACCTTTTTCTTTTCATGGCGATTTCCTCTTACTAAGACTTATGTCTCGTTGTATAAAACTGTCAGTTTATAGATAAATCTTCCAAATCAATGTAATCAGTTTTAATTTCAAAAAAAAAAATTTATTTTCTCTGTTTTGTTTACGAAAACTTCCAATGATTATATTGAATGAACATATGCATTTGAATATGATTACCAATTAGAAATATATGCATGAAAATAGGATTAGCATTTATCATAGACTCTAGGAGTTGGGATAATGTTTTAGTCATTCATAAATCCCCACAAAGCAATCTCCATGAAACTATCTCTACAGATCTATCTTTGCAAGATCATCCCCAATAGAGATATATTCCCCAGCAAGTCTAATATGCCCACATCCAGAGATTCCGGCACCTTCCAACAGTTCACCTCCATATCCTTAATGGATAGATCGACCTGATCATCATCCCCAATAGGTCCCCTAACGGATAAGGAAGTTTGATTATTTCCCCAGCATATAGTGGAGACTTCCTTAGTGCATCCTATAAAATTCCAACCACCATCAGAGTCTATTTCCTCGACACAATTTACAGGAATTTAATTCCCAGCTGAGTCTATTACTCCAACGCCGTAAATCCCTAACAAAAATCTCTTCTTAAGAAGGGTTTAATCAAAGTTGATATCCCCATAAGAGTTGCTACGATATCTGAAACCTGGACAAATAGCACAACAAAGGAATATGCATCACTTTTATCCCTAGTCAGGGTACATAAGAATCAAATCATTCAACAAAAAGAACGAAGAACAATCGAATCTCCTTGAATTGCTCTATCCTTAAGCAGAAGCCGAAGATCCCCAGCGGAGTATCCTCAAACAGAAAGTGGGAATCCCCAACAAAATTATTCCCAGCAGAAATTGAATAATCGCTTTCTTCATCAACAACAACAGTCTGGGATTTATTTTCCACAACTAGACATTGTTACAAGGAGCTACTGATACGCTTCAACAACATATTGCGTTCATACATCATTTCACAATACATCATAACATATTCATATCAAAATGCATATAATATTATTATTTATCTTGAGAGAATCATTAATGCATTACATGCATCACATCATTACATAAAGCTAATTTTGTCTTTTCAGGTAAAGTTTGAAAATAAACGAATATCATCATCAATTTTAAAACAGTCAAAGATTAATTCCCTAAATAGGAAGGGGAAACTATCTATATGACCAGGCGGTATAAATTCCCAAAACAGGATAGGTTTACTAATAAAAAATAGGTCGCATATTAATTTACGAAACATGATGGGGAAACTATCTATATGACCAGGCGGTATAAATTCCTGAAACAGAACGAGTTTACCAACAAAAAATAGGTCACAAATTAATTCCTGAAACAGGACAGGGAAACTATCTATATGACCAGGCGGTATCAATTCCAGAAACAGGACGGTTTTACCAATGAAAAATAGATTGTAGATCAATTCTCGAAACAGGACGGGGCGACTATCTACATTACCAAATTATATCCTTCAGAAACTGAATTCTGAAAAGCATCTCCCTTTAGAGACTAAATTCTGAAAAGCATCCCCTTCGTGGCCTTCACTCTGAAAAGAATTTTTCTTCATAAAGTTTTTGAAAAAAATATTCTTCAGATACAGTCAGGCGTAGACTCATTCTGATACTCCTATCAACAATTATTTTGGATGGCATCTGTAAACCCATCCATGAAGACATTCTATCATCTATATGAATGGTATCTTTAAGCTCATTCAAGAAATACTATCAACCAACAGTGTTACTTCATGCACTGGCGAGTATAAATTTATGAGCACTTAAATGTTCAATCCTCTTCCAACTTTAGATCACAAATGACAAACGTACTGATCTAACTCTCCAGGTTTAAGAAGATTGAACAGGGGCAGCTGTTGTACCCAAAAATTTTCCCTTCCATTTTCTTTAAGGTATCTCCTTATGTTCCTAGGGTTTTCAATTTCTAAAGGCTACTCAAGGTTTGATCAGAAAAATTCTCCTCCTAAGAAGTTGACCTACAACTTGGGTTTCACTTGTCTCAAAGAAAATTGACCTTATAATGCCTCTAAGAATGCTCATGTCAAGTTTCAAGCCTTGCATCACAAGTTTGCTCAGTTAATTACTCAGATGACTAGAAATCAACTATATTTGACAAAAAGTCAACTGTGGTCAACATACAATCAAACTTCAAGATTTTTGGCCAACATCAAGATTTTGAAGTCACGTTCATAATTTTATCAAGGTTTGATTATGATTCATCAAGAAAACTCTCAATTCACCAAAAGTCAAAAGTTACCAAATTAGGGTTTTCTTAAGGAGAAGTAAACTAAACATTTACCAAGCATAACTTTCACACGCTTCATCATATTCTTCTCATCCACAGCTCATTTTTAAGGAAATTTAATTATCTACAACTTTTCTTTCTAAGCTGAAGTCCAAAAAATGCTTCATTTGAGAGATATGGACCAAAATATTATAGGTCATTTCAAAAGTCAACAAAAAGACACTTTTTGTCAAAGCAATTTACATCAAGATAATCTCTTAAAATGAAAACATGAATAAAATATAGATTTTAGGGGACATCTTTAGATTTCCTAAAAGTCCAAGATCACCTTTATATGATAAAAACTGAGAGAGTTATAATTGGTGCAAGTTGCGCAATTTTGAGAAAATGCATGAAACCCAAATTGATCAAACTTGAACTTTTGGGCAAATGGGCTTATCTTTTAAGGTCCAAACGTGTTTTAGGCTTCATAGTGAACCTTTGAATCTATTCATATACCTCTTTGATTTTTATACCATTAATTTTTTATTGTATTTATTTAAATTCAAAATTAAATAAAATAAAATCAAAGTTTTCATACAAAGGTCCAAGCCCATTCTTCTTAACCTAATTTTCCTCTATATATTCCGCATATTCAGACAAGAAAAGGACACGAAACCTTGCAAGATATCACCTCCCAAAAACTTCAAAAATTTTCAAAACTAGGGCAAACTTCAAACCTTATTTGCAGCCTCTCTCAAAGCAAGCCAACTATTCCAATCGATCCATGAGGCATTGTAGGGTAAGAATGGATTGATCTTGATGATCCAAGAAGCCTGAAACTCGTAACTATGCATCACCAGTTTTCATTCTTCAATGAAATTAATGTTTTCGTTTTTATCATACTTTAATCGCAACTTACATTACTAATGTGCTTCTGAGATGTCAATGTATAGGTTTGAACCATCACATGGCCCCCATGATACAAGAATCATGCGTTTCCATGTTTTAAACTGATTGACTTTGTTTGCTTTGTATCTCATCATACACAATGATTTAGGGTACCTTTGAATCACTAATGTTTCTTATTTTGTAGGTGGACAAAACGTGTTCGCCAGAGAAGACGACCGGAGCCAGGGCTCCGACGCCTCTCTGGTCTAGCCCATTATGTTTATTATATAATTATTTGTTTTCATTGCAATAATGGATGTAACAGCCACCCTAGTGGCAAGCGCGCGCATGTCAAGCCATTGGTACAAGAGGGCGTTAGTTCGATCCCTGCCTTTTGTTAGTTTTTCATGTTTTACAATTTTCATTGTTTTATCATATATTATACGCAGCGCTTGTTCTCATTACACCAACACATGCTTAACGCAGTGGTAAACTATGCAAGATGAAAAGGGCGTGGGTTCAACACCCACCCTTGACATTTGATTTATTTTTGTTTTCTAACCCTTATTTCCTTTATTTTTCTTTCCCTATTTATTTTTGGCTAACCCTAATTCTTTTTCAATTAATCATTAAACAAAAACCTTTTTCTTTAACCCTAAAAATAATCAGGTTTAGGTTTTTTAATTAACCATATTTTTTTATTAATTAAAATTAATTAGGTTTTATTTAATTAATCATCATCAACCAAACCACTATTTCCTTATTTATTTTTCTTTCATTTGTATTCACATTTCCTAGATCAAGTGTATAGGGCACGTTCAACTGTAATAGCGTAACTTTATATTTTTCGCATTTTTCCATTATGTAATTGCTCTGAGTATGTAATAGTTGTAGGTTAATTTTCCGCACTCTCACTTTTATGTAACTGCCCTAAAGCTTTATGATAGTTTTAGGTTTACATTTCCGCTTTTATCTTCTGCAACTATATTTTCTATGTAATTGCTAGTAATTAGGATTTGTATGGAAAGACTAAAACCAACCGATAACAAAACCATAATTTCAAGATAAATAATTAAATCGAAAACACTTGCACACTCACACCTTTAGGGTAGCCTCTCTTCATTGCATTTGAGAATAACGGTCATGACCCTCACAAAAAGGGAGACTTTAGCAAAAGACCCTCGAATAAAGGATCAAATTTCCTCGACGACTCTTTGATGTTGCCTACGAAAAATGATCTAGTCCCTTACAAAATTGCAAAAGCATCCTTATAAGTTGTGTGATCGGTGGATCTGGAACTGACTGTTTAAAGCTGGTTCGCGAAATGTCGCGGTAAGCAAGAGTCGCCACCGTCTTTTATTTTCTCCAAATGGAAAGGACAAAAGCACAGAAAAATTCCTTAAAGAGATTGCTCTCGGTTCGGGAGGTAGGTTATAGAAAGGGAAGGTGTTAGCACCCTTTCTATCCATGGTTATCCATGGGCTCTTAGATACTTGCTCACTTGTGTTTTCAAAAATGGTTTGTTTGCTTTTCAACTGTGGGTTTTTAAAAAAGTTTCTTTGAAAATTCCAGTTCGACTCTTGTATCAGTCCTCAAGAGTGTTTAAAAAATTGCTTTCGAAAGCTTTTTGAAAAGGTGTCGGTGTGAAAAGTATTTTTGATTTGTTTTGAAATTAGAGCAAGTATCTAGAGTCGTCTACCTACCCTAAGGAATTCGTCTGTGTAAGTGTCCTTAAAGTAGTACCATCCCACCATTGAGAGGTAGGTAGCACCACCGTTGGAGGTGTTCGGGTCAATTCGAGGTTCGGGACATGGTGATCACTAGAGCAATGGGAAGATACCTTAGAAGCTACCCCCATGCCAGGTTCCCGGATCATGAGGACTTACTAAGACATCCTCTACTCGACGATCACCTTTCGAGGGGCAAGGCAACAGTGAGGCGTACCCTAGGGGTGGTGTGTGATTTGTGTGTCGTTTTCAGATATTTTATCTTGTTCATGTCATGGGTGATCTACGCTTTTGTTTTTATTTTAACATTCATTCTTGCATGCAATTTATTAGCAGTTAAAAGTTGCGAGAAATATAAAGTTCCTAAACTATTACAAAGGCGCGGGTCCACATCGCCAAATTTAATCCAGGACCCGATTTGACATAAAATAAAGATGCGAGAAATATAAATGTTTGATTTACACGGCTTTGGGAGAATTACATTAAAAGAAGAAGTAAAATAAACGCGCGAATTTAAATTACGATCGAATGCGAGGGCGTTGGACCCTTTTTAATGAAATTAAATTATATTAACAAATTAATTGAATTAAAATGAAAAGAAATTATTTTTTGAGTTTTTGTATTTATGAATTTTTTTAATGAGAACTAAATGAAATTAATTAATTAACCCTAATTCTAGTTATTTTTTAATTTATTAAGAAAAGCATTAAAATTTAACCTAAAATTAAACCTAATTAATTAATACAATTTTATTTACAAAAATAATAATTAATAATTAATAATTAATAATTAATAAAAGAAAAGAAAAAGGTAAAAGTAATTAAAACCTAATTCTACAAATTTTAAATTTATTAAGAAAGTGTTAAAGTTAAACCTAAATTTAAAAAGCTAAATTAATTAATGAGATTTATTTACAAAAAATAACATTTAAATAAAACATCTTTTTATTTTTGTCTTTTCTGATTTTTTTTTTGTTATTTTTATATTTTATGAAAATAAATCAATTTAAAGAATTAAAGGGAAATTAATTAAACAAATAAGATAGAGAAGAAATTGAAAGAGAGCAAACCCTTGGGGGTGCTGACCCCAGTTTGGAGGTCATATTGTGGCAATTAGGCCCAGTGATTTAAGGCCCTTTCTGACTTTTCATGGGAGCATGTGTATGCGTTGACTGCAGCATTCCATAGACCTCAGATCATGGCCATTGGATGGAGGTTGTGGGACAAGTGGCGTGCTAGAGCATGAAGTATATGATGCGCTTCTGGAGTGTGCGCTGCAGGTTAGCATAGAAAGAAAAATAATAGGGAGAAAGTGAGGGGACCTGGGAATCGAACCCAGGTCCCAGAGTTTACCAAGTGCTTCGTCCACCAACTATGCCATTCACGCGCTTTGTATATAATGTAACAAATAAATAATATAATGCAAAATAATGGTCAGTGGTTAATTTTCGCGCAAAAATTCAAATGAGCCAATCCCCTGAACACACCTCACCTTCTTCTCCAAGTGCCCTGCGTTTTCCTGAAAAACATAAACAAGATTGCGGGGGTTTTAAACCCCCACTACATGTGTTTCCAGTGATTTCTGGTAAACAACCGCTAGTCTTCCAAACTATCGAATAATCTTTATTAACGCTACTCAATCTCTTTGGTAACTCACAGGATCGACTAGATTGATCCTAGGACTCCTTGGATATTAAGGTTACTCTCACAATCGAACAATTATTCATGGGTGCTATTGTACAAATGTTTGGTTTATTTCGATCCCTCTCTCTAAGAGTTTAAAAATGTGGTCAAAATGTATGTGAAAACTAAGTTATACGAATAATTGCTAATTGTAATGCTGATTGAAAAGACATATAAAACTGTATGGAAAATGAAGTAACTGGTTTCGACCCATAAAACATTTAACACAAAAGGTTTCTGGAATGTGGAAGTTTAAAATGTGAAGAAAGCGTTTAATGCAAGAAATCTAGAAATGACTTTAAGTGAAAGTACATGTTTGAAGAATAATACTTGAAAGTAAAGGTATTGAGAGCGTAAAAGTTCTCTGAAATATAGAGTGCTCGAAATATAAAGAAAGCAGTAAAATGTAAAACTTTGAAGAAAAGACTTTGAAATGAAAAGACAGTAGATAAAGAAACTTGCAAATGTTATTCGACAGAAAAAAAAAGAAGGAAAGTGCTGGAAATAGTAAAAAGGCTTTTATTAAATTAGAAATACATGGTGCTATCATACATACATTTCTCTTGCATTCGTTTCCCTTGCCATGTGGTAGTTTGAATGTTATTGAGTATTTTGTATAACAGATATGACACACTGAAATCCTAACACTAAGACTTCTATTTATACTAACTCGACCCTAACGGTCTCGCTACAAGATCATGCCACGTTTCGAACATGCAAGACAATGCTCCTTTCATCTTTCCACGTGTCCCCAAATGCTCCAACACATAACTTTCAAACTTTGAAAGTCCCGCTTTCATTTAAATTTTAAATGCTTTGGTGTTTCTCTGTTTCGAACGCTCTTCTCAGACCTAGCTTCGCTGCTGTTTCGAGACCCCTTTGGATACGCTCCCATGATCACCGTTCGAAGCTTCAAGCTTTGACACACTCATTCGAAACACTGCTTCTGCAATTTCGAAGCGTGGTGTTTTAATTCCATTTCGATCAGAACTTCTAGCTCTTTTTGAATTCTAAATAACACTATCAAAATCTTCAGCCAACAAATTGCCCCTTTAAAATATGTATTTCGATCTCTCTGAGAAATGCCTATTTTAAACATTTATACAAGATTTTGATAGGATTTTCGAATCATTATAGCATTTAATGCGTTTGACCCTAGTCACATCAATCATAGCATCCTTTGGGTACCTTAACCGCCCAGAGTCACTTCACAGCATGGTGCAGTTATAAGTAATGATTGTTTTTAAAATCACGCCTATTACCTATATCAACTTCTCGCCACCTCTTCATCACACCAATCCATGATCTCCACGTATCATACTTTCACTCGGTGGACGTTTAATCTTCTTATTATAAAACGTCAATTTAACCTTCCTTTTTCCTTCTTTACACTCTAAACCTTTCAAACTCTGGAATTTTACTCTTCTTCTCTCATAAACAATCTAAGCTCTCAAACAACAAAAATGTCTTCTTCCACATCATCCCAACTCAAGAAAGTCTCCAAGAAGAAAGGAAAAACTACAGGAGCAACTATGGAGAGTAAAATCGTCACCATTCAAGGCCAATCTGCTCTTGCTCCTCAAATGATTTCCAAAGAAAAAGAAATGCTGTACGCATCGCAGGTACTCATCCCTACCCATGTTGCTGGTAAGAGGTTAGCCTTAAACGGCCCTCTTACAGTTTTTGAAATACTAAAGGACACCAGGACCATTTTTCCCGTGTGTTATAACTTCAAACCTTTATTCAACAAAATGGATGCCCCTAGGGCAGTAGAATCTCTTAATCCGAATACCACAGAAACCTCAACTGTTTATCCTAAGGACCCATTTATCTTGGATTATGTAAAAAGCAATTTTAAACCATTCCGATCTTGCCCTACTGCTGATGTTGCTTATCAAAACTGGTTCACGAAAGTAGAAGCCAAAAAATCCCAGCAATGGGAAGAACTAGGCATTTATAACCTTATTAAGCTATCGAAACCTGGATTCACCTATAGTCATCCTCTGCTATTTGCGTCCCTCTATTTCTGAGATAGTACCTACAACACTTTCCATCTTCCAGGTGGAATGATCACCCCAACCTTCTTCGATATAACAGCCATTACTGGGCTGTCGCCAGTGGGGGAAACTTATGTTCCTGACAATGAAGAGCACTCAAGCATAATTGACTTCGAAGTCAAGTTAGCCAGCTTCTCCAAATTTATCGGCCATTATCATGCTGAAGGGGATAATGTGTCTGACACAGAGCACATTGCTTTCTTAACCCTGTGGCTGTCTAGGTACGTTTTCTGCAGCAGATCCCTGCAGGTAGCTAGTAGGTTCATTCCTTTAGCTAGGGATTTACATGAAAATCGCAAAGTGTGCCTAAGTGAATTACTCTTAGTTGACCTCTATGAGAGCCTGAGGTCAGCTGTTTCGAGCCTCAAATCCCACACTTCCAAAAACATTCTCTTAGCTGGCCCATTTTGGTTACTTCAATTATGGCTCAACGCCATGTTCGAACCTTCTTTATCAACCGCCAACACCATAGATGAACAAGATTCAAAAATAAGTGATAGGATAGTCGAAGGCACTAGGCTTCGCAGACTAACCCCTAATGATGACAAGGACGACTTCAAAGTTCAATTTTCGAAGTACATCTTGATACTCTCAAAAAGACATAAGTTCGAAGAGAGCATGGCGCCCTTTGCTTCGAGGGCTCATGGACCTTCTTGGTTCACCATGGCTCTCTCAGAAGCCATCAAGAGTAAGGAAATCCAAGATGTGTGGAGAGCTTTCTTGCTTCCTAGACTTATCTCTTCAAGGATAACCCCAGCTAAGAACCAAATTCTTCTCTTTGCCTACCAACCAAACTTCGTTTCGAGGCAGTTTGGCCTATGCCAACTGATTCCTGAACCTTTGTTCCAGACTGAGAGCGCCATCACATCTGGTCGAACTTTCAAGGCAAGGGAAGCCAAGATCCAGCAAGAACAATATCAGGGCTTTGCCCAATTTGAACTGATAGCCTTCGAACCTACCCATCTCGCGGCCAAAGGATTTCTGGAGTGGTGGATTAAGTTTTATCAAGCTTGTATGTTCGATACACTTACTATTCGACAGAAACTAATTGATGCCTTCGATGTGCAGGTACCAGCAAAGAAAGGTATGTTTACTCATGCCAAAGAAATAAAAGCTTTTCAAAATTACTTCGAAACTACTTACGACCCCACACGCTTGGACTCCACTGTGCATCAAGCGGCTGAGACCTTGAAGGAAAAATTTAAACAAAAAGTTTCTAAGCTAAAACTTCCTTCCGGGCTGTCACCTGAGGATAGGTATAGGTTGGCATTCGAAATGCATCCACCTAAATTTCCCAGATTACCTACCTCAGAACTGGCTCTGGCTTGGTTTCCCCCATATCCATGGTGGTTTACTTGCAAAGAGATGTTCAAATATCTTCAAAAGAAACCAAAGCCATCTGAGACTGTGACATGGGCTCGACACTGGCTTCATGATTTCCCAGGACATCTTCGATATGACCTTTCTGCCATGTCAATTAAATCTGATCAAGGCACAGGTGCGAATGCTTGGGAAAAACTCCCAAATATCTTTTATTTTCCAAATCTTTAACCTTTGCTTTAAATGTTTTGATTTTCAGCTATCAGGATAAAGACTGCTGCCTCGAAATCGAAGGAAGGGAGTGCCTCTCAAACCTCCATTGAAACTACTGAAAAAGCTAATCCACCCGAAACGACTACTACTGCTGCAACTACACCAACAACAACAACGCCAACAACAACAAGTGCCCCGATTCCAACGGTAATCACTTAGTTTTTTATGCTTCGAATTCACTCAATCCTTTTATATCTAACTTCGTTAAAATTCGTTCAGACCAACAAGCTTCCCCCCACTACTCCCAAGAAGCGGAAACCAAGCACCACTGGGGAAGATCTGACTGCTGGAGGAAACTCAAACACTGCTTCGAAGAAGAAGCTAAAGAAAGCTACACCCAAAAGTACTGTTCCTACTAGTGTCTCTGGACTCGACTCCAGGGATGCTGCTCCCTTACCAAAATCCAAAAATCCACCTTCGACCTCCAACCCACAGTTGGAACGCATAGCTAGTAACCTCTCTTCTGAGAGCCCACAGGTAAATCGAACTTCTTTAAAAATGTTTAACTTCTTATTACCTTGGGGAGTGTCATCCTCTAACATTTTGCTGCTCCTTGCAGAACATCCTGAATCCCACTTCTACTATTTCGACCTCACCGTCCAGGGCTGCTGTTCCGCTTAACTCCTCTCCTCAAGGAGATTCCAGCAATTTGGTCCAAAACAAAGGTTCTTCCAACGTGGCGGTTTTGGCTGGAACTTCTGAGCAGCCAGATGACCAAGGTACCTCCATTCCTCTGAAAGAGGTGAACGAAACCATACCTCAAACGTCTGCAGAGGATTCACAAAGGGTTCTTCAAAAGTCCCCTCTTGAAACTCTTCAAGAGGATCCAAAGGATACTCAGACTGAAGAGGAAAAAGCTGATTCTGGGCAAGGATTCGAAGAATCCGCAGACGAAGAATCTAAGGAGGAAAACGCCAATGATGGGGAAAACGACAATGATGGTTCGACTGCCGGGACGGAGTCTAATGCACATAGCGGTGAAAAGGATGGTATCGAAGTGGTAGATTTGGACGAGGATGAAGAAGACCAAGAGCACGAAGCAAATGAAGGGGATGGTGATACAATCAACGAAAACCCAGAGGTTGAAACAAACGTGGTTCCCCTACGCGTGGAATTCCCCCAATCCTCTCCGTCTCGAATGACTGACGAGGAACTGGCACTTCTGAGGCGAAATGACCCTATTGGGTACATGAAGGCAAAGTTGGCCCAGAGGGACATCCCACTCGCTAGGGCTGGCACAAGTTCAACCAGCTATCCTCTTCCCACAGATGAAAGAGTTGTTCTTCTCAACAAAATTAGGAGAACTATTCTCAATGTGGATATCTTCGAAGTGCTTAAGCAAGATAGTACTGCTTGCTATACTATGAAGGAGCTGCTTACAAAGGTTAATCTTTCCAACTGCTCTTTGCCAGTTAGTACTCTCTTGTTTGATCTTCAGAATTTGCTGGACAACGTAACTGGCTATCTTCTCCAAGACGAATCTGCTGCCAAGAAGGTTCACGAGAAACGCATTGCTATGGATGCCGCCTATGAACAAGCTTCGAAGCTTTCTCAAGAAGCTGAAGATCAGGCTATGCATCTGAAGCAGGCAAAAACTGAATATGAGGCTCGAGCTGAGTCCATTCTTATTTGGGAAAGGCAGATTCTGGAACTTCAGCAGAAAGTTAAGGAGGCTAAGGAACAACAACTAGCCTTCGAAACTAATCCTGCAGGTAACCAATTCGAAGAGCTTCTCAACCGGGGGCTTGCAGAAATGGAGACTGCAGAACAACTTAAAGGAGAAGTGGCAACCTTGGAAGGTGCCAGGCGGTTTGCTCAGCAGAAACTTGAAACATTTCGAAGTACCTTTAATCGATTGAAAAATAATGTTTATTTCTAGATTTTTTGTCTATCTGACCATAACTTTGGTTCTTTCAATGTAATATTCGAACAACGCCATTTTGGCATTCTTATCTTGCCATCTTGGCTTTTTTATAATATTTTGTTTACGTTGTTACTATTCGAATTTCCCGCAGGCTTGGTTTATATTTCTTTAAATATTTCCCATTAACCTTTAGGACACGTTTATCATCCAAGAGTTCTTCGACTTCGTAGGCATTGTTTGAGAAAACTTTTAATACTCGAAAAGGTCCTTCCCAATGAGGTGACCATTTACCTAATGCTTTGTTCTTCTTATCCATAGGCAATATGACTCTCCAAACCAAGTCATTAATAACGAATACTTTTTTCTTCACCCTCTTATTGTATGTTCTGGCCACTCTTTCTTTTTGCCTCATCAAAATCTCCAACGCACGTAATCTAATTTCGTCCAATTCAACTAATTCATTCATCATCATTTCCCAATATAACGCGGCTGGAATTTCGTTTTGTTTCTGTATTCGAACTTATTGCAGATGAATTTCTACTGGTAACACTGCATCATGGCCGAATGTAAGTTGGAAAGGAGTAGTGTTAGTGGCTTCCTTTGGAGATGTTCTACAAGCCCATAATACTTGGTCCAGAGTTTTGTGCCAATTTCTTGGCTTCTTGCCAATATGCTTCTTGATTAATCCTATTATTACTTTGTTTGCCGCTTCGACTTGTCCGTTTGCTTGAGCATAATATGGTGTTGAAGTTAGCAATCTAAACCCCATTTCTTGGGCAAATCCTTGCATCTTTCTACCAGTAAATACAGAACCTTGGTCTGTAGTTATACTTTCTGGTAATCCAAACCTATAGATAATGTGCTTTTGTATAAATTCGATAATTGCCTCTTGATCAGCAACTACCAAAGGTATAGCTTCGATCCATTTGGTAAAATAATCTACTCCTACCAAGATATATTTCTGACCTTTGGACGAAGCAGGATTTATTTCGCCTATCAGATCTAATGCCCATCCTCTGAATGGCCATGGTTTGATGATCGAATGCAGCTCACTTGCAGGGGCGTGTTGAATTCCTGCATGTTTCTGACATTCCTCACATCCTTTCGCAAAGTCTATGCAATCTTTGAGCATGCTAGGCCAATACAAACCATATCGAAATAGCAACCATTTCATTTTATGGCCTGCTTGGTGTGCCCCACATGCCCCATTATGGACTTCAGACAATGCTAAATATGCCTCACTTTCTCCTAGGCATTTCAATAAAACACCTTCTTGGGTCTTTTTGAACAATTCGTTCCCCATGAGGAGATATGACAATGCTCTATATTTTGTTTTTCTATCTACTTTTAGAGTTGGGTCTGCTAAATAACTCTTTAATGGACTTCGCCAATCTGTATCTGACAAAGTATTTATGGCTAGAATTTCGAATCCCTGTTTCTCGGCATATCCCAATCTCATACTTTCCAGATCCGATGGTGTGAATCTAGTAGCCATAACTCTTCCCCTTATTTCGACCAAATCCTTAAGATTCTTGGTAGATACTCTATAACCTGAAGCCAACTGCGCTAAGTCATTTGCTTCTTGGTTTTCTAATCTTGGTATGTGTTGAATATCCATGTATTCAAACTTTCTCAATAGCCTATTGACTATGACGAAGTATATAATTAGATTTTCCTTTATGCACTTATATTCTTTTGTGATTTGTTTGACCACCAACTCAGAATCTCCTTTAATTTCGACTCTGGTTGCCCCCAATTCCAACAAAGCTTCAAGTCCAACAATGAGCGCTTCATACTCAGCTTCGTTGTTCGAACAACGAGGACCATCCAATTTATACTTGAATTTTGTTGGAATTCCTTCAGGAGAAATTAGAAGGACTCCAACACCACTTCCATTCTTGTGGGTTGAACCATCAAAGTACAATTTCCATGGTTGCATTTCGACGTAACTCATGCTTGTCTGCTCAACCAACGAATGATCCACAATGAAATCAGAAATCACTTGACCTTTCATAGCTTTTAAGGGCATGAACGTCAATGAATATTCTGTTAAGGCCAGAGCCCACTTTCCAACTCTACTATGCATTATTGGCTTTGAAAGCATATGTTTAATGACATCGAAGTGAGACGAAACATAAACATCAACAGGTTTTATATAATACTTGAGTTTCATACAAGAGAAATACAAACAGAGACATAGCTTTTCTAAATTGCTATATATGGTCTCAGCATCATTCAGCACTCTACTTAGATAGTATATGGCTCTTTCGACGCCATTGTTATCCTCTTGTGCTAACATACTACTTATGCTAACTTCAGAGGCAGATATGTACAATCTCATGGGCTTCCCCCATGATGGTGGAGACAACATAGGAGGCTGGGAAAGATATTCTTTTATTTTGTCAAACGCCTCCTGGTGAGCTTCGTTCCATTCGAAGGCCTGACCTTGCTTCAGACGAAGTAACGGAGAGAAAGCTTGAGTCCTTCCACTCAGGTTCGAAATGAATCTTCTGAGGAAGTTAACTTTCCCTAGTAGAGATTGCAACTCCCTTTTTGACGCAGGTGCTTTCGTCTCCATTATGGCTTTGGTTTTGTTCTGGTTGATTTCAATTCCTTTCTTGTGGACCACAAAACCAAGAAAATCTCCAGCCTGCACAAAAAATGCACATTTAAGGGGATTCATTTTTAAGCCATGTTTTCTCATTCGCTCGAATGATTGGCTTAAATGATGCAAATGTGCTTCTGCAGATATAGATTTGATGACTATATCATCAATATACACCTGCATGAAGGTTTCGATAAAGTCATGAAAGATTGAATTCATCGCCCTTTGATAAGTTGCCCCAGCATTTTTTAAACCAAAAGGCATCACCACCCATTCGTAGGTGCCTAAGGCTCCTGGGCAACGAAATGCTGTTTTTGCAACATCTTCTTCAGCAATGAAAATCTGGTTATATCTAGAGTATCCATCTAACATGCTCAAGTATTCGAATCCTGCAGCAGAATCTACTAGCATTTCTGCCACGGGCATGGAATATTCATCCTTAGGGGTTGCAGTATTTAAATCCCTAAAATCTATGCAAATCCTTAAAGAACCATTTTTCTTGATAACAGGTACTATGTTTGCTAACCATTCGACGTACCTTGTTGTTCTGATGAATTTGCAACGCAGCAACCTTTCGATCTCAGCTTTAATTTTTGTGAGAACCGCTGGCGCGAATCTTCTGGGAGTTTGTTTGATGGGCCTCTTGCCATCTTTGATTGGCAGCCTATGTTCGACCAACTCCCTCTTTAAACCAGGCATCTCATCATAATCCCATGCGAAACAATCTTTGTTCTCCTTAAGGATTTCGATCACTTTTTCCTTGAGGCCTGGGCTAAGTTTAGCACTTACGTAAGTTACTCTTTTCGTTTTGTCATCCCCTAAGTTGACTTCTTCGAGCGGGTCCTGTGCCAACATTTTGACACCTGAGTTTATGGGATCCCTTTCGAAGCCTAAGGGTTCTTTGTCATAGATGGCATCCAACCTTTGATCCATCTCCAACTCTTCGCTGGGTGAGCATTTCGAACCCCCCCACTAACTTCATTCGTTTTTTCAAATGATTCATTTATTTCAGCCTCTAAGGCCGCTTTCGATTCATTCTCAGCCATATAGGCCGAAATCCTTTCGAAAAAGGTAGACTCAGTCATGGTTAAGGTTGTCGAAGTCCCAGCCTGCTGGCCGTTTTTGTATAGCACCTTCACCTTCCTCTTCTTTACTGATTATTGTTCTATCCCAGTAAAGTCCATCATGACGAAGTGTCATGTAGTAGTGGGCATTTCTAGTTTCATTCATCTCATCATTTGGAACACATGGAGCAATCTTTGCCAGATTTTTATCATAATCCCTTTTGTCAACTAAATTGACAGTTGACATAAAGTAACTCTGGTCTGCTTCGATGTTTTCCACGATTCCGTCATCTCTCCACAGGACTAGTCGTTGATGCATTGACGAAGGAACTGCTCCCACGCCATGGATCCACTCTCTTCCTAGCAGTAGGTTATAGTTGGCCTTGGCTTCGACAACCATAAACATGGTGGGCCTGCAACTTGAGCCTATTGTCAATTCCAACTGGACCACCCCCAGTGTTTTACCCACTTTTCCTTCATAATTGGATAGAACCATATTATGGGGCTTGATATCTCCTTCGCGGATTTCCAACCTTTTTAGCATGAAATGGGGAATCAGATTGACTGCAGCACCCCCATCCACTAGAACTTTGTTCACACCATGGACACCTACTTTCGCCCGAATGAAAAGTGGCTTGAGATGATTCTTCATTGTAGGCTCTGGACGTTCGAAGAACGCATTTTGTTCTTCAACAGCCCCATTGTCCATCACGTAGTAGCATACGGGCCTATGTTTCATTAAATCTGTGGTGTCTTCTTCCTCATATTCATTGATTTCGGTTTCCTGCCCGAATTCGCAGGGAAGCACAGACACTACGTTACAGTTCAGGTTAAATGAAGACTCCCCCTCCGATTCGAAGTTATCTGTTATCATATCTTCGTCCTCTTCCGGGCCTGGAGTGTATTCCTTTGGTCCGTCTTGTTGGTCTTCAGAAAAAAGCCTTCTGTTGACTGGAGGTTTCTCTTCCGTCTGACTTTTTGGTTTGTTGGTGCTCGATTCACCTTGTATCTTTGTTGAAGTATCCCCTTTGTTTGCCACAGCTTCTCTTTCAGCCTTTCGAATCCTTTGCTGTCTGCGCCACTGGGATCTTGACATGGGGTTCCTTCCTTTGTAATTTTCTAATCTGACTTCCTCCCTTTTTTGTGTGTTGAATTGCCTCCTGTATGTCACAGCATGGCGTGCATTTCGTTCAGCATTCCTCCATTTGTCTTTGCCTTTGTCATTTCTGGCTTGCAGCCATCTATCGGTTGGTACTTCAGCAGGGAGTTTGAAAGTCACTCTTCGAGCAACTTTGGGGTGAGGGCTATCAGGTCTTCGCTGTTTGTATCTGCTGTCGAAACGCGGACCCATCTGGGCAGTTTCTTGATGGCTCCAGCAAGGGGCGAAGGGGATCGTTTTGAAGGCCCTAGCCATGCTTTGGTCATACACAGCAGAACATCTTGGGCACACCAAGCACTTAGTTGCCCCCTTGTAGCAGCGAAAAACAAACTCCAACAAACTCTCTCCAGCCTTGGGGTAGCATCTAAAAAGTTGGTTATCCTGGCGCCAATTGTTGCCAGTTCGAGCCCTCTGTACCCTTTCGAAATTTGCAGCAATTCTTTGGTTGCAGAGGATGCTGCACCTAGGGCACAGTATCATGCCTGGATCTCCTTTGTGGCATGACATGAGATAGTCTTTGAGAGTATCATCTCCAGTGTGATTGTCCCCCATCCTATGCTTTTCTTTTTCTAAGTATTTTTCCACTTCCTTCATCTCAGAACGGGGTCTTTCCATGTCCACCATATTTATTTCCAAATCCCCCTCTTTTGTTTCGTCATCGCCCCATCCTGTGGGCTTTATATCTTCGATCTGGACCCTCGAACTTTCTGGGGCAGAATATTTGACCAGATAGTCATATTTTCCACTGGGTTCCCCTAGAGTGTCCCATATTTCCTTCTGAGAGGGGACTGGCTGCGTAATTTGGACTTTCTCTAATTCCAACCTCAAGCCCTCAGTGACTTGCGTAAATCCTTCGTTGTGATCCCCTTGGCCTTCAGTAGCCTGGGTTTCTCCTACAACAGCCACAGGTCCAGCAATCGAAGTGTCTGGTGTATTCTGGATGCCTTCAATGACTTCCTCGCTGACTTCGACCATCACCCAGTTTTCGACTCCAATGTCCTTCTCTCCTGTTAGGGTGTCGCTTCGATCAATTTCCACCATGTTGACTTCTCCAATGCATGCAGGCTCGGAGTAGTTGGTGTCTGCGACGTCCAAAGGATCTTCGTCCACTTTCATCTTCACCTTATCAGCAAACTTTAATCTGCCATCTTTGATTGCGTTTTGAATCAAATCCCTGAAAAGAAAACATTGTGAGGTCTTGTGGCCTAGGAAACTATGATATTTGCAAAATCCCCTTTTCTTCCTCTGGTCCAAAGGGGGTATTTTGACATTTGATGGCACAATTAGTTGGCCATCTTTGACAAGCAAGTCAAAGATTTCGTCACATTTAGTGACATCGAAGGTGTAAACCTTCTTTGGAAACTTATCACTTTTCTCATTTTCAACAATATCTTTCCCTTTCGTAGGAACTAACATTTTGCAGGAGTAAGGCGGGGCCTGTTTTAATTCAGCGAGGTCGATTTCGACCTCTTCGAATTCGAATTCAGGATATTCTTCTACTTCCTCAGTTCCAACATAGGAAATCCTTTCTTTCTTACTATTCTTAAAGACTCGGGCTTTTTCGGCTTTTAGTCTTTCGACCTGTCGAACCCTATCGGCTAACTGAGCCATATCCCTCAAATGCTGAGTATCTAATTTCTTTCGAATAGAGTAATCCAATCCCCCAGCGGCCATTTCGACTAACTCATGCTCAGGCACTACTGTGTAACATCTGGATTTTAACAGCCTAAATCTATTCAAATAGTCATCAATGGGTTCAGTGAACTTTCTCTTAACACTGGCCAATTCCTTCAGACTTATTTTCGATTGTCCCATGTAAAATTGTTCATGGAATAATCTCTCTAAAAGGGTCCAAGTGTCAACAGACCCAGGAGGCAACGTGGTAAACCAAGTGAAGGCATTTTTTGTCAAGGAACTTGGGAAATATTTGATTCTGAGATCTTCATTATTGGCTATATCCCCCGCTTCGGTTAAATATCTCGCTATGTGTTCGACTGTTGACTCGTTGGTATCCCCAGCGAACTTTGTAAATTTAGGGACTTTGTATCCCCTTGGTAAATCAGTATGCATTATACAATCTAATATAGGAGAAGCGTAATTTGGCCTCCTCATTCCCATATTGAGGCCGTTTTGGGTCATGATCCTCTCTATCATGGTGGTCAGATTATTTTCTGCCAAGATGTTATCGTTTCGAATCCTATGAACGACAGCATCGGCATCTTGGTTTCGACCAACCAAAACAACTCCCCTAGGTTGTTCTCCTCGAAATTCTAGGGCTTCTGGTCTTTCGATCCTTGCCCCTGGTTCCATAACTTCCCTTTGTGGGCCCGGAATTATTGGGGCTTCTAACCTTGGTGCTCTGGCCCCTAAGTTAACCTCTTCTCTGGGTGGTCTATGAATTGGGTCGTTGGCAATTTGTTCTATAACAGGCACGTTTGTTCGAAATCCCGCCTGGTTCTGCCTACGCCTTTCTGTGGGAGCAAAGAAATCTGCTATTCGACTCATATTGTCAGCGTTTTCCCTGTTCGTCACAGTCACATTCTGAACTATTGGGGCGAATATTTCCTGCATGGTTTGCGCTAACACCCCTATCATATTGTGGTTGCTGTCATCCATCAATTGCCTAAAAGCCAACTGGTTATCTGTGGTTAGGATAGGCAACGTGCTATAACCCACTGACCCTTGGTTATTTGACATAAATTGGTTTGCCCCAGACCCAGATCCTAGTTGTGGGGATGAATCCGATGTGGAATTGTGTAAACCTGCCATAAAAGATGTTGGCATTCCGTAAGAAGAACTTCTAATTCTATTCCCATCGAAGCCGGGTGGTCTAGTTGATGGAGTGGCGAAATGGGATTGTGTCCCAGGTGGCGGAACGAATCCCCCAGGGTAGCCCATAGTTCCAGTATTTCCTAAGATCGAACTGTTGGTTGATATGCCACTTACTCCGTTGGTGGCCATGTTACTGGTTGAAGATGCAACAGCCTGTGCATTCGAAGGGATTACATTAGATGCTCCGCTCGAAATGGACGCGTTAGTGCCTGTTGCCTGTGGGCCACCTTGGTCTCCCTGTTGATTGTCTGAATTAGACATTTTGTCCAAACGTTTTCTTCTGGATAAAGGTTGGTTGCTGTTGGTTATCTTACCACTTCTCAGGTTCATAAAACAGCAAACTTCTTAGGTTCCTACGTTTCTGGGATGGCTATGTCTTGACAATCCTTAATTCTGATATCCAACTATTGGTCCCACCAGGTGTGCCAATTTGTTTCCAGTGATTTCTGGTAAACAACCGCTAGTCTTCCAAACTATCGAATAATCTTTATTAACGCTACTCAATCTCTTTGGTAACTCACAGGATCGACTAGATTGATCCTAGGACTCCTTGGATATTAAGGTTACTCTCACAATCGAACAATTATTCATGGGTGCTATTGTACAAATGTTTGGTTTATTTCGATCCCTCTCTCTAAGAGTTTAAAAATGTGGTCAAAATGTATGTGAAAACTAAGTTATACGAATAATTGCTAATTGTAATGCTGATTGAAAAGACATATAAAACTGTATGGAAAATGAAGTAACTGGTTTCGACCCATAAAACATTTAACACAAAAGGTTTCTGGAATGTGGAAGTTTAAAATGTGAAGAAAGCGTTTAATGCAAGAAATCTAGAAATGACTTTAAGTGAAAGTACATGTTTGAAGAATAATACTTGAAAGTAAAGGTATTGAGAGCGTAAAAGTTCTCTGAAATATAGAGTGCTCGAAATATAAAGAAAGCAGTAAAATGTAAAACTTTGAAGAAAAGACTTTGAAATGAAAAGACAGTAGATAAAGAAACTTGCAAATGTTATTCGACAGAAAAAAAAAGAAGGAAAGTGCTGGAAATAGTAAAAAGGCTTTTATTAAATTAGAAATACATGGTGCTATCATACATACATTTCTCTTGCATTCGTTTCCCTTGCCATGTGGTAGTTTGAATGTTATTGAGTATTTTGTATAACAGATATGACACACTGAAATCCTAACACTAAGACTTCTATTTATACTAACTCGACCCTAACGGTCTCGCTACAAGATCATGCCACGTTTCGAACATGCAAGACAATGCTACTTTCATCTTTCCACGTGTCCCCAAATGCTCCAACACATAACTTTCAAACTTTGAAAGTCCCGCTTTCATTTAAATTTTAAATGCTTTGGTGTTTCTCTGTTTCGAACGCTCTTCTCAGACCTAGCTTCGCTGCTGTTTCGAGACCCCTTTGGATACGCTCCCATGATCACCGTTCGAAGCTTCAAGCTTTGACACACTCATTCGAAACACTGCTTCTGCAATTTCGAAGCGTGGTGTTTTAATTCCATTTCGATCAGAACTTCTAGCTCTTTTTGAATTCTAAATAACACTATCAAAATCTTCAGCCAACAACATGGTATATAGAAAAATAGCGATTAGCCCGTCTTTGATCAGAAATTGGGCGCGACCTAAGCATTGAATTCGTTGGAAGCTCTTGGTTCTAATGGTACCAGTCTCGTGTCTCAATTTTTCTTTGAACGTAAAGCCCCAAATTTGAACCTCTACAACCCTAAAACGCTCCAATGGTGGATTCTCATATGATGCATGAAAACTCAATTAAAACATATGGTTAGCTTTAGAATGCTTAGATTAGTGTAAATCAGTAAAGAAAACACATGAAAAATGTATGTAATTCAATATGCGATTATGAATATATTTCTGAAAAGTGGGACATGCTTCTACCGTTTCTCGGTGTTAGAGCTTATGATTTTGATTCAGGAAGTTCCCTTGATATCTCAGGAAGGTGATAGAATGGTCGTTTGGCCTTGAAACCTGCTAAAAATAGGAGAACAGTTTTGACTTTCTTCACCAAAATTGCAAAGTGCATAAGAGGTTTTGGGCGCAGCTTTTTGGTCCTGGTCTTTAGGTCTAGCTTGTGGCTTATGTATGGAGTGTATTAGGGTTAAATTCTGAGCCAAGGGATCAAAGCATTGATGTAGAGAATATTTGATTTTCATGGCATAATTTTTCAATCTTTTCCATGCCTATTTGATACCAATCATGTCCAAATCACATTGATTCTTTCCCTATCTGATTTGCACGAAATCTTGGAGATGTTTCATGCATAAAAAGATTTAAAAAGTTTGCTTTGGTATTTTTCACATATTTATTTTATTAAATGAATTAATAGCAATTTAAAAATTCAAATAAATAAATAAAAATGATGAATAACTTCCCTTTGGACCAAATGGTCGTGCACATGCTTTGGATGATGAATCTTGGAAGAAAATGTGGCCCATTAGCAATTTTAAGACATTTGAAGCAAAGTTGACTTTTCAAAATATCCAAAAATTTCCCAACTTCCACAAGGCATATCTTGCTCAATTTTTAAGCTTTGCTCATGTTCTTGGACATTTTGGAAAGGTCTTGAAGTCCTCTAACCAATGTCTTTGGTCCCATGTAATTTTGATTTACCAATCTCAAGTTATGGCCTTTGACTTAAAGTCCCTTTTTGTTGACTTTTGAAAATGATCTATAATGTTGAAATTGATAACTTTTTGTGAGAGCATATCTTGGACTTGAAGTGTGAAGAGGAGTTGTAGGAAATGTCTTTCTCATCAAAATGAGCTTTGGATGGATTTTTTCTGATAAACCATGTGGAAGTTATGCCTTGGTCAAGTTACAGTTGACTTTTTCAATTGTCCAAATATGGAAACTTTTGCATCTTGAGACTTTTTGAGTCATACTTTGAAAATCATGATCAAGCATTGATCAAATGATGTTTGTGGCTTCAAAATGAGATGTTGACCAAAAATTTGAACTTTTGACTGTCAAATGACCATTTTGCCCCTATAGTTGACTGTAGTGCAATTAGGGTTTTTGACTGTGCAATTTTGTGCTGTAAGTCTTGAAACTTGGTATGAGGATGCTTGACCATGTTTGTAGGCATGTTGGACTTGATTGGACCCTTGGAAACTTCAATTTCTTTGCCATAACCAAAACCCTAGTTTTTGACTGTTAGGAGGCCCTTGAACTGTGCAACCCTTGGGGAGATTTTGAAGCTTTGACTTGGCAAATCTTGAAGAATATGGGAGGGAAAATTTTGGGGTACAACAGTTGCCCCTGTTCAATCTTCTTAGACCTGAGGATGCAGATTGGCTGACGTGCCTTTCGTAATCCGAAGGTGGAAGATGATTGAACACTAAAGTGCCCAGAAATTTGCGCTCACATAGTAGTGTGATGATGGGAATGGGCTTATAGATGCCATTTGGAGATTGATGGATAGGATGATGGGCTTATAGATGCCATGCTAAGAGGTGATGGATAGGTGGATGGGCTTATAGATGCCATCTGGATGTCGATCGCGTAAGAGATTCCTTAGCGAGAACTTGCGTACCTGCAAAAGAAAATGATTACATGGCCTGTTACAGGAGCTGGTCTTCAGATTCTTTGTATAGATGTGTCCTGACTGGTTACGGGAGCTGGATCTGGATCTTCAAAAGGTGATGAATGAACCAGGGATGGTTACTACCTCAACAGGAACGATGAGAGAACCTTGGACAATTACTACCTCAACAGGAACGCTGAGAGAATCTGGGGACGATTACTACCTCAACAGGAACGCTGAGAGAATCCGGGGACGATTACTACCTCAACAGGAACGCTGAGAGAATCTTGAGCGACTTCAACCTCAACAGTAACGCTGAGAGAATCTTGGATATCTTCTACTGAGTCTTTATTAGGAAAATCTGTTAGGGGTCGATTTAGCTGGACTAGAGAAGGCATTTGACTGGATAAGAAACAGAAAAATCTTAGGGTCGATTTAACTAAACCGGTCTAGGTCTTGAAATCTTCAACTGGATAAGAAACAGGGAGATCTTAGGGTCGATCTGACTGAACCAGAGAAGGCCTTTGACTGGATAAGAAACAGAAAAATCTTAGGGTCGATTTAACTGAACCGGTCAAGGTCTTGAAATGTCTTCAACTGGATAAGAAACAGGGAGATCTTAGGGTCGATCTGACTGAACCAGAGAAGACCTTGGACTGGATAAGAAACAGAAAAATCTTAGGGTCGATTTAACTGAACCGGTCAAGGTCTTGAAATGTCTTCAACTGGATAAGAAACAGGGAGATCTTAGGGTCGATCTGACTGAACCAGAGAAGACCTTGGACTGGATAAGAAACAGAAAAATCTTAGGGTCGATTTAACTGAACCGGTCAAGGTCTTGAAATGTCTTCAACTGGATAAGAAACAGGGAGATCTTAGGGTCGATCTGACTGAACCAGAGAAGGCCTTTGACTGGATAAGAAACAGAAAAATCTTAGGGTCGATTTAACTGAACCGGTCTAGGTCTGGAAATCTTCAACTGGATAAGAAACAGGGAGATCTTAGGGTCGATCTGACTGAACCAGAGAAGGCCTTGGACTGGATAAGAAACAGAAAAATCTTAGGGTCGATTTAACTGAACCGGTCAAGGTCTTGAAATGTCTTCAACTGGATAAGAAACAGGGAGATCTTAGGGTCGATCTGACTGAACCAGAGAAGGCCTTTGACTGGATAAGAAACAGAAAAATCTTAGGGTCTATTTAACTGAACCGGTCTAGGTCTTGAAATGTCTTCAACTAGATAAGAAACAGGGAGATCTTAGGGTCGATCTGACTGAACCAGAGAAGGCCTTTGACTGGATAAGAAACAGAAAAATCTTAGGGTCGATTTAACTGAACCGGTCTAGGTCTTGAAATGTAGCTGAGAACTTAACTGAATCTTTCCTGAAAGGTGAAGGTCAGTCATATGCAATGCATGATGTGGATCAAGCAATGATGTTCTCAACATAAATGAGTTTGTGAGATATGATGTGTATATGCATGCTATAATGTAGGGAAATATGATGTTTATGAATGTGTCTTTTCGTCTAGGAAAGTAAATCCTTGACGGGTGCCGGGAAGTTGAATCCTGGGCTGATATGGAGAATAGATTTTGCTTCCGCTGGGGATGATAGTTGCAAGAATACCAGTAGGAGAAGATAACTCCGTTGGGGAATAAGCTTGGCGAATGGATTACCCTGCGGGGAGAAAAGTACTCTAGCGATCTTGCCGGGAAGCCATACTCTGTGGGGAGAGAGGTACTTTGTTGAGATGTTGATAGTAACTTCGCTGGGGATACCGTTGATGTTGGAAGTGTTAATAGACTTCGCTGGGGATAAGAAGACTTCGTCGAGGACGCTCTTTCCGTGGCTTTTGGCTGAGGATAACCCAGTTATATCCTGGTAAGGAAATAACTCTTTGAATAAAGCCGGGGGACGCGTTCGTGCTCTGCGAGTAATAAGCTTCCAGAATCTACTGGGGATAAGCTTACTGCTTGGGGAGATGGATTCCAACTTTCTTGGGGAAACTGGATTGGACTCTCCTGGGGAAGTTTTTGAACTGTATCGGGGAATTGATTCCTTTGAACATTCGATATACCGCCGGGGAACAATCTTTAGGTCAAGATTGCCGGGGATGCTTGTTAAGAATGTATATATACTGCTGGGGAATGTTGAGATCTGCGGGAGGATACCCAACTTCCTTAAGTTTGATAATAGCTTTGCTTGGGGAGAGTGCATTGACTTGCTGGCTCACTCTCTGGGGAATTGGGATGTACTGGTTATGTTCTTCAGATGAACTCACCTTGGTACCTTGGAGGACATAACAATTAGATTACTTAGACAACTCTTTATTGCCCCTATTTCTAATGTTACCTGTAATTAATCCTTTGTTTCGTATGCAAATATTCATGAATTAGCAAATTATTGTCAATGCATATATCATAAATTGAACCTTGGACGTTCTTCGCAAAACAAAACAGAAAAGGAAGAGCAATTGGCAATTTTAACTGAAAAGTGATTTTTTTGTATTGATTTTGAATTTGCCTGTAAAATAGGCGTTTATGTACAAGAGGCTGACGTCCTAGTAAGAGAACGCCGCCGAACAAAAGAGTTTATACAGTTTTGTACAAGAGAAAATAAAACAGCTGTGTGAAATGAATGATCCACTGGGTTTCAACTCTGCTATCGCCTTTATATCTCCGAGCGTCTCATCACTTGATGACCTTAGTTGAAGATGAAGCTGACTGATCGATGCTGTCTGAGCTTGATGTAGATACCAGATTCTGGATGCAAAGTGATCCAATGAGACATAGTATTACGCTTTATCCCTAACTTTTGCCTGGACCGCCCTTTCGGGTTTTCAGTCCACCGGGATACCCATTTTTGCCCAAGCCGCCTTTTCAGGTTTTCGACTTGCCGGGTGTACAGATTTTTCATTTCATCCCTTCATTTTGCCCGAACCCTTTTGGTTCGCCGGGAAGCCCTAATTTTTGCCTAGGTATGTCAACCTAGCGGGTCTTTTTCATGCGTAGTATCTTTTTACTATGTCTGCATTGGCGGGGTGAGGAAGGTCGTCACCATCCATGTTGGTTAGAATCATGGCTCCTCCTGAGAACACATGTTTAACCACAAATGGCCCTTCGTACGTAGGGGTCCATTTGCCCCTTGGATCACTCTGAGGAAGGATAATACGCTTGATTACCAGATCCCCGACTTGATATTCTTGTGGTCTGACCTTTTTGTTAAATGCCCTGATCATCCGTTTTTGATACGTCTGACCATGACAGATAGCAGCAAGCCTCTTTTCATCAATAAGGTTTAATTGATCAAGTCGTGTCTGGATCCAATCATCTTCATTCAGATCTGCATCCTTCATTATCCGGAGAGAGGGTATTTTCACTTCGATCGGTAAGACTGCCTCCATGCCGTAGACCAAGGAGAAAGGAGTTGCCCCGGTTGACGTCCTGACTGAGGTACGGTACCCATGTAGAGCGAACGGTAACATCTCGTGCCAATCTTTATAAGTCACTGTCATCTTCTACACGATTTTCTTGATATTCTTATTCGCTGCTTCTACAGCCCCATTCATCTTCGGTCTGTAAGGGCAAGAGTTATGGTGCTGTATCTTAAACTGCTCGCAGAGCTCAGTGATCATCTTGTTATTGAGATTGGTACCGTTATCTGTAATAATTCTTTCAGGGACGCCGTATCGACAGATCAGGTTGTGCCGAATGAACCGTGCCACAACAGTCTTGGTTACCGTAGCGTAGGAAGCTGCTTCCACCCACTTCGTGAAGTAATCAATCGCTACCAGGATGAAGCGATGTCCATTGGATGCCGTAGGTCTGATTCACCGATCATATCTATGCCCCACAATGCGAACGGCCAAGGCGCAGTCAGAACATTTAGAGGAACTGGAGGAACATGCACCTTGTCTGCATATATCTGGCATTTATGGCATGTCCGAGAATGTTGGTAACAGTCTGCCTCCATTGTGGACCAGAAATACCCTGCCCGAAGGATTTTCTTCGCCATAGTGTGTCCACTGGAATGTGTTCCGAAGGTCCCTTCATGTAGCTCTTCCATAATCCTTTCTGCTTCTGTCTTGTCCACACAACGTAGTAAAGTCGAATCATGGTTTCGCTTATACAGGATGTCGTTGCTAAGGAAGAACTTCGCTGCGAACCTTCTTAGAAACTTCTTATCCTTGACAGACGCACCTTCAGGGTATTCCTGAACTTCCAAATATCTCTTCACTTCATGGTACCAAGGCTTCTCAGTCACCAATTCAGTCTCGAGATCACAACAGTATGCCGGTTCGTCCAGTTTCCAGATGATGATCCGGGGAGCCTCATTATCCCATTTGACCTTGAACATAGAAGACATTGTAGCTAACGCGTCCGCCAGCTGATTCTCCTCTCTCGGAAAGTGTTCGAAGGTTATCTTTGTGAAGTGGGGGATCAAGGTCAACACACATTCCCTGTAAGGAATAAGATTCGGATGTTTCGTATCCCACTCTCCTTTAATCTGATTGATCACAAGAGCGGAATCTCCGAAGACACTCAGAAACTTGATCCTTAGGTCGATCGCAACTTGAAGACCCATGATGCACGCCTCATACTTCGCCATGTTGTTGGTACAGTTGAAACATAGTCGGGCAGTGAGTGGAGTATGAGTACCTTGAGGGGATATGATTATAGCACCGATACCGTTACCCAAAGTATTGGAGGCTCCGTCAAAGTGCATAGACCATTGGGATCCTTCCTCAGGTCCTTCATCCGGTCCAGGTACTTCACAATCAGTCACAATCATGATGCTCTCGTCCAGAAACTTGAAGTTCATTGACTGATAGTCGTCTACTGCCTGATGCGCCAAGTGGTCTGCCAATACACTACTTTGATGGCTTTCTGGGTTGTGTACTGGATGTCGTATTCTGTCAAGATCATCTGCCATCTTGCTATTCTCCCAGACAGAGCAGGCTTTTCAAATATGTACTTTATAGGATCCATCTTTGAGATCAACAAGGTAGTGTGAGTCAGCATATACTGTCTCAGCCGGCGAGCAGCCCATACCAAAGCGCAGCAAGTTTTCTCAAGCAGTGAGTATCGGGTCTCACAGTCGGTAAACTTTTTGCTAAGGTAATAAATGGCATGCTCTTTTCGGCCAGACTCGTCATGCTGCCCCAGCACACACCCCATTGAGTTATCAAGTACCGTCAGGTATAGTATCAGAGGTCTCCCTTCAACCAGTGGCATAAGGATGGGTGGCTCTTGGAGATACTCTTTGATTCTGTCAAAAGAAGCCTGACATTCATCATTCCAACGTACTACCTGATCTTTCTTCAGCAGCTTGAAGATTGGCTCACAGGTAGCAGTCAGGTGCGAGATGAATCGAGCAATGTAATTCAGGCGTCCTAGAAAGCCTCTGACCTCTTTCTCTGTCTTAGGAACTGGCATCTCTTGAATAGCTTTAACCTTGGCAGGGTCCACTTGAATACCCTTATCACTTACAACGAAGCCTAGCAAATTTCCAGATCTTACCCTGAAGGTGCACTTGTTCGGGTTCAACCTCAGCTTGTACAACTTCAGACGGTCAAATAACTTCTGCAGATGATCTAGGTGTTCTTCCTCAGTCTGGGACCTTGCGATCATGTCATCAACATACACTTCTATCTCATGATGGATCATGTCATGAAATAAAGCAACCATGGCACGTTGGTAGGTTGCCCCAGCGTTCTTCAGTCCAAAATGCATGACTTTGTAGCAGAAGGTGCCCCACTGAGTAACAAAGGTAGTCTTTTCCATGTCTTCAGGGGCCATCTTGATCTGATTGTAACCTGAAAAACCATCCATGAAAGAGAACACCTTATGCTGAGCTGTATTGTCAACAAGGACATCAATGTGAGGTAGGGGGAAGTCATCTTTGGGGCTGGCCCTGTTCAGATCCCTGTAATCGACACACATTCTGACCTTACCGTCCTTATTTGGTACCGACACCACATTAGCAACCCATTGAGGGTAAGAAGTCACTGTGAGGAACCCGACATCAAACTGTTTCATAACCTCGACTTTGATCTTCTCCGACATCTCTGGACGCATACGGCAGACCTTTTGCTTAACCGGAGGGCAGTCTTCCTTAGTAGGCAAGTGATGGACCACAATATCGGTATCCAACCCGGGCATGTCTTCGTAGGACCAGGCAAATATCTCCACATAATCATGTAGCATCTGAGTCAACCGTTGCTTCACGCTGAGCTCTAGGTTGGCACCAATCTTAACCTCTTTTCTGTCTGTATCAGTACCCAGATTTATTGTTTCCACTGGCTTTTCCTGTGGTTGAATTGCCCTCTCTTCCTGGAGTAACAGTCTTGCAAGCTCGCCAGGCACTTCGCAATCATCTTCACCTTCGTCTTCGGCTAAGTTGATCGGATTTTCGAAGTCATAACTGCCAGTAGCAGAGTGTGGATTGAAACCTGTATGAGTGAGTGTGTGTAAATACAGCTGTTTTATAATATATAAAGAAAGGAAAGAAAGAAAAGGAGCATAAGATTTGAAATGCGAGAAAACGTCCAAGATTTTTATTCATGATATATGAAATGACAATTTATATGCCCTCACAAATGAAGCCACGGTGCCCCGGGTAAGACACTGGGCCATAGAGTTTTAATTCATTATTACAAATAACAAAACAAAGAATTCATTACTCAGTGACAAGAGAAACAAGGAGATTGTCCTTTGCAATCCAATTGCTAGGTTCACTGTCGGTTGCCGGGTAAATCCAGCTGTCGAACTCAGCTTCATCCACTTCATCCTCATCCCCAATAGCATTCGCTCCATGAGCAGGCAGGGGAGCTGTCACTACATTAGGCTTCTCAGATGCCTCAAATTGTACCTCCTTCGTATCAATAAGGTCCTGCAGCTTATTCCTTAAGGCCCAGCAGTCAGCAGTGGAATGCCCCGGGCTATCGGAGTGATAAGCACAACGGGCATTTGGATTGTATTTTGGAGAGGCAATATTCACAACTTTTGGGGCCTCCCTGACAGTCACTAAGTTGGTGGACAGCAACTGCGGCAAGATCTGCGATAGGGTCATACTCAAACGGGTGAACTCCCTTCTGGGTCTTTCAGCCCTTTGAGGATTGGTTTGCCGAGGAGCAGCAGCAGGCTTAGCAATCATCACCGCGTTGACAGATTGGCGGTGCTCAGGTTTCTCTTGTCTTCTAGACCCGTATACAGCATTGGCCTCCTTCTTAAAGGGCTTCTTCTCAGAACTTGACGATGCACCCTTCTGAATTTTGCCAGACTTCATCCCAGCCTCTATTCTCTCTCCAGTCAGGATAAGATCAGTAAACCCTGCAGACGAGTTACCGATAAGATGGTTGAAAAATGGCCCAGATAGGGTCCCCAAGAACATATCCACCAACTCCCGGTCAGTTAACGGAGGCTGCACCCTGCCAGCCAGATCCCTCCACTTCTGTGCATACTCTTTAAAACCTTCGCTTGACCCTAGCGAAATACCCTGGAGTTGGGTACGTGTAGGGGCAAGGTCGGCATTATATTGATACTGCTTGTAAAAAGCAGTAGCCAACTCCTCCCAGTTACGAACCTTGGTCCCATCCAGCTGATAGAACCATTCGAGATGAGTCCCTGAAAGACTCTCCTGGAAGAAGTGGATCCACAAGTTCTTGTCCACTGAGTACGGATGAATCTTCCGCACATAAGACCTGAGGTGTAACTTGGGACAAGACGCCCCGTCATACTTGGTAAAGGATGGTGCTTTGAACTTATGAGGAATGATCACACCAGTAGACAAACCCAAATCTCCAAAATCCAGCCCAGGCACCTGTTGGATCTCCATTGTATTCAGTCTGTCCTCCAGTTGCTTGTATCTGTCTTCTGCAGGAGGATACTGTTCCTCATCAAAATCAGTCTCGTTGTCAGAGACTACCGGACTAGGACCTTTTCCCCCTTGGGGACTGCTCTTGCCTATAGAAGAACCAGCCTCTTCGTTCTGCAGAGTGTTGCCAAACCTTCGGCCCGAGTTAAAAAGAACAGTTCTCTTCTTCTTCTTCTTTTCTTTCTTCAGGAGCAGAGCCTTCAGCTCTTCTTGGCCCTGAGCCAAACCCATGATTAGTTCCTGAAATTGCGCGTTCTGCGCCTGAAGAGCCTTGATAGACATCTCAATTGATGATGAGTCAGGATTCATGATGCTGAAATAAACAGCGAAGAACAGTAAGCAACCTGAAAAGAAGAAAACCTGCTATGCACGTGATGAATGGAATGCGTATGATTTATGTTTTCAAAGACAATCGGGAATCAACTCTGTAAACCAAAAGGAACACACTTCATTAGATTCAACTTTGAAACTTAAATTATTCAACAGGTTTCCCTTAGGCGTTACATGAAAGGAAATACTGAAAAGGGAAATAAAACTGTAAAAGAACATCCAGAGCTCCTTATTGATCCCATGGTCTCCTCTTCTCAGTACGGATGTAGTCATTTAGAGCTCGCTCATTCTCCAATTGCTTTGTCAGCTTCTGGATCTTCAACTCCTGCTCGTTGAACTTTTCCCGGTAAGAATCCCGCTCTTCTCGCAGCTGCGACCAAGATCTCTTTAATGTCTCATAATCAGTGGGTATCTGAGGAGGAAGGACAGTTGGAGGAACACCATCTTTGTCAGGATACTCAAGAATGATACGTCTGACGGCTTCGTATGGCATACCTAACTTCTGAGCACGGATGAGAACCCATTTGTAGTAGGCTTCCATAGGTAAAGAAGTCTTTGGCCCCAACTCTTGTGGGTCAGCTTTATGAACTTTGTCCCAAGCCTTGATGAACCTACGACGCAGCTCGTCACTATCCACCTGAAACTCAAAACTGATGTGAGGCACCAACATCTCATGGGGGCCTGCTCTTTTGGCTCTTCCAAACTGACGGAGTGCTAGACATGGATTGTAAGAGATTCCTCCTTGGGTACCAATCAGAGGAACATTAGGGTATTCCCCGCATCGATCAATAATAGCTATCTCATCCAAACCTCTGCAAGTCCAAATGATGTCTTTATCGGTGAGAGACATTAACCTATGAGCCCAACCTCTTCCTTCTTGGTTCTTCAGTACAAACTTAGGGAGGTGCGAAATAAACCACCTCACCAACAAAGAGATATAACACCACAGGGTTCCTCGTCTTTGGGCAGTACGAGCATGAAGTTGTTGCAGGATGTCACCCAAGAGAGTGGGTACCGGATTCTGAGACATAAAGATCCTTATGGCAGTGCCATTGATGAAATTGTCAGGATTAGGAAACAAGACTAACCCATAGATCAAGAGAGCCAAGATGTCTTCATATGCCCTAAAGTCCAGGTCATTCCAGAAGCTGTTAGCTTTACCAATCAGAAACTTGGCCAAGAAACCCTTAACTCCGCTTCTAGTTACCCAGTTGTCCATTACCTCTTGATGTGTCAAGGGAAGAGCTGCAGCAACCTCCTCAAGCCTGAGGGTCTTTTCCCAACCAGTAAAGGGAGTCTGATCCAAGATAGGGATACCAAGCAAATCAGAGAACTCTTCCAGGGTAGGGACCAGCTGGAAGTCTTGAAAGGTGAAGCACTGGTACAGAGGGTCATAGAACTGGGTCAGAACACTCATCAACTATTGATCCCACTTTGCAGTGACTAAGCTGAGAAGAGAACCATGCCTCTGAATGAAGGAAGTGGTATTTGGAATTCTGCTAACCAACTCTTCAAGCAACTCAGGTGAGTGAACAAAGTTGAACCGGATAGTATTCCTTCGCACGGGCATCATGGTGTCCTACAAAACAGAGCAAAGGTGAAACCCTCTTGTCTTTGAAATGGTCAGTCCTTATGCAGGATGCATGCAATGCTCATGATGTTATGATGTTATGATAAAGCACACCACAAATAGATACAAAGGCAAACATGGTAAGGCACACAAGTCACACAAGACAGACCCTTAAAGTTTAGGCCAGCATGAGGTCTAGGTATTACCCTCTTTCAGTTTGTTGGTTCATACCTGTCCTATCAAAGTAACCGGGTTCTTAGAGGATCCCAATATCATTGACTACCCTCAATCGGTCATAACTCCAGCATCGCAATCTTTTCTTGCGGCCAGAACCATCACGAGAGTTTAGCCTCAATGGGCGTAGCATACTGCTACTGTTCTAATGGCCAAGTTGTGTCATTTAAGGTTCTAAGGTTGTTGGTGCTTAATGACTCCTCAGAAGACCCATATTCTCCTCGTTGCAACACAAGGGATATCGGTACAGACCAAGGTGCCACACCAACGTAGCCACTGTTTCACCCGTGTCGGTCTACGCCAGACAGGTCCCTCACAGCTTATGCTACCTAAACAGGATATCCCCAGATCCGGGTTAGGATCTATGTAACTCCCATGCAACCCACAAATTTAACGCAGACAAGTCAATACAATTGAAAACACAGTTATGAACTAACCCTAACGTACACCTCACTTTAAATTTAAGTCCCCAGCTGAGTCGCCAGTACTGTGATCGGTGGATCTGGAACTGACTTTTTAAAGCTGGTTCGCGAAATGTCGCGGTAAGCAAGAGTCGCCACCGTCTTTTATTTTCTCCAAATGGAAAGGACAAAAGCACAGAAAAATTCCTTAAAGAGATTGCTCTCGGTTCGGGAGGTAGGTTATAGAAAGGGAAGGTGTTAGCACCCTTTCTAACCATGGTTATCCATGGGCTCTTAGATACTTGCTCACTTGTGTTTTCAAAAATGGTTTGTTTGCTTTTCAACTGTGGGTTTTTAAAAAAGTTTCTTTGAAAATTCCAGTTCGACTCTTGTATCGGTCCTCAAGAGTGTTTGAAAAATTGCTTTCGAAAGCTTTTTGAAAAGGTGTCGGTGTGAAAAGTATTTTTGATTTGTTTTGAAATTAGAGCAAGTATCTAGAGTCGTCTACCTACCCTAAGGAATTCGTCTGTGTAAGTGTCCTTAAAGTAGTGCCATCCCACCATTGAGAGGTAGGTAGCACCACCGTTGGAGGTGTTCGGGTCAATTCGAGGTTCGGGACATGGTGATCACCAGAGCAACGGGAAGATACCTTAGAAGCTACCCCCATGCCAGGTTCCCGGATCATGAGGACTTACTAAGACATCCTCTACTCGACGATCACCTTTCGAGGGGCAAGGCAACAGTGAGGCGTACCCTAGGGGTGGTGTGTGATTTGTGTGTCGTTTTCAGATATTTTATCTTGTTCATGTCATGGGTGATCTACGCTTTTGTTTTTATTTTAACATTCATTCTTGCATGCAATTTATTAGCAGTTAAAAGTTGCGAGAAATATAAAGTTCCTAAACTATTACAAAGGCGCGGGTCCACATCGCCAAATTTAATCCAGGACCCGATTTGACATAAAATAAAGATGCGAGAAATATAAATGTTTGATTTACACGGCTTTGGGAGAATTACATTAAAAGAAGAAGTAAAATAAACGCGCGAATTGAAATTACGATCGAATGCGAGGGCGTTGGACACTTTTTAATGAAATTAAATTATATTAACAAATTAATTGAATTAAAATGAAAAGAAATTATTTTTTGAGTTTTTGTATTTATGAATTTTTTTAATGAGAACTAAATGAAATTAATTAATTAACCCTAATTCTAGTTATTTTTTAATTTATTAAGAAAAGCATTAAAATTTAACCTAAAATTAAACCTAATTAATTAATATAATTTTATTTACAAAAATAATAATTAATAATTAATAATTAATAAAAGAAAAGAAAAAGGTAAAAGTAATTAAAACCTAATTCTACAAATTTTAAATTTATTAAGAAAGTGTTAAAGTTAAACCTAAATTTAAAAAGCTAAATTAATTAATGAGATTTATTTACAAAAAATAACATTTAAATAAAACATCTTTTTATTTTTGTCTTTTCTGATTTATTTTTGTTATTTTTATATTTTATGAAAATAAATTAATTTAAAGAATTAAAGGGAAATTAATTAAACAAATAAGATAGAGAAGAAATTGAAAGAGAGCAAACCCTTGGGGGTGCTGACCCCAGTTTGGAGGTCATATTGTGGCAATTAGGCCCAGTGATTTAAGGCCCTTTCTGACTTTTCATGGGAGCATGTGTATGCGTTGACTGCAGCATTCCATAGACCTCAGATCCTGGCCATTGGATGGAGGTTGTGGGACAAGTGGCGTGCTAGAGCATGAAGTATATGATGCGCTTCTGGAGTGTGCGCTGCAAGTTAGCATAGAAAGAAAAATAATAGGGAGAAAGTGAGGGGACCTGGGAATCGAACCCAGGTCCCAGAGTTTACCAAGTGCTTCGTCCACCAACTATGCCATTCACACGCTTTGTATATAATGTAACAAATAAATAATATAATGCAAAATAATGGTCAGTGGTTAATTTTCGCGCAAAAATTCAAATGAGCCAATCCCCTGAACACACCTCACCTTCTTCTCCAAGTGCCCTGCGTTTGCCTGAAAAACATAAACAAGATTGCGGGGGTTTTAAACCCCCACTACATGGTATATAGAAAAATAGCGATTAGCCCGTCTTTGATCAGAAATTGGGCGCGACCTAAGCATTGAATTCGTTGGAAGCTCTTGGTTCTAATGGTACCAGTCTCGTGTCTCAATTTTTCTTTAAACGTAAAGCCCCAAATTTGAACCTCTGCAACCCTAAAACGCTCCAATGGTGGATTCTCATATGATGCATGAAAACTCAATTAAAACATATGGTTAGCTTTAGAATGCTTAGATTAGTGTAAATCAGTAAAGAAAACACATGAAAAATGTATGTAATTCAATATGCGATTATGAATATATTTCTGAAAAGTGGGACATGCTTCTACCGTTTCTCGGTGTTAGAGCTTATGATTTTGATTCAGGAAGTTCCCTTGATATCTCAGGAAGGTGATAGAATGGTCGTTTGGCCTTGAAACCTGCTAAAAATAGGAGAACAGTTTTGACTTTCTTCACCAAAATTGCAAAGTGCATAAGAGGTTTTGGGCGCAGCTTTTTGGTCCTGGTCTTTAGGTCTAGCTTGTGGCTTATGTATGGAGTGTATTAGGGTTAAATTCTGAGCCAAGGGATCAAAGCATTGATGTAGAGAATATTTGATTTTCATGGCATAATTTTTCAATCTTTTACATGCCTATTTGATACCAATCATGTCTAAATCACATTGATTCTTTCCCTATCTGATTTGCACGAAATCTTGGAGATGTTTCATGCATAAAAAGATTTAAAAAGTTTGCTTTGGTATTTTTCACATATTTATTTTATTAAATGAATTAATAGCAATTTAAAAATTCAAATAAATAAATAAAAATGATGAATAACTTCCCTTTGGGCCAAATGGTCGTGCACATGCTTTGGATTTTGAATCTTGGAAGAAAATGTGGCCCATTAGCAATTTTAAGACATTTGAAGCAAAGTTGACTTTTAAAAATATCCAAAAATTTCCCAACTTCCACAAGGCATATCTTGCTCAATTATTAAGCTTTGCTCATGTTCTTGGACATTTTGGAAAGGTCTTGAAGTACTATAACCAATGTCTTTGGTCCCATGTCATTTTGATTTACCAATCTCAAGTTATGGCCTTTGACTTAAAGTCCCTTTTTGTTGACTTTTGAAAATGACCTATAATGTTGAAATTGATAACTTTTTATGAGTGCATTTCTTGGACTTGAAGTGTGAAGAGGAGTTGTAGGAAATGTCTTTCTCTTCAAAATGAGCTTTGGATGGAATTTTTCTGATAAACCATGTGGAAGTTATGCCTTGGTCAAGTTACAGTTGACTTTTTCAACTGTCCAAATATGGAAACTTTTGCATCTTGAGACTTTTTGAGTCATACTTTGAAAATCATGATCAAGCATTGATCAAATGATGTTTGTGGCTTCAAAATGAGATGTTGACCAAAAATTTGAACTTTTGACTGTCAAATGACCATTTTGCCCCTATAGTTGACTGTAGTGCAATTAGGGTTTTTGACTGTGCAATTTTGTGCTGTAAGTCTTGAAACTTGGTATGAGGATGCTTGACCATGTTTGTAGGCATGTGGGACTTGATTGGACCCTTGGAAACTTCAATTTCTTTGCCAGAACCAAAACCCTAGTTTTTGACTGTTAGGAGGCCCTTGAACTATGCAACCCTTGGGGAGATTTTGAAGCTTTGACTTGGCAAATCTTGAAGAATATGGGAGGACAAATTTTGGGGTACAACAAGTTGCATTCGATGACTGTACGATGACCCTCCACCTGTCCCTTCACATCCAATAGACGGGGCTACCTACCAACTAATGGTACGGATAACACTACCTCTAAAGGAGAATGAAAATAACGAGAAGGACCTTGAGTTGTTAAGACTGGTAATTGCTCTCTCACAAACATTTTCATACATCACTTTCAAAAATATTTTCTAAAAAAAAATTGTACGCGTTCTTGAGGGATGATACAAGAATCCTTACAAAGTTAGCCTTACATTGTCTTTTCAAAATATCTTCAAATCACACACAGATCAAGTTTTTAAAGTGAGATAGTGATTAAGAGCCCGTAGATAACTACAGATGAAAAGGGTTCTAACAACTTCCCTTTTCATAATTTACCCCCCAAACTCAAATTCTATCAAAGGTTTTTTCTGTTCTTTACACCTTTCCTAAATATTAGATAAAAGAAAAGTCGTTGGCGACTCTTGCTAACTGCATATTTGGATAAAACCAAAAAAGTCAGTTCTCACACTGTATTACACCTATTTCGAGGGACATGACCATTTTTCAAAGGCAACAAAGAGAGGTTACAATAGAGGTGAGAAGTGTGAATAATGTGTTAAATTCAGTTATTTATCTTGTATCCGGGTTATCTATCTGTAATACGGTGGGAGAAATGACTTTTGCATTTTATCATAAATGTGCGAATATCTAGAGTCGCCACCGACTTTTCTTTTATCCAATAAGGAAATGGTGAAAACAACATGAAGGACCTTTTGATAGATTTTGAGTTCGGGGGGTAAGTTATGAAAGTGAAGGTGTTAGCACCCTTTTCATCTGTAGTTATCTACATGCTTTTAATTTCTTAGCTCACTTTTGAAAATTGCTATTTTGTGTAAGTACTTTGAAAATATTTTGAAAAGCCAAAGTACGGCTAACTTTGTAATGGTTCTTGTATCAGTCCTCAAGAATGCGTACAAAGTGTTTTTGAAAATATTTGTTGTTTTGAAAGTGATGTGTGAAAAATGTTTTGTTTGTGAGAAAAATTGTGAGCAAGAAATTAAGAGTTTCTTACCCACTAAAGGTCTTTCTTATTCTTTTCATTCTCCTTTAGAGATAGCACTATTCATACCATTAGTTGGTAGGTAGTTCCATCTATTGAAGGTGAAGGGACAATCGAGGGTAATTGTATGGTCATCGAAGACAACTAATAAAGATACTTTAGCAATTTATCACAGGGACTAGATCATCTGTTTGTAGGCAACATCGAAGGGTCATCGAGTGACTGTGATCTTTATTCGAAGGGACTTTACTAAAGTATCCCTAATGTCGAGGGAAATGACCAATTATCCGAAAGGCAATGAAGAGAGGTTACCGTAGAGGTGCAAGTATGCAAAGTGTGTTTGATTCAGTTATTTATCTTGAAATTAGGGTTTTGCTATTGGTTGGTTTTAGTATTTCCATACAAACCATAATTACTAACAATTGCATAAAAAATATAATAGCAGAAGATAAAGCGCAAAATGTAAACCTAAAACTATTATAAGACTTTGGGGAAGTTACATAAGAATGAAATGTAGGAAATAAAATGTACAACTATTACATACTCATAGCAGTTACATAATAGAAAAAATGTGAGAAAAGTAAATCTAATCATTACATTAGAATGCGCCCTATACACTTGATCTAGAAATGTAAATAACTGAGAAAAGAAAATAAAATAAAAAAATAATAAGAAGCTTGAATGTAAGTTAGAGTTTTTTTTATGAAAAATGATTTAAGTTGATGATTAATTAAAAATTCTAATTAATTAAAAAAGATGCTTAATTAATTAATTTAAAAAAGGTTATTTAAAAGAAACTAAACATAAATAATTACGGTTTTAAAAAGGTTTGTTTTAGGTTAATAAAAATAAATTAGGTTAGCTAAAAAAATAGGATTAGGGGAAGAAAAATCAAGGAAATAAGGTAGAAAACCAAAGAAGGAAAAAAATGCTTGGGGTGGGTGTTGAACCCACGCCCTTCAGCCTTTTCCTTGCATAGTTTACCACTACGCCAGGCGTGTGTTGGTGATATGAGAATAGGCACTACTCAAAATGTAATAAACCTGCAAAGATTGAAAAAATATGAAAAAACAGCAAAAGGCAGGGATCGAACACACGCCCTTAGAGACTAAAGCCTTAACATGCGTGCGCCTTGCCACTGGGGTGGTTGTTACACCCGGAAGAATTAGAAAAACAAATAAATATAAAATAAACATAAATGGTTAGACCGGAGAGGCGCCGGAGCCCTAGCTCCGGTCGTCTTCTCTGGCGACTTGCTTATTATTTCTGCAAAACAAATGCGCGTTAGTTGTCCAAAGGGATCCTACCCTCGTAATTTAGCCCTTGCGAGTTTAATGTTTGCCTTGGTTTTTGCTAATTATCCCTGTATAATGAAATATAAAGCAAATAATGTAAATTGATATAACAATGACAATCCATTGTCCTGTCGTTATGGGACTCACGCGGTGGGTTAAACCTGCATAGTTCTACCTCAGAAGCACATTAGTATTGTTAGTGTGAAGCAAAGCATGATAGAAATCACAATACAAATTTACAAAAAATATGGCAATCAGAGATGCATGGGATGCTTATTTCATGCACTTTTGATCACCAAGAACAGTCCATACTTACTCTATGAGATTTATGGAATTAATTGGGACGGTTAGCTTGCTTTGAGAAAGGCTAAAAATAGGGTTTGAAGCTTGCCCTTGTTTGACAAATTTTTTAGATTTGGAAGGTGTGTTTCTTGCAAGCGTATTCTCCTCTTGTCTGAAGGATAAGAATATATATGGGAGAAAATTTGGTCACGAAGAATTGGCTTGGACCTCTTGTAATTATATCTTGATTTTTTTTGTTTGAAAATAGAAATAGAATAAGACAAAAGATCAAGATTTGTTTTGAGAATAATCCCACATGGTATTCAGCATGATCTTGGGCCTCCATAATGTTTGAAAAAAAGTCTTTTAAGCATTGCACCTCCCTTTAATATTTATTTGATTTAAATTGAATTTAAATGAATAAAATCAAAATAAACGAAAATAAAAAATTAAAAGGGTGTATGAATATATTTAGAGGTTCATTATGAGGTCAAGAACACGTTTGGACTCTAAAAATATAAGCCCATTATTGTACCCCAAAATTTGCCTTCCCATTATTTAAGACATGCTCATAGGGTTTTCATTTGCTCAAGGTTACTCAAGAATTGATCATACAAATTCTCCTCCTAAGAAATTGAGGTACAACTAGGGTTTCACCTTTCTCAAGAAATATTGGGTTTCTAAGGGCTCGAGTGGATGTTATGGTTTCTTATATGTCTCAAAAAATGCTCAGTCAATTGCTCGGGTGACTAAAAATCAACTATTTTGGACAAAAAATCAATTATGGTCAACATGCAGTCAAACTTCAAGATTTTTGGTCAACATCAAGATTTTGAAGCCATATTCATCATTTGATCAAGGGTTGATCATGATTCATCAAGAAAACTCCATATTTATCAAAAGTCAAAAGTTACCAAATTTGGGTTTTCTTAAGGAGAAGTCAACTAAACTTTGACCAAGCACAACTTTCATATGCTTTATCAAATTTTTCTCAACCAAATCTCATTTGGAAGGAAATTCAATTCTCTAAAACTTTGTCTCTCTAAGATCAAGTCCAAAAAATGTTTCATTTAAGAGATATGGGCCAATACATTATAGGTCATTTCAAAAGTCAACAAAAGACACTTTTTGTCAAGGCAATTTACTTCAAGATAATTTTCCAAATGCAAAAATAATCAAAATAAAGATTGTAGAGGACATCTTGAACTTTCCAAAAAGTCAGAGATCACATTCAAATGATTAAAATTAAGAGGGTTATGATTGGTGCAAGTTGGGAAATTTTGAGAAATGCATGAAACCAAAAATGATGAAACTTGGAATTTTGGGTATTTTGTTGTTGTTTCAAGGTCCATGCATGTTTTATACCTCAAGATGAACATCAGAACTTATTCATACATCGCTTGGGTTTTTATTTTATTTATTTTGATTTTTTATTTATTTAAAATTCAAGATAAATGAAATAAAACAAAGGCTTCTTACAAAGGTCCAAACCCACAAACATTTGACCTAATTCTTGCTTAAATTTTCTCATCAATTCAGACATCAAACCGGATGAACCCTTGAAGCAAGATACCTTTTCAAACTTCCAAAAATTTCCAAGAACTAGGGAAAGTCGAAACCCTAAGCTTGCAGCCACTTTCACAATAAACCAATTGTTCCATTCAATTCCTGAAGCATTGTAGTGTAAGAATGGATCATTTATGAAGGTCCAAAAGGGCTGAAACCCTCAAACATGCTTCGCCGATTTCTCATATTACGTGATTTTTGCATTTTGTTTTTCATTTTAATACCTACTAACCTTGCTAATGTGTTTATGAGGTATAACATGCAAGAAAAATCCATCGTATGAGCCCCATCATAGTTGAACCATGAACTTCCATGTTCATACCGATCCATGCTATTTTTGTTATATCGCACAAAACAGCGTGATTCATCCTAAAATAACACTTCCATTGAATTCTCAAGGCCTGATTTAGGTTGGTGGGGTACCCTTGGATCACTAACTATGTCTATTTTGCAGTAACGTGAAAAAGATTCACCGGAGAAGACGACCAGAGCGAGGGCTTCAGCGCCTCTTCATTCCAGTTAATTTGTTTTATATTATATTTATTTTGTTTCAGTTATATCACCGGATGTTTGGTCACCCGAGTAGCAAAGGCGCGCACGTTAAGGCATTACAATACCAGTGAGTGGGTTTGATCCTTTCCTTTTGGTGTTTTGGAGTTTTTCTTAGATTTTTCATGGTTTGTAGATTTTTAACATGCAAAGAGCACTGATTCCATTCCTTTGACACCAAAGCACGCTTGGCGCAGTGGCAATGCTTGCAGGAGGAAAGGCTAAGGGCATGGGTTCAACACCCACCCCAGGCATTTTCCTATTTTTCAACTTTCTTTTCTCTTTTTCTTTAAAATCCCTAAATTCACCTAACCATCAACAAAAACCCTTTTCTTACAAAATCTTAAAAATGTTCATACAAACCCTAAAAAATAATTAGTTTTTTTAGGTTTTTTATCAATATCTTTTTTTAATAATTTAATTAATAAATATTTTTTTAATTAAAATTAATTAGATTTTTTAGGTTAATCATCAAGAACCGTTTCTTCATGAAAAAACCATCCAAAAACATTTCCTTTTTCATCTTTCTTATTCTTATTTAATTTTCACAATTGTAAATAACATAGTTTATTTTTTCCGCTTCTTTCATTATTATGTAACTGTTTACGGGTTGTAATAGCTTAGGGTTTTACTTTCTGCTCTCTATTATGTATCTTCCCCAAAGTGTTGTAATAGTCTAGATTTATTTTCCTGTCTTTATTTTCAGCAGCTATATTTACTATATTACTGCTTAGTAATTATGTTTGTATGGCAAGATAAAACCAAACACTAGAAAACCCTAACTTTTAAAGATAAACATGATCGAACTGAACACATTTGCACACTTGTACCTATAAGGTAGCCTCTCCTTGTTGCCTTCGGAATAAACGGTCATGTCCCTCGAAAATGGGGATGCTTCAGAAAAGACCCTCAAATAAAAGATCATAGTCCCTCGATGACCCTTCGACGTTGCCTTTCAGAAAATGATCAAGTCTCGTACGAAATTGCTAAAGCATCCTTACAAGTTGCCTTCGATGACCATACAATAAACCTACACTTGTCCCTTCACATCCAACGATAAGTCTTCCTATTAACTAATGGTACAAATAGAACTATCTAAAGGAGAAGGAAAAGTACAAGAACGACATTGAGTTGGTAGAACTGTTAATCGCTTGCTCACAATCTTTTCAAATAAAAAACATTTCACACAAAAACATTCAAAAATATTTTCAAAACACTTTGTATACATTCTTGAGGACCGATAGAAGAGTTAGTATAAAGTTCGCCTTACATTGGAATCTTCAAAATATTTTCAAGCACATAACACAAAGCAATTTTTTTAAAAAGGTGAACTAAGTTATTAAGACCCATAGATAACTATGAATGAAAAGGATGCTAACACCTTCCCTTTTCATAACCTACCCCTGAACTTAAAATCTTCAAGGTCTTTTCTGTTCTTTTCACCCTTTCCTTCTTGGATAAAAGAAAAGTCAATGGAGACTCTTTCTATCTGCAACATTTGCGATAAAACGCAAAACAAGTCAATTCTCCCACCGTATGTCACCCATTAGCCCAAAAATTCAAGTTTGATCAATTTGGGTTTTATGCATTTTCTCAAAATTTCCCAACTTGTACAACCCATAACTTTCTAAATTTTTATCATACGAATGTGATCTTAGACTTTTTGGAAATACTAAGATGTCCACTACAACTCTCATGTTGACCATCTTTCCATTTGAAGAATTTACCTTGATGTAATTTGCTTTGACAAAAAGTGTCTTTTTGTTGACTTTTGAAGTAACCTATAATGTCTTGGCTAATATATCTCAAATGAAGAGTTTTGGGGCCTTGAGCTTAGAGAGACAAAGTTGTAGAGAATTTAAATTGCTTCAAAATGAGCTTTGGTTAAGACTCATCTGATGAAGCATGTGAAAGTTATGCTTGGTCAAAGTTCAGTTGACTTCTCCTAAAGACAACCCTAATTTAGTAACTTTTGACTTTTGATAAATCTTGAGATTTCTTGATGAGTTATGATCAACCCTTGATCAAATAGTGAATGTAACTTAAAAATATTGATGTTGACCAAAAATATTGAGGATTGATTGTATGTTAACCACCGTTGACTTTTTGTCCAATATAGTTGATTTTGACCTATCTGAGCAATCGACTGAGCAAATTTGTGATCTGAGGCTTGAAACTTGGTATGAGGACTCTTTGAAGCATATGAGTAACTATGAAATCCACTTGAGGCATTAGAAGTCCAATTTCATTTGAGAAAACCAAAACCATAATTATGGGCCACTACTTAGGAGGAGAGTTTGTATGGTAAACCCTTTGAGTAGTCTTGTATACTTGATAAGCTTAGGGGCATGAGAAATTCCTTTGAAAATGAGAGGGAAAATTCTAGTGTACAACACTATCGATTGATTTTAATCTTGCCATACACGCCTAATTACTAGCAGTATAATATGCATACAGAAAATTAAAGGTGCGGAAAGTAAATCTTAAGCTATTATATGGCTTTGGGGTAGTTACATAAAAAAAATGCAAAAAATAAAGTGCGGAATTAAACCCCAAACTATTATATCCTGTGAGCACTTACATAATATAAAAAATGCGGAAAGATAAACCTAAGCTATAATAAGAAAAAATTGTGTGACCTATACAATCGTCTAAGAATTTAAATGCAAAAAGAAATAATAAAAAATATTGATAAATGTTTGAATGTTATTTTTTATGAAATTAATTTTAAGTTAATTAAATAGTTAAAACCCTAAATCTAATTAGTTTTAATTAATAAAAAAATCCTAAAGTCTAATTAATTTTAATTAGAAGAAAATATTTATTAACCTAATTAATTAAGGTTTTAAGAAAAAAAGATTAAAATTGATTAATAGTTAATTAAGAAAAATAATTAGGGTTAAGGAAAAAATTAGGGTTAGTAAAAATAAGAAGAAATAAAGGATTTGTATGGGGTGGGTGTTGAACCCACGCCCTCCAACCTTCATATTGACTTGCTTGCCACCCAGCCAATGTGTTGGTTGTGTCTGAAGAATAGGTGTTATACATTATATTGTAAACCTGCATGAATTGGAAAAATAGCAAAAAAGTTGCAAAAGGCAGGGATCGAACCCACACCCTTAGAGACTAAAGTCTTAGCACGCGCGCGTCTTACCACTGGGTAGCTGTTACATCCGGTTGTATAATAAAAACAAAAAAATATAAAATAATCTAAAACAAATGGACCAGAGAGGCGCCAGAGCCCTAGCTCCGGTCGTCTTCTCCAGGGACTCGATTTTTCAACCTGTGAAAACAAAGTGCGTTAGTGATCTAGAAAGTCACTACCCCCTACTTTGAGGGTTGCGAACTCATTGGTGGCCTTAGTTTTGGCTAAAACGTTCTGCATAGTGAGATATAATCAAAATAATTCAAAACGGCATACACACGGTGATGCACGATTCTGGCATCATGGGTCTCATGTAAGAAGTTAGACCTATATTATTTCATCTAAGGAACATATTAGAAACGTTAGTTCACATCAAAACAAATTGAAAATCAAAATACGAATTTGAATAAAACATGAAACTAGCGGTGCATGGGATGCGTGTTTCAAGTACTTTTGATCATCAAGAATGATCAAGTCTTACTCTGCAATGTCTCAGAGATTGATTTTAGTTGTTAGTTTGCTTTGAGAAGGGTTGGAACTATGGTTTCGAGTTTGCCTTATTCTTGACAAAATTTGAGGTTTTGGGAGGGTTCTTGGAGCAGTTTTTTTGTTTTGTTTTTTGGTTGTCTGAACCTATAGGTATTTATAAGGGATTATATTAGGTCAAAGGTGGGCTTAGACCTCCTGTAAAATAACCTTTGATTCTTGTTTTAAAATATAATTGGCATAATACAAAGCATGAAGATTTGTTTTAAAAATAACCCCACACATTTTGTAGCATATGTTTGGGCCTCCACAATATTTGAAACAAAAGCCTTTTATGCCTCACACCTCCCTTTGATATTTATTTGATTTAATTTAGAATTTAAACGAACAAAATAAAAATAAATGAAAATAAAAAATTAAAAGGGTTTATGAATAGATTTAGAGGTCCATTATGAGGTCAAGGACATGTTTAGACTCTAAAAGATAAGCCCATTAGACCAAAAATTCAAGTTTGCTCAAATTGGATTTCATGCATTTTCTCAAAATTGCTCAACGTGTACCATTCATAATGCTCTCAATTTTTATCATATGAAGGTTATTTTTGAATTTTTAGAAACCTCAAGATGTCCCCTACAATCTATATGTTGGTCATATTTCCATTTGTAGAATTTATGTTGATGTAAATTGCTTTGATAAAAAGTGTCTTTATGTTAACTTTTATATTGACCTGTACTGTTTTTGCCCTTATCTCTCAAATGAAGCATTTTTGGCCTTGAGCTTAGAGAAACCAAGTTGTAGATAATTGAATTTCCTTAAAAATGAGCTTTTATTGGTAAAAATATGATGAAGTATGTGAAAGTTATGCTTGGTCAAAGTTTAGTTGTCTTCTCCTAAAGAAAACCCTAATTTAGTAACTTTTGACTTTTTTTGAATCTTGAGTTTTCTTGATGAATCTTGATCAACCCTTGATAAAATGATGAATGTGACCTCAAATTGTTGATGTTGACCAAAAATATTGAAGTTTGACTGTATGTTGACCACAATTGACTTTTTACCCAATATAATTGACTTTCAGTTATCTGAGCAATTGAGTGAGCAAATTTGTGATGTGAGGCTTGAAACTTGACATGAGGATTCTTTGAAGCGTATGAGGAACTATGAAACTCACTTGAGGCATTAGAAGTTCCATTTTCCTTGAGAAAAAAAACCCTAGTTGTAGACCACGACTTAGGAGGAGGATTCATCTGATCAATTCTTGAGTAGTTTTAAGCACTTGAGAACCTTAGGAGGATGATGAAATATTTTGAAATAGGAGGGAAATTTTTGGGGTACAACACATTGCATAAGAATATACATGTCATGCATATCATTACATAATAGGTATTCCCAAGACAGGTTTTCTCATTTTCTTGCTATTTATTTCGGCAGAAAAAATGGCTCTTGAATAGACAATCAAAGATCTCCAAGCTCAGAATGCCCAATTCCAACAGATGTTCCATGACTTAGCCAAGGGGAAGGAAAAATTGAAGACTCTTTTCACCAATGGGAAGAAGAAGAAGACAAAGAAAACAATTAGTGTCCTTAAAATGGAAAGAAGGTTCAGAGGTCCAGTCAAGCAAGCTCGAAACCTGGATATCCCATCGAATGAAGATGACAAACAGGATGAAGATGGCAAGAGTGTGAAGACTGAAAGAAGCAGTCCTGGTTCTGAAAAATTTCCTGATGAAGACGAAGATGATTATTTGGATGAGAAATAATCCCCCTGCTGACGAGAAGTATTAGCTGTTGGAAGAGCATTTGAGAGCTATGGAGATCAATAAGTTGCCTAGATTGAACTTTGATGATTTGGGTTTGGTTTCAGGAGTTATCATTCCTCCTAAATTCAAAACTCATACCTTTTCCAAGTATGATGGTGTTTCCTGCCCGAAGCTACACTTAAGATCATATGTTCGGAAAATTCAACCACACACTGCTGACCAGAAATTATCGTTGCATTTCTTTCAAGAGAGTCTCTTTGGGACACAACTGGAATGGTATTATCAACTTGAAGGTACCAATATTCACACTTGGGAAGATTTAGTCGCAACTTTCTACAAATAATATCAATACAATTCTGATTTGGCACCAACCCGCATGCAACTACAGAGTATGTCCATGGGTTCTGAGGAAGGCTTCAAGAAGTACGCACATAAATGGAGAGATCTTGCGAACAGGGTTCAACCTCCTTTGGATGATAGAGAGTTGTTTGATATGTTCATGAGTACACTGGCATGTCCTTTATATAATCACCTGATTGGATGTTCTTCAAATGGTTTCACTGAGCTGATATTGACCAGGGAACATGTTGAGAATGAAATCAGAAGCGGTAAAATCCAGGTGGTTGCATCTTCAAATACTGTGAAGAAGGCTTATAACGGTAAGAGAGAATCCAATTTAGTGTACGGCCAAAAGGTTCATAATAAAAGTGATTGCAACCAATCTGTGGAGGCAGTGCTGATCTCCAATCCTGTGCCAGTGCGACAACAACCATAGAATAATCAACATAGACAGGACGCGCCCATGAGGCAGTTCATAAGAATTAACATGCCATTGGCGCAAGCTTTATAACAAATGTTGAAGGCAGGTCTGGTTACTTTGAGAGAACCTCCTCAGAATCCCAAAACTTCCTCTCCCTGCTACAATCCCAATGCAAGGTGTGCGTATTACTCTGATAGCCATGGGCACGACACTAGCAACTGCTGGGCTCTGAAGAATAAGATCCAAGACATGATTGATGCCAAGGAAATAAAATTTTATCCTCATGAGACTCCTAATGTGATCACTGTGCCTATGCCTAATCATGACAAAGGCGTAAATGATATTAATGTTGTGGAAGATGTTGATAGCGACTGCAACATAGACAGTTAGATCTTCCCTACTACCAGCAACAAGCTCAATAATTGGAAGACTGAAGACTTTATACCAATTTCCTTTAGTCAGGAGTAAATGCTATTTCCTGTTTTCTTACTTTCAAGTTTTTTTGATTATGTAATTTAAACAATAAACTTTAAGCCTTGTGCCTTACCCAGGGCACAACAGTCCATTTGTTAGGGTTGTCATTGTTCATCAGCATATTTTCATTTAATAAATCATTGGACGTCTGCATTCAAATTTTGCGCTCTTTGTCTTTATTTTACTTTATTACTTTTAAAATAGCTATGTGTTTTTACACACACCCACACAACAAATTGCAGATCCATATCAACCCTGGATCCTATTGATAAAAATTCGGCTATTTCCAATCATGACTTAGAAAGTCCGATCTACCAAGCCGAGGATGAAGGTGATGATGATTGTGAAATACCTGGTGAGCTTGTTAGGCTCTTAATACAAGAAGAAAGAGTCATACGACCGCATGAAGAGCCAGTCGAGGTTGTGAACTTGAGTATTGAAGAGGACTAGAAAGAAGTCAAGATAGGTTCCAACATAGAAGACAATGTCAAAAAGAGATTAATCCAGATGTTACGTGACTATGTTGAGATTTTTTCTTGGTTGTACAAAGACATGTCAGGGCTTGATACTGATATTGTGGTTCACCGTCTACCGATGAAGGAAGGTTATCCTCCTATAAAGCAGAAGGTTCGTCGTATGTGTCCCGAGATGTCTGAAAAGATCAAAGTTGAGGTCATGAAGCAGTTCAATGCAGGTTTCTTAGCTATTATGTCTTATCCTTAGTGGGTTACAAATGTGGTGCTAGTACCTAAGAAGGATGGCAAGATGCGTATGTATATATACTACAGGGATTTGAATAGGGCGAGCCCCAAAGATGATTTTCCGCTTCCATATATTGAAGTTCTGGTTGAAAACACTGCTCAGCACAAAGTATTTTCCTACATGGATGGTTTCTCCGGTTATAATCAAATCAAGATGGCACCTGAAGAGATGGAGAAGACTGATTTTGTCACACAGTGGGGCACTTTCTGTTACAAAGTTAAGCCTTTCGGTTTGAAGAACGCCGATGCAACATATCAGCGTGCTATGGTAGCTTTGTTCCATGATATAATCCATCATAAGATAGAGGTTTACATTGATGACAAGATAGCCAGGTCCCATACTGAAGAAGAATATCTTGACCACTTGCGCAAGCTGTTTGAGAGATTGAAGAAGTACTAATTGAGGTTAAATACAAACAAGTGCACCTTTGGGGTAAGATCCGGCAAACTCCTAAGTTTCTTCGTTAGTGGTAAAGGTATTGAAGTTGATTCTGCCAAGGTTAAAGCCATTCAAGAAATGCCAGCTTCCTGTATTGAGAAGGAAGTCAGGGGTTTCTTGGGACGATTGAACTACATTTCCATATTTATTTCCAATTTGACTGCTACTTGTGAGCCAATCTTTAAGTTGCTAAAGAAAGATCAAGTAGTGAAGTGGAATGAAAATATTCAAATAGCATTCAATATAATCAAGGAAAACCTCCAAGAATCTCCAATTCTAATGCCACCGGTAGAAGGGAGACCTTTGATCATGTACCTGACAATATTAGAGAACTCAATGGGGGTGTGTATTGGGGCAGCATGATGAGTCGGGTCGAAAAGAGAATGCAATATACTACCTTAGAAAACGTTTACCGACTGTGAAACAAGATACTCACTGCTCGAGAAAACTTGTTGCGCTTTAAGATGGGCTACTCGCCGACTAAGACAATATATGTGGACTCATACTACCTTGTTGATCTCTAATATGGAAAATGGTCTTGATAGAATACGACATTCAATACACTACTCAGAAGGAAATCAAAGTAAGTGTATTGGAAGATCATTTGGCTTATCAGGTTGTAGATGACTATCATTCTATGAATTTTGAGTTCCCAGATGAGAATATTATGCTAGTTACTGATTATGAAGAACCTAGACCGTATGAAGGACCTGAACCAGGATCCCGATGGACTATGGTTTTTGATGGAGCTTCCAACACGCTTGGTAATGGAATTGGTGTTGTAATTTTCTCTCCCAAGGGTTGTCATACGCCCTTCACCGCCATATTATGTTTTAACTTTACCAACAACATGGCAGAATACGAAGTGTGCATCATGGATATCAAGGCTGCTATCAATATGAGAATTAAATTCTTGAATGTATATGGGGACTCAGCCCTAGTAATCAGTCAGATTAAGGGAGAATAGGATACAAAGTATCCAAATATCATTCCTTATCGAGAGCATATGTTGACATTAATTCTGTACTTCGAAGAAATCACTTTTGAACACATTGCACGAGAAGAGAATCAGTTGGAAGATGCATTAGCTACCATGTCATCTATGTTCAAAATCAGATGGGATAATGAAGCTCTTAGAATTACTATCGAGAGACTAGACAAACCGACACATAGCTACGAAGTCGATACTGATGGAGTGGAGGAAAAGCCTTGGTACCACGAAGTAAAAAGATACCTCGAGATTTAAGAATATCCTGAAGGGGCACCTTTTAATGATCAGAAATTCATATGGATGTTCTTGTGAGGGAAAGATTTAAATGATGTCAAAACTATGTTGGAAATGTTTCTAGATGATATGGTGGATAAAGTAGCATGAAAAGTATTCAAGAATTGGGATTTTTGAAAATTTATATTCTATGAGTCGACTCAAAGAAAGCTCAGGTCGGCGCATGACTAAAAGTTGTTATTTTGGGAAGTAACAGGTTTACTAATGTCAACTATGTGGTAAACTCATTCTGGAAGCAATGTTTAGGAACTATTAGTCGATGCATACCCCTGGAGCGGTCGAAGCATGGTTCTTGCACTCTTTCATGTGGTATCTTCGGGAATGCTCTGGTTGAGTCATCCTTCTGCATAGGTCGACCCATGGATCGTGAACACTGTCATATGGCACCTTTGGGAATGCTCAGGTCAAGTTACCTCTTTTGCATAGGTTGACGCATGGCTTGTATACATTGTCCTATGGCACTTACGGGAATTCTCAGGTCGAGTCCCCTTTGGCATAGGTCGACCGTTCGCTCGTAAAAACTGTTTTTCAGTCTGTTAGTTTGGTTCTTAACCTTAGATAACATAAATATACTTGTTTGGTTATTTCATTTGGTTTTAACAAGAAAAGTGAAATAGATACACAAGATACTCATCATCTTGAACCTCTCACTCATCCGTTGACAACTACACATAACAATTTTTGTCGATCAAGGTGTGGAGCATGTGTTGACAACGTCTGAAGTAGAAGATTACGATCTTGTTGGGGTTAAGTAATTGTGGGTTTTTCTTGAATAAAATCATAGGGTTTATCCTCCAATATCATTGGAATTTGGGGGGTTTTGACAATTCTTTGCTTCATCAAATTCAACTGTGCTTAAGGGATTGAGGGACTGTGGGTTCGCTCAATAAGGTAGCTACAATCAGAGGATTTTGAAGGAAAAATTGGGGTCATCATCTTGTGATCAAATTATTCGAGATGAGGGTTTGAGAAACAATTTGGGTTCTCAACAAAGTAGCTACAAACGGAGGTTTATCGAAGATTGATGACATATTTGATTCAATTCGAATCAAGGGAGGAGAGGATCTTAATTTTCAATTCAACATATTGGGTTTGAATTGTGGTGACTATTTTCTATCACTTGTATAAACTTTGCAATCATAATAGCAACTATCCTAATTCTAAATTCTAGAATTAGGGGAAAACGTACCCCACGCGAGGACGACGGGGGGAACTTCCTTAACAAATCGCGTGTCGGTTTTCTTTCTCGCCCTTTACTTTTTATTTGCAATAATCTAAAATTTTTCTCTTGTGGTCCCAATTGTCCTGATTTGTAGTGCAACAAAACTGTTACTAAAAACTATAGTAATCACTTTGATTTCTATAATAGATTTCAACACTACAAATTAAGGTAGATTGAACTTGGTGAAATTAAGCATACTAAGTGTTCGGTAAAATTCCAAAAGTGCAAATTTGTGTATTTTCTTCTAAACATTTCATTGGAAGTAATTGACAATAGTTAAAGAGTATAAGTGATCAATTATAATTAGGTTAAGTGTAAATAATTCTCATTGATTCATTTTATTCGGTTTTTTGCATATCCAGTCTTTTTAATAGAAGATTGTTTTAGACGAGTGTATCCGAGTAGCTTTAACTACGCTTCAAGTTTTTCTTAAAAAAACTGATTTTAAAAATCAAGATATCTATTCAACCCCCCCTTCTAGATACATCCTATCGTCTAAAAAGTGGTATCATAGCACTAGTTCATCTAGGTATAGTGGTGAAAATCAGAAATCAAGCTATTTAATTAACTTGATTTGCAAATAAGCAAAAGTCTCCACGGCACTTTATTATTTCCAAAAGGAAAAGGGAAAAGTGCAAAATAAAACCCATAAATATGCAAAGTATGAATAATACTAAAAGTAAAGAAAAATACAATATATTTTAAAGAGATTAAAGGTTTGGGGGTTGGTTATACAAAGGGAGCGTACTAGCACCCTATGTATCTATAGTATCCTATAGGAACCTTTTGAAATATCAGTTTTTGGTTAAAATTGGTTTGCTTGCTAAATGAGTGTGGGGATGAGATTTTGAAAATGCGACACCCTAGTGTCGAAGTGTTTTGGCTTAAAAGAGGTGCGGGTGTTTTAAAATTAGGGTTTAGAATAGATTTGTTTTATATTAATAAAACTAAAAAAAATATACAAAGGGGTTTTCGCACAATCGTATTAAATATATTCGATGACATGAAGTCAATGAATTCGATTTTTCCTTTGGAGTTAGACAAACAAAATATAAAGACTAAATGAACGACAAAGGGAAATTAAATAACTACCAAAAATTAAATAAAATAAAGAAAGACAAAATTATAATAATATATATTTTTTGTATTTTTTAAAGAGGGCAAGAAAGAAATCATTAGAATCTTAATCTAATAGTTGTTTTTTGTATTTTTTGTATGGATTTTCAAATGAAAATAAGGCAAAAGACTTAAAAATTAAAAATTAAAATAAAGTGACCAAAGAGAATATAAATGCTCAAGTGAGAAAATAAAAAATGCATAAAATAAAGAAAATAAAATTATATTGATGGCATAAAAGTAAAGAGAAGAAAATATAAAGTGCGGAAATATAAATAATATTAAAGTAAAGTTAGTACAATATAAAGTGTAAATTCATATAGAGCATATAATGTATGTACCCATACATGTTAGAGAAATGACACTTCGAAGTTTATTCTCTTATATATGTAGTATAATTCACAAACATGGGGGATTAAGACAAAGTCAAAGAAGATACATTATGACAAACTTATCATCAATCCCAAGTACCTTGAATGATCAAAGGACTATTTAGAGGTAGATTGGAAATAATGAAAGTTCATCAAATACCCGACAAGCTTAGATGAACTAAAGAAAACTCAAATGCTTTCAAAATTGATCCAAATAAAAATAAAAATAAAATAGATAAAGAAGAATAAGATGAAGTCTATAATAAAAATAGTATAAATGTCACAATTTACTCAAATTTTCATGAAATTAAACAAATGAATAATGAAAGTTTATCTACTAAAACTCACGAGCAATGATCCATGCTCAAAATAAGTAAATAAACAACAAAAAACTAAAGAAAAAAAATGAAAATTAAGCAATAATAAATTACTTTTTCTTTTGGAGGTTCAAGAACACTTTTCAACTCTTTATTTTGAGTCAATGGAGTTTACTTCCAAAATGGTGATAATTATGGTACAAAATAAATAAATAAATAAGGAGTAAAAATATAATAGAATTAAATAAAGAAAAAATATAATAGCATACCTATTCAATAAAAGGAAGAAATGACTTGAAAGAAAATGAAGAGAAAAAAGAAGAAGAAGAGAGTTTTGCTTAGTTTAATGAATAATTTATGGTATTATTTCTACAAATAAAAGAAAGAAAGATCTTATTTATAGGATGAATAAGGTGGGAGTGTCTATGTGGCAATTCATGTGACTTTATGAGAATAGTTCTTGGCCATTGATAACTCCAAATTGGCAACCCATGTGAAGTGTGAAGAAGATTCTTGGTCATTGATAAATACAAGTTGACAATCCATGTGAAGTGTTTGTACTACATTATAGTAGTCTCAACTTTTCTTTATTGACACAAAAAAACAAAAGGACAAAGTGATAATAATAATAAAAATTAAAAGTGTTAGTAATAATAATAAATACAAAATAGAAAATAAAAGAGACATTAAATTAACTATTTATGATTTTTCTTGAATTAAAATAAACGAAAATATAAGTGCAAATTAAAAGATAAAAAATAAAATACATATAAGAAAGTAAAAGGACTTATATAAATTTTTCTAGATTTTTTTTGAAATAAATGATGCCAATATATAAATTTAAATTAATAAAAGAATATATTTTTGATAATTTTTTAGTAAAGAGGTAAAAATAGTAAATAAAAAAAAAATATGATTCTAAGTACATTTTTTGTGATTCTTTTAAATGGAAAAGAAATCATGAATAAAACACAATAAAAATAAAATTCCACTAAATTCATAAACGAATTCTAACGTTTCTATTTTTCGTTGATTTTCAAAGCATAATAAGCTCTTGACTTGTAAAGAGAAATTGTAGATGATGTTAAGGAGAATCATATGCAAAAAGAACCGCTCAAAAATGTCGAAATTTGGAGAAGTTATAAATTTTGGAAATCTAATTCAAGAGTTGGCAAAAAAATAGTTAATACTACTCATGAACACTTGTTATGCAATGATGCAAATGGAGGGTGGGATCTTAGGTCAAAAATTGGAGTATGACAGTTGTCCCTATTTAAGTTTCTTCTATTCCTGGATATGAAGATTGAAATATTCGTCTTGACGAGATTAAAGGTACTTAAATATGGAATACACAATTTTTGGCCTTAAGATACGACAATTGTATTTATGATATGATATGTATGTAATATTTTGAATTATATGGGGAATGATGCTGCATGAGACAAACTACTGCTGGAGAAACCAAGCATGTGATAAAACCAAGCATGAAAGCGTGGATAGAAGGGCTACAAGAAGGAACCTGGATAGTAGGGTTACTTCGAAATGAAAACCTGGATAGCAGGGCTACGAGAAGGAACCTGGATAGTATGGTTACTTCAATATGAAAGCCTAGGTAGTAGGACTGTGAGAAGGAACCTGAATAGTAGGGTTACTTTGATATGAAAGCCTGAGTAGTAGAGCTGTGAGAAGGAACCTGGATAGTAGGGTTACTTCGAGATAAAAGCCTGGATAGTAGGGCTATAAGAAGGAACCTGGATAGTAGGGTTACTTCGATATGAAAGCCTGGATAGTAGGGCTATGAGAAGGAACCTAGATAATAGGGTTACTTCGAGATAAAAGCCTGGATAGTAGGACTATGAGAAGGAACTTGGATAGTAAGGTTACTTCGATATGAAAGCCTGGGTAGTAAGGTTGTGAGAAGGAACCTGGATATTGGGGTTACTTTGATATGAAAGCCTGGATAGTAGGGCTGTGAGAAGGAACCTGGATAGTAGGGTTACTTCAATATGAAAGCCTAGATAGTAGGGCTGTGAGAAGGAACCTGGATAGTAGGGTTACTTCGATATGAAATCCTAGATAGTAGGGTTGTGAGAAGGAACCTGAATCGTAGGGTTACTCCAAAGTGATAGTGTAGATTAGTTGACCCGTTTAGTTTCGGGAACTGAGTTTCCGTTAGTCGTCTGTAGATGTAATTTGTATAACTGCTGAATTTGTTGAAGCTAATCCTCTTTTCCTGAAAAGATATCAGGGTTTGTTATATGTGATGCATGAAATGAAGAGTGAGATGATGTTCTCAAAATAAATGAGATTATGTTGTATATGATATGTATGCCTATGTCATGATGTATGTTTATGAAATGCTATCGGGGTATCCTTGCGTTTGGGAAAATAAATCCCTGACGGCTGCTGGAGATTTGTAAATATTCTGTCGGGACAAGATGCTGGAGAATAACTCTGCGGGGACCAAACTTAGGGGGAGGAGATACTTTGTTGGTAGACCCACTGATCTGGAGGAATAAACTTAGTTGGGGATGAAATTTCGTTGTTGGAGATGATGACCTCTATTTGAGATTGAGCTTTTGTATCTGGAGAAATAAACTCCGCTTGGGGGATGAAATTTACTGACTCGCCCGCCGTTATGAGCCTCGGTTGGGGATAGTTATGTCCTGTTTCAGGGAAGCTGACATCAATGTCTTTGGATACTTTTACTCTCTGGGGGAGTGTATGTTCCAATAATTATGTTCCCAAGCTGGCTCTATCCTGGTACCTGCTGGGCGGAGTAACTATAGGGTTTGGCACTTCTTGTTTTTGCACCTGTTTCTGGAATTATGAGTAATTGCCTTTGTTTCTTATGTAAATATTTATGAGTGGCAATCATTTTCAAATGCATATATCAAAAATAAATTATTGTAGAAAAAGAAAAAACAAATTAAAGTTTCTTGTGAAAATGACTTGTATTGATTTTGAAGTCGGCCTGTAATAGGCCTTTTGTACAAGGAGGCTGACGCTCTAGTAAGAGAACATCGCTGAAAGACAGAAATTATACAATTTGTGTAAAAAAAAAACAGCTATGTGAAACAACCCCATTGAGTTCCAACTCTGCTATTGCCTTTATATCTTCAAGCGTCTCATCACTTTGCTACTTAGCGGAAGGTTGATCAGATTAGTTGGCGTCGTTCGAGCTTGATAGTCGAAATCGATGTCTGGTCACAAGATGATCCAATGAGACATAGTGATACGCTTCAATCCCTAACTTTTTCCTGGATTGCCCTTTCGGGTTTTCAATCCACCAGGATACCCTTTTTTGCCCAAGCCTCCCTTTCGGGTTTTCGACTTGCCGGGTGTACAGATTTTTTCGTTTTCATCCCTTACTTTTGCTCGAACCCTTTTTGTTTGCCGGGAAGCCCTTATTTTTTCCTAGGCCAGTCGACCTAGCGGGTCTTTGATTATGCGTAGTATCTTTTCACTATGTCTGCATTGACAGGGTGAGGAAGGTCGTCACCACCCATGGTGGTTAGAATCATAGCTCATCCCGAGAAAATGTTTTCAACCATAAATGGCCTTTCATACGTGGGGGTCCATTTGCCCCTGGGATCACCTTGCGGTAGTATAATGCGTTTGATCACTAGATCCCCGACTTGATATTCTTGACGCCTGACTTTCTTGTTAAAAGCCTTGATCATTCGCTTTTGATACATCTGACCATGGAAGATAGCAGTAAGTCTCTTTTCATCAATTAGATTTAAATGATCAAGTCGGGTTTGGATCCAGTCGTCTTCATTCAAACCCGCATCTTTCATAATCCTGAGAGAAGGTATCTGGACTTCGATGGGTAGGATTGCCTCCATGCTATATACCAGAGAGTAGGGTGTTTCCCCTGTTGACATCCGTGCTGAGGTACGGACCCATGAATAGCGAATGGTAACATCTCATGCTAGTCTTTATACGTCACTGTGATTTTCTACACAATCTTCTTGATGTTCTTGTTAGCTGCTTCAACAACCCCATTCATCTTCGGCCGGTAGGGAGAAGAGTTACGGTGTTGTATCTTGAACTATTTATAGAGCTCGGTGATCATTGTGTTGTTGAGATTTGTACCACTGTCAGTGATAATCCTCTCTGGTACACTATATCGACATATAAGGTTATGTCGGATAAACCGCGCCACGATATTCTTGGTTACTGTAGCGAAGGAAGCTGCCTCAACCCACTTCGTCAAGTAATCAATGGCTACTAGGATGAAGCGGTGTCCATTGGAAGCAGTGGGCCTGATTTCTACGATCATATCGATGCCCCACATCGCAAAGGGCCAAGGAGCCGTCAAGACATTAAGAGGAACCGGAGGTACATGCACCTTATCAACATAGATTTGGAATTTATGACAAGTTCGAGAGTGCTGATAACAATCATCTTCCATGGTGGACCAGTAATACCCTACCCGTAGGATCTTCTTAGCCATGGTATATCCACTAGAATGGGTTCTGAAGGTGCCTTCATGTAGATCTGTTATGATCCTCTCTGCTTCACTCTTGTCTACACACCATAATATTGTGGAGTCATGGTTGCGTTTATAGAGGATTACATTACTGAGGAAGAACTTTGCAGCAAACCTTCTCAGAAACTTCTTATCATTGACAGATGCCCCTTCGGGATACTCTTGAGCTTCAAGATATCTTTTGACTTCATGAATCCAGGGTTTGTCTGCCACTTCTTTGGTATCAATCTCACAGCAGTGTGCTGGTTCATCTAACCTCTTAATGGTGATTTGGGGAGCTTCATTGTCCCACCTAACCTTGAACATAGAAGACATTGTAGCTAGCGCGTCCGCTAACTGGTTCTCCTCTCGTGGGAAATGCTCAAAAGTTACCTCCTCAAAGTGTGGGAGCAATGTTAGTACATACTCTTTGTAAGGAATGAGATTCGGGTGCTTTCTATCCCACTCGCCTTTGCTCTGACTTATCACCAGAGCAGAATCCCCGAATACACTTAAGAACTTAATCCTCAGGTCAATAGCAGCTCGAAGACCCATGATACATGCTTCATACTCCACCATGTTGTCGGTGCAGTTGAAACATAATCGGGCAGTGAAAGGAGTAAGACAACCCTCGGGAGATATGATTATAACGCCAATGTTGTTACCCAATGCGTTTGAGGCTCCATCAAAATACATAAACCATCGGATCCTTCCTCAGGTCCTTTATCCGGTCCAGGTTCTTCGTAGTCAGACACCAACATAGTATTCTCATCCAGGAACTCAAAATTCATGGACTGGTAGTCGTCCACGGCCTGATGAGCCAAATGATCAGCCAATACACTCTGTTTTATTGCTTTTTGGGTATTAAATTGTATGTCGTACTCAGTTAAGATCATTTACCACCTTGTTATCCTTCCAGAGAGAGTGGGCTTCTCAAAAATATACTTGATCGGATCCATCTTTGATATCAACAAAGTAGTGTGAGTCAGCATATATTGTCTCAGTCGGCGAGCAGCCCATGCCAAAGCACATAAAGTTTTCTTTAGTAATGAGTATCGTGTCTCACAGTCGGTAAACTTTTTGCTAAGGTAATATATGGCGTGCTCTTTTCGACCAGACTCGTCATACTGCCCTAACACACACCCTATTGAATTGTCTAGCACCGTCAAGTATAATATCAACGGTCTTCCTTCAACCGGAGGCATCAGAATTGGTGGTTCTTGAAGGTATTCCTTGATTCTTTCGAAAGCGGTCTGGAATTCATCGTTCCACTTTACCACTTGATCTTTCTTCAAAAGCTTGAAGATTGGCACACAAGTAGCAGTCAGATGTGAAATGAACCTGGAGATATAATTCAAATGTCCCAAGAAACCTCTAACCTCTTTCTCTGTGCGGGGAGCCGGAATCTCTTGTATGGCCTTTACCTTCGCAAGGTCTGCCTGAATACCCTTGTCACTGACGATGAAACCCAAAAGCTTACCAAACCTTACCCTGAAGGTACACTTGTTAGGATTCAACCTCATCTTGTATGTCTTCAACCTGTCAAACAATTTCTGGAGATGATTAAGGTGCTCTTCCTCAGTCTGAGACCTGGCTATCATGTCATGAACATAAACTTCAATTTCATGGTGAATCATATCGTGGAACAAAGTGACCATGGAGCACTGATAAGTTGCTCCAACATTCTTTAACCCAAAAGGCATCACCCTGTAGCAAAAGGTTCCCCACTGTGTAACGAAGGGTGTCTTCTCCATGTCTTCAGGAACCATCTTGATCTGGTTGTAGCCCGAGAAACCATCCATGAAGGAGAAGATTTTATGCTGCGTAGTGTTGTCGACCAGAACATCAATGTGAGGAAGTGGGAAGTCATCCTTGGGGATTTCCCGATCCAGATTTCTATAATCAACACACATCCGTACCTTACCGTCCTTCTTAGGTACCAGAACAACGTTAGCAACCCACTGTGGATACGAAGTGACAACTAAGAATTCTGCGTCAAACTGTTTCATGACCTCTGCCTTGATCTTCTCTGACATTTCAGGGCGCGTACGACAGACCTTTTGTTTAACCAGAGGACAGTCTTCTTTAGTTGGCAGGCGATGTATCACAACATCAGTGTCAAAACTAGGCATGTCTTCATCAGACCAGGCGAAGATCTCGACATAGTCGTGCAACATCTGTATCAACCTTTGTTTGACGCTAAACTCCAGATTTTCACATATTTTAACCTCCTTTCTGTCTTCCTCAGTACCCAAATTCACTGTCTCAACCGACTCTTCATGAGGCTGTATGGCCCTATCTTCCTGCTGTATTAGTCTAGCAAGTTCTCCAGGCACCTCACAATCATCATCGCCTTCGTCCTCGGCTTGGTTGATCGGATTTTTGAAGTCATAACTGGAAATAGTAGAGCTGTTATCAATGGGATCCAGAGTGGATATGGATCTGCATTATGATACGTGTGTGTGTGTAAGAGAATAGCTGTTTTGATAAAGTGAAAACAGGAATGAAAAACAGAGAGCGCAAAATTTATATGCAAGAAACATCCGATACTTTATTAATGATATATGAAATGACAAATAATAGCCCTCACAAGTAAATCCAATGTGCCTCGGGCAAGGCACAGGGCCGTAAAGTTTTAAATTATTTATTACAAATCTCAAAACAAGTAAGTCAATTATTGTGGAATAAAATAAACAGGTATAAAGTCCCTATCCGTCCAATTACTCGGTCCACCGTTGGTAGTTGGGTAGATCCAGTTGTCGATGTCTGATTCCTCCTCCCTATCTTTAAGGGAATTAACCCCACGATTGCTGATGTGTATGGGAGGTCCTCCAGCCCGAGCGCGTCAAACAACCATTTGAGCCCCTGTAGTAAAGCTCAAACCAAATTTGTCAGTTTTCAGAGTGAAATCAAGGAGCTGACCCCAATTGGTACACCCACCTTCTTCAACCACAGCCCTGGTGTCCTTGAAAGAATCCATCTTCAAAGGAGGTTTGTTGGTAGTATTTTTAGTTGATGCCAAGATCTGAGGGACCTCTTCGAAATTCTAACAAGGAGTTACTATGAATTCCCCGTCCATCTCTATGTAGCAGAAGGAATTGAGGTGGCTCACTATGTACTCTTCTTCACCCTGCACTATGACAATATTTCCTTTCAACAAATACTTCAGCATTTGGTGGAGTGTGGAAATAATTGCCCCAGCCTCGTGGATCCAAGGACGACCCAGCAAATAAGAATACGACGGCCTGATGTCCATCACATAGAAAGTGGACCCAAAAGTCTGAGAACCCACTTTGACAGGGATGTCCACCTCTCCGTGCACCATTCTCTTTGATCCTTCAAAAGCCCTTACCACAATGTTACTAGGATTTAGAGTTAAACCCTCGCAATCCAACCGATCCAACACCTTCTTAGGCAAGACATTCAGCGAAGACCCAATATCTACCAGCACATGAGCCATAGTGGTGCCCATGCATTCAATCGAGACATGCAGAGCATCATTATGCTTCCTTCCCCTTGGTATCAAATCCACATCTGAAAAACCTAGCCCATTATCAGCAGTCAGGCTGGCCACACAATCTTTGAACTGATCAGCTGAAGTCTCTTGCGGCACATGCACAGTCTTGAGGAATGCAATTAAAGCCTTCGCATGGGATTCGAAGCACAACAACAAGGATAACATGGATATTTTTGATGCGGTATGCCCCAGCTGCTCGACCACATTGTAGTCGCTCTTCTTAATGATTTTCAGTATTTCTTCCATTTCTTGCTTAGAGGCTTCCACAACAATTTTCTTAGGCACCTCCGTCCGGGCAGGCTCACCTATAATCTCCTTGCTGCGGGTATCAGACGATTCGCCGACACGAGTAATAATTGGAGTAAGAACAGGAACAATAGTTGATGTACTAGCAGGAACAGCAGATGGAATGACAATAGGCTTGTTGACAGTCTTTGGGGAAATCTCGGGAGAGAAGACCCTTCCACTTCGGGTAACTTTGCTGGTTCCAACAATGTTACCAATATCAGGATCAACTTCTTCATGTTTCAAATCTTGTTTGATGTCATGATAGTACACATCAGCACCATAAGGCCAAGGGACAACTTTGTCCGAGACATACGAGACAGGACCAGGAACAGTAATTATCAGCGGAGCGATTCTTGGAGCAGATGTAATCCTAATAGGTCTTCTCGAGGAGACCTTGGAAGAATTGGCGGAAATGGTTATAATAGAAACGTCTTCAGATGGAATAGCGGGAACCAAAGTTTTCTCAAACATAATTTCTTTGCTATCTATCAGGCATTGAACTCCTAACTTCAGCAAACGACAAGCAGAAGGTAGAAACGAACACATGTGGCAACCTTCACCACAACCCGAAAATAAACCGGCCAACAACAAATTCTTCTTAACAGTTATGAGAGGAGTAGAAACTTCATCAATAGAGGTAACAAACAAATCAGTATCAACAACATTAAATCCACGACCGTATTTTACCGAAGAGGCATCCTTCTGTATTTTGTCGCTTCAAATCCCAGCTTCTACTCTTTCTCCAGTTAGGATCAGCTCGGTGAAACCAGCTGATGAGTTACCGATCAAATGGTTGAAAATGGACTAGATAACGTCCCCAGAAACATATCCACCAACTCTCTATCAGACAAGGTGGTTGAATTCACCCAACCAAGTCTCTCCATTTTTGTGCATAATCTTTAAAGCCTTCACTTGCACCCATGGACATACTCTATAGTTGAGTACGAGTAGGAGCAAGGTCGGCATTGTATTGATACTGCTTGTAGAAAGCAGCAGCCAAATCTTCCTAGTTTTGGATATTTGCTCCCTCCAGCTGGTAGAACCATTCAAGCTGAGTCCCTGACAAACTATCTTGAAAGAAATGAACCCACAAATTTCTATTAGCGGTGTGGGGCTGGATCTTTCTGACATAAGAACGGAGATGGAGTTTTGGGCAGGACACCCCATCATACTTAGCAAAAACTGGAGCTTTGAACTTCTGCGGGATGACCACTTCCGACACTAATCCCAATTCTTCGAAATCCATTCCAAGTATCCTCTGAACTTCCATGGCACTCAGACGATCTTCCAACTATTTGTATCTATCCTCAGCAGGAGGATATTTCTCATCATTGTAATCGGTATCATTGTCAGAAACTGCAGGACTGGGATCCTTCTCTTCTTCCTGATTCTCCCCTTCCTTAGATGAAGAGGTCAAATCAACTTGTCGCTTCAACCGCTATCCAAACCTTCTGCCCATATTTAGAATACCGACAACCTTCTTCTTTTTCTTTTTTCTCTTTCAGGATGAGGGCTTTCAGATCCTCCTGCCCTTTTGCCAGACTTATGAACATTTGTTGGAACTGGGCGTTCTGTGCCTGAAGGTCCTTGATGGTTTGCTCGGAAGACATTTCATGCTGAAATAAACAGCGAAGAAGATGAGAAACCCGTAATGGTACCTGTAATGATGTGTATGATAATGGGATGCACATGTAATGATTTCAAAGACTTCGGGAAATTTAAATTTGCAAACCAAAATAAGCAAAACTTTATTAGCTGAATTTGAAGTTCAAATGCCTTTTAGGCGTTACAATTAAAAAACAAATCTAAAACTATAAAAGACATCAAAATTACCATGGATGCTTCCTCTTTGTTCCGAGATAATCATACAGTCCTTTTTCCTCATGGAGTTGCTTTGTGAGCTCTAAAACCTTCCTCTCCTGAGCTTGGAACTGATCCCTCTAAGTATCCCGCTCCTTCATCAACTGAATCCAAGACCTCTGTAATTCCCCATGATCTGTGGGCATATAAGGATAGAGAACCGTGTAAGGAATTCCTTCTTCAGTAGTGGGTTCCATAATCACTGGTAAAACGGCCACATATGACATCATAAGCTTCTGGGCACGAGCTCGTACCCATTGGAGGTAAGGTTCCATAGGAATGGAAGCCTTTGGCCCCAAAGCCTTGGCTCCAGGTCTGTTTACCATGCCCCAAGCTCGTATGAACTTCCGGCGATACTCTTTAACTTCATCCTCATAGTTGAATACAATACCCTCAATAAGTAATTCGTGGGGACCCTCCCTTCGAGCGTAACCAAATTTTCACAGAGCTAAACAAGGATTGTAGGTTATACCCCCTCTAATACCAAGTAATGGGACATTAGGGTACTCCCCGCAGTGGTCAATAATAGCAGTATTTTCCATAGCTCGAGAACACCAAAGAATATCCGTATGAGCGAGTGAAATTATCCTTTGCAACCAACCCAAACCTTCTTCATTCTTTTGTATGGACTTAGGGAGGTGAGAAATAAACCACCTCGACAAAAATGGCATGCAGCACATAAGAATCCCTCTTCTCTTCATGGTACGAGTATGGAGAGTGTGCAAAATATCTCCGAGCAATGTTGGCACAGGGTTGCAAGAAAGGAAGATCTTGATAGCACTCACATCTATGAATGAGTATGGATTAGGAAATAGGACTAACCCATAGATTAGAAGAGCCAAGACCTCCTAAAAAGCCTGAAAATTCATATCATCCCAAAATAGCCAGGCCTTGTCTATCAGAAACTTAGGTAGAAAACCTTTGACTCCGCTTCTTGTTTCTCAATTGGATACCACATCACCCCTTTCAGATGCAGAGCTGAGGCAACAACTTCTAGCTTAGGAACTTCCTCTAGACCGGTGAAGGGCAACTGTTCAAGAATGGGTATAACCAACAGTTGAGATAATTCTTCCAAGGTAGGTACCAACTGATAGTCTGGAAAGGTGAAGTAATGGTGCTTAGGATTAAAGAACTGGAAGAGTAAACTTATCATCTTTTCATCAAAGTTTGAAGTAACCAGGATGAGAAGTCGACCATGTCCCTTAGTGAACACAGAAGTTTCAGAAACCCTTGATGCTAGCTCTTTGAGTTGGGAAGGTATCTTCACAAAGCTGATTCGGATAGTGTTTCGACGAACGGAAGCCATGATCTGCAAAACAGAACAAAGATAAATTCCCTTGGTATTTGAAATGGTTAGTGCAATAAGAATGGATGCCATCTGTTGTACCCCAAAATTTGCCCTCCCTTTTTCACAAGAAATCACAACCCTAGGGTTTCCTCTGATTTTTAAAGATTGGCTCAGGAATCGATCAAACAGACTTTTCTTTGGCAGTAAATCAAGAATCAGGGTTTCTCTCGCATTTCTCAGAAGAAATTGAATCCACAGAAATTCAGTTTACCGTTACATTGGTTTCTCACTTTTTCAAGTTTGCTGAAAGGTCAACTGATTATTCTCAAGGCCTGATTATCTGGGATACGAAATAGGAGCTGAGACTGTTATTTGGAATATCAAGACATCTGCTTGTTAATGGAATGAAAGGTTTGCCGGTTAACGGAATGCTTGCTTGTTTATTATACAATGCGTATTGTGATTGGAATACTTATGCAAGGTTACGAGACTGCAAATTTTTGATTATTTGGAATTTAAGTTATCTGGATTAGAATTGTTGAAATGCAGTTTCAATTACTTTCATTTGAGAGTCTTAAATAATTAAGTGAAGATGCAAGGAAGAATGGCAAGATATGTGACAATAGAAAAGTTTTATTGGATAAAGACTTTTTTATTCATTTCAAATATTGTTACAAAAATAATTTATTATTTTTGAATATTGTAAGTTTTACAACTTATAGTATTTAAAAAAAAATAAATGTTTACAATAAATGGAAAATAAATCTAAGTCTAAAGCCTAAGCTCTGTTGCTCCCTTGCTCAAAGTCTTCGGCTTCTACTGCTTTGTCGCCGTCTAAAGTTGCACCCACCTGAAAAAGACAAAGGAAAAGAATATTAGTACAGTTAATTGAAGAGAATTTTCAATTGAAAAAGAAAGGAGAAATTCATCATTAAAATTTGCCGTCTGGAATCAGAATGCTTATTTTTCATCACGTTTTATTTTTCTCTTTGCAAATCACAAGAAGATTGCTCTTCTTGGTTCACAAAGAAAAAATTAAAAATACAAATTGAAAAATGCAAGCATACAAAGCAAGCTAAGTTTCAAATGCAACAGGCGCCAAACTGTCAAAGCATAGGTCAAACTATACAATGCAGCACAAGAAAGGAACCTGCTGTAACAAACAGCAAGCAAGGTCCCAAACTGAGCTACAAAACAAATTGCCCAAACTGAGTTATAAAACAAATTGGAGGCAAACTGTACAAATATGGCAAGCAGCATGAAAGCAGAAAAATGCAGCAGGCAAAAGTAAAACAGCAGGAGGTAAACCAATTGACAAGTCAAAGCTTGTCATAAGCTATCATCATTTTCCAGAGGCAATTTTTCAGAATATAATAAAAAAAGCAAAAATGCTTGTTTCAAGGAGAGACAAAGAGAGAAAGATATCACCTTGGGTGAAGTTTTACAGTTTGGCTAAAAAGCAGGCTGTCATAAGTCAACAAAAGCTAAGAAAGATATAAAACTCAAGACTGCATAACAGTCTTAGGGGAAGAAAAACACTTTGTCAAAAAAATACAAAACTCTCCAAACCTGCACAAGCTTGCTCAAACCAAAAAAAAACTGCATAGCCAAGCTTGAAAACGCCAAACTCTCCAAACCTGCCCAAGTTACAAAACACCATAAACCTGCATAACAAAACACAACCAAGCTACACAAAACAATACAAACTGTATAAGCTGCAACAAAGGCCAACAACCAAAACCCAACTGCAAACAACCTACAAACTTGCCAAGCTGTTTGGCCAAACTGTGAACAAGCAGAAACCATGAACCACAAAACATAAAAACCTGTACAAACTAGCCACAAACAACCAAAAGTCGGCTATAAAAAATAGCACAACAGTTTCTCAACAAATTGCAAACTGCCCAACAAAACTTCCATAACATGTTAACCAACTACAAACCAACCACCAAATTGTTATCAAAATAGCCAAACTTATCAAGCTACACAAAACAGCAAGAGCAACAATACAAGCCTGTCAAACTGCTCAGAAACAAAACAAGCAGAAAACTGCACAACCAAATTCAAACTGTAAAACTACAGCAAAACAATCACAAAAAACCCTTTGAAACATCAGCCTACCAACTCAGTTCAACAAAGACCATCAACAAAATCAGTCTCAGAACTGTGTTCACCATCAATATTCAGAAAGAGGAAGAGAAAATCAGAAGAGCAATCAACAACAAAATCAGTCTCAGAACGGTGTTCATCATCAACATTCAGAAAGATAAGAGAAAATCAGAAGAGCGATAATAACTAGTTTCAGAACAGTTTCATAATCAACAATCAAGAACAACAAAGTTTCAAAACAGTTTCATCATTAACAATCAAGAACAACAAAGTCAGAAGCTATCCAAAGTCTCATCATCCAAAGTTCAAAAGAAAAGAGATACCAGAAACGCGTGTAACCGTCATCACCTCTTCCTGCCCCTCTAGCCGCCAAGGAAACGCCGTCGGTACAACCTCTCTCTCCCTCCATTTTCCAGAAAAAACCTCCAAGGTACGCATATTTCTCAAACCTTCGCTACATCACAGACATGTAAACATCAAAGGATTAAAAGACTAAATTGTAAAGCAAAACATGCAAAGCAAGCTATATCAAACAAAACTGTGAAATCACATAAACCATGAAACTGTAAAAACTCAAATCCAGAAACAAACCGTACCATTTAGAACCAAGGCCGTGGATCACTGTGAGAAGATGAAAGGGTGAGAGGCGGCGCTCCGGTAGCTAGGGTTTAGGAAAAGAATCATAACCATAGAGCAAGAAAGATGAAGAGAAGAGAGGAAGAACGAGAGAGCGGCACCGCTGTGTACCAAACACATTAACCCTAAAGTTTCCAAACCCTAAAAATTGTACAAACTTTCCATTTGGGCCAAGTCTGGCCCCAACCCACATAAGCCCACACGAAATTAACTGGTTCACACCCCCTCTCTATTTCTGACTTTATTTTGTTTTACCCTCTTATTTGGGCCTAAGAAACTCTTAAGCCTATCCCTTTTTTCTTTAATTTAATTTCTTTTCTTTTATTTAAACAAATACTTTTTTAATTAATTTCATTTTAAATAAATGGTTTTCTTTTCTTTTGTTAATAATAAAACCAAATAATATATTAAAATTTTGTTTTGATTTTCTTAATATAATTTTCTTTTTTAATAATTGTTACATTTAATAAAAATACAAAAAATAATAGAAACTTTGTTTAATTAATTTTTCTTTTAAACTTTTTTATTTACATCATTAATGAAATACAAAAAATAATAGAAACTTTGTTTAATTAATTTTTCTTTTAAACTTTTTTATTTACATCATTAATAAAATACAAAAAATAATAGAAACTTTGTTTAATTAATTTTTCTTTTAAACTTTTTTATTTACATCATTAATAAAATACAAGAATAATAGAAACTTTGTTCATTTAATTTTTCTTTTAAACTTTTTATTTACATGATTAATAAAAAACACATATAAAAGAATAATAATAATTTCTTAATCTTTCTTTTTTTAGAATAGACTTTTATTTGTTTATTTGTAAATAAATACATGCATCTCATAATATTACTGATTTCTTCATTTGTTATAATTTTGTATTGAATTGCAACGATTCGATTTGGTTGTAACACTTGATATTTGGATACTGTTATCCTTGTGAGATTCATCCCCATTTGTAAATAATTGTACCCCCATCCCCGAATACTTTTGTAATAGCTTAGAATTTTAACTCTCGCACTTTATGCTTTCAAATATGCCATGACTAGAGATTAGGGTTTGTATGCGGAAATCTATAAACAATCGCTAGATGAACTAATACAAGACCTAAATGCATGAAAATGACAAACACAATGCACACTTGCACCTCTAGGGTAACCTCGCTTGTTGTTTCGAAAAAATGCAATCATGTCCCTCGAATATGAGACACTCTAGCAAATGCCCCTTCGATAAACAAAGATCGTAGTCCCTCGATGACCCTCGATGTTGCCTTCAATAAATGATCTCGTCCCTTACAAAATTGCTAGAGTGTCTCACAAGTTGCCTTCAATGATTGTATGCGATGACCCGCGCCTGTCCCGTTTAACATCCTAACACAAGGTTGTTCACCAAATGCAATGGTGAAATAACACTATCAAAAGGGTTAAAAACATAGGAAAGATCTTTGAGTAAAATAGGGTAGACAACTCTTAGTTACTTTATCAAAAGCTTGAAAAACATCCTTGCTACTTTCAAACACACATCACAACACAATTCAAAACATTTCCCAAAACAAACTTTCAAAACATTGAAATATCTTTTCAAAAAGGCAAACACCTTTGTATATATTCAAACAAGAATCATTACAAAGGTGTCCTAGACAAGGCCTCTTTTTCAAAGCATTTTCAAAACCACACACACAAAGCACCATTTCAAACAATTGAAAAGCAAAAGCAAGTGATCTAAACAAGTAACTAAGAGCCCATGGAAAACCATGGATGAAAAGGGTGCTTGCACCTTCCCTTTTCATAATCTACCCCCCGAACCCAAGAAAACATCTCAAAGGTCTTTCCTGTGCTTTTTGACCTTTCCTTTGGATAAAATAAAAAGTCGGTGGCGACTCTTGCTAAACCTCACAATTGCGAACACAAACGCAAAACCTCAAGTCAGTTCTCCCACCGTATCACACCATGTTATGATGCATGATGTCATGATAAAACACAGGTATAGCAAACACAGGTATAGCAAACACAATCAAATCATACAAAGTCCTTAGGTTTAAGGCCTGCATGAGGTTAAAGGTAGTACCCTCTTGAAGTTTAGTTGGTTTCAAACCTGTCTTAAAAAGTAACCGGGTTCTAGAGGATCTCAATATCACTGACCATCCTTTATCGGGCATTGTCTCAGCTCAAGAAATCTTTTCTTGCGGCCGAAATATCCCGAAAGTCTGATCTAAATGAGTGTAGCATCGAATATCAACCAATCCTCAGATCTACACCGAGTTTGGCTATCTCACTACTTTCTAATGGCCAAGTTTGTTCAACTAAGGTTTTAAGGTCCGTTAGTGCTTCACGACACCATGCGGCGGCCCCGTATTCTCCTCGTTTCCCCACAAAGGATACCGGTACCAACCAAAGTGCCACACCAACACAACCACCGCTTAAACCATATCGGTCTATATCGTACAGTCTCCATGATCTATTGTTGTTTACCTAATAAGTGCCCCAGATCCAGGTGTAGGATCTATAGTAACCCAAGCAAGACCCTTTAAGAATAAAGCAAGCAAGCAAGAAAGAAAGCAATTTTTATAACATGACCTAGATCCTAAGGTATACCCCACTTTATTATCATCCCCAAGAGTCTCCAGTTCTGTGATACAGTGGCAGAACCGATAGTTTAATACTGGTTTGCATTTTGGACTTTTTGTTCGCAAAATGTCGCGGTAAGCAAGAGTCGCCACTGACTTTTATTTCATCCAATCATGGAAAAGGAAAAAGAACAGAAAAAACCTATTTTCGAGATATTCTGAGTACGGGGGGTAGATTATAGAAAGGGAAGGTGTTAGCACCCTTTCTATCCATGGTTTTCCATGGGCTCTTAGGTACTTGCTCATTTTTCAAATTGCTTGTGTGTGCTTGTTTTAAAAATGTTTTACTTCGTGATAACCCTTGTATCAGTCCTCAATGATGTGATGAAGTTTGTTTTGAAAATTTGTTTTGAAAGGTGTTTGTGTGAAAAGTTTTCTTTGTTTTTGAGCAAGTACTTAAGATTCTACCTACTCGAAAAAAGATTGTTCGTTCTCGTTTCCTTTAGACAGCGCTATCCTACTATTTAAGGAGTAGTTAGCCCCGTCGTTGGAGTTTGTAAGGGACATTCGAAAGGGACAAGTACAGTCACCAAAGAAATAGTTAGAAAACTTTAGTAGTAACCCTAGAGTCTTAAAATCTTTCGGAGGCAACATTTCCGAGGCAACATTCTAATGGGACATTTTGATCTTTTAGACTGGAGGGCAACCACTAAAATCTCCTATGCTTAATGACTGTTTACCGAAGGCAACCGAAGTGAGGTAAACCCTAGGAGTGAATATGTGCATATGAATTGTTTCAGTTATTTAGTCTTTGCACAGTAGGTGATCTACCGTTTTAATTTCAAGTAATCTTGCCATACAATCCTATTAGCATACATCTAGACAGTTACATATTTGCAGGAATTTAAAGTGTGAAAATATAAACCTAGCTATTACAAGGCTTTGGGGGATGGGGATTAATTACATAACCAAAGAATCAGGGATTAAAGTAGTAAATAAAACCCTAGTTTAACTGTTACGAACCATTGGCAGTTACAAAAATAATGGAAAAGAAATAATTAAATGCGCGGTGAATTAAATACGAGGGATGTTGAAAAATAACCTAAACCTTAATTGAAAGAAAAAAGATTTTTGTACATTTTTTTTATTGGAGAAAACAATGAAATTGCAAATTAAATAAAACCCTAATTTCTAATTGCTTTTTAATTATGAAAAAAAAGTATTTAAGTTAACCTAATTAACCTAATTAATTAAAATAAATATTTTAATGAAAAAAAGATTTTGGTGTATTTTTAAAGAAAATTAATTAAATTATGTACAATTCAAATCCGAAGTCTAATTATTTTTAATTATAAGAAGAGATTAAATTGCCCTAAGATAATTAAACTAAATTAATTAAAAAATAAAATATTTTTTATTAAAAATATTTTATGTATTTTTGTAGTTTTTTATTTGAGAAAAGAAATTTAATAATGTTGTGTTAATTAATTAAAAGAATTAAAGAAATTAATTAAAGAAATTAAAAAAAAAAAGAAATAGAAAGAAAATGCAAACTGGGCCTGTGTACTAGCAAATAGGGGGTGCCAATCTGAATTTTTCAAGCCCAATAACCCTTTAAGCCCAGTCAGCATTTGATTCCTTGTAGCGTCGACTTGAGGGTGCATCATGGTCCCTCACTGCTGGAGCGTTAGATTTGATGGCATGCTTGATCAAACGGTTGGACGCAAGGGTGCATGGAAGACACTTGGAATGGGGGTATATAGAATCTGCAAGCACAAAGTTGGAAAATAAAATTTGTTGGGACCTGGGATCGAACCCAGGTCCTCACACCCAATACCAAGTGCGCTTTACCACTGAGCCATCTGCTTTGTTTTGTTAGTATAACAAGAGCAATTAATATTATATAAAAAACAAATGGATTAATGAAATAAAACAAAATGCGCGCCAGTTATTTGAATGGTCCAATGATGATTGAACACGTTATCTTCTTCTTCCACATCCGTCATTTTAGGAATATAACTTATACCTACAGACAACTTCCATGGCTAAAAACCCGTGTAATTCAAAAATTCACAAAATGCAATATAAATGGAATTGAAGACCATGGTTCAATCGGTCATGATGTCCCGGTCATCCCAGTATCCAGGTTGTGGTCTAATTTTTCTTGTAGCCAAAAACCCCAAAATGCATATGGAAACCCTAACAATGGAAAGTGCAGATATAGGCTTCAAAAATGCAATTAAATTATTCAGTTATCTTGCAAACTTGATGAGGATCACAAATATGCCAATCAAATGTATTAACACTGCAGGAATTGATGTAATCGTTTTCAAAAAATAAGGCAAATCGTAATGTTCATACAAGCTATTTTTGGGCGTGAAAGGGCTTGTGATTGATTGGAAAAGCTTCCTGAGATGTTTAGCAATCGATTGGCAATGCGTGGATGGCTTGAGATGGCCTGTATGATTGAAACCGACTCACCACTTTTTTCCAATTTTAAGCTTTTTGTTCTCTCACTTTCACGACTGCAAAACCTTCTTTTTTGCTTTGTTCTTGTCCAATATATATCTAGGAATGAATTAGGGTTACAAACTTGGATTGAATCTTTGCAATTATGAGAGATTTGATTTAATTTTCAAGCTACATGTAAACGTTCTATTTTGAGTCAAATCATCCCTTTCTTGTACCAATTATGCTTGATTCGTTTTGGCCTTGATAATTCAGCATATTTTGATTGCCAACTTGTCCAAAAACCAAATCAAATCATATATTTGCTATTATTCATCAATTATTTGATTTAATTCAAGTTTTAATTAATAAAAAGTCAAAATAAATTGAAAAATGAAGCAAATAATATGTGGGTGAATATTTGAGTCGTGGAACATATTATAAGTGAGGTGCAAGCATAAAAAGTTAGGCCCATTTGGCAAAAAATGCATTTTTGAGCATATTGGACTTTTGGCAATTTTGCAAAAAGGGTCAACTTTGAAACGACATATCTCTTCAAATTTTAACCCTATAGAGATGTTCTTGGACTTTTTGGAAAGCTTAGGATATCCCCTAAGCAACCCCTTTGGTCTCATCTCAATTGAGTCTTCCATGTTCATGTAAGAAGCTTTGACCCAAAAAGGTGTTTTTGTTGACCTTTCAAAAGGACCCATAATGTAGAAATTCATATCTTTTTATAAGTGCATATTTTGAACTTGTGAGATGAAGATGAATTGTATGGAATTGTATCCTATTTAAAATGAGCTTTGGATGGAAAATTTCTGATAAAGCATGTGGAAATTATGTTTGGTCAAAGTTTGGTTGACTTTTACTAAGAAACCCTAATTTATCAACTTTTGGGTTTTGATGAATTTGGAGCATTCCTTGGAAAATCATGATCAACCCTTGATCAAATGATGAAAGTCACTTAAAAATGTTAATGTTAACCAAAAATCTTGAATTTTGACTGTATGTGGGTCACAGTTGACTTTTGACCTAATAAAGTTTATTCTCAAGCATCTTAGCAGTTGACTGAGCAAACTTCTTGTGCAAGGCATGAAACTTGACATGTAAGGTCTTGAGAACATATTAGGACCAAGGAGAGAATATGAGGTCTTTGGAGTTCACCTATCTTGATGAAAATGGAAACCCTAATTTGAGACACCCTGCCTTAGGAGAGAGTTTGTCTGGTCAACTCTTGGGAAAACTTGAGCAAATTGAGGATCTCAAGGAGTATGTGTTGAATAAAATGAGAGGGAAAATTTTGGGGTACAACAGTGTCAATAATACAAAAGCTTCTCATGAAGAGTCTGTCACTTGCTATCTTCCAAAGATATCAATAATACACAAATTGCCCATGAACAGTCTGCCACTCTCTATATTCCAAAGATATCAATAATACACAAGCTACTCATAAAGAGTCCACCACTTGTTACTTCCCAAAGATATCAATAATACACAAGCTGCTTATGAAGAGTCCGCCACTTGTTGTCTTCCAAAGATATCAATAATACACAAGCTGCTCATAAAGAGACTGTCACTTGCTATATTCCAAAGATATCAATAATACACAAGTCGCCCATGAAGAGTCTTCCACTTGCTACTCTCCAAAGGTATCAATAATACACAATCTGCTCATGAAGAGTCTGCAATTGCTATCTTCCAAAGATATCAATAATACACAAGCTGCTCATGAAGAGTCTGCCACTCTCTATATTCCAAAGATATCAATAATACACAAGTTTCTAATAAAGAGACCGCCACATGCTACTTTCTAAAGATATCAATAATACAAAAGCTGCTGATGAAGAGTCCGCCACTTGCTATCTTCCAAAGATATCAATAATGTAGAAGTTGGTCATGAAGAGTTCGCCACTTGCTATATTCCAAAGATATCAATAATACACAAGTTGCTCAAGAAGAGTCTTCCACTTGCTATATTCCAAAGATATCAATAATACATAAGCTGCTCATGAAGAGTCTTCCACTTGATATCTTCCAAAGATATCAATAATACACAAGCTGCTCATGAAGAGTCTGCCACTTGCTATCTTCCAAAGATATCAATAATGTAGAAGTTGGTCATGAAGAGTTCGCCACTTGCTATATTCCAAAGATATCAATAATACACAAGTTGCTCAAGAAGAGTCTGCCACTTGCTATCTTTCAAAGATATCAATAATACACAAGTTGCTCATGAAGAGTCTGCCACTTGCTATCTTCCCAAGATATCAATAATACACAATCTGCTCATGAAGAGTCTGCCCCTTGCTACTTTCCAAATATATTAATAATACACAACCTGCTCATGAAGAGTTCTCCACTTGTTGTCTTCCAAAGATATCGATAATACACAATATGCTCATGAAGAGTATGCCACTTGCTATTTTCCAAAGATATCAATAATAGAGAAGCTGCTCATGAAAAGTCGGCCACTTCATATATTCCAAAGATATCAATAATACACAAGCTGCTCATGAAGAGTCAACCACTTGCTGTCTTCCAAATATATCACTAATACATAAGCTTCTCATGAAGAGTCCGCCACTTACTATCTTCAAAAGATATCAATAATACACAAGCTGCTCATGAAGAGTCTGCCACTTTCTATATTCCAAAGATATCAATAATACACAAGCCTCTCACGAAGAGTCTGCCACATGTTGTCATGTTGAGATTCCAAAAGAGTGTTGCAACAACACTACTGGGAAACAAAGTTCATCTTCAATTGGAAACCATGAATAAATTATTTCTGAGGAGAGCAAGTATTTGAATGTGCAAAATAAATTCACTCTCCATCTAGGTTTCACAACCTAGAGAGATCCACGGGGTAGCATCCGCAAGAGACAAAGCTCAATCCAGGAATAAACTAGAGAGAAAACAGTCAAACAAGACTCCACCCAATGAGGAAACAACTCAATTGGGGATTTATCCTATCCAGAGATGGAAAAGGAAAGATAAAGTAAGATTCTTCCATGATAGTTAACTCGTTGAGGAATTAGAAAGGAGGCACACTTTTTGCTTAGGTTGAGACTCTATTTGGAAAGAGAAAATATGTTACTTGAATTGATATAACCAAGGTATACAAACCCAATAACATCAGCATATAAGAATGTGCGTGCATGATGCAAGTGTGAATGAATAAATTAATGTCATGTATATGTTTGACAAAATAGATAGAAGAGATAAATTAGAGATTATAAGACATCACAGTACAACCAGATACTTGGCTAACCTTAACAAGATGAGAACATTACTGGAGATAGAATAAAAGCCATCGATGGAGCATGTTTCTGCTATAAGTCTCTAATCTCTTTGGGGAGGAAGATATTTTTCGAGAGAAAACCCAAATTCCAATCTTTTAACATCAATAATCCATTGAAAGGATAACAACACGAACTCCGCTTCAGCTGGAAAAAAATCTTACTTAGCTGGAGATACTGGGGAACTCCACCATCTGATAATGTGTGTAAAGAAGATGTCATATCTTATCAAATCTGGATTTATCCCTAGAACTAAGTTTGGATGCCCTAAGTTTACTGCTGATAAGCTGTGTGATGCACGACAATTCTTGCGAATAAATTCACTTCTAAAATTCCCCAAGTTATATGGTTGATGAGAAGAAATTGTCTCAAGAGGATTTTACAAAAGACCTGGCATCCAAAATGCTCTAGTGTATTCAAACTCTTAGAGAGTTTCGTCGAATCTCGACGTAACTGCCCCATATTGACTATATTTGGCACAATACATTTTTCAAGTTTTCCATATGAGGGTAAACGAACTATGAAGGCAGCAACCTGTTCATGTTGAAGGTCTTCAGGCAACATTCCCCTGGCTGTGATCATTTTTAGAAATGATTCACCAATTACTTAACAGAGTTTTAGACCTAAAAAGATTAAAATCTTCACTGGTGCTTATATGTAGGCTTACTTGACATTACACAAATGTTTTACAAGCAGGAAAAGTTTATTCTGAGAATGAAAATTCTAATGCAACAATTATGTAAGTCTTGAAGATTTTTTTTTGAAAAAATTCCGCGAAGCTTTCGAATTAGTGCATCATTTATTTTTGTATGAAAGATAACGAAAGCATATGATACCAACACAAATATTTTAGCAAAACTTATGGGAGTCAGGAAATACCATCTCGTTGGAGTATGCATTTGAAATAAACTTTGTTTCAATTAGGACTTTTGAGGGTTGTAACATGGCATGGTTCATAGTTTTAGAAAAAATATTTTAAGGCTCAAATTATTTGGTTCCCACCCCCTTCATGATGTTCTTCATTCCTATATTCAGTTAATTTGATATGAGCACTCATCTCCCGAGGGGATTTAGCTGATGGTTGAAGAACCACTGATTTTCTTTAGACATGACAATCACTCACTCTTGACTTTTGTCACACGACTCTGTTCTTTTTTGAGGATTTTATGTTGTAATTCTTTCTTGCCTTTCAAGCTTTTCATTTCTTCATTTCTTTCCCTAACTTTTGTTTGAACTAATTCTTTTGAAATGATAGTCCAGCGGGATGCCCTGACTTTTTCCTAAGAGACTTGTTTTTCAAGTTTTGACATAGAAAGGCTTTTTGTCTCTTTCTTTTTTTTATCATTTTTTATTCATTTTGTTTTTTCTTTCCTTTTGAACACGTCGTGTGACTTCTTGTCGTATGTGACTTTTTGGAAGAATTTTGACTGCCTGATTTCTTGGTAGAGGAGGGATAGCCATTATTGTATCCTTATTTGTTGACCCCTTGATGTGCATGAGATACATATTGGGATATCGTCTTGTTTTGAGGCATACTACTGCTAGGGAAGATTGACCATTGCGATTTTGACTTTCCTCGACCTTTTGAAGGATAACCATTGTTGTGTTCTTAGACGCGCACTCTTGATGAGATTTGAATACTCAATCAGATTAACTGAACACTACCCTGCCCCGGATTAAAAATGAGGGTTTTTTCTGAACAAAAAGAAACTACTACTTCAAGGCTCAAAGGGGTTAACAAAGGTTTCACTTCCTTATATCTCCAGTGTTTGGGAATTTGAAACAATGCATGTACATCGTCAACGGGGTTTTATTCAAAAGCATACAACCAGAAATCTTGCGTTTTAAATTCATCATCCTCCCTCGATATTGGCCTAGGAAAGATAATGGATAACAAGTTGGTATCATAATGCAAAATGTAATTTTAAAATTGAAACAAATATGAGTGAAACGAATGGATTTCTTCAATACAAACATACTAATTGTATTAAGATAATCATTCAAATGTAAACAAGTTCTACATGCAAATAGTGCAATGATAAACAAGAAAGATTACAAATGAAAAAAAAACAGTAAAATGCTAATTAAACTGAGAAGACTCTCTTCTTTAAACTCCAAAGTATCCTTTAATCATGGTTATTCTTTGGCAATGACTTGACTTGAACCTCAAGACCAATATCTTTAAATGACAAGATAAAATTTCTGACCAATTTCTAGACTTCATCTTTCAAAGGATAACAATGTTCGATATTATGCCCAGGGTCTCCTTGATGAAAGGAACAAGTTAAATTAGCTTTGTAGTACCAAGGCATCTTCTCAGGAGTCTTTAGTTGAGATAGGGTCTGCATAGGTAGTTAGAATTGGATCAAACTGAGTTTTCCTCTGATTAGGAATTTTCAAGTTAGGAGCTTTGGAAGTTGTATTTGCCATAGGGGTAATAGGAAAAGCACATCATTATTGATGATGATCTTACCTTCTTTGGGGTCTCCTTGGTCCTCGCTGCAGTTGCGGGTAATTTGCAAGAGTTGGGTTAACTGATGGCATAACTTGTGGATGATGATAACTCCTTTTTCTAGATCTAGGTTTCCTTTTACATTCTTGCGAATCATAAATGGAGCCTTGCTCTCTTTTCTTGGAGAAGCTATCACCATACTTCTATGCATTATCTATCGAGTTACCATTTTCAGACAAACATTCCTCTCGGGCATTTTCTTTAAGAAGCACTCCCACATTCACTTTTTCAGGGAAATCACTAGGTGTATTGACCTTCTCATGAAAGAATGATTTCAAAATTTTTATGAAGACCTTTTCCATCTCTTCTTCCTTCCTAGAAGGATTGACTTGGGAAACAACCAAATTTTCAACCAAAGCAATTAGATACTCCATACCAGCCTTCAAAGTAATCACCTCTTTGCAGAGTTGAGAAATCTCTTGCTTAATATTTTCCACCTTCCTCTTAGTGCGAGCGTTGTACTCTGGGACCAAGGGGAAAATAAGACTCGAGAATGACTTTTGAAGGTGAAACAGAAATGTAGAATGATGCATGATTATGCAAATGGTAAGTTTAATTCATTTCTAAGGTCCTCAAATTTTTATTCAAGCTTCAAGCGAGAAATAATTAACAACAAAATGTGACAAATGAGTTTAGTACAAAGTTAAGAGCCTAAAGGCTACAAAATACAAAGCCAAGAGATCCCAATCAATAGACCTGACAGTGATCATCAAAAATACAAATCATAAATCCTAATATGTTTCTCCAAACCCCAAAATAGATTCTCATTACTCCACTCTTGGGCCCTTTTAAATATCTCCTTCGTTGCTTCGATATTTGGTCTCTCAATTAGCTCCTTGATGAGTATATCCCTTCTATTGATAATGCTTTCTAGATGATCAATCTCTTCTTGAAGCTAAAGGTCGTAAAAATCTTCTTGCTGATCTTCATCTTCAGACTTTGTGACCTCAACTTGAACTAGCATCCAAACATTGTAAATGATGGTACTCCTCTTTCTAGTGTCCATTTATTAGTAATGAGCTTGATACGAGAATCAAAGATAAAGTTCCCTAGAAATGAAATGACCACGTATGTCACAAGCATGTCAGGATGTTTATGAAAGCATGAATGTATGGCTATGCAACATACACATAAAAGGTTCAAAGGTTTAACGTCACGAGCATGGAGTCAAAGGGTGAGAATTAACCCGCAAGGTATGTACTAAGGGTTTATCACCTTCCAAACCAAGTTCTAAAAGGTTCCCAGAGTCTACATATTTCCTTCGGATATTACCAACGTCCCAATTACTCGATAATTAGTAATATTTGTAGGAAAGACCCGTCTGAGTGCAGCATCGCGTGACAACTAATTCCGGATTACTCCATCATAGTCTCTACACTACATATAAAAAGGACAAGATGGGTTAGGGGTTCTACGAATCTCAGCTTCTCTAGCTCCCAAGTCAAAAGTAACAATGTCTTCCTGATTACTCGGTAAACAAATACTACAGTCAAAGGGACCTTCACTGATTGGGGGATCTAATGCCTCCTTTTTCGGGATCACTCCCTCAAAGTTAACATGACTATACCGCCTGTCCTATTTTAAGTGTACTTAGTCCGGGTATAGGACTTGTCCGTTGTGATCAACACCCAATGAATCCACAAAATAACACATATAAGAAAACAAGAAATAATAACAAAAACAAATATAACAAATTAGGTTTAACCCACATAGAAAATTTTATCCCCAGCGGAGTCGCCAATTATGTAGCGGTGAAAATAGGAGATCAAGCTATTTAATTAACTTGACTTGCAAGTAAGCAAGAGTCGCCATCGTGCTTTATTATATCCAAGGGAAAAGGGAAAAGTGCACAATAAAACCCATAAATATGAAAAGTATGAATAATACTAAAAGTAAAGAAAAATACAATGCATTTGAAAGAGATCGAAGGTTCAGGGGTTTGTATACAAAGGGAAGGTACTAGAACCCTATGTATCTATAGTATCCTATAGGGACCTTTTGAAATATCAATTTTTGGTTAAAATTTGTTTTCTTGCTAAATGAGTGTGGGGATGACATTTTGAAAATGCGACGACCTAATGTCAAAGTTTTTTGGCTTAAAAGAAGTGCTATTTTTTTTTAAAATTAGGGTTTAGAAGAGATTTGTTTTTAGATTAATAAAACTAAAAAAATGTACAAAGGGGTTTTCGCACAATTGTATTAAATATATTTGATGACATGAAGTCAATGAATTTGATTTTTTCTTTGGAGTTAGACAAACAAAATATAAAGACTAAATGAATGACAAATGGAAATTAAATAACTAAATATTTATAATTAAATAGGGCAAGAAAGAAATAATTATAATCTTAATCTAATTTTTTTTTTGTATTTTTTGTATGGATTTTTAAATGAAGATAAATGCTCAAGTGAACAAAGATAAAATTCATAAAGTAAAGAAAATAGAATTCTTTGGATGGCATAAAAGTAAAGAGAAGAAAATATAAAGTGCGGAGATATAAATGATATTAAAGTAAAGTTAGTACAATATAAAGTTAATAATCTGACTTGGGATAAGTGTAACTTCATATAGAGCATATAATGTATGTACCCATACATTTTAGAGAAATGGTACTTTGAATTTCATTCTCTTATACATGTAGTACAATTAACAAATATGAGGGATCAAGACAATGTCAAAGAAGATACATTAAGACAAACTTATCATCAATCCCAAGTAACTTGAATGATCAAAGGATCATTTAGAGGTAGATTGGAAATGATGAAAGTTCATCAAATATCCGACAAGCTTAGATGAACTAAAAAAAACTCAAATACTTTCCAAATTGATTCAAATAAAAATAAAAATAAAATAGATAAATAAGAATAAGATGAAGTCTATCATAAAAATAGTATAAATGTCATAACTTTCTCAAATTTTCATGAAATTAAACTAATGAGTAATGAAAGTTTATCTACTCAACCTCACGACCAAGGATCCATGCTAAAAATAAGTAAATAAACAACAAAAATTACAGAAAAAAATGAAAATTAAACAACAATAAATTACTTTTGCTTTTGCAGGTTCAAGAACACTTTTCAACTCTTTATTTTGAATCAATGGAGTTTCCTTCCAAAATGGTGATAATTATGATACTAAATAAATAAATAAGGAGTTAAAATATAATAAAATTAAATAAAGAAAAAGTATAAAAGAATACCTATTCAATAAAATGAAGAAATGACTTAAAAAAATGAAGAGAAAAAATATAAGAGAGTTTTGCTTAGTTTAGTGAATGATTTATGATATTGTTTCTACAAATGAAAGAAAGAAAGATCTTATTTATAGGGTGAATGAGGTGGGAGTGTTGATGTGGCAATCCATGTGACTTTAAGAGAATGGTCTTTGGTCATTGATAAGTCCAAGCTGGTAATCCATGTGAAGTGTGAGAATGATTCTTGGCCATTGATAAGTAAAAGTTGGCAATCTATGTGAAGTGTTTGTACTACATTATAGTGGTCCCAACTTTTTTTATTGACACAAAAAACCAAAAGGACAGAGTAATAATAATATTAATAAAAATAATAATAAAAACTAAAAGTGTTAGTAATAATAATAAATACAAAATAGAAAATAAAAGAGACATTAAATTAAGTATTAATGATTTTTTTTCTTGAATTAAAATAAATGAAAATATAAGTGCAAATTAAAAGATAAAAAATAAAATACATATAAGAAAGTAAAAGGACTTATATAAATTTTTCTATATTTTTTTTTGAAATAAATGATGCCAATATATAAATTTAAATTAATAAAAGAACATATTTTTGATAATTTTTTAGTAAAGAGATAAAAATAGTAAATAATAAAAAAAACATATGCTAAGTACATATTTTATGATTTTTTTAAATGGAAAAGAAATCATGAATAAAACACAATAAAAATCAAATTCCACTAAATTCATTAATGACTTCTAACGTTTCTCTTTTTTCGTGGCTTTTTAAAGCATAATCAGCTCTTGACTTGTAAAGAGAAATTGTAGATAATGTCAAGGAGAATCCTATGCAAAAATAACTGCTAAAAAATGTCAAAATTTGAAGAAGTTATAAATGTTTGAAATCTAACTCAAGAATTAGCAAAAAAATAGGTCAAACCACTCGTGAACACTTGTTATGCAATGATGCAAATGGAGGGTGGGATCTTAGGTCAAAAATTGGGGTATGAAACTAGTGCTTCACATATAACTCTTTGGACAATGGAGAACTGTCCAAAAAGGGCGTACAATAGAGAGCCTATTTTAACTGGTGAAAACTATAGCTATTGGAAAGATTGTATGCATGTGCATATCAATTCTGTTGATAGATAAATTTGGAAAGTCATAGAAGAAGGTCTTATGGCTATAACTATGTTAAACAATGCGGATGCCATTGTACCCAAACCGGAAGCACAATGGGATGAAAAAGATGAGAAAAACTATGCTTATGACTGGAAAGCTAAAAATATGCTCATATCAGCTCTTGAAGTTGATGAATACTTTCGTATCTCACGCTGTGCTACCGCTAAGGCAATGTGGGATGCTTTACAAGTTACCCATGAAGGTACAAACGATGTCAAACTAGAAAGTATTAACACATTAACTCAACAATTTGATTTCTTTCACGTGAAGCATGGTGAAACCATTGCGAACATGCAAAATTGATTTTCTCACATAATAAATCTCTTACACACACTTGGTCATATTACTTCCAATGTTGTTGCTATTAACAATATTTTGAGATGTCTTAACAGGGAATGGAAACCTAAGGTCACAACTATCAAGGAATCTAATGATCTAACTACATTGGAATTTACAACATTGTTTGTAAGCTTTAAGAACATGAGCAAGAGCTCATAAATCTTAATAAGCAGGAAAAGAAAGAGAAGAAAGAAAAGCTGAGGGACACAGAGAAGAAGTCCATCGCGTTAAGGGCTTCCAGTTCCAAGTCTTTCACCATAGATTCAAGTGGAATTGACTAAAGTGACGGAGATGAGATTCCGAATGAAGATTTGGGTTTATTCGTAAGGAAGTACAATTGATATCTTCGGAAGAATGAAATTCAACATTTGAACAAGAATCTCGTTGACTATAGAAGGAAAGTTAAACCAAACAAACCTTTTGAAAGCAAGAGAGATAAGTCAAAAGGATCTTGTTACAATTGTGGGGAACCCGGTCATTATAACTATATTGTCCCTTACTTAACAATGACAAAGCAAGAAACAAGTTTCCAAAGAAGCCGAACAAAGCTAGAAGAGCTTACATTGCTTGGGATAGTGATTGTGATTCATCAAGAAAAGATGAATCTAGTGATGAAGAAGAAAAAGGAAATTTGTGTCTTACGGTGCATCACAAAAAGAAAAAGAATGTAAGTCACTCTAAATATGACCATGTTGATGATATGCCTTATACTGAATTACTAAATGCCTTTAATACTCTACATCATGAGGCTAAGGAAGCTTTCAAACGCTTAACCTCAAATAAAAAGATTTTCAAATATCTTGAGCATAAAAGTTCCAAATTTGAAAAGGAGTTGGAAACTCTCAAGGCATCCTTGATAGAGAGTATCAAAGACAAAGATGAAATTGACAAGACCTCTTGGAAAAATTGGCATGGATATGAAACTTGTCACATTTGGCAAAAAGTGACTAAAGTTCTTAAAGCCAAATTAGACAAAGGCTTTACAACCCAAAGTTACATTTGCTATTGATCGTTCAAACTTTATAAAAAGCATGATTAATCCCTATAAAAAATATTCTTATCAAATAAGAGATCAATCAAGAAAAAGTAACTCCTATCAAGATTCAGCTTATCTATATTATTGCAAGGAGGTACACACCATTAAAAAATGTCGACTTAGAAGATATTTGGTACCTAAAGGCATTTTCAAATGGTCTCCCAAAGGCAACCCATGTTTCACTCACACATAAGGATCCAATAAAAATTGGGTACCTATTTACCTTGTTTGATTTTGTAGATGGAATGTCTTGGGACTATAGAGAGAAGATGGTTTCTCGATAGTGGATGCTCAAGACATATGACAAGTGACATTTCCCTATTCTTTGACTTTGTGGATAAGTAGAAGGGCTTTGTATCCTATGGTGATAACAACAAGGGAGCTATACTCGGAAAAGGTAGTGTAGGTAATCCCTGTTCTACTACAATCTCATATGTCCTTTTAGTTGAGGGTCTTAAACATAATCTCATTAGTATTAGTCAATTATGCGACAAAGGATATAAAGTTTCTTTTTCAAAAGATTGTTGCTTAATTGAAAATAGTAATAAGGAAATTATGTTTAATGGCTTGAGGGTTAATAATGTATATATTCTTGACTTGAATGAAGTATCTTTTACCGACGCTAAATGTCTTGTCTCCATGAGTCAAGACTCATGGTTTGGCATAGGCGATTAGCACATGTCAATTTTGACTTGCTAAACAAAATTTTATCAAAAGATGTAGTTGTTGGTTTGCCCAAAATAAAATTTTCTAAAGATCACTTATGTAATGCATGCCAGATGGGTAAGCAAACAAAAATTTCTTTTAAATCAAAAGATTATCTCTACAATTAAACCACTTAAACTTTTCCACATGGATATTTTTAGACCATCTAGAATAAAAAGTCAAGGTGGTAATTATTATGGTTTTGTTATAGTAGATGATTTCTCTATATTTTGTTGGACAATTTTCTTAGCTAGCAAAATTTACACTTTTTCCGCATTTGAAAATTTTTCTAAGATGTTCCAAAACAAGTTAAACACTAAATTTGTTACAATCCGAAGCGATTATGGAGGTGAATTTAAAAACCATCTCTTTGGGGAATTTTGTGAAAAACATGGCATTGATTATAATTTTTCGGCACCACGCCCTCCACAACAAAATGGAGTAGTGGAATGTAAAAACTGTGTTTTAGAAGAACTCGAAAGAACTATGATTAATGAACATACCCTTCCTAAGTATTTTTGGGCCGATGCCACAAGTACGGCTTGTTATGTTTTGAATATGATCCTAATCCGTCCAATGCTAAACAAAACTCCTTATGAACTACTAAAATGAAGAAAGCCTAATATTTCACACCTTCACGTTTTCGGATGTAAATGTTTTATGTTGAACAATGGAAAGGAAAATCTTGGTAAGTTTGATTCAAAAGTAGATGAAGGTATCTTTCTCGGATACTCTCAATCTAGTAAAGGTTATAGAGTATTTAATAAAAGGTTACAAATTGTTGAGGAATTCGTGCATGTATCTTATGATGAATCTTGTCTGAGATCGGTCGGAAAAGGTATTGTATTTGATGGTGCAGGTGTATCTTTGAAAAGCATACTTAAAGATTCGGATGTTGAAAGCAATGGCAATAATTCCCCATTGGAATGTGAATCTATCAAAGAAAAAGATCTACATATTAAAAGCAATGAAAATGATCTCCCATTAGAATGGAAATCTATCAAGGATCATCCCATAGACAATATCCTTGGAGATATCACAAAAGGAGTCACTACATGGTCCAAGATAAGTAACTTTTGTTATCATTTTTCTTTCGTCTCACAAGTTGAGCCTAAAAACTCCAAAGACGCTTTAATCGATGAACATTGGTTTTTAGCTATGCAAGATTAGCTGAACCAATTCAAGAGAAATGAGGTTTGGGATCTTGTCTCTCCTCCACAAGACCATCGTGTAATCGGCACTCAATGGGTGTTTATGAACAAATTGGACATAAATGGAATAATAACTCGCAACAAGGCCTGCCTTGTTGCTCAATGGTATAACCAAGAGGAGGGCATAGACTATGAGGAAACTTATGCACTGGTCACCCGACTCGAGGCTATACGCCTTTTGCTTGGCTTTGCATGTTCACAAAATTTCAAGTTATATCAAATGGATGTTAAGAGTGCTTTTCTAAATGGCTATATTAATGAAGAGGTGTATGTATCTCAACCTCCTGGATTTGAAAACTTTGAGCATCCTAACCATGTTTACAAACTAAAACGTGCTTTATATGGTCTCAAACAAGCCCCTAGGGCTTGGTATGAGCGCCTTAGCAAGTTTTTGTTAGAACAAGGATTCTCAAGAGGAAAGGTCGATACAACTCTTTTCATTAAACGCCAAGGAAATCATTCAATTTTAGTACAAGTTTATGTAGATGATATCATATTTGGTTCTACTAATACATCATTGGTAAAGGAGTTTTCTAAGTTGATGCAGGGATAATTTAAAATGAGTATGATGGGTGAATTAAAGTACTTCCTTGGGCTTCAAATTAATCAACTCGAGGAAGAGAATTTTGTGAGTCAAACCAAGTATAGTCAAGAACTATTAAAGCGCTTCGATATGGGAAAATCAAAGATTATTGACACTCCAATGCCTACCGCGGTTAATCTTGATCGTGACGAACATGGTAAGCCGGTTGATGTAAAAAGGTATAGAGGTATGATCGGTTCCCTTCTTTACCTTACAGCTTCTTGTCCCGACATTATGTTTAATGTATGTATGTGTGCTAGGTATCAATCATACCCCAAGGAGTCACATTTAAAAGCCGTTAAGTGCATACTTAGGTATCTTTATGGTACGACTAAGTGTGGGTTATGGTTCCCTAACGGTAGTGATTTCTCTTTGGTTGGTTTTTCCGATTCTGACTTTGTCGGTTGCAAGTCGGATAGGAAAAGTACTAGTGGTACGTGTCATTTCTTTTCAAATTCCTTAGTAAGTTGGCATAGCAAGAAGCCAGTTTTTGTTGCTTTGTCAACTACAAAGGCAGAATATGTCACAGCCGGTAATTATTATGCCCAAATGTTTTGGCTCAAATAAAAATTACTTGATTTTGATGTCAAACTCGATCATATTCTGATATTTTGTCACAACACTAGTGCCATAAACCTAACCAAAAACCCTGTTTTACATTCACACACCAAACATACTGAGATTAGACATCACTTCCTTAGGGATCATATAGAAAAAGGCGACATCGTATTTGAACATGTTAATAGCATAAATCAACTTGCAGATATTTTCATAAGACCTCTTGCGGCCGAGCCTTTCTTCCACATCCGTAGGGAACTTGGTGTTCTCGATATTTCGGATAGGTTGCAACTACATTAGTTGCATTACCCTTATTTACATTTGTACTCTCATGAATCATCTAATCTCTTGTATCAAGTTACTTGTGAGGGAAAATTATCATTCTGCATCATATAGGTAATATCATTCTAACTCTAACTCTATTCTTGATAACTCAATTCAGTAAACATGGAAATTATTAATTCCTTGAGATAAGTGCTTTTCAATCTTTGTAATGTGTGATATATGCTTAGGTAGTTGTTTATGTTTTATTGTGTCTTAAAATTCATGAATATGTGCAAAATTGAAAATTAAGCATGCTTAGGTCGACCTATGACTGAGAACCGTCGATGCATACTGGAACTTTGCAAATTTCATGAACTTTAGCTATTATTCATTGTTTAATTATTTTTGAATTATGACTTATATTGTGTTAGTCTTCCTTTAAACACCGGTTTGTAACTATACTATATGATTGATGTCTACTTATTTTCTATTCCTTTCTCTAACATCTCTTTATGTGATTGTTTGTTAGAGTTATTAATTGTCAAAGTATATAATGATCTAACCTTATTTATATTGATTATTGTTACTTTAACATGTTGCTTTGACTCTTTATGATGTTGTCAAAGGGGGAGAAGCATGTGGAAGTCAAGAATAGGTGATATGAAAGCCAATATAAAACGAAAGGGTGCACAAAGATAGGGGGAGAAATCTCCAAGATTAATATTCCCATACATGGTGCTAAGGACAAGTTTTGCCATAATAAAAAAGGGGGAGTATGTGAGGGAAAGATTTCAATGATGTCAAAACTATGTTAGAAATGTTTCTATATGATATGGTGGACAAAGTAGCATGAAAAGTCTTCAAGACTTGAGATTTTGGAAAATTTATATTCTATGAGTCGACTAAAAGAATGCTCAGGTCGACGCATGACTAAAAGTTACTCCTTTGGGAAGTCTCGAGTTTGCTCACGTCGACTATGTGGTCGACTCATCCTGGAAGCAATGTTTAGGAACTATGAGTCAACACATACCCCTAGAACGATCGACACGTGGTTCTTGCACTCTGTCATGTGGTATCTTCGGGAATGCTCAGGTCGAGTCATCCTTCTGCATAGGTTGACGCATGGATCGCGAACACTGTCATATGTCACCTTATGGAATGCTCAGGTCGAGTCACGTCTTCTGCATAGGTTGACACATGGCTTTTAAACACTATCATATGGCACTTACGGGAATACTCAAGTCGTGTCCCATTTTGCATAGGTCGACCGTTCGCTCGTAAAAAGTGTTTTTTCAGTCTGTTAGTTTGGGTCTTGACCTTAGATAACATATATACACTTATTTGGTTATTTAATTTGGTTTAAACAAGAAAAGTGAAATAGATACACAAGGTACTCATCATCTTTAACCTCTCACTCATCCATTGACAACTACACATAATAATTTTTTTCGATCAAGGTGCGAAGCATGTGTTGACAACGTCCGAAGTAGAAGATTGTGATCTTGTTCGGGTTGAGAAATTGTGGGTTTTTCTTGAATAAAATTTGAGGGTTTTGTCCTACAAGATCAATGGGATTTGGGGGTTTTTTACAATTCTTTGCTCCATCAAATTCAGTCGTGCTTAAGGGATTGAGGAATTGTGGGTTCACTCAACAAGGTACCTACAATCATAGGATTTTGAAGGAAGAATTTGGGTCATCATATTGCGATTAAATCATCCGAGCAGAGGGTTTTAGAAATAGTTTAAGTTCTCAATAAGGTAGTTACAACCGGAGGTTTATCGAAGATTGATGACATACTTGATTCAAATCGAATCAAGGGAAGAGATGAGCTTAGTTTTCAATTCAACATATTGGGTTTGAATTGTGGTGACTATTTTCTATCACTTATATGAACTTTGCAATCATAATAGCAACTATCCTAATTCTAAATTCTAGAATTAGAGGCAGACATACCCCACGCGGGGACGACAAGGGGAACTTCCTTAACAAATCACGTGTCGGTTTTCATTCTCGCTCTTTACCGTTTATTTGCAATAATCTGAAAGTTTTCTCTTGTGATTCCAATTGTCCCGATTTTTTGTGCAATAAAATTGTTACTAAAAACTATAGTAATCACTTTGATTCCTATAATTGATTTCAACACTACAAATTAAGGTAGATTGAACTTGGTGAAATTAAGCACACCAAGTGTTCGATAAAAGTCCAAAAGTGCAACTTTGTGTATTTTCTTCTCAACATTTCATTGGAAGTAATTGACAATAGTTAAAGAGTATAAGTGATCAATTATAATTGAGTTAAGTGTTAATAATTCTCATTAATTCATTCCATTCGGTTTTTCACATATCCGGTCTTTTCAATAGAGGATCGTTATAGACAAGTGTATCCGGGTAGCTTTCACTGCGCTTCAAGTTTTTCCTAAAAAACGTGATTTTAAAAATCAATGTATCTATTCACCCCCCTTCTAGATATGTCCTATTGTCTAACAGTTCTCTGCCAAGTCCTTTCTGAGTAACGGAATCTTGTACAAGCACAACCACAATTCGACTTTGCTTCATTTTGTAGACAAAAAGGAAGCTGAGAAGATTATGGAAGATATGAACGAAGTAATATTTGGTACCCAATCCAGAGGGAATACAATGGCTAAGAAAATTCTTAGATTGAGTTATTATTGGTCTACCATGAAAACTGATTGCCATTGTCATTCCAGAACTTGTCACAAATGCCAGATTTATGATGACAAAGTACATGTGCCTCCGGTACGTTTGAATGTCTTGACTGCTCCTTGGCCATTTATAATGTGGGCATTGATATGATTGGCGAGACTAAGCCTACCGCCTCTTATGGGCATCACTTCATCCTGGTCGCTATTGATTATTTCATGAAGTCTCCATCAACTTTACCTCATAGGGTTTTAGACTTTATTTTCATCTTGTACTTGGGATTATTGAAACTTGTAAACCATTTTGAAGTTATTATAATAAATTTTTTCAATATTTCAAATGTGTTATTACTTCGATATTTTCGATGTGTCTATAAATCTTTAGGTCCCTTGAAATATTAATAATAAAATAAATTATGTCCATTGCATATCATGCATCATATTGCACATATTTCTTTCATTTATTATGCATATACAGGTGTCTTACCAAGCTTCTTTACTTCGTTCAGCAAGCTGTTTCACCACTACAATACTCGAGCTAATTTTAGAAGGAAGATGGACAACTTAGAACAAGAGAATCGCGAGCTGCGCGAGGAAGTTTCTGCTCTGAAGGCCGGCATGGCCAATCTCACTGCTCTAATGGAATCTCTAGTGGCTGCTCGGAATCAGGCACCGAGTGTTCAACCGCAACAGACAAAGGTTACTACTGAAGCTCCGACTGTTCCTGAGTCTGCCATTCTAGTTGTTGTTTAGAATCGCATGCCTCAAGGTTGTCCATGGGGAATGCCAGAGAACTTTATGCCTGAAGGTTTCAATCTTGGTCCTCAAGTTACTCCATTTGTTTAGACTACTGTTACTCTTGCACCTCCTGTGGTGCATGCTACTCCTGCTGCACCTCCTGTGGTGCATGCTACTCCTGCTACACCTCCTTCGATGAATATGGTCCCATTTGCTAATGATGATATGTATCATGCTTTTCCTCCACCAAGTGAAGGCTTGGGCCTCTTTGATCGAATGGATGATTTTCAAGATGAGTTTGACAAGATGCAGAGGGAGATGAATTCCCTCAAGGAAAGGAATTGTTCGGGCAGAATGTGAATGATTTATGATTGGTCCCGAATGTCAAGATACCTGCGAAGTTTAAAGTCCCGGAATTCGATAAGTACAAAGGCAACACTTGTCCTCGTGCTCATCTTGTGATGTATATAAGAAGAATGTCTACCCACACTGATGATCAACGTCTACTGATTAACTTTTTTCAAAATAGTTTGATTGGTGCTGCGTTGAAGTGGTATATGAGTTTGGAAAGCGTCAATATAAATATTTTCAATGACTTGGGAGAAGCATTTATTAGACAATACAAATATAACATGGACATGGTGCCTGACCGTGATCAACTCAGGGCCATGGTTCAGAAGGATAGGGAATCATTCAAAAAATATGCACAGAGATGGCGTGAAGTAGCTGTCCAAGTGATTCCTCCCATGGAAGAAAAGGATATGACTAAGATTTCCCTGAAGACTCTGGGTGCTTTCTACTATGAGAGGATGGTAGCGAGTGCGCCAAGTGACTTTACTAAAATGGTGGGCATGGGTATCCGTTTGGAAGAGGCTGTAAGAGAGGGTCGTTTAACAAAAAATGAAAGTTCTGGAAGTACGAAGAAGTCATCCTATTGGTTTTCCAAAAAGAAGGAAAGAGATACAAATGTTGTTATGTAAGAGAGGAGGGTTAATCCTCCTAGAAGAAATTATCAATGTCATCAACAAGTCACATCAATAACTCCAGTTGTTGGTGTAGCTCCAACCACCGTTGCTTATCAGAGACCATCCCATCAGGGGAATCAAGGGTATAATCAAAGAAGGGAGAGTTATGACCCTAGCCCTATAAGCTATACATAAATACTCTCGGCGTTAATTTAAAAGAAGTTGGTTCAGACCAGACCACTTCCCGTTATGCCATCACCATTACCTTGGTATTATAAGAAAAACCAAACATGTGCTTTTAATCAGGGAGCACCAGGGCACAATGTTGAGAACTGCTATACTTTGAAAACCAAAGTACAAAAATTGGTGAAGTCCGGTATCTTATCATTCAAGGATGTTAGCCATAATGTGAAAGATAATCCTTTGCCAAAGCATGGAGGAGAAAATGCTGTGAACATGGTGGCCGCTTTTCCAGGCAACTTCCGGATTTTTGATATTAAATTGGTTAGAGGAGATTTGGTAAAAATGCTTGTAGATCTCTGTGAATTTAGCTATTATACGCATGACCATGCTGGTTGTGCTATTTGCAGTATAGATATACAGGGTTGTGACAAGATAAAGGCTGATTTGCATGAGATGATGGATGAGGGCCTCATCCACATAATCAGGCATAGGGCAGAGTATGAAGAGGAAGTAAACATGGTTTCTGGATGTCCTAGAGAGTTCAGAATCTTTGATATGGAATATATGAAAGAGGATCTTGTACAATTGCATGCTACTTTCTGCCACATGGCTGGTCAGGTAGAACATCAGTATGGATATTGCCGAATTTGCTGTCGGGACTCCTGAGGATGTTCAATTGTAAGGAAAGTTATTCAGTTGTTATTGGATAATGGAACTATCAAGGTTACAGGACAAAGTGATGATTACCATGAGGTCAATGAGATTGAGGTTTGTTTGGCCGAAGAAGAGTCAGATGATGAGTATGCCTCTGCGGATGAGTTCTTCTCCTCAGATGAAGACATATTTTCCAGAGATAACTCTGTAATGACTGAATGTGTTGAAGATGCAGTAAATGTTATTGTTCCTTGTTTTGGTGCACCCACCCCTTTTGAAGTTGAATATCATAGCAAGCCAGCTATTACTCCATTGGTGATTAGCTTACCGGGTCCTGTCCCCTACAAGTCAGACAAGGTTGTACACTACAAATATAACGCAACAATTTTAGAGGATAGTGTGGAAGTTCCCATCCAGCCAATGCCTAATGTTGGAAATATTATTGAGAATAGCATAGTGACCCGCAGTGGTCGTGTATTTGCACCAGTTGTTCCTGGAGATATTAGTATTGGAAAGAAAATTGTTGAAAATGTTGAACCCAAGAAGGCAGTGGGTGAATTTAGTGGAGCTATGCTAGAAAAGGAGGTAGATGATATTTTTAAGATAATCAAGATGAGCGACTATAGATTGTAGATCAGCTACTGCATACTCCTTCAAAAATATATATCTTGACTTTATTGATGAACTCCTCTGCTCACAGAGAATCTTTGATGAGGGTATTGGACCAATCTTTCATGGAAAGTGATATGCCAGTAGACCAATTCAGTAGTGTGGTAGGGAATATTACATAATGTAATAACCTGAGTTTCTGTGATGATGAACTCCTGATGAAGAAAGGAATCACAATATGGCCCTCCACGTCTCTATGAACTGCAAGAATGATTCATTATCCAATATGCTGATTGATAATGGATCCGCATTGTACATTAAACCAAGGAGAACACTTATAAAGTTGAAATATCAAAGAACGCCCATGAGCCCAAGTGGAATTATTGTGAAAGCGTTTGATGGATCAAGGAAATCTGTTATTGGTGAAGTGGTCTTTCCTATTCATATAGGCCCACATTTGTTTCAGATTAGTTTCCAGTTCATGGATATTATACCCGCTTACAACTGTTTATTGGGACGACCATGGATACATGAGGTAGGGGCTGTCACTTCGACTTTACACTAGAAGTTGAAGTTTGTGCGTGAAGGAAAATTGGTAATTATAAATGGAGAACATACATTATTGATATCTCATTTGTCCTCTTTCAGCATTGTGGAGGCTGATGAAGCTGCTTTTGGAACCCGGTTCCAAGCATTATCCATTATTAATATAAGAGGAAATGAGAATTCTATGGATTCGTTTAAGGATGCTCAACAGGTTATGCGTAATGGCCATAGTGAAGTATGGGGGGGTTAATGAAGAACACATGTGCTCAAAGACCAATCCAAAGCCACTCACGTGTGCACTAAGACCAATCCAAAGCCAAGATTCTGAAGAACACATGCACTCAAGTCAAACGCATCATACATAATCCAGAAAGGTCAACGAACTTCCATGCTTATTGGGCCTGATCTTTGGACCAACACCCCCATCTGGGGCTTGAACCCCCCCTCCTGGTTTGCATTTTCTTATTCATGTTTATATTTTATGTTCTTTTATTGCAATTTTATTTAATTTGTCATCTCAATTTAATTAATTAACTTTGTTTACAAAAAATATAAAAAACATTCAAAAAAATCAGAAAAAGCCAAAAGTTAATAAATATTTATATTATAATTATTTTCATAAATAAATTAGAGTGTAAATTATTTAGGTTAATTAGGTTTTAATTCTAATTCCTTTTTAATAAAAAAATCAAAAAAATGTAGAATTAGGTAAATTGATAATTTTAATATCTTTTTAATTTTTATTCTTTTTTCCACAATAGTAATTATTATTTATTTATTTATTTTTATAATTAAAATTGTACATAATAAATTTTAGGTTTAATTTAGATCTTAATTTAATTCTTTCATAATGATTAACAAATAATTAGAATTAGGGTTTTACCTCCACTTTTTTAGCTTTAATTAATTCTTTTTCCTTTAAATATTAAAAAACACAAAAATATCAAAAACATTTAATCATTTAATTTTTAATTATTTGTTTGTAAAAGGGTCCAATGCCCGTCTTTCAATTATTTAATTTGCACATTTATCTTATGTCGTTTAATTATAATTCTGTATCTCTCCCAAGGCCATGTAAATTTACTTATCGCACTTTTACTTATCGCATTATTTATTTTCCGCTAAATCGGGTCCGGTTTAATTTTGGCGATGTGGACCCGCGCCATTTGTAATAGTTTAGATTTATTTCCTCGCAAAATATTTAACTGTTAACCAAGCATGAAAGAATGAATGTCTTAATAAAATCAAGCGTAGAACACGACAAACATGACAAGACAAATAACTGAAACATAACACACAATTCGCACACACCACCCCTAGGGTACGCCTCACTGTTGCCTTTCGAAAGGTGATCGTCGAGTAGAGGATGTCTTAGTAAGTCCTCATGATCCGGGAACCTGGCATGAGGGTAGCTTCTAAGGTGTCTTCCCATTGCTCTGGTGATCATCACGTCCCTAAACTCGAATTGACCCGAACACCTCCAACGGTGGTGCTACCTACCTCTCAATGGTGGGATGGCACTACTTTAAAGGACATTTACACAGACGAATTCCTTAGGGTAGGTAGGTTCTCAAGGATACTTGCTCTAATCTCAAAACAAACTCAAAAGACTTTTCACACTGACACATTTTCAAAAGCTTTCAAAGCAAATTTTTCAAACACTCTGACGTACGAGTCGATCTGAAATTTTTCAAAGAAACTTTTTTAACCCACATTGAAAAGCAAACCAAACAATTTTGAAAACACAAATGAGCGAGTATCTAAGAGCCCATGGATAACCATGGATAGAAAGGGTGCTAACACCTTCCCTTTCTATAACCTACCTCCCGAACCGAGAGCAATCTCTTTAAGGAATTTTTCTGTGCTTTTGTCCTTTCCATTTGGAGAAAATAAAAGACGGTGGCGACTCTTGCTTCCGCGACATTTCGCGAACCAGCTTTAAACAGTCAGTTCCAGATCCACCGATCACAGAACTGGCGACTCTGCTGGGGAAAAATTAAACTTAAAGTGAGGTGTACCTTAGGACTAAGATCACTGTGTTTTCAATTGCTTTCCTTGCTTGCTTTACTATTGTGGGTTGCATGGGAGTTACATAGATCCTAACCCGGATCTGGGGATACCCTGTTTAGGTAGCATAAGTTGTGAGGGACCTGTCCGGCGTATACCGACATGGGTGAAGCAGTGGCTACGTTGGTGTGGCGCCTTGGTCTGTACCGATATCCCTCGTGTTGAAACGGGGAGAATATGGGTCTTCTAAGGAGTCATTAAGCACCAACAACCTTAGAACCTTAAATGACCCAACTTGGCCATTAGAACAGTAGCAGTATGCTACGCCCATTGAGGCTAAACTCTCGTGATGGTTCTGGCCGCAAGAAAAGATTGCGATGCTGGAGTTATGATCGATTGAGGGTAGTCAATGATATTGGGATCCTCTAAGAACCCGGTTACTTTGATAGGACAGGTATGAACCAACCAACTGAAAGAGGGTAATACCTAGACCTCATGCTGGCCTAAACTCTAAGGGCTTCTCTTGTGTGACTTGTGTGCCTTCGTACTTGACTATCTGCATGCTTGTTACCTGACACTTGTTTCTTGCAGGTTTTGTTTGTAGTCCTTAATTAGGACTCATAATAGGGTTTGCTAAATTTCTTGCAGGTTTCGTTTATAGTCCTTAATTGGGACTCATAACAGGGTATCCTAAGTTTCTTACAGGTTTTGGTTTGCAGTCCTTAATTAGGACTCCTAACAGGGTTTACCGAGTTTCTTGCAGGTTTTGTTTATAGTCCTTAATTGGGACTCATAACAGGGTATCTTAAGCTTCTTGCAGGTTTTAGTTTGTAGTCCTTAATAAGGGCTCATAACAGGGTTTATGCATATCACCCCATGCATAGCATGACATCATATCATTGCATACATCCTAACCCATTTCAAGGATCTCCAGGGCTTGTGATGCAGGTCATGATGAATCAAACATCTAGCAAGGGGCAAAGAGGATTTATTTTCCTCTAGCCAAGGTTGTCAGGGGCTATGACCCACTGGATATGGTGAGCCTTTGACCCTTGAAGAAGGGCTCTCTACAACAGGAAGTTCCTTCAATCAAGTGCCAGTTTCCAACTCTAACAAGTTTCTCTGTTTACCCTGCGAGGTCCTTGAAATCATTGCATGCATGTCATACATCTCATTGCATTGCAGGTGTCCCTTTGACAGGTTGCTTACCCTTCTTCGCTGTTTATTTCAGCCGATCGTCATGAATCCTGAATCATCAGCTGAGCAGTCCATCAAGGCCCTCCAGGCTCAGAACGCCCAGTTCCAAGGGTTGATCATGAACTTGACCCAGGGGCAACAAGATCTGAAGGCTCTGCTCTTGAAGAAAGAAAAGAAGAAGAGGAGGACTGTTTTGTTCAGCCCTAGACGCAGATCTGGAAATGCACCGCAGATTGAAACTGAGAGGACAACTCCATCTGTGGGGGAAGGTAGTCATCAGGGGGAAAGGGTTCCCAGTCCAGTGGTCTCCGACAACGAGACAGATTTCAACGACGAACAATACCCTCCTGCCAAAGACAAGTACAAACAGTTGGAGGATAGGCTGAATGCTATGGAGATCCAACAGGTACCTGGGCTGGATTTTGGAGATCTGGGTTTGTCAACTGGTGTGATTATTCCTCGGAAGTTCAAAGCACCCACCTTCTCCAAGTATGACGGGGCGTCTTGTCCCAAGCTGCACTTAAGGTCCTATGTTCGGAAAATTCAACCGTACTCTGCGGACCAGAATTTATGGATCCACTTCTTCCAGGAGAGTCTTTCAGGGACTCATCTCGAATGGTTCTATCAGCTAGATGGGACCAAGGTTCGTAACTGGGAGGAGTTGGCTACTGCTTTCTACAAGCAGTACCAGTATAATGCCGACCTTGCTCCTACGCGTACCCAACTCCAGGGTATGTCGTTAGGATCAAGCGAAGGTTTTAAAGAGTACGCGCAGAAATGGAGGGATCTTGCGGGAAGGGTACAACCACCTCTGACTGATCGGGAATTTGTGGACATGTTCTTGGGGACCTTGTCTGGTCCATTTTATAACCACCTGATTGGGAACTCGTCTGCTGGATTCACAGATCTTATCTTGACTGGAGAGCGAATAGAAGCTGGCATCCGGTCTGGGAAAATTCAAGAGGCTGCACCTTCGGACAAAAAGCCTCATCATGGAAAGAAAGAATCCAATGCTGTGCATGGTAAAAAGAGCCGTCATGAGGCAGGGGCAATCCAGCTTTCCAATCCCGGACCTGCTCAACAAGGACAGGGGCAGCAGCGCAAGGAGAAACGACAGTATACCAAACTCAACATGTCACTGGATCAAGCACTGCAACAAATGTTGAAGGCAGGGCTGATCACCTTAAGGGCTCCTCTCCGGAATCCGAACACTTCTGCACCCAACTATCATCCCAACGATAGGTGCGCATATCATTCAGATAGCCCGGGGCATACTACAGACAACTGCTGGCCTCTCAAGAATAAGATTCAAGATATGATCGACGCTGGAGAGATTCAGTTTGAAGTGTCAGATACTCCGAACATAATCACTGCTCCGTTGCCCAATCATTGAAGTCTTTTGTTTATTTGAATTTTTGAGTTGTATTTTTCTTTGCTTATACAAACAATTAATGTCATAGCAAACTCTTTTATTCTATTAATACATTGCATATGTCTGTTTTGGAAATTAATACAATTATTTTCATTATGTTCAAATATCTTTTCATATTTTTTCTGATGTCAACTCCGGATCTAAAATTCTAAGCCTCTTGAGGGAGGATGACGAAAACGATACCACGATCATTACAGTATGCTTTTGAACAGACCCAGCTGATGAGGTACAGGCATTGTTTCAATCCCTAAACACTGGAGTTATAAGGATGATAATCCCTCGTCAACCCATCAGAGCCAAAGAAGTAGGAGTTTTTATTTTCGAAAATCAAAACCCTTAATCATAACCTGGGGCAGGGTAGTTCTCTCAGTTGATCCAAGTGCATAACGAATGGCACCAAAGAGACCCTTACGAAAAAAAACAGTGATGGTTCAGAACAATCATAAAGACAGGCAGTTGTTATCAAAAAAATCATAAACAAAAAGCCCAAAAAGTCTAAACCTACAAAGGGGACTTATGAAACTGGGGCATCCCGCTGACTGTAATTCCAAAAAAGGAAACAGTTCAGGCAAAAAAAAGAAAGGGATAACAAAAATCAAGAAAGAGGTCTCACAAACCCTCAACAAAAAATGACTGCCTAGTCAGAATAAATAATCAATATTTGAACCATCACCGGAAAATCAAAGCAAAGACTCAAACGAGGTCTAACGTATGATCAACTGAGTTTAGGTTTGAAGAACATCACGAAGAGCGGGTGGGTACAAATAAAATTTGAGCCTTTATCCTTTGTTTCTTAAACCGTGAACCAGGCCACGATATAACCCTTAAAAGTCCTAGCTGAAGCATGGGTTAGTTCGAAAGCATACTGTCACGAAAGGTATCCTGACTCCTGAAGGCCTACGGTAAATACGGAGTTGACATCACGTTTTACAAACATTCACTTGTTTTATGAAAAGATGCATTTTCAAAATCTTCGAGACAGACATAAGCTTTGCGTTTTTGACATAACTTTGTTTGCATATGACTTTTTGTTTGAACAGCAGGGAAATTCGCACGAGAAATACCTAGTGAACAAGAGCATCTCCAATCAAGGGGCACGACCTAATCATGGTCCGTAATCTGGGGCAATCCAGTCAAGATTCGGAGAATCTCTCAAAAGTCAAATAGCCTGGGGCAAATCTCCGCATGAGCCACCTGGGGCACTCCAACAACGAATCTGACCTGATCAAACACCTTCTGGTGGCATGACAAAGCACTTATAACAGGGGCAACTCCCTACATTCTGAAAGCACGAACATAGTCGAAAAGATACTACGCAAAATCAAAGACCCGCTAGGTTGACACACCTAGGCAAAAATAAGGGCTTCCCGGCGAACCAAAAGGGTTCAGGCAAAATGAAGGGATGAAATGAAAAATCTGTACACCCGGCAAGTCGAAAACCTGAAAAGGCGGCTTGGGCAAAAATGGGTATCCCGGTGGACTGAAAACCCGAAAGGGCGGTCCAGGCAAAAGTTAGGGATTAAAGCGTACGACTATGTCCTGTCATCTTGTCATCTGCCTACCAGAAGAAGGTTCGACCCTCAACAACTATCAGCACCCCATAAGAAACAGGGGCAATAAAGGTTGGTCTGAGCAGTCTGATTGTTCTGTCCTCCAAGGTATCAGGGTAAGCTCCGTTGAAGAATATAGCCAACGCAGTTCAAAACTTCCCCAGGAGAGTCCAATCCAGTTCCCCAGGAAGGTTGGAATCTATCTCCCCAAGCAATAAGCGTACCCCCAGTAGATTCTGGAAGCTTATCCCCTAGCAGGGTACGAACGCGTCGTCCGGCTTGATTTAAAGAGTTATTTCCTTAACAGGATATAACTGGGTTATCCTCAGCCAAAAGCCACGGAAGGAGCGTCGTCGACAGAGTCTTCTTATCCCCAGCGAAGTCCATTCATACTTCCAATACAGCAAGGTATCCTCAGCGAGGCATCCTCAACAATTCAGCAAAAGCATCTCCCCACAGAGTATTTCTTCCCAGAAAGATTACTAGAGTACTTTTCTCCCCGCAGAATCCTCCATTTGCCAAGGTTATTTCCCAACGGAGTTATCTTCTCCTACCGGTATACTTGCAGCTATCCTCCCCAGCGGAAACAAAGCTATGTTTCAACATCAGCCCAGGATGCGACTTCCCGGCACCCGTCAAGGATTTATTTTCTTAGACAAACATACACTCATAAAACGTCACATACATCATTATAGCATGCATATGCATCATACTACACGAATCTCATTGATTTTGAAAACATACAGTTCATGCATCATGATTTTGCATACGATTATGTTTTGCCTTTTCAGGAAAAAGATCAATACAAAAATGATTATTATCAACTAATGCAATTCTTTCTCGATATAGTTTCAGATGTAAACCCAGCGATGGTGACGTTCTGATACTGCTTCCAGAATTCCTTCTAGATATAGTTTCAGATGTAAACCCAGCGATGGTGACGTTCTGATACTGCTTCCAGATATCCTTCTAGATATAGTTTCGGATATGATCCAGCGATGGTGACGTTCTGATACTGCTTCCAGAATTCCTTCTAGATATAGTTTCAGATGTAAACCCAGCGATGGTGACGTTCTGATACTGCTTCCAGATTTCCTTCTAGATATAGTTTCAGATGTAAACCCAGCGATGGTGACGTTCTGATACTGCTTCCAGATTTCCTTCCAGATATAGTTTCAGATGTAAACCCAGCGATGGTGACGTTCTGATACTGCTTCCAGATTTCCTTCCAGATATAGTTTTAGATGTAAACCCAACGATGGTGACGTTCTGATACTGCTTCCGGAAGTCTTTTTGATGTTTCCCTCTCCGGCATGAGCGTGAGGTGATATTCTCTTATGGTCCCCTCTCCAACGGCGTGTGAGGTGGTAATTCCTTTTTCAGATGTTTCCCTCTCCGGCATGAGCGTGAGGTGATATTCTCTTATGGTCCCCTCTCCAACGGCGTGTGAGGTGGTAATTCCTTTTTCAGATGTTTCCCTCTCCGGCATGAGCGTGAGGTGATATTCTCTTATGGTCCCCTCTCCAACAGTGTGTGAGGTGGTAATTCCTTTTTCAGATGTTTCCCTCTCCGGCATGAGCGTGAGGTGATATTCTCTTATGGTCCCCTCTCCAACGGCGTGTGAGGTGGTAATTCCTTCTTCAGATATTCTCCTCTCCGGCATGAGCGTGAGGTGATATTCTCTTATGGTCCCCTCTCCAACGGCGTGTGAGGTGGTAATTCCTTCTTCAGATGTTCCCCTCTCCGGCATGAGCGTGAGGTGATATTCTCTTATGGTCCCCTCTCCAACGGCGTGTGAGGTGGTAATTCCTTCTTCAGATGTTCCCCTCTCCGGCATGAGCGTGAGGTGATATTCTCTTATGGTCCCCTCTCCAACGGCGAGTGAGGTGGTAATTCCCTTTCAAGATGTTTCCCTCTCCAACGGCGAGTGAGGTGATAGTTCCTTTCAGATTATAATTTCCTATAGTTCCCTCTCTAATGGTGAGTAAGGTGACTCCCTTTGAGATTATAATGTCCTTTGGTTCTCTTCCTGACACTACGAAGATGGTAATTCTCACTAAGATTTTCTCAACGAGCGTTGTTGAGGTTGAAATCATTCAGGATTCTCTTACCATTCATGCTAAGGCAGTAACCATCCCTGGTTAATTCATCAGCGTTTGAAGCTCCGGACCCAGCTCCTGTAACCAATCAGGACATATCTATATCAAGCATCTAAAATTAGCTCCTGCGACGTGTCAGGTACTCATTTTTCTGTTTTGCAGGTATGCAGGTTCTCGCTAAGGAATCTCCTACGCGATCAACGTCCAGATGGCATCTATAAGCCCATCATCCTATCCAAGCAACATCCAAATGGCATCTATAAGCCCATTCCCCCATCACACTGTTACTATGTGAGCGCAAATTTCTGGGCACTCTAGTGTCCAATCATCTTCTACCCTCGGATTACGAAAGGCACGTCAGCCAATCTGCATCCTCAGGTCTAAGAAGATTGAACAGGGGCAACTGTTGTACCCCAAAATTTGCCCTCCCATATTCATCAAGAATTACCAAATCAAGGTCACAAAATTCCCCAAGGATTATGCAGTTCAACTGTCTCCTATACAGTCAAAACTAGGGTTTGAGTTCTGGTCAAGCAAATGAACTTTTCAAAGGCCCAATCAAGTCTCACATGCCTACAAAGATGGTCAAGTATCCTCATATCAAGTTTCAAGGCATTCAGCTCAAAATTGCACAGTCAAAACCCTAGATTGCACTACAGTCAATTGTAGGGGCAAAATGGTCATTTGACAGTCAAAAGTTCAAATTTTTGGTCAACACATCATTTTGAAGCCACAAACATCATTTGATCAATGCTTGATCATGATTCTCAAAATTTGGCTCAGAAATCATCAAAGATGCAAAAGTTGCTATATTTGGACAGCTGAAAAGTCAACTGAAATTGACCAGGGCATAACTTTCACATGGATTATCAGAAAAATTCCATCCAAAGCTCATTTTGAAGAGAAGGACATTTCCTACAATTCATCTTCATGTTCCAAGTCCAAGAAATGCTCTCACAAAAAGTTATCAATTTCAACATTATAGGTCATTTTCAAAAGTCAACAAAAGGTGACTTTAAGTCAAAGGCCATAACTTGAGATTGGTAAATCAAAATGACATGGGACCAAAGGCATTGGTTAAAGGACTCAAAGACCTTTCCAAAATGTCCAAGAACATGTGAAAAGCTTAAAAATTGACCAAGTTATGCCTTGTGGAAGTTGGGAAATTTTTGGGAATTTTGAAAAGTCAACAATGGTTCAAATGATCCAAAAATGCAAATGGGCCTATTTTCCTTCCAAATTTCTTCATGCCAAGCCTATGCACGACCACTAGGCCCAAAGGGAAGTATTTTCATATTTTTTAATTATTTATTTGAATTAATATTAATTTATATTCATTTAAATCATTTTAATTCATGAAAAATATAAACCTTAACCTAAAAAATCTTTTTATGCATGCTTTGGACTCTATAACTCGTGCACATGCTAATAGGGAAGGATTTGATGCTAATTGATCAGATTTGGCACAAAAACCATGAAAAAAGATTGTAAAAGATCCTTAACAAATCAAAGATTGAAAACAATTATGGAGATGGATTTTATTGAATCTTTTTAACCTAATTGCTTCCATATATGATCAACATCACAACCCTAATGCTCTGAGACTGCAAGCTGCGCTCAAAAGCAAGGACCAAAACTTGAAAACTGTCAAAAAAAATTGGAAACTGATTTCAAGGTTCTAAGTGGATTCAAGCCTCCATTCCTTTTACAATAGCTTCCTTGTGTGATTCTGAACGTGTATCAATCATAAACCACAAGCAAAGCTACAAGAATTGGTAAAACGGGTTCAAACTGTACCAAAGAACATCCATAATCGTATTTTGGTGTTAAGGCATGATCATGGCATTTTAATGATATATTCATGTTCCTTACAAGGTTTTACAACTAACCATTATATTTAATTGAGTTTTTGTGTTGTATAGAAGACATTGCCATGTTTCTTTTTTAGGGTTTTCAGGAGCTTGAAAGAGGGTTTTTACGTAGAGGCAAAATCAGAACTCCAAACCACCATGGTTGAACTCAGGGCTCAGAGACGAGAAGATCCATGTGCTCGCGAACAATTTATGATGCCTAGGGTTCTAATCGTTATTTTTCAATAGGCACCTTTCTGCAACGCGTTAAAACCGTTGCCATATTGTTTTTATTTTCAGGCACGCGAAGAAGACAACTCCGTGGCACGCAGGGATTGGTTAATTCGAAATTTCGCGCGCGTATCAAAGAGCACTAACTTTTTTTTATATAATATTTATTGACTATTGTATATTAATTGAAACGCAAATGGCACAGATGGCAGGCACATGCAAGGACAATCCACAAGACCTGGGTTCGAACCCCAGGTCTTTCACATATTCCATATTTTTTCTCATCAACTAATTCCATGCAACGCTCATGTCAAGGTACACTATACACGCTACATCCAGGCCACTCACGTGTGCACTAAGACCAATCCAAAGCCAAGATTCTGAAGAACACATGCACTCAAGTCAAACGCATCATACATAATCCAGAAAGGTCAACGAACTTCCATGCTTATTGGGCCTGATCTTTGGACCAACACCCCCATCTGGGGCTTGAACCCCCCCTCCTGGTTTGCATTTTCTTATTCATGTTTATATTTTATGTTCTTTTATTGCAATTTTATTTAATTTGTCATCTCAATTTAATTAATTAACTTTGTTTACAAAAAATATAAAAAACATTCAAAAAAATCAGAAAAAGCCAAAAGTTAATAAATATTTATATTATAATTATTTTCATAAATAAATTAGAGTGTAAATTATTTAGGTTAATTAGGTTTTAATTCTAATTCCTTTTTAATAAAAAAATCAAAAAAATGTAGAATTAGGTAAATTGATAATTTTAATATCTTTTTAATTTTTATTCTTTTTTCCACAATAGTAATTATTATTTATTTATTTATTTTTATAATTAAAATTGTACATAATAAATTTTAGGTTTAATTTAGATCTTAATTTAATTCTTTCATAATGATTAACAAATAATTAGAATTAGGGTTTTACCTCCACTTTTTTAGCTTTAATTAATTCTTTTTCCTTTAAATATTAAAAAACACAAAAATATCAAAAACATTTAATCATTTAATTTTTAATTATTTGTTTGTAAAAGGGTCCAATGCCCGTCTTTCAATTATTTAATTTGCACATTTATCTCATGTCGTTTAATTATAATTCTGTATCTCTCCCAAGGCCATGTAAATTTACTTATCGCACTTTTACTTATCGCATTATTTATTTTCCGCTAAATCGGGTCCGGTTTAATTTTGGCGATGTGGACCCGCGCCATTTGTAATAGTTTAGATTTATTTCCTCGCAAAATATTTAACTGTTAACCAAGCATGAAAGAATGAATGTCTTAATAAAATCAAGCGTAGAACACGACAAACATGACAAGACAAATAACTGAAACATAACACACAATTCGCACACACCACCCCTAGGGTACGCCTCACTGTTGCCTTTCGAAAGGTGATCGTCGAGTAGAGGATGTCTTAGTAAGTCCTCATGATCCGGGAACCTGGCATGAGGGTAGCTTCTAAGGTGTCTTCCCATTGCTCTGGTGATCATCACGTCCCTAAACTCGAATTGACCCGAACACCTCCAACGGTGGTGCTACCTACCTCTCAATGGTGGGATGGCACTACTTTAAAGGACATTTACACAGACGAATTCCTTAGGGTAGGTAGGTTCTCAAGGATACTTGCTCTAATCTCAAAACAAACTCAAAAGACTTTTCACACTGACACATTTTCAAAAGCTTTCAAAGCAAATTTTTCAAACACTCTGACGTACGAGTCGATCTGAAATTTTTCAAAGAAACTTTTTTAACCCACATTGAAAAGCAAACCAAACAATTTTGAAAACACAAATGAGCGAGTATCTAAGAGCCCATGGATAACCATGGATAGAAAGGGTGCTAACACCTTCCCTTTCTATAACCTACCTCCCGAACCGAGAGCAATCTCTTTAAGGAATTTTTCTGTGCTTTTGTCCTTTCCATTTGGAGAAAATAAAAGACGGTGGCGACTCTTGCTTCCGCGACATTTCGCGAACCAGCTTTAAACAGTCAGTTCCAGATCCACCGATCACAATGCCCTATTCCTTAGTTTATGGCATGGAAGTTGTCTTGCCCATTGAAGTTCAGATACCCTCTCTCTGGATTACAAAGGATGAAGGTTTGAGTGAAGACGACTGGATTCAGACCCGTCTTGATCAGCTGAACTTAATTGACGAAAAGAGACTTATTGCTATTTGTGATGGTCAGACGTATCAAAAGTGGATGATCAAGGCATTTAACAAGAAAGTCAGACGACAAGAGTATCAAGTTGGGGACCTGGTTATCAAGCGCATCATACTACCTCAAGGTGATCCCAGGGGCAAATGGACCCCTACTTACGAAGGACCATTTGTGGTTAAGAACATTTTCTCAGGAGGAGCTATGATTCTAACCACCATGGATGGTGACGACCATCCTCACCCCGTCAATGCAAACATAGTGAAAAGATACTACGCATAATCAAAAACCCGCTAGGTTGACTGGCCTAGGCAAAAATAAGGGCTTCCCGGCGAACCAAAAGGGTTCGGGCAAAAATAAGGGATGAAAATAAAAAAAACTGTCAAGCGTAACACTATGTCTCATTGGATCGCCTTGCAGCCAGACTTCGGTATCAACTATCAAGCTCGGACGATGCTAATCAATCTGATCTACCTTCAACCAAGTAGCAAAGTGATGAGATGCTCGAGAACATAAAGGCAATAGAAGAGTTGGAACCCAGTGGGATTATTCACATAGCTATTTTGTTTAACTTTTCACAAAATGTATAAATTTTATTTGTTCGGCGGCGTTCTCTTACTAGGACGTCAACCTCTTGTACAAAAATGCCTATTTACAAGCCAAACTTCAAAATCAATACAATTCACTTTCAGAGAAATTTCAAACTATTTTTCCTTTTTCTATTTTGTTTTGCAAAAGAACGTCCAATGTTCATTTTTGATATATGCATCTGACTGTACAGTTGCTCTGTCCACCAGGTACCAAGGTAGATTCAGCTGAAGAATACGGCCAAGGTGCTTTCATTCCCCGCAGAGTAAGACAGTAATGATAGCTCTCCCCAGCTGAGACTTGCAACTGTGAATGAATCGGTAATATTCTCCCTAAGCAGAGTTTATCTACCATCAGCACCGAAAAGGCTTAATATCCCCGGCAGTCTTAATATTTCCCAGTGGAGTATAAGACTGTTCCCTGAAAGAGTACAAGACATCCCCAATGGAGTTAAAATTTTCCCAGTGCAGTCTGAAAAATCTTCCCCAGTGGAGTTGAAGAATCAGCCCCAGTAGACTTTGGAAGATTGTCCCCAGCATGATCTCAAAGGATTATCCCCATAAGAGTCTAAAAGGTTATCCCCAATGAAGTCGCAACTGAAGATCATCCCCAACGGAGTTCTTCCTTTCACAAGTAGAGTTAAAATCCCCAGCAGGATTCAATATCACCAACAATGGTAATTCACCCCTAACTGAATTTATCGTTGGAATCCTCAGCAGAGCATCTCTTCCCCAGAGTAATCTCCTTATCAGTTTATTCCCCAGCGGAGTTATCCTCTCCTGCAGGTCTATTCTCGCAGTCATCTTTGTTCGCCATCTCCAGTGGAAATGAAGAATTCAACTCTTTTCTCCAGCAGCTATCCGGGATTTGTTCTCCCCATCTAAAACATTACGTTTCCATACATCATGATACATGCATATACGCATCATACAGCATAATCTCATTTATTTTGAGAACATCATTTCTTGATATATATCATGCATTGCATACGACTGACCTTTACCTTTCAGGAAAGATGCAGTTAAGTTCTCAGCTATGTCGAAGACCTGACTGGTTCTTAAATCTCAACTGAATTATTCTCGGTTGAATTACAGATAAGGTTCTCAATCTCGACAATTTTCCTCCGTCGAAGTGTAGATGAGTTCTTAAATCTCAACAGAATTATTCTTTGTTGAAGTAAACAGACAGTCCTAGATCTTGATGAAGATGCTTCCCTCAGTCGAAGACCTGACCGGTTCTTAAATCTCAACTGAATTATTCTCGGTTTAATTACAGATAAGGTTCTCAATCTCAACAATTTTCCTCCGTCGAAGTGTGGACGAGTTCTTAAATCTCAACAGAATTATTCTCCGTTGAAGTAAACAGACAGTCCTAGATCTTGATGAAGATGTTTCCCTCAGTCGAAAACCTGACCGGTTCTTAAATCTCAACTGAATTATTCTCGGTTGAATTACAGATAAGGTTCTCATTCTCGACAATTTTCCTTCGTCGAAGTGTGGACAAGTTCTTAAATCTCAACAGAATTATACTCCGTTGAAGTAAACAGACAATCCTAGATCTTGATGAAGATGTTTCCCTCAGTAGAAGACCTGACCCATTCTTAAATATCAAATGAATTATTCTCGGTTGAATTACAGATAAGGTTCTCAATCTCGACAATTTTCCTCCGTCAAAGTGTGGACGAGTTCTTAGATCTCAACAGAATTATTCTCCGTTGAAGTAAACAGACAGTCCTAGATCTTGATGAAGATGTTTCCCTCAGTCGAAGACCTGACCGGTTCTTAAATCTCAACTGAATTATTCTCGGTTGAATTACAGATAAGTTTCTCAATCTCGACAATTTTCCTCCGTCGAAGTGTGGACGAGTTCCTAAATCTCAACAGAATTAGACTCTGTTGAAGTAAACAGACAGTCCTAGATTCTGATGAAGATGTTTCCCTCAGTCGAAGACCTGACCGGTTCTTAAATCTCAACTGAATTATTCTCGGTTGAATTACAGATAAGGTTATCAATATCGACAATTTTCCTCCTTCGAAGTGTGGACGAGTTCTTAAATCTCAACAGAATTATCCTCCGTTGAAGTAAATAGATAGTACTAGATCTTGATGAAGATATTTCCCTCAGTCGAAGACCTGACCGGTTCTTAAATCTCAACTGAATTATTCTCGGTTGAATTACATATAAGGTTCTCAATCTCAATAATTTTCCTCCGTCGAAGTGTGGACGAGTTCTTAAATCTCAACAGAGTTATCCTCCGTTGAAGTACAGACAGTCCTAGATCTCGATGAAGATGTTTCCCTCAGTCGAAGTACTGACCGGTTCTTAAATCTCAACTGAATTAGTCTCGGTTGAATTACAGATAAGGTTCTAAATCTCTATAGATTTCCCCCTGTTGAATTACGGACAAGTTCTTAAAACTCGGCAGAGATGTTCTCTCAGCTAAGGTACATGCAAGTTCCTAAATCTCAACAAGGATTAGACTTCCCCAGCGGAATCTTCTACAACAACAGGTATGCAAGTTCTCGCTAAGGAATCTCTTATGCGATCGAAACTCCTGCAGATGACATCTTTAAGCCCATCCTCCCATCAGAAATCTCCAAATGGAATCTGTAAGCCCATTCCCGACATCACAAGGCTGACACCACTTCATGCGAGTGCAAATTTCTGGGCACTCTAGTGTTTAATCATCTTCCACCTTCAAATCACGAAAGGCACGAAAGCCAATCTACATCCTCAGGTTTAAGAAGATTGAACAGGGGAAGCTGTTGTACCCCAAAATTTGCCCTCTCATATTCCTCAAAACATTGCAAGAAAAATCTCCAAGTGGCTCAAGGTTGCTCAAGAGTGGGTCAGACAAGTCATCTCCTAAGGAAGTCAACCCCAAATTAGGGTATTGTGTTGCATCAAGATCCTTGAATCCAAATGACCTCAAGTGCTTCCCAATGTCCTAATATGTTATCAAGATCATCCATGCCAAATTTCAAGCCTTGAAGAGGAAGTTTGCTCAATCAATAGCTCAAAGGGTCCAAAAATCGACTATGCTAGGGCAAAAGTCAACTGTGACCTAAAAACAGTCAAACCTCAAGAATTTTTGTCAACATTCTCATTTTGAAGGATATTTCATCATTTGATCAAGGGTTGATCATGATTCATCAAGGATTGCTCAAAATTCATCAAGATTCAAAAGTTGCTAAATTAGGGTTTTGTAGGAAAAGTCAACTCAACTTTGACCAAGCATAACTTTCTCATACTTTATGAGAAATGACCCATCCAAAGCTCATTTTGAATAGGACGCAATTTCATACAATCCATCTTCATACCCCAAGATCAAAAAATATACTCACTAGAAGTTATAAATTTGGACATTATAGGTCATTTTTGAAAGTCAACAAAAACACCTTTTTTGCCAAAGCTTATAACTTGAGCATGGAATATCAAAATGAGGACATCTTAATCTTTCTAAAAAGCTAAAGAACACTTCCAAAAGTTCAAAATTGAGGAAGTTGTGCATTGTTGAAGTTGTGCATTATTGCAAAATTGTCAAAAGTCAACTATCCCCAAAACTTCAAATTTTGTCAAATGGGCACATTCTTTTCCACTTGATTTTAGCTTGCATCATTTTCCATGTGTCCTAGCTTCAGCCATGAGCTCATTTTTTATTTTTATTATTTAATTTGATTTTTATTGAATTTATTCATTTTAATTCAAAATTAAATCATATAAAATCTAAAACCTTGATAACATGAGATTTCTTTGCTATTTCAGGATTTGATTCTCATCATTATCATCATCAAAATTTGTATCAAGCAATCCATGTACAAAAAGATTGAAAATTGGCAAATTTGGAAGGTTTAGTAATGGAGAATCAAATCAAATTGGATATCATTATTGGAGCAAGATTTGAATCAAGTTTATTACCCTAATACATTCCACACTACATAAACAGGCCAAAGGGACGTGAATAAAGGTTGGAGGCTGCAAGAAGAGGCAGAAAAAAGTTTGAAAAAGTCACCAAAAAGCTTGAAATCAAAATCGTACTTAAAGGCAATTTCAGAAGCTTAGACCGATCCCAATCGTTTCCTGGACGTACACTGAATCTTCCTGGATCAAGATCAAGCGTTCTCACATACCACAAAGCACTGTGAAATTGGGACTAAAGAAGGGAATGGTGTTAATCAGGAAGCCCAGACGAGTCCAACCAGGCTCGTGGAATTCGTTTTCGTGGTCTGGAATGGATTTTAGAGCAAGCTTGCGCATTTAGCTGCGGATCCAAATCCGCAAGTAATATTTGCAGGTTCTTGAGGTAGGACCGATGAGGTGTCATTCTCCCATACGTCCGTTCAAACCATGGCGCGCATATTTTTGTTTTGCTGGCACATTAACTTGTTTTATCTTATTATATTTTCCTTGTATATTATTAACTAATGAAGTACAACAGCGTAGTGGCAAGGGAAGCAACCAATCACGTTCAGGACCTGGGTTCGAATCCTAGGTCCCCCACTCCCTTTGTTATTTTTCTTCTACAGGTAATCATATGCATATTCAGGCCTGCAGCTCATCATACACCCTCACATATCCAATGGCCAGATGGCCAAAGGCCAAATCTGGTGGCTAGGATCTGAAGGCACACCATGGAGCCAAGTCAACATGCACACATCAGATCCACAAAGTCAACAGGGCCAGCGCTTAATGGGCCACAGGATTGCTATTCAAACACCCAAAACAGGCCCAAACCCCCTTTCTTTTCATCTTATTTATTTTATTTTAATTATTCGTTTTATTATTTCTATTTAATTTCTAACCAATTAAAATCCAGCTTTTTCATAAAAATAAAATCACCAAACATATTTTTTTATCAAATTAATCAAACTTTTATTTTATTTTTATTAATAAATAATAATTAAATTAATTTAGGTTCTTAATTAGAATAACTTTAACATATTTTTGTAAAGAATTAAAATTAAATTAGACTTAATTAGGTTTTTACTAATTCAATTAATTTTATTTTTCTTTCTTAAAATAATAAAAAACCAAAAAATAATTTATTTTTATTAATTAATTTATTTAATTCAATTTAGTAATTAATTTAGATCAATTTCTTTCTTAAAATAAAAACAACAAAAAAAATCTTTTTTTAACAAAAAGGGTCAAAACCCTAATCTTGCACTCGATTTAATTTCCCGCATGCGATTTACTTTCTTTTACCAATGATGTATTTGCCTCCGGTTTGTAATAGATTAATAGGACTTTTATTTATTTTTTATCGCTTTATTTACTTTTAAAGGGTTTGTCTTTGGTGATGTAAATACCCGACGCCTAGTAATTTAAATTCCGCATTTTATTTTCTGCAAGTTATAACTGTTAGATGTTTGATAATAGAGATGCATGACAAGACTGAATGTTTTAACCTAAAATCAACTTAGATCACCATTAACATTTACAAAGACAAAAAATAACTGAAAACAACACACTCGCACATGCACACTCTTAGGGTACACCTCACTTGGTTGCCTTCGTACACGGTTATTAAGTATAGGTCACTTTAGAGGTCGCCCTCTTTTCTAAAAGATTATAGTCGCCTCGAAATGGTTGCCTCGGATATTGTTGCCTCAAAACAAATGATCTAAGACATTAGGGTTACCGCTAAGGCGTCCTAGCATTGCTTTAGTGACTGTATGTCCCTCATTCGAATTGACCCTCAAACTCCAACGACGGTGCTACCTACTGATCAATAGTGGGATATCATTTTCTAAAGGAAGATAGCATAGAACGATTCCTTTTTCGAGTAGGTAGATGGTTCTTAGATACTTGCTCTTTCAAAAACAAAAACTTTTCACACTTACACTTTTTCGAAGTTTTCAAAAACACTTCATACACTCTTGAGGACAGAAGCAAGAGTTAAATCGAAGTTTCAAACAAAAACTTTTTCAAACCCACAAGCACAAAGAAAGCAATATTTTGAAAACATATGAGCAAGTACCTAAAAGCCTGTGGATAACCACGGATAGAAAGGGTGCTAACACCCCCCCCCTTTCTATAATCTACCCCCCGAACCCGAGAAACATCTCGAAAAAGGAATTTTTCTGTGCTTTTTTCCTTTCCTTGTTGGATAAAATAAAAGTTGGTGGCGATTCTTGCTTACCGTGACATTTTGCGAAAACAAACGCAAAATGCAAACCAGCATTCCAAGAACAGTCAATTCTTCCCACCGCATCACAATCCTACAAGTAGAAGCCTTGTGAATCACTTTCTAAAAAAGGAAATCACCTCGTCAATAGGGTTTATTTCCCCAACATGGTTTATTTCCCCAACAAACAACGAATATGTTAACTTCCTAGACAAGTACAAAATTCCCCAGCAGAGTCTGTTATCCCCAACTGAATATACCTCACCAAGTTAAGTCTGTCCTCCCCAACTGAGTCTACACTCTCCAGATTGAGCTTTCCTTTCAAATTATTACAAATCATAGGACCACAACCCCTGATCCCCAGTAAAGTCATCAACAAAACCTTTATTATCCCCAAAGGTTGCTATGAATACTGGACCCGACCAGATAATAGTCAACTTCTCAAGTCACTATAAAGCTTGGAATCGACCAAATATTAGTTTGACTTTATCGATTGCTGAAACCTGGACCCGACCAGATAATAGTTTGAGTTTCTGAAATCTGGACCCGACCATAGAACAGTTAACTTCAATTTTAAGTTACTAAAGCCTGGACCCGACCAAAAAATAGTTTAACTCTTCAAAATATAGAAGAACCTGGACTCAACCAGACCAAGGTTTAACTTCTTTTCCCCAGTAGAGTATGCCTCCCCCCAATAAGTTATTGTGAAGCCTGGATCCGACCAGATAGCAATTACCCTAAAAAATTCATTGTGAAACCTGGAACCCGACCAGATAACAATTAAATTCCCAAACAATTTATTGTGAAACCTGGACCCGACCAGATAACAATTAATCTCATCAACCTCAGAAATCTGCAAAGCCTGGACCCGACCAGATATCAGTTTTCCAGCAAGTTATTGTGAAACCTGGAGCCCGTCCATATAACAATCAACTTCAATCCCCAAAGAGACACTGCGAAGCCTGGACACGACCAGACCATAGTACAACTTTCCAAAAAAACCATGAAACCTGGACCTGACCAGATAGTAGTTACCACTTCAAAGTTACTGCAAAGCCTGGATCTGACCAGATAACAATTATCTTCCTTATTCCCAGCGAGTTGATGTAAAGCCTGGACCCGACCAGATGACAGTTCAATTTCAAGAAATTTTCTACAAAGCCTAGAATCCGACCAGATAACAGTTAATTTATTTCTCCCCAGTAAGTTACTGTGAAGCCTGGATTCGACCAGATAGCAGTTGACTTCCTCATCCTCAGCAAGTTGTGAAGCCTGGATCGAACCAGATAACAACTGACATTCAAGAGAAATTCCCCAGCAAAAGCACCCTTTCAACAAAGTTTGAAAATATGTATATTCTTCATCCCCAACACCAATCTGAGAGTCAACTTCCCAAAACTCATCAACAGCAGTCAGGGATTTATTTTCCCGGACAAAAATGTACATCTCACATTCATACATCGTAGCATATACATACAAATGCATTTAGCATAATACCACATCTGGTGAACATTATGCATCCATCTGCATTTTAACTAACTCTGTTTCTCACAGGTAAAACATCAAGTTTTAAGTATAAATCAACAAGATATTTGTACTGATACTTCTCCCAGTGTTTAACAACATTCCTCCAAATGGCATCTATAAGCCCATTCAAAATCCATCTTCGAGTGCAAATTTCTAGGCACTCTAGTGTTCAATCATCTTCAACCTTCAAGTCAGAATGGAGAATCTGCCAATATAACTCTTTAGGTTTAAGAAGATTAAACAGGGGCAGCTGTTGTACCCCAAAATTTTCCTTCTCATTTATCAAGTAATTTCTCACCAGATCTCCTTTGGTTCAAGACTGCACAAGGGTTGATCAGCTCAAGACACCTCCTCTAGCATTAATGACTGAAAATTAGGGTTTGAGATTTCACAAGGAAAATTGAATTTTAAATACTCCATATGACTTTCATGGATCAACATGGACCCTCAAGATTGCTCATGTCAACTTTCAAGTCTTGGATCACATTTTTGCTCAGTCAATTGATCAGTTGACCTAAAAATCAGTTGTATCGGGGAAAAAGTCAACTTTGGTCAATTTACGGTCAAACTTCATAATTATTTATCCATATCAACATTATGAACCTTGTAGCGATGAAAAATGTAGCGGGGTAAATCGGAGATCGAAATATTAATTAATTCGTCTCACAAAAGCAAGAGTCGCCACCGCGCTTTATTATTTCCAAGGGAAAAGGGAAAAGAGCGAAATAAAACCCTAAAATATGCAATGTAAAATAATACTTTAAAAGTAATGAAAATACAAGGCGTTTTTGAAAAGAGGTCTAGAGTTCGGGGGTTGGTTATACAATGGGAAGGTATTAGCACCCAATGTATCTATAGTATTCTATATTAACCTTTTGAAATATCTGTTTTTGGTTAAAATTGTTTGTTTGATTAAAATGGTTCATTTGGCTAAAAAAATAGGTGTGGGCGAGAGTTTGTAGATACGACGACCTAGTATCGAAGTTTTGACTTAAAAGGGGTGGGTTTTTAAAATTGAGTTCTTTTAGAAGATTTAACAAAAAAAATCTAAAATGTATGAAGGGTTTCGCACAATCGGATAACATATTTGATGACATAAAGTCAATAATTTTAATTCTTTCCCTTGGAGTAGAAGCAAATAAATCAAAAATAAGATGAACATCACAATATAAGTAATCAAGGATACGCAAGGAAATAAATTTAAGCGAACAAATTAATACCAAGAAAGGCAGTGAAATATTTAATTCGGGAAGATTAAGATGATTAAAAAAATAAAGAGAAGATAACCAATTTTCTAAAGAAGATAAATTACTAAATTAATTCTAAACAACAAATAAAACTAAGATCATGAACTTTCTAAATTATATCTAGACTAAGTTAAAGTTCTAAGATTTATTAAAATTAAAATTCTAAAAGTTACTAAATTTAATCTAAAGTAAATTAATTCTAAAGTACTAAACCATATCTAATATAGGCTAAATTAAAGCTAAATTAATATCATTGGAAAATAAGTTGAAAGCGAAATAAAAAGGTCCAGCATGGGATTGAACTCGTGTCTCCTTCTTTCGAACTCTTTCTTTCTCTCTTCGATCTCTCTCTCTTCGATCTCTCTCTTCTAAATCGAAATCGAAAAACACCAACAACGAATCCTGCTCCCTCTTTCGAACTCTTACTTTCTCTCTTCGATCTCTCTCTTCTAAATCGAAATCGAACAACGCCAACAAAGAATCTTGCTCCCTCTTTCGAACTCTTTCTTTCACTCTTCGATCTCTCTCTCTTCTAAATCGAAATCGAACAACGCCAACAACGAATCCTGCTCCCTCTTTCGAAATCTTTCTTTCTCTCTTCGATCTCTCTCTTCTAAATCGAAATCGAACAACGCCAACAACGAATCCTGCTCCCTCTTTCGAACTCTTTCTTTCTCTCTTCGATCTCTCTCTTCTAAATCGAAATCGCACAACGCCAACAACGAATCCTGCTCCCTCTTTCGAACTCTTTCTTTCTCTCTTCTAAATCGAAATCCAACAACGCCAACAACGAATCCTTCTCCCTCTTTCGAACTCTCTCTCCCTCTCTTCTAAATCGAAATCGAACAACGCCAACAACGAATCCTGATCCCTCTTTCGAACTCTCTCTCCCTCAAATCGAAATCGAACAACAACAACAACGAATCCTGCTCCCTCTTTCGAACTCTTTCTCCCCTAAATCGAAATCGAACAACAACATTGCTTCTGGTTTCGTCATGGCTCTCATTAACTCTAAAACAAAACAACAACAACGGTAACTCATTCTATACTCTATTTCCAAATGTCTCAATCTTTCTTATGCGATAAACAATGATAACAAATCAACTCAAAACAAATCTATTCAGGCATGGCTATAAAAGCTAAATAATCAAAACAAGAAATTTCAACATTCAACAACAAATCATGATGAATCACGATGGTATACAAAATGCAAAGGGAGAAAAAAGATGAACTCACAAGGTTGGAGCTAGTCCGATGAGCTTATGATTCCTGTGGAGGCTTTAACGGGTAAGGCTGTGAATTCCACTCTCTTTTGCTCTCTGATTCTTTCTACTTTCAGAAACTGACTCGAAAATGTTGGTGTTGTTGAGGCGATGAGTTCTTGTGGATGGTTGTGCTTGGTTAAAAATGGTGCAGGTTAGAAGGTTTTCTTCTGGTTTTGGTAAGGAGGACAGGCTTGAGTTATGCAGGCTATCCTGCTTGCAGTTCGAAACAGGCTTTGAGTTATGCAGGCTATCCTGCTTCTGCAAGTTTGTGTTTTTCTCTTTTTGAACTCCCCTCTTCGATTGTATATCTGCCTGTTTTATAGTGAATAAGAATGAGGTTTTGGGAGGGAAAATTTGGTGAGTTTGAACAAATGTGATGATCTGATTTATGGCTTTTTGATACAGGTCTTGGTGTGTGTTATTTGATGCAATTTCTGGACTGATATGCTGGTCTTATAACAGGGCAGCAGAGATTATGTGACTGTTTTTCTTGGCATTACTTGTGCAGGGGCCATGCAGTTTTGGACAGATTTTGCAGCATATGGACAAACTTATATGGACATAGCATAATAATTATAATACTAATAATAATAGTAATGACACAAATAATACAATAAAATGTTAGTAAAACTAAACTGAAAATATATAAGTGAAAGAAAGGAGATATTAAAATTGGCTTTAATTCTATTAATAATTCAACCTAAAAACATTTCAAATGGAATTATAATCAAAATTAATAATAGAGGGAATAAAAATAAAATTAAACCATATATTTTCATATTTTCGAATTAAATAAATAAAACTACAACTAAGAACAAAATAGACTTACATACTCTAAAAATACAAAAAAGTAAAAGAACTTATATGTATTTTGAGATTTTCTGAATTATCAATAAAAATATAAAATTAAATGAAACTAACAAAACTATACATTTTTTTTATATTTTGGATAAAGTAAAACTGATATGAACTAAATATATTTTGGGGATTTTCTTTTTATGAAAATAAGAATAAAAAAAAAAGATGATAAAAAATGAAAAAAATCATGATTTAATAAAGTCAGGCAAAACCAGTTAAATTTCACAATGATTTCTAATATTTCTATTTTTTCGTGGATTTTCAAAGCATAATCATCTCTTGACTTGTAAAGAAAAGTTGTAGTTGTTGCAAAGGAGAATCATATGTAAAAGAACCACTAAAAAAATGTCGAAATTTGAAGAAGTTATGAATTTTTGAAACCTGACTCGAGAATTGGCAAAAATAGGTCGAATCGCTTGTGAACGCTTGCTATGTAATAATGCAGATGGGAGGTGGTATCTTCGGTTAAAATTTGGGGTATGACAGCTACCCCTATTTAAGTTTCTTCTATCCGGAGATATGAAGATTAAAATCTTCGTCTCGACGAGATTGAAGGTACTTAAATACATAATACGCAATTTTTGCCCTAAGATACCGCCATTATGTTTGTGATATGAATGTAGTATTTAAATTCACAGAGAATGATATTGTATGAGACAAGATAATGCTGGAGAAACCAAACACCAACAAAACACAGGAACATAGATTATACACTTCTGGGGAAATGAGCCATCGACTTCAAATGATAGACTCTTGACAGCGAATAAAAATTTGAGAGAATACAACCTCTGACCCTAACAAAGAAGGCATCTTGCATAGGCCACAAAAATAGATTATTGACCCAAAATAACAGTGAGTTCACAACTCAAGGTCAAAGATAGACAAACGATGTACCAAATTTGCTGATAATGGATTACCGACTTCTGAAGATAAAGATTCATAACAAACTTCTCTGCAAGATTTCCAGAGAGATACCAATTAATGCTGAAATAAAAATATGGTTGTAGATACACAAGCTGCTCAAATAAAGAAGCTGCCATTTGCTATCGTTCAAAGATGTCAATAACATACAAGCTGCTCAAATAAAGAAGCCGCCACTTGCTGTCTTCCAAAAATACTATGACATACAAGTTGCTCAAATAAAGAAGTTGCCACTTGCTGTCTTCCAAAAATACAATGACATACAAGTTGCTCAAATAAAGAAGTTTCCACTTGCTGTATTCCAAAAATACTATGACATACAAGTTGCTCAAATAAAAAAGCTGCCACTTGCTGTCTTCCAAAAAAAAGATAACGCACAAGTTGCTCATGAAGAGACCGCCACTTGTCGTTTTCCAAAAAATAATAACGTACAAGTTGCTCATGAAGAGACTGCCGCTTTCCATTTTCTGCAAAAAAGATAACGCACAAGTTGCTTATGAAGAGACTGCCGCTTGCCGTTTTCCGCAAAAAAGATAACGCACAAGTTGCTCATGAAGAGACCGCCGCTTGTCGTTTTCCAAAAAATAATAACGTACAAGTTGCTCATGAAGAGACTGCCGCTTGCCGTTTTTCGCAAAAAAGATAACGCACAAGTTGCTCATGAAGAGACCGGCGCTTGTCGTTTTCCAAAAAATAATAACGTACAAGTTGCTCATGAAGAGACTTCCGCTTGCCGTTTTCCGCAAAAAAGATAACGCACAAGTTGCTCATGAAGAGACCGCCGCTTGTCGTTTTCCAAAAAATAATAACGTGCAAGTTGCTCATGAAGAGACTGCCGCTTGTTGTTTTCCAAAAGATAATTCAGAAGAAAATTGCGATAACACTGCCAGAGAATAAAATCTTTGTCAAAGGGAACCATGAATAGATCCTTCCCGAGGAGATCAAATACTAAAATGCGTAAAATAAATGCACCATTCATCTAGGTTTCCTAGCTTGGAGAAAATCACGAGATAGCCTATGCAAGAGACAACAACTCCCTCCAGGAATAAACCAGAGAGAAAACAGTCAAACAAGACTCCACCCAATGAGAAAATAACTTGATTGGGGATTCATCCTATCCAGAAATGGACAAGGAAGACTAAATAAAAAAAATCATCCACGAGGATTAGCTCAGTTGGGGAATTTAGAAAGGAAGCACATTTTCTGCCTAAGCTAACATTCTACTTGAAAAGAACATGTACACTGTCTTAATAAACATAAACAAGGTATACGACCCAAAATCAACGACAAATGTGAATATGCATGCGTGATATAAGTGTAAATGAATGAATGAATGTTATGCTGACGAAACAGGCAGACGAAATATCTTGAAGATGATAAGATATCACAAAATAATAGATACTCGGACAATCTTAAAGAGACGGAAAATAACTGGAACTGGAACTACAAAGCAACGTCAGAGCGTATCACGCTACAAGGCTCAAATCTTCTGGGAGAAAAGTATTCAAAACCAATCTTCTAATCTCCAATAGACCACTGGTATGAGACAAAGCGTACCACACTACAGAAATCTGCTCAAATAAAGATAACCAAAACAACGCTTAACTGGAAAGGCTGGGGAGTCACCAAACTTAGTACTACTAGAAACAAAAGTTTACACAACCAACACCTCGTGACGATTTTGAAAGAAAACATGTTCATCATGCAAGGATAAATTACTGTATTGTTTTGCATTTCATGGCTTGACCATCCTCGGAACAACTGTTAATATTCCTTTCATTATTCATGACACATTTTTAAAATAAGAATACTTTAAATAACTTGATTTCAAATATTGTCGTAAAATTAAAATTTTGTCCACAAAAGGTAAATGCTCAAATTTCATTAATAAGATGGTGGTTCACTAACAACGCGACTCCAACGGTTTACAAAATTTTGGGAAATAGTACATGAAAGAAAGGGTTACACAAAAACAATGATCACTATTCTCCCTAACAACTTTGAATTCCGAAATGTGCTCAAATGCCACAGCCGGTCTAACCAAAAGCCTGCCTAAGCCGCCCCTTCGGGTTTTCAACTTAGCGAACTGTCAACTCAAACCTAGGCGAAATACTTCTTGACTGCGTCGGCGTTCACGGAGCGCGAGAGCTCTTCACCGTCCATATTTGTGAGAATCATGGCACCTCCAAAGAAAACTTTCTTAACGACATACGGTCCTTCATAATTCGGAGCCCACTTGCCCCTAGAATCAGGTTGGAAAGATAATATCTTCTTGAGCACAAGGTCACCTTCTCTGAACTCGCGTGGTCGAACCTTCTTATCAAAAGCCTTCTTCATTCTCTGCTGATATAATTGACCGTGACACAACACTGTCAATCTCTTTTCTTCAATTAAATTCAACTGATTATATCTACTTTGACACCATTCAGCCTCAGAAAGTTTAGCTTCCATCAAAACTCTCATAGACGGGATCTCAACCTCCACGGGGAGTACTGCTTCCATACTAGAAACTAGGGAAAATGGGGTTGCACCTATTGAAGTTAGAACTGAAGTACGGTATCCATGTAAAGCAAACGGAAGCATTTCATGACAATCTTTATAAGTTACCACCATCTTCTGGACAATCCTTTTGATGTTCTTGTTAGCAGCTTCAACTGCCCCATTCATCTTCGGCCTGTAAGGAGAAGAATTATGATGTTTAATCTTGAACTCTTCACAAAGCTCTTTCATCATCTTGTTATTCAAATTCGAGCCATTATCAGTGATGATCTTGCTCGGGATTCCGTATCGACAAATGATCTGATTCTTGATAAATCTGACTACCACTTGTCTGGTTACATTAGCATAAGATGCTGCTTCCACCCACTTAGTAAAATAATCGATCGCTACCAAGATGAAACGATGACCATTTGAAGCCTTGGGTTCAATCATTCCAATCATATCAATGCCCCACATAGAGAAAGGCCAAGGTGAAGAGATAACATTGAGGAGGGTCGATGGCACATGTATCTTGTCCGCATAAATTTGGCATTTATGACATTTTTTCACATATTTGCAACAATATGATTCCATCGTCATCCAATAGTAACCAACTCTCAACATCTTCTTAGCCATTGCATGTCCATTGGCATGAGTACCAAAGGATCCCTCATGTACTTCTTGCATCAACATATCCGCTTCATGTCTGTCTATGCACCTGAGTAGGACCATGTCGTAATTCCTCTTATATAACACTTCTTCATTGAGGAAGAAACTACTTGCCAATCTCCTCAACGTCTTCCTATCTTTATTGGATGCCCCAGGCGGGTACTCTTGAGTTTGAAGAACATGTTTAATGTTACAGAACCATGGTTTGTCGTCGGTGACCTCTTCTACTGAGAACACATGAGCAGATCTATCGAGGCGCATAACTCTGATTGTAGGCACATCGTTCCAACCATTCACTTGAAACATTAAAGACAAAGTAGCTAAAGCATCAGCCATTTGGTTTTCATCTCTAGGGATATGATGTAACTCCACTTTGTTGAAGAAGGTTAACAATCTTCTAGCATAATCTCTATAAGGGATCAAACCAGGATGACGAGTCTCTCATTCTCCTTTGATTTGATTAATTACCAATGCCGAGTCTCCGTAAATATCAAGAATCTTAATCCTTAGATCCACTGCTTCTTCGAGACCCATAATACATGCCTCATATTCAGCCATGTTGTTCGTACAGTCGAACTTCAATCTCGCCGTGAACGGGATATGAGTACCTCGGGGAGTGATGATGATTGCCCCAATTCCATTTCCATAAGAATTCACAGCTCTGTCAAATATCAAACCCCAACGGGATTCGGGATCAGGTCCTTCTTCAGGTAACGGCTCTTCACAATCCTTAGCCTTCAAGTACATAACATCTTCATATGGGAAGTCAAACTTGATGGATTGATAATCTTCAATTGGTTGGTGAGCCAAATGATCGGCTAAAATACTCACTTTGATTGCTTTCTGAGTGTGATACTCAATGTCATATTCAGATAAAAACATCTGCCAACGGGCTATTCTTCCAGATAAGGCGGGCTTCTCAAAGGTATACTTGATCATATCCATTTTGGAGATCAACCAAGTGGTGTGGTTAATCATATATTGGCGCATACGGCGGGCAGCCCAAGCTAAAGCACAACAGGTTTTCTCTAGCATTGAGTATCGAGACTCACAGTCTGTGAATTTCTTACTCAGGTAATATATGGCATGTTCCTTTCTTCCAGTCTCATCTTGTTGACCAAGCACACATCCCATGGAATCTTCCAATATAGTCAGGTACATAATCAAAGGTCTTCCTTCCACTGGAGGAATCAATATGGGAGGTTCAAGTAAATATTCTTTGATGCTATCAAAAGCTCTCTGACAATCTTCTTTCCACACACATCCTTGGTTCTTTCGGAGAAGCTTGAAAATCGACCCACGGGTAGCAGTCATATGAGATATAAATCTAGAAATATAGTTCAGTCTCCCAAGGAATCCTCTTACTTGTTTTTTCGTCTTGGGTGAGGGCATTTCCCGAATAGCTTTGACTTTATCAGGATCTACCTCAATACCTTTCCGACTGACAATGAAACCCAGAAGTCTTCCAGAACGAACACCAAAAGTGCACTTGTTGGGATTCAGACGGAGTTTATACTTTCTCAAACGCTGGAATAACTTCAATAAATGTTCCAAATGATCTTCTTCAGTTTGCGATTTGGAAATCATGTCATCTACATACACTTCTATCTCTTTATGCATCATATCATGGAACAAAGCAGTCATGGCCCTTTGGTATGTTGCACCAGCATTCTTCAAACCAAACGGCATTACCCGATAAAAAAATGTTCCCCAAGGTGTAATGAAAGCTGTCTTCTCCATATCATCTGGTTCCATCTTGATTTTATTATAACCAGAGAAACCATCCATGAAAGAAAAGACTTTGAAATTTGCAGTACTGTCGACCAATACATCAATGTGTGGTAATGGAAAATCATCCTTTGGGCTAGCTCTATTCAGATCTCTATAATTTACACACATCCGAACTTTGCCATCCTTCTTAGCAACAGGCACTATATTGGCTAACCATTGAGGATAGACCGATGTAACAAGGAAACCTGCATTAATTTGCTTCTGAACTTCCTCTTTGATCTTGTCAGCCATATCGGGACGAGTCCTTCTCAACTTCTGCTTAATCGGCGGATATTCAAGTCTCAACGGCAAACGATGCTCCACAATATTGTTATCCAAACCTGGCATGTCTTGGTAGGACCAAGCAAACACGTCAACATACTCTCTGAGAAGCTCCAACATTTTCTCTTTGACCTCTGGGATAAGCAATGCTCCGACCTTTACTTCCTTTTTATCTTCTTCATCACCCAAATTGATCATCTCTATAGGCTCTTCAAACGGCTGAATAGTCTTTTCATCGTGCTCAAGCAAACGAGAAATTTCATCAGGGATCTCTTCACTATCTTCTTCCTCGGCTCTGAACACAGGGAATTCAAAGTTGGGAGAGGGCATAGGATCATTGTTTTCAATGGTTAAGTCATGGATTAATCTGCACATATGATTATGCTTTATTTTAGAAATCGATTAATATGAATGTTGTACAAATGAAACAAAAGATTATTATATTTTCCTATTACTACCAAATAATTTTCATTACTATTTCCCATAAAAAGTGAAAAAATAAAACAGTAGTGGACAAAATAACATTTTTATTCATGAGGGGAAATACTTGAAACAAAGAGCCCAGACATTTTCTCTTTTGCCTTGGGCAGAGCAAAAGGATTTATTTTCAACATAGCCCGACACAAATACTTTTCGCCTTGGGCAGAGCGAAATTTTTTTTTCAAAAATAAAACAAAACATTACTTAGAAATGTGCATCACAACAGGAACATCAACAACAATCCAGTTTTGGAAAACCACTCCATGTGTTACAAAATCGGGTAAATCCTCTTCAGAATCGTCTTCTATTATAGCATCAACCTCAGGAGGAGTTGGATGGATAAAACCTGCGCTTCGGAAAACCTCTTGTATCGGACGGATAACTGTTTCCTGCTTAACTCTTGTAGACACGGGATGAAAACCAAGACCTTCTCCAGAATTGTTCTTGGGCAAAGTCAACACCTGGCCCCAACCTTCAGCCGAACCACTTTCAACCACTCGTCGTGCATCCTCAGAAGAAGAAATAGATGTCCCTTGCTTCTTCACTTCATTATTAGCAACAAATAGAGCTTGGAATTGGGTTCCAACATCCTCACCAGCATCAATAAAAGAGAAAGATGACAAATGGCTTACCACCATAGCCTGCTCTCCACCAATCATTACCAGCTTTCCATGCCTTACAAACTTCAATCTCTGATGGAGCGTGGAAGTGACTGCCCCTGCATCATGGATCCATGGACGACCCAATAGGAAACTGTAGGCGGCACGAATATCCATTACTTGAAAATTGATCTGAAAAGTATGAGGACCAATTATTATAGGAAGATCCACTTCACTAATGACAGTCTTCCTAGAACCGTCAAACGCTTTGACAATTACCCCACTAGGTCTCATGGGAGCACCTTGATATGAGAGTCGAGATAATGTAGTTTTGGGCATTACATTTAACGACAAACTTGTATCTACCAGCACACTTGATAATGTATCATTTCCACAACTTATTGAGATATGCAAAGCCATATTATGGTTCCTTCCCTCCTCCAGAAGCTCTTCATCACTGAAACCAAGATTGTTACACAAAGTAATATTTCCCACAATTCTATCAAATTGGTCAACCGTCACATCATGATCCACGAATGCCTGGTCCAAGACCTTCATCAAAGCTTCTCTATGGGCACCAAAATCTCTCTGTAAAGCAAGCAAAGAAATCTTGGAAGGAGTTTGCAATAGTTGGTCCACAATCTTGTATTCACTTCTCTTGATGAGCTTCAGAATCTCATCATCATCGGGATGTGGGATAGGTTCATTGGATCGGCCTACCTCAACCCTGGGTTTAACATTTCTCACTGGAATTTCTGCCGGTATGGGCCTCCTGACTTGAACTTTTGGTCTCTTCAAAGGTACTGCTGCAAAGACACGTCCGCTTCTCGTAACTCTGCTCACATCAGCGATGTTAACAAAAGATGGCATTGTTGGTATAGGGACTTCTACCCCGTTCTCAATCATTGTGGCATTATACTTATACGGTATAGCTTGGTCTGAGTTGTAAGGCACAGGACCAGGTGGATAAATGATCAAAGGAGCAACAGATGCAGTCTGACTGTCGTAAATGATCTCTACTGGTTCAGGCTAGTTGAATTGTGGTATTATAACATTCACTTCATCAACCGGATCTCTGTCATGTGTAATAGCGATAACCCTCTGGTCTAACAATTTTTGAATGCCCTCCTTCATAATAGGGCAATCATCTTCTCTTGAACAAAATTCACAAACATCATAATCATGATGATGCCTAAAAAAGGCATGTCTTCTTAAGCTCTGATGTAACCTGATCAACGAATCTCTTATGTGTTCAACTTGAAAAACTCGAAACTTTCCCGGACAACCTTCCACCATATTCACTGATGCTGCCCCATGTCGAGGCAAAGGATTATCTCTAACATTCGGGTTAACATCCTTGAAAGACAAGATACCGTTCTTAATCAGCCTCTGCACATCCGCCTTTAGAGCAAAGCAATTTTCAATGTTGTGCCCCGGCGACCCTTGATGATACTCACAAAACTGGTCCGCCTTGTACCACGGAGATGTACTATTCGGTGCGACAGGATGAGGCTTCATCGTTATGAGGTTCTTTCTGATCAGAGCAGGGAACAATTCAGTGTAAGTCATGGGAATGGCATCAAATTGCGGTTTCCTTGGTGAATGATTCTGGTTATTAAATTGATAAACCTGTTGTCAAGGCTGTTGTTGAAATGGCCGTTGCTGAATTGGTGGGGTTTGATGAGTTGGGGTCACCAATGTTGGGCGGACAGTCGGAGTGACTGCCGAAACATGTGAATAACCTCTCCTTGGTCTCCCAGGGAAAATTACACTGACATCTTGTTCTTTCCTTTTAGGGAAAACACTTCCAAACTTCTTGATACTGCTAGATGGACTTCCTTCTTTAACCAAACGTCCCTCACGAATCCCTTCTTCCCACCGCATGCCCATACCTACCATCTCAGTGAAATCATTGGGTGCGCTGGCAATCATTCTTTCATAATAAAAGGAACCTAAAGTCTTCAGGAATATCTTTGTCATTTCTTTCTCCTCAAGAGGGAGATAAATCTGAGCAGCAATCTCGCGCCACCTCTAGGCATATTCTTTAAAGGACTCTCTGTCTCTCTGGGACATCGCCCAGAGTTGATCTCTGTCCGGCGCCATGTCGATGTTGTACTTATACTGGCGAACAAAAGCTTCACTAAGATCGTTGAAATTACGGATCCGAGTGCTGACCAAACCCATATACCACTTTAGAGCAGCACCAGTCAAACTGTCTTGAAAGTAGTGAATTAACAAGTTATGATCATCAGAATATGTAGACATCTTTCTCACATACATAGTTAAATGACTCCGCAGACACGAATCACCTTTATACCTTTCAAAGTATGGCACTTTGAATTTGGCTGGAATCTTTACATTTGGAACTAAACACAGGTCATGAGCATTCTTTCCAAACAAATCTTTCCCCTTTAACGCTCTGATCTCCCTCTGCATCTCTTGAAATTGGTCTTGAAATTCCTCCATTCTATCGAAAAGACCCAGACTTTCAGTAGGCTCGGCATGATAAGCAGGTTCATTCATGTATGGCATAGAATGAACCACAGGAGCGACAATTGTCATCACTGGTTGAGGGAAAGGTGCCACAGACGGGATTACAGGTAGCATAGTAGTTGTCTCCGGTTGAGGAAAAGACACAGTAGGTTGAACCGAAGGCTGTACGACAGGATGATACCCTTTTGGCGCAAAGTTATAAGGCATTCCCCACGGAAAACCTTTTGGCATCTGATGTTGAAGCGGAGAGTTGATTTGAGTCACAGATGTTGGAATGGTGACAATCTCAGAAACCACAGTAGTTGAAGTCTGAATCTCAGCAGCTGCAGTCGATGGCTGATTCTAAGCAGCCATCAAACTTTCCACCAGCGCAGTTAGTTTCTCCATACCGACACGAAGGGTAGCGACATCCTCATGAAGCTCGTGGTTTTCCTGTTCTAGATCTTCCATCTTCCTCTGACGGTTAGCTCGGGTATCGTATCGATGAGACAACTTGGCAATCTATCGGAGTGGAAAAAGAAACAAAGATAAGACTCTAGAAAACATGTGAAGTGGAATGTTGGATGATGCATGATATGCGATGCAGATGATCGTTCATTTTGATAGTTTTTCAAGGAACTTCAATAATTTTGCAAATCTCAATGGTAATGGAATTTGGAACAACAAAAACTCATTTCATTCATCAAAAGCAGTAAATTACAACTTACAACTTTGGAACAACAAAACAATAAATTACAACTTTGGGACAACAACCCAATAATAAAAGCAGTAGATTACAACTTCGGAACATGAAGCCCTTTTACAGAGTTTTACAAAATAACATCAGTAATAAAAACTATAAACTAAAGGTCACTCAGAGTCAACTTCGAGTGTTTCTCCTTCTAAACTCCATAATAATAGTACCTGAGATGTCTGCAAAAATCATTCTTAAGTTCCTTGAAAAACAAGTTTTTACAAAAAAATGTTGATGGATGCATGGATGAATGATAATGCAACAGTTACACACAAGTTCACAAATATGGGGTTCAAAGGTTCAACGTTCTGAGCATGGAGTCAAGGGTAAAGACCACCCCAAGGTATGTACTAACGGTTTAATCGCACTTGCAAGACAAGGTTCTAAGAGTTCCCGGAGTCTACATTCCTCCTTCGGATATTATCAACGTCTTGATTACTCAATAATTAGCAATATTCTCAAGAGAAACTCGTCCAAGCGTAGCATCGCGTAACAACTACTTTCAGATTACTCCGTTATAATCTCCGCGCTACACCTAAAAGGCCAAGATGGGTTAGGGTTCTACGGTTCTCAGCTTCTCTGGCTCCCAGGTCGAAAATAATAATGTCTTCTCGATTACTCGGTAAACAAATATTACGTTCAAAAGGGCCTTCCACTGAGTGGGGGATCTCATGCCTCCTTCTTCGGGATTACTCCCTCAAAGTTAACATGACTATACCTCCCATCCTATTCTTAAGTGTAACTTAATCCGGGTATAGGATTCATCCTTTGCAAAAAAGCCAAAAACCCCAATATAAACATATAATCAAACAAATCAAATAATAATAAAACAGATAAAACAAACTAGGCTTAACCCACTTAGGGATGGACCAGCAAGAGGTCAATCTTTCCCTAGCAGAGTCGCCATTTCTGTAGCGATAAAAAATGTAGCAGGGTAAATCAGAGATCGAACTATTAATCAATTCGTCTCACAAAAGCAAGAGTCGCCACCGCGCTTTATTATTTCCAAGGGAAAAGGGAAAAGAGCGAAATAAAACCCTAAAATATGCAATGTAAAATAATACTTTAAAAGTAATGAAAATACAAGGCATTTTTGAAAGAGGTCTAGAGTTCGGGGGTTGGTTATACAATGGGAAGGTATTAGCACCCAATGTATCTATAGTATTCTATAGGAACCTTTTGAAATATCTGTTTTTGGTTAAAATTGTTTGTTTGATTAAAATGGTTCATTTGGCTAAAAAAATAGGTGTGGGCGAGAGTTTGAAGATACGACGACCTAGTATCGAAGTTTTGACTTAAAAGGGGTGGGTTTTTAAAATTGAGTTCTTTTAGAAGATTTAACAAAAAAAATCTAAAATGTATGAAGGGTTTCGCACAATCGGATAACATATTTGATGACATAAAGTCAATAATTTTAATTCTTTCCCTTGGAGTAGAAGCAAACAAATCAAAAATAAGATGAACATCACAATATAAGTAATCAAGGATACGCAAGGAAATAAATTTAAGCGAACAAATTAATACCAAGAAAGGCAGTGAAATATTTAATTCGGGAAGATTAAGACGATTAAAAAAATAAAGAGAAGATAACCAATTTTCTAAAGAAGATAAATTATTAAATTAATTCTAAACAACAAATAAAACTAAGATCATGAACTTTCTAAATTATATCTAGACTAAGTTAAAGTTCTAAGATTTATTAAAATTAAAATTCTAAAAGTTACTAAATTTAATCTAAAGTAAATTAATTCTAAAGTACTAAACCATATCTAATATAGGCTAAATTAAAGCTAAATTAATATCATTGGAAAATAAGCTGAAAACGAAATAAAAAGGTCCAGCATGGGATTGAACTCGTGTCTCCTTCTTTTGAACTCTTTCTTTCTCTCTTTGATCTCTCTCTCTTTGATCTCTCTCTTCTAAATCGAAATCGAACAACGCCAACAATGAATCCTGTTCCCTCTTTGGAACTCTTTCTTTCTCTCTTCGATCTCTCTCTTCTAAATTAAAATCGAACAACGCCAACAACGAATTCTGCTCCCTCTTTCGAACTCTTTCTTTCTCTCTTCGATCTCTCTCTTCTAAATCGAAATCGAACAACGCCAACAATGAATCCTGCTCCCTCTTTCGAACTCTTTCTTTCTCTCTTCGATCTCTCTCTTCTAAATCGAAATCGAACAACACCAACAATGAATCCTGCTCCCTCTTTCGAACTCTTTCTTTCTCTCTTCGATCTCTCTCTTCTAAATCGAAATCGCACAACGCCAACAACGAATCCTGCTCCCTCTTTCGAACTCTTTCTTTCTCTCTTCTAAATCGAAATCGAACAACGCCAACAACGAATCCTGATCCCTCTTTCGAACTCTCTCTCCCTCTCTTCTAAATCGAAATCGAACAACGCCAACAACGAATCCTACTCCCTCTTTCGAACTCTCTCTCCCTCAAGTCAAAATCGAACAACAACAACAATGAATCCTGCTCCCTCTTTTGAACTCTTTCTCCCCTAAATCGAAATCGAACAACAACACTGCGTTTGGTTTCGTCATGGCTCTCGTTAACTCTAAAACAAAACAACAACAACGGTAACTCGTTCTATACTCTATTTATAACTGTCTCAATCTTTCTTATGCGATAAACAATGATGACAACTCAACTCAAAACAAATCGATTCAGGCATGGCTATAAAAGCTAAATAATCAAAACAAGAAATTTCAACATTCAACAACAAATCATGATGAATCACGATGGTATACAAAATGCAAGGGGAGAAAAAAAAGATGAACTTACAAGGTCGGAGCTAGTCCGACGAGCTTACGATTCCTGTGGAGGCTTTAACGGGTAAGGCTGTGAATTCCACTCTCTTTTGCTCTCTGATTCTTTCTACTTTCAGAAACTGACTCGAAAATGTTGGTGTTTTTGAGGCGATGAGTTCTTGTGGATGGTTGTGCTTGGTTAAGAATGGTGCAGGTTAGAAGGTTTGCTTCTGGTTTTGGTAAGGAGGGCAGGCTTGAGTTATGCAGGCTATCCTGCTTGCAGTTCGAAACAGGCTTTGAGTTATGCAGGCTATCCTGCTTCTGCAAGTTTTGTGTTTTTCGCTTTTTGAACTCCCCTCTTCGATTGTATATCTGCCTGTTTTATAGTGAATAAGAATGAGGTTTTGGGAGGGAAAATTTGGTGAGTTTGAACAAATGTGATGATCTGATTTATGGCTTTTTGATACAGGTCTTGGTGTGTGTTATTTGATGCAATTTCTGGACTGATATGTTGGTCTTATAACAGGGCAACAGAGATTATGTGACTGTTTTTCTTGGCATTACTTGTGCAGGGGCCATGCAGTTTTGGACAGATTTTGCAGCATATGGACAAACTTATATGGACATAGCATAATAATTATAATACTAATAATAATAGTAATGACACAAATAATACAATAAAATGTTAGTAAAACTAAACTGAAAATATAAAAGTGAAAGAAAAGAGATATTAAAATTGGCTTTAATTCTATTAATAATTCAACCTAAAAACATTTCAAATGGAATTATAATCAAAATTAATAATAGAGGGAATAAAAATAAAATTAAACCATATATTTTCATATTTTCGAATTAAATAAATAAAACTACAACTAAGAACAAAATAGACTTACATACTCTAAAAATGCAAAAAAGTAAAAGAACTTATATGTATTTTGAGATTTTCCGAATTATCAATAAAAATATAAAATTAAATGAAACTAACAAAACTATACATTTTTTTTTATATTTTGGATAAAGTAAAACTGATATGAACTAAATATATTTTGGGGATTTTCTTTTTATGAAAATAAGAATAAAAAAAAAAGATGATAAAAAATGAAAAAAATCATGATTTAATAAAGTCAGGCAAAACCAGTTAAATTTCACCAAATTCACAATGATTTCTAATATTTCTATTTTTTCGTGGATTTTCAAAGCATAATCATCTCTTGACTTGTAAAGAAAAGTTGTAGTTGTTGCAAAGGAGAATCATATGTAAAAGAACCACTAAAAAATGTCGAAATTTGAAGAAGTTATGAATTTTTGAAACCTGACTCGAGAATTGGCAAAAATAGGTCGAATCGCTTGTGAACGCTTGCTATGTAATAATGCAGATGGGAGGTGGTATCTTAGGTAAAAATTTGGGGTATGACAGCTGCCCCTATTTAAGTTTCTTCTATCCGGAGATATGAAGATTAAAATCTTCGTCTCGACGAGATTGAAGGTACTTAAATACATAATACGCAATTTTTGCCCTAAGATACCGCCATTATGTTTGTGATATGAATGTAGTATTTAAATTCACAGAGAATGATATTGTATATGACAAACCTATATAAGTCATTTGATCAAGTTTGGACCATAATTCCTCAAGAAATTTGATCAGATCATCAAAAGGGCAAAATGGTAAAAATTAGGGTTTTGACTGAGAAAGGGAAATTTCTGATTTTTGACTTAGAAAATGGTTGATTGGTTGGAGAAATGATCTCAAGGATTAAATTGAATCATTTTGACCTAATGACATGTCTCAAAACATTCCTCAAGTCTAATTGGTTGACAGATGAATTTTCAGTCAACTGATCAAAAATCAACTTTACACTGAAAAGTCAAACTTTGACTTTTTGGTCAAAATGAAGTGTCAAAGATCACAATTCATCAAAACATGTCAAAATATGAAACTTGTTCATCAAGAAATCAAAAAGTCAAGATTTCATTTTGAAAAGTCAAAATTTCAAAACTTATAAATTTTTTTAAGTGTTGAAAACTTCATATTTTTTCACAACTTTGAGCCAAAATTTCACCATAATGCAAGATGATTCAAAGGAAACTTTCAACATGAAAGTTATAGATCTCAATGAGATCTAAAACATTTCTTAACACAACTCCTCCTAGAAATGTATGTATTTTAAGTTATAATTTTATGAATAAATGTTCATGAAACTTGGAAACTTAGTGAAATTTTGCCCTAGTTTAGGCAGGATTTTAACCTAACTTCATGGCAATTTTTCACATAGTTCAAAGGGGAATTTTCAAATATGACCAACATAGGGGTTGTATATTATGTTATAAGCTTTCCAAAATGTCCAAGAACTCATTGAGATCATGTTAGAGCAAAGAGAATCGAAGAGATGAAGTTAGGGTTTCATTCTTGATTTACAAGTCATTTCCATGATGAACAAGAATTCAAATCCAAGCCTAGGCTGCATAATATTTGCTTTGCAGTCCTCAAAATTGTTTAGCATTCCATAATTAAATGTTTGCACACTGGTGAGAAGCTTTAATTCAAGCATTCAATGCATTGCCCATGCTTAATACCATTTTAGGAAGAAAGTCAACATTGCCATTTTGGAAAAGTTGTTTTTTTTGCAGAAAGTCAATTGTTGAGCTTTGCACTTGTTTTCTTATGATCACACACAAACTAAAAGCCAGAAGAAAGTTGTCTAAAGCCTCAAAACAACTCAGGAAATGCTGGTACTTTGTCTTGAAACCATATTTCCACTTTTCTTCAAAATCAAGTAACATAGACATAAGTCTATATCTTGTGCTTATGACCCTCTCAAGTGCTACAAATATTTTCCATACATATGCACAAGTTGTTTGCAAGCTAAGACACAAATACACAATCCCAAAAACTCCCCCAAAGTCAGATTTTCATAGCAGACCTCCATTATTGCAGATTCTTGCCAGAAATCCCAAAATCAAAAACTACTTGTGCGTTTCATGGCCTTTTGCTTCCAAAAGCTTCCAAACATCATACATAAGCCATCCATGTCCCTGTTACACGACTGTAACACCATTTACATCCATTTCCAAGTTCAAAAACAAAGCATCACAGTTGGACTTCTCCAGACCATTCCAACCACCTTCAGCTCAAGCCATCCATTGCATTAGCTTCCTATAGGTCCAAGGAAGCTAACCTGGTCATCACCATCACTTGAAACAAGCTCAAACTCATTTCACGATTTCCAATTTGAGGTATTTTTCTTGAACTTCTATCTCATTATTTAGGCATTGTTAGGCTTGCATTTGTGAAGATAGAATGTAGATATAATTTCCCTGAAACTATACATGTCCATAGATTTAATTTATGTTACTTGAGCACGGAGAACTTTGAGTTTGAACATGCTGAAATATTTAGGTCAGAATTTGGTATTTTCATAAATTCATCCTTATCTTTGAATGTTAGCTTAAATTAGTTACATGGTTGGATTCGTGGTGAAAAAATGCACAAGTTTCATGTTTACATTTTTGAAAATGGTTGAAGAATGAGCAAGTTACAGATCCTTTGGATGGAGTACAATTAGGGTGAAATTTATGTTATGTATTTTTTTTGTGCCAATGTTAACGGATGTACAGTCACCCCAGTGGCAAAGGTAGCGTGCGTGTATGCATAAGGTCTAGGGTTCAACACCCAGCGCTACCTTTTGGTGTTATTTTTCACATTTTCCCATTTTTTTGTTTCTAAACAGCGCATGGGCCTCCTGTTGGGCCTAACCTTCCTTTTTCTAGCTTCTAACTCCCTGCCTTGTTTCAGCATCCCCTGACCCATTATTTCTTTATTTCATTTTTTTTTGTTTTATTTTACTTTCATTTTTTTTTATCTTTGTTATTATTATTACTAATATTATTATTATTATCATTAATAAAAAAATCCTAAAATATTTATTTTATTTTTTTTACACTCATTTATATTTTATTTTTCTTTATAAAAACTAAAAAGAACAAAAACAATTTTCTTAATAAATTAATTTCTTTCTTAAAAATACTTTTTAATTTAATTTATTTCTTAATTAGTTTTATTTAATTTTCACTAATCATTTTCTTAATTAGGTTAAGCCTCTTTCATAAAATCCAAACAAAGATCCATTTCCTTTCCATTAAATACTTGTATATTTATCCGTTTTTATACATTATTTATTCAATTATTTGTACATATTTAATATGGTTGTAATAATTAATTAGATTTAATTTTGTTGCAATTCCCCCATTTGTAAATTTGTATACCCCCTCCCCTAATTATGTAATAGCTTAGTATTTTTATTTTCCGCAATTTAAAGCTTTATATATATAAATGCTAGTAAATTACCGTTTTTATGGAAAGATTTAAATCAACAAGTTTAGCAAAATCCTAATTCAAGACAAAATAATGCATGTAAATAAACACACTTTCACACTTACCCCCTTAGGGTAAATTCACTTTGTTGCCTTATGAAAAATGGCCATGTTACGCATGTAGTGTATCTTAGCAAAAGAAGTAAAAAAAATACAAGATCATAGTCCCTCGATGACGCTATCAAAGTTTCCTTTCAAAATGATCTTAGTCCCTCAAAGAGAATTGCTAAAATATTTAACAACATTGCTATCATGGCTATACAATGACCCACGCCCGTCCCTTTACATCCAAAGATAGGACTTCTTACCAAATCAATGATAAGATAGCAATAATAAAGGAAAGGAGGAAATGAACTAAGACTTTTGAGTAGGTAGATTGTTCCTAGTTGCTTGCTCATTTTCAAATCAAAACATCCTTACTATTTTAAAAACAAACACCAATGCTTTCAAAACATCTTCCAAACTTGAAACATTTTCAAAAGCTCAACACTTTGTATATGTTGTTACAAACGAGAACTATTACAAAGTTTGCCTAAACGATGGCGCCTTTTCAAAATACTTTCAAAAAACCACACAAAGAACATTTTAAAACAAAAGAAAGAGATCTAGCAAGTAACTAAGAGCCCTTAGATAAATATGGATGAAAAGGGTGCTAACACCTTCCCTTTTCATAATCTACCCCCCGAACTCAAGAAACAATCTCAAAGGTCTTTCCTGTTCTTTTTAGCCTTTCCTTTTTTGGATAAAAGAAAAGTCGATGGCGACTCTTGTTAACCGCAACATTTGCGATAAAACTAAAAACACCCAAGTCCGTTCTCCCACCATATCATAGTCGATATGGTGTGCCGAGCATAATCATCACCGACAATGGCTCGAATCTGAAGAACAAGATGATGACAGAACTTTGTAAAGAATTCAAGATTATCCATCACAATTCATCTTCGTACAGGCCGAAGATGAATTGGGTTATTGAAGCTGCTAATAAGAATATCAAGAAGATCATCCAAAATATGTTCGTTATTTATAAATATGTGCATGAAATGCTCCCTTTTGCTTTACATGGATATCAGACATCTGTCCTCACTTCAACAGGAGAAACCCCGTTCTCCCTTGTGTATGGAATGGAAGCAGTGCTCCCAATCGAGGTTGAGATTCCCTCTTTGCGTTTGATAATGGAAACCAAGTTGTTAGAGGATGAATGGGTCCAGAGTAGGTTTGACCAATTGAATTTGATCGAAGAGAAAAGAATAACGGCTTTGTGTCATGGGAAATTATATCAGAAGAGAATGAAGAAAGCTTTTGATAAGAAGGTCAAACCTCGTGAATTTAGAAAAGGCTACCTCGTTCTCAGGAAGATCATGTCTTTTAATGCTGATTCTAGGGGAAAGTAGACTCCCAATTTTGAAGGCCCATATGTTATCAAGAAAGCCTTCTCTGGCGGTGCATTAATTCTTGAAAGTATGGACGGTGAGGAGTTCCCACGTCCCATGAATGCTGATGTAGGCAAGAAATACTTCGCCTAAAGAAATAAAAGAACAACTCGCTAAGTTGAAAACCCGAAAGGGCGGCTTAGGCTAAAAAGAGCGCCTCGGTAGGCCGAAAACCCGAAAGGGCGGTCTAGGCAAAAATTAGAGACGTAAAAAAAATAAAATTTCCCTCTAAGTTGAAAACCCGCAAGGGCAGCTTTGGAAAAAGTTAGGAAGTTTCTTGGATAGTAACTACATCATACAAGACTTGATCATTGAAGTAACAATCTTCTTGGATCCTCACCATACTTCAACGGAAGCCGCTACTCAGAATTTCAAATTTGTTAGAGGGAATAGTGGTCATTGTATCTCAATGTATCTTTTCCATTATATATTACCATTTTCCGAACTTTGTAATTATCTGTGGAGTCTCACCATTTGCAAACTACCATTCTATCAATAAAATTTGAGCTTTTACCTGATTCTTTGTAATTCTTATTTTATTCAGCTTACAAAGACTCCATTTGTTATTGATAATAATTTTTAAAGCAAAAAGATTAAATAACAAAATTATTTTTCAAAAAGAATTTACAACTTACTTTTACTTTAGATTTTGTGATTCAAGAGGAAAACAAAAGTGGTGATCCCAGAAATGGACGAACTCCAGTAATTTTGGGAAATTTTGTTTCCCCCGAGAAGGTTTTCTCAGGTCATTTTCGCTGGTATGCGTGTGATTTTTGTATTTTGGAGATGATACCAATTGGCGTAAGGTGTGGTATTGGGTTTATGATCCCATTAGCCCTAGTCAAGTCTTGGTTCATTTTTTATTTTGGGTTTTCATGGTCTGAGGCCTCTATACTAGATTCCGCAGCGAAGTCTTCCCTCATATGACGAAAGGTATTTTTCCCTTGGTGTGTTGAGATGGAACTATTTGCAAAATGTCGCTCTTTATGCAGTATTGGAGTTATTTCTGGTATTTATTTCCTAGGCAACTAGACCAGGGCAGTATATGTTCTAAGAAGTGTTGAGATAGTTATCAACCCTTTGGGTTTTCACCCGCAAAGTGCTGGGTTTGATTTAAAATCTCCATGAGTTTGACCTTTTTCTATAATGTTGACTTCTTGATTCCCCATGAAGGATATCCCAGGGCATATTTTGTTGGAATAAGTTTGCGTGATATGAAGACTCAATCCAAGATTCACCAGTGAAGGCTTCACTATTTGATAGAAGTCTTTTCTCCCCGTGCATGCTGAGATTTGACTCATTTACGAAGCATCTCCCTTTCATAAGTACTTGCATTTTGTTTGATTGCCCGATAATCAGGCAAGGGCAATGTTTTATTTAAGAAGTGTTGAGGCATTTGTCAGTTTTTTTGGGTTTTCACCTGCCAAGTGCTGGGTTTGATTTAAAATCCCCATAAGATTGATTTCTTTCTATAATGTTTGACTTCTTAACTCCCTTAGTTGTTATCCCCGTGAGGTTTCATACTTTCTCCCTAGAGAGGTTGGTGCAAAACTCTTGCTCAACATTGAAGAATGTATCTTGGTTTCCCCTCGATAATGTGGTGTTGTCCTCCCCAATGAAGTCAGCACGAGGTCCCTAGTTGATGTCTCGATGATAAGGCGTTATCTCCTCTAGTGAAGTCTGTATGATATTTCCCTAATGAAGTCAGCTTGAAATCCTTAATTGATGTTTTGCCGATATGGTTTCCATCTGCCTTATTTGAAATCAGTATTGCAATACCCAATAGAATTGTGGACCGTGAAAACATTTGTTTCCCCATTGAAGTCCGAGTGCTATTCCCCGGTGAAGCTTGGAGAAAGATGATGTATCCATGTATCTGTACTGATTTATTGTTATGATTTGTTTACTTCCGGATAATGTTCCAACCCAGTGAAGTTAAGCCGTGAAATAGGATTATGTTTCCTCGTTTGGTGCTTATTTTCTTATGGAATATTCATCTTGGATGTGATTTAGCCTAGTGTTGATTGTGCCCGAGTTGGTTTTGCCTGGTTACTCCCAGTGTTATATGTCTATTTTGTCAGCATATACATGATAACACTCATATATTCATACATATATCATGCATAGTTAAATTTAGCAAATCATTGCTCATTCACATTTGTTAATATTTTGTTGATATATTACCTTGTTTTGTAGAGTTATGTTGTCCTCTCTCCAATGGAGTGTCATCCTTAAGCAGAAAGTGTATATTCTTTTAATTTCCCCACTAAGTTATCCCTCGTGGAAGATTTTTGCTTTAGCCTTCCTGTACAACTCTTTGTCTGGATAGATTGGGTTTCGCTCTTGAGTTTATTTCCCAAGGGATGTATTTTGGTTGATTGTTTCACTACAGTTTATTTCTGTTATAAATCTTTGTTTCCCACCAATGTTATTACTTTGGATTTTTGCAAGCTTCGAGCATTGGTTTGAGAATGTGCATTTATTTTAGCACGAGAAAACTGTTATCTCCTCAGCAGGAATATGTTGGCATTTCCCCAGGAAGTCATATTTATTTCCCCAGGAAGCCATATTCCACTCTCCAAAAAGTCATTTTTACAATCTTTCCTATAACAGCAAGTGGTAGTCTCTTTATTTGAGACAACTTATATATTACCCTTTCCAGGCGGACTGCCTTGGTTAAAGAAGAAGTTGAGACCCGTTATAGGTGAAACGCCAGTATTTTGGAGAAACTTGTTATTATTTTTGCTACCTTCAGTGAACGTTGGTAGTTCACCATCAGTGAACGTCGGTGCTATAATATTTCTTTTCTCCCTACCTTCAGTGAAAGTTGGTAGTTCACCATCAATGAACATTAGTGATTATTATCTTTTTCTACCTTCAGTGAACGTTGGTAGTTCACCGTCAGTGAAAGTCGTGGTTATGATATTTCTTTTATCTCTACATTCAGTGAAAGTTTGTAGTTCACCATCAGTGAAAGTTGGTGATTGTTATCATTTTTCTACCATCAATGAATGTTGGTAGTTCACCGTCAGTGAACGTCAGTGCTATGATATTTCTTTTCTCTCTATCTTCAGTGAAAGTTGGTAGTTCACCATTAGTGAATGTTGGTGATTGTTATCTTTTTGCTACCTTCAGTGAATGTTGGTAGTTCACCAACAGTGAACATCGGTGCTATGATATTTTTTTTCTCTCTACCTTCAGTGAAAGTTGGTAGTTAACCTACAGTAAACATTGGTGATTGTTATCTTTTTGCTACCTCCAGTGAACGTTGGTAATTCACCGTCAGGGAACGTCGGTGCTATGATATTTCTTTATTCTCTACATTCAATAAAAGTTGGTAGTTCACCATCAGTGAATCTTGGTGATTATTATCTTTGTGCTACATTCAGTGGACGTTAGTAGTTCACCGTCAGTGAACGTTGGTGCTATGATATTTCTTTTCTCTATACATTTAGTGAAAGTTGGTAGTTCACCATCAGTGAACGTTGGCGATTGTTATCTTTTTGCTACCTTCAGTGAACATTGGTAGTTCACCATCAGTGAACGTCGGTGCTATGATATTTCTTTTCTCCCTACCTTCAGTGAAAGTTGGTAGTTTAACATCAGTGAACTTTGCTGATTGTTATCTTTTTGCTACCTTCAGTGAATGTTGGTAATTCACCATCAGGGAACATCGGTGCTATGATATTTCTTTTCCCTCTACATTCAATGAAAGTTGGTAGTTCACCATCAGTGAACCTTGGTGATTGTTATCTTTTTGCTATATTCAGTGGACGTTGGTAGTTCACCATCAGTGAATGTTGGTGCTATGATATTTCTTTTCTCTATACCTTCAGTGAAAGTTGGTATTTCACCATCAGTGAACGTTGGTGATTGTTATCTTTTTTCTACCTTCAGTGAATGTTGGTAGTTCACCGTCAGTGAACGTCGATGCTATGATATTTATTTTCTCCCTACCTTCAGTGAAAGTTGGTAGTTCAGCATCAATGAACTTTGGTGATTGTTATCTTTTTCTACCTTCAGTGAACGTTGGTAGTTCACCGTCAGTGAAAGTCGGTGCTATGATAGTTCTTTTCTTTCTACCTTCAGTGAAAGTTGGTAGTTCACCATCAGTGAACGTTGGTGATTGTTATCTTTTTTCTACCTTCAGTGAACGTTGGTAGTTCACCGTCCGTGAAAGTCGGTGCTATGATATTTATTTTCTCTCTACCTTCAGTGAAAGTTTGTAGTTCACCATCAGTGAACGTTGGTGATTGTTATCTTTTTTCTACCTTCAGTGAATGTTGGTAGTTCACCGTCAGTGAACGTCAGTGCTATGATATTTCTTTTCTCTCTATCTTCAGTGAAAGTTGGTAGTTCACCATCATTGAATGTTAGTGATTGTTGTCTTTTTGCTACCTTCAGTGAATGTTGGTAGTTCACTATCAGTGAACATCGGTGCTATGATATTTCTTTTCTCTCTACCTTCAGTGAAAGTTGGTAGTTCACCTACAGTGAACATTGGTGATTGTTATCTTTTTGCTACCTTCAGTGAACGTTGATAATTCACCGTCAGGGAACGTCAGTTCTATGATATTTCTTTTCTCTCTACATTGAATAAAAGTTGGTAGTTCACCATCAGTGAATCTTGGTGATTGTTATCTTTTTGCTACATTCAGTGGACGTTGGTACTTCACCGTCAGTGAATGTTGGTGCTATGATATTTCTTTTCTCTATACCTTCAGTGAAAGTTGGTAGTTCACCATCAGTGAATGTTGGTGATTGTTATCTTTTTTCTACATTCAGTGAACGTTGGTAGTTCACCGTCAGTGAACGTCAGTGTTATGATATTTCTTTTCTCACTATCTTAAGTGAAAGTTGGTAGTTCACCATCAGTGAATGTTGGTGATTGTTATCTTTTTGCTAGCGTCAGTGAACGTTTGTAGTTCACCGTTTTTTGAACGTGGGTGCTATGATATTTCTTTTCTCTCTACCTTTAGTGAAAGTTGGTAGTTCACCTTCAGTGGACGTTGGTGATTGTTATCTTTTTGCTACCTTCAGTGAATGTTGGTAGTTCACCATTAGTGAACGTCAGTGCTATGATATTTATTTTCTCTCTACCTTCAGTGAATGTTGGTAGTTCACCATCAGTGAATGTTTGTGATTGTTATCTTTTTTCTACCTTCAGTGAACATTGGTAGTTCACCGTCAGTGAACGTCAGTGCTATGATATTTCTTTTCTCACTATCTTAAGTGAAAGTTGGTAGTTCACCATCAGTGAACGTTGGTGATTGTTATCTTTTTGCTAACGTCAGTGAACGTTTGTAGTTCACCGTTTTTTGAACGTGGGTGCTATGATATTTCTTTTCTCTCTACCTTCAGTGAAAGTTGGTAGTTCACCTTCAGTGAACGTTGGTGATTGTTATCTTTTTGCTACCTTCAGTGAATGTTGGTAGTTCACCGTCAGTGAATGTCAGTGCTATGATATTTATTTTCTCTCTATCTTCAGTGAAAGTTAGTAGTTCAACCTTTGTGAACGTTGGTGATTGTTATCTTTTTGCCTCCTTCAGTGAATGTTGGTAGTTCACCGTCAGTGAACGTGGGTGCTATGATATTTCTTTTCTCTCTACCTTCAGTGAAAGTTGGTAGTTCACCTTCAGTGAACGTTGTTGATTGTTATCTTTTTTCTAGCTTCAATGAACGTTGGTAGTTCACCGTCAGTGAATGTCGGTGCTATGATATTTCTTTCCTCTCTACCTTCAGTGAAAGTTGGTAGTTCACCATCAGTGAATGTTGGTGATTGTTATCTTTTTGCTACCTTCAGTGATCGTTGGTAGTTCACTGTCAGTGAACGTCGGTGCTATGATATTCCTTTTCTCTCTACCTTCACTGAAAGTTGGTAGTTCACCATCAGTGAACATTGGTGATTGTTATCTTTTTGCTACCTTCAGTGAATGTTCGTAATTCACCGTCAGTAAACGTCGGTGCTATGATATTTCTTTTCTCTCTACATTCAATGAAAGTTGGTAGTTCACCATCAGTGAATCTTGGTGAATATTATTTTTTTGCTACATTCAGTGGATGTTGGTAGTTCACCGTCAGTGAACTTTTGTGCTTTGATATTTCTTTTCTCTCTACCTTCGGTGAAAGTTGGTAGTTCACCATTAGTGAACATTGGCGATTGTTATCTTTTTGCTACCGTCAGTGAACGTTGGTATTTCACCGTTAGTGAACGTGGGTGCTATGATATTTCTTTTCTCTCTACCTTCAGTGAAAGTTGGTAGTTCACCTTTAGTGAACGTTGGTGATTGTTACCTTTTTTCTACCTACAGTGAATGTTGGTAGTTCCCCGTTAGTGAACGTCAGTGCTATGATATTTCTTTTCTCTCAACCTTCAATGAAAGTTGGTAGTTCACCTTCAGTGAACATTGGTGATTGTTATCTTTTTGCTACCTTTAGTTAACGTTGGTAATTCACCGTCAGGGAACATCAGTGCTATGATATTTCTTCTCTCTCTACATTCAATGAAAGTTGGTAGTTCACCATCAGTGAATCTTGGAGATTGTTATCTTTTTGCTACATTCAGTGGACCTTGGTAGTTCACCGTCAGTGAACGTTGGCAATTGTTATCTTTTTGCTACCTTAATTGAATGTTGGTAGTTCACCATCAGTGAACGTCGGTGCTATGATAATTCTTTTCTCCCTACCTTCAGTGAAAGTTGGTAGTTCACCATCAGTGAACTTTGGTGATTGTTATCTTTTTCTACCTTCAGTGAACGTTGGTAGTTCACCATCAGTGAAAGTCGGTGCTATGATATTTATTTTCTCTCTACCTTCAGTGAAAGGTGGTAGTTCACCATCAGTGAACGTTGGTGATTGTTATCTTTTTTCTACCTTCAGTGAATGTTGGTAGTTCACCGTCAGTGAACGTCAGTGCTATGATATTTCTTTTCTCTCTATCTTCAGTGAAAGTTGGTAGTTCACCATCATTGAATGTTAGTGATTGTTGTCTTTTTGCTACCTTCAGTGAATGTTGGTAGTTCACTATCAGTGAACATCGGTGCTATGATATTTCTTTTCTCTCTACCTTCAGTGAAAGTTGGTAGTTCACCTACAGTGAACATTGGTGATTGTTATCTTTTTGCTACCTTCAGTGAACGTTGATAATTCACCGTCAGGGAACGTCAGTTCTATGATATTTCTTTTCTCTCTACATTGAATAAAAGTTGGTAGTTCACCATCAGTGAATCTTGGTGATTGTTATCTTTTTGCTACATTCAGTGGACGTTGGTACTTCACCGTCAGTGAATGTTGGTGCTATGATATTTCTTTTCTCTATACCTTCAGTGAAAGTTGGTAGTTCACCATCAGTGAATGTTGGTGATTGTTATCTTTTTTCTACATTCAGTGAACGTTGGTAGTTCACCGTCAGTGAACGTCAGTGTTATGATATTTCTTTTCTCACTATCTTAAGTGAAAGTTGGTAGTTCACCATCAGTGAATGTTGGTGATTGTTATCTTTTTGCTAGCGTCAGTGAACGTTTGTAGTTCACCGTTTTTTGAACGTGGGTGCTATGATATTTCTTTTCTCTCTACCTTTAGTGAAAGTTGGTAGTTCACCTTCAGTGAACGTTGGTGATTGTTATCTTTTTGCTACCTTCAGTGAATGTTGGTAGTTCACCATTAGTGAACGTCAGTGCTATGATATTTATTTTCTCTCTACCTTCAGTGAATGTTGGTAGTTCACCATCAGTGAATGTTTGTGATTGTTATCTTTTTTCTACCTTCAGTGAACATTGGTAGTTCACCGTCAGTGAACGTCAGTGCTATGATATTTCTTTTCTCACTATCTTAAGTGAAAGTTGGTAGTTCACCATCAGTGAACGTTGGTGATTGTTATCTTTTTGCTAACGTCAGTGAACGTTTGTAGTTCACCGTTTTTTGAACGTGGGTGCTATGATATTTCTTTTCTCTCTACCTTCAGTGAAAGTTGGTAGTTCACCTTCAGTGAACGTTGGTGATTGTTATCTTTTTGCTACCTTCAGTGAATGTTGGTAGTTCACCGTCAGTGAATGTCAGTGCTATGATATTTATTTTCTCTCTATCTTCAGTGAAAGTTAGTAGTTCAACCTTTGTGAACGTTGGTGATTGTTATCTTTTTGCCTCCTTCAGTGAATGTTGGTAGTTCACCGTCAGTGAACGTGGGTGCTATGATATTTCTTTTCTCTCTACCTTCAGTGAAAGTTGGTAGTTCACCTTCAGTGAACGTTGTTGATTGTTATCTTTTTTCTAGCTTCAATGAACGTTGGTAGTTCACCGTCAGTGAATGTCGGTGCTATGATATTTCTTTCCTCTCTACCTTCAGTGAAAGTTGGTAGTTCACCATCAGTGAATGTTGGTGATTGTTATCTTTTTGCTACCTTCAGTGATCGTTGGTAGTTCACTGTCAGTGAACGTCGGTGCTATGATATTCCTTTTCTCTCTACCTTCACTGAAAGTTGGTAGTTCACCATCAGTGAACATTGGTGATTGTTATCTTTTTGCTACCTTCAGTGAATGTTCGTAATTCACCGTCAGTAAACGTCGGTGCTATGATATTTCTTTTCTCTCTACATTCAATGAAAGTTGGTAGTTCACCATCAGTGAATCTTGGTGAATATTATTTTTTTGCTACATTCAGTGGATGTTGGTAGTTCACCGTCAGTGAACTTTTGTGCTATGATATTTCTTTTCTCTCTACCTTCGGTGAAAGTTGGTAGTTCACCATTAGTGAACATTGGCGATTGTTATCTTTTTGCTACCGTCAGTGAACGTTGGTATTTCACCGTTAGTGAACGTGGGTGCTATGATATTTCTTTTCTCTCTACCTTCAGTGAAAGTTGGTAGTTCACCTTTAGTGAACGTTGGTGATTGTTACCTTTTTTCTACCTACAGTGAATGTTGGTAGTTCCCCGTTAGTGAACGTCAGTGCTATGATATTTCTTTTCTCTCAACCTTCAATGAAAGTTGGTAGTTCACCTTCAGTGAACATTGGTGATTGTTATCTTTTTGCTACCTTTAGTTAACGTTGGTAATTCACCGTCAGGGAACATCAGTGCTATGATATTTCTTCTCTCTCTACATTCAATGAAAGTTGGTAGTTCACCATCAGTGAATCTTGGAGATTGTTATCTTTTTGCTACATTCAGTGGACCTTGGTAGTTCACCGTCAGTGAACGTTGGCAATTGTTATCTTTTTGCTACCTTAATTGAATGTTGGTAGTTCACCATCAGTGAACGTCGGTGCTATGATAATTCTTTTCTCCCTACCTTCAGTGAAAGTTGGTAGTTCACCATCAGTGAACTTTGGTGATTGTTATCTTTTTCTACCTTCAGTGAACGTTGGTAGTTCACCATCAGTGAAAGTCGGTGCTATGATATTTATTTTCTCTCTACCTTCAGTGAAAGGTGGTAGTTCACCATCAGTGAACGTTGGTGATTGTTATCTTTTTTCTACCTTCAGTGAATGTTGGTAGTTCACCGTCAGTGAATGTCAGTGCTATGATATTTATTTTCTCTCTATCTTCAGTGAAAGTTAGTAGTTCAACCTTAGTGAACGTTGGTGATTGTTATCTTTTTGCCTCCTTCAGTGAATGTTGGTAGTTCACCGTCAGTGAACGTGGGTGCTATGATATTTCTTTTCTCTCTACCTTCAGTGAAAGTTGGTAGTTCACCTTCAGTGAACGTTGTTGATTGTTATCTTTTTTCTAGCTTCAATGAACGTTGGTAATTCATCGTTAGTGAACGTCGGTGCTATGATATTTCTTTTCTCTCTACATTCAATGAAAGTTGGTAGTTCACCATCAGTGAACATTGGAGATTGTTATCTTTTTTCTACCGTCAGTGAACGTTGGTAGTTCACCGTCAGTGAACGTGGGTGCTATGATATTTCTTTTCTCTCTACCTTCAATGAAAGTTGGTAGTTCACCTTCAGTGAACGTTGGTGATTGTTATCTTTTTTCTACCTTCAATGAACGTTGGTAGTTCACCGTCAGTGAATGTCGGTGCTATGATATTTCTTTTCTCTCTACCTTCAGTGAAAGTTGGTAGTTCACCATCAGTGAATGTTGATGATTGTTATCTTTTTGCTACCTTCAGTGATCGTTGGTAGTTCACCGTCAGTGAACGTCGGTGCTATGATATTTCTTTTCTCTCTACCTTCACTGAAAGTTGGTAGTTCACCATCAGTGAACGTTGGTGATTGGTTATATTTTTGATACCTTCAGTGAATGTTGGTACTTCACTATCAGTGAACATCGGTGCTATGATATTTATTTTCTCTCTACCTTCAGTGAAAGTTGGTAGTTCACCTTCAGTGAACATTGGTGATTGTTATCTTTTTGCTACCTTCATTGAACGTTGGTAATTCACCGTCAGGGAACGTCGGTGCTATGATATTTATTTTCTCTCTACATTCAATGAAAGTTGGTAGATCACCATCAGTGAATCTTGGTGATTGTTATCTTTTTGCTACATTCAGTGGACCTTGGTAGTTCACCATCAGTGAACGTTGGTGCTATGATATTTCTTTTCTCTATACCTTCAGTGAAAGATAGTAGTTCACCATCAGTGAACGTTGGCGATAGTTATCTTTTTGCTACCTTCATTGAACGATGGTAGTTCACCATCAGTGAACATCAGTGCTATGATATTTATTTTCTCCCTACCTTCAGTGAAAGTTGGTAGTTCACCATCAGTGAACTTTGGTGATTGTTATCTTTTTGCTACCTTCAGTGAACGTTGGTAGTTCACCGTCAGTGAAAGTCGGTGCTATGATATTTCTTTTCTCTCTACCTTCAGTGAAAGTTTGTAGTTCACCATCAGTGAACGTTGGTGATTGTTATCTTTTTTCTACCTTCAGTGAATGTTGGTAGTTCACCGTCAGTGAACGTCAGTGCTATGATATTTCTTTTCTCTCTATCTTCAAGGAAAGATGGTAGTTCACCATCAGTGAATGTTGGTGATTGTTGTCTTTTTGCTAGCTTCAGTGAATGTTGGTAGTTCACTATCAGTGAACATCGGTGCTATGATATTTCTTTTCTCTCTACCTTCAGTGAAAGTTGGTAGTTCACCTACAGTGAACATTGGTGATTGTTATCTTTTTGCTACCTTCAGTGAACGTTGATAATTCAACGTCAAGGAACTTCGGTGCTATGATATTTCTTTTCTCTCTACATTGAATAAAAGTTGGTAGTTCACCATCAGTGAATCTTGGTGATTGTTATCTTTTTGCTACATTAAGTGGATGTTGGTACTTCACCGTCAGTGAATGTTGGTGCTATGATATTTCTTTTCTCTATACCTTCAGTGAAAGTTGGCGATTGTTATCTTTTTGCTACCTTCAGTGAACGTCGGTGTTATGATATTTCTTTTCTCCCTACCTTCAGTAAAAGTTGGTAGTTCACTATCAGTGAACGTTGGTGATTGTTATCTTTTTACTAGCATCAGTGAACGTTTGTAGTTCACCGTTAGTGAACGTGGGTGCTATGATATTTCTTTTCTCTCTACCTTCAGTGAAAGTTGGTAGTTCACCTTCAGTGACCGTTGGTGATTGTTATCTTTTTGCTACCTTCAGTGAATGTTGGTAGTTCACCGTCAGTGAAAGTCGGTGCTATGATATTTCTTTGCTCTCTACCTTCAGTGAATGTTGGTAGTTCACCATCAGTGAATGTTGGTGATTGTTATCTTTTTTCTACCTTCAGTGAACGTTGGTAGTTCACAGTCAGTGAACGTCAGTGCTATGATATTTATTTTCTCACTATCTTAAGTGAAAGTTGGTAGTTCACCATCAGTGAACGTTGGTGATTGTTATCTTTTTGCTAGCGTCAATGAATGTTTGTAGTTCACCGTTTTTTGAACGTGGGTGCTATGATATTTCTTTTCTCTATACCTTCAGTTAAAGTTGGTAGTTATCCTTCAGTGAACGTTGGTGATTGTTATCTTTTTGCTACCTTCAGTGAATGTTGGTAGTTCACCATCAGTGAACGTCAGTGCTATGATATTTATTTTCTCTCTATCTTCAGTGAAAGTTAGTAGTTCACCATCAGTGAACGTTGGTGATTGTTATCTTTTTGCCTCCTTCAGTGAATGTTGGTAGTTCACCGTCAGTGAACGTGGGTGATATGATATTTCTTTTCTCTCTACCTTCAGTGAAAGTTGGTAGTTCACCTTCAGTGAACGTTGTTGATTGTTATCTTTTTTCTAGCTTCAATGAACGTTGGTAGTTCACCGTCAGTGAATGTCGGTGCTATGCTATTTCTTTTCTCTCAACCTTCAATGAAAGTTGGTAGTTCACCTTCAGTGAACATTGGTGATTGTTATCTTTTTGCTACCTTCAGTGAACGTTGGTAATTCACCGTCAGGGAACATCGGTGCTATGATATTTCTTTTCTCTCTACATTCAAAGAAAGTTGGTAGTTCACCATCAGTGAATCTTGGTGATTGTTATCTTTTTGCTACATTCAGTGGACCTTGGTAGTTCACCGTCAGTGAACGTTGGTGCTATGATATTTCTTTTCTCTATACCTTCAGTGAAAGTTGGTAGTTCACCATCCGTGAACGTTGGCGATTGTTATCTTTTTGCTACCTTAATTGAACGTTGGTAGTTCACCATCAGTGAACGTCGGTGCTATGATAATTCTTTTCTCCCTACCTTCAATGAAAGTTGGTAGTTCACCATTAGTGAACTTTGGTGATTGTTATTTTTTTCTACCTTCAGTGAACGTTGGTAGTTCACCGTCAGTGAAAGTCGGTGCTATGATATTTATTTTCTCTCTACCTTCAGTGAAAGGTGGTCGTTCACCATCAGTGAACGTTGGTGATTGTTATCTTTTTACTACCTTCAGTGAATGTTGGTAGTTCACTGTCAGTGAACATCCGTGCTATGATATTTCTTTTCTCCCTACCTTCAGTGAAAGTTGGTAGTTCACCTTCATTAAACATTGGTGATTGTTATCTTTTTTCTACCTTTAGTGAACGTTGGTAATTCACCGTTAGTGAACGTCGGTGCTATGATATTTCTTTTCTCTCTACATTCAACGAAAGTTGGTAGTTCACCATCAGTGAACAATTGAGATTGTTATCTTTTTTCTACCGTCAGGGAACGTTGGTAGTTCACCGTCAGTGAACGTGGGTGCTATGATATTTCTTTTCTCTCTACCTTCAGTGAAAGTTGGTAGTTCACCTTCAGTGAATGTTGGTGATTGTTATCTGTTTTCTACCTTCAATGAACGTTGGTAGTTCACCGTCAGTGAATGTCGGTACTATGATATTTCTTTTCTCTCTACCTTCAGTGAAAGTTGGTAGTTCACCATCAGTGAATTTTGGTGATTTTTATCTTTTTGCTACCTTCAGTGATCGTTGGTAGTTCACCGTCAGTGAACGTCGGTGCTATGATATTTCTTTTCTCTCTACCTTCACTGAATGTTGGTAGTTCACCATCAGTGAACGTTGGTGGTTTGTTATATTTTTGCTACCTTCAGTGAATGTTGGTAGTTCACTATCAGTGAACATCGGTGCTATGATATTTATTTTCTCTCTACCTTCAGTGAAAGTTGGTAGTTCACCTTCAGTGAACATTGGTGATTGTTATCTTTTTGCTACCCTCATTGAACGTTGGTAATTAACCGTCAGGGAACGTCGGTGCTATGATATTTCTTTTCTCTCTACATTCAATGAAAGTTGGTAGATCAACATCAGTGAATCTTGGTGATTGTTATCTTTTTGCTACATTCAGTGGATTTTGGTAGTTCACCGTCAGTGAACGTTGGTGCTATGATATTTCTTTTCTCTATAACTTCAGTGAAAGATAGTAGTTCACCATCAGTGAACGTTGGCGATTGTTATCTTTTTGCTACCTTCATTGAACGTTGGTAGTTCACCATCAGTGAACATCGGTGCTATGATATATATTTTCTCCCTACCTTCAGTGAAAGTTGGTAGTTCACCATCAGAGAACTTTGGTGATTGTTATCTTTTTCCTACCTTCAGTGAACGTTGGTAGTTCACCGTCAGTGAATGTCGGTGCTATGATATTTCTTTTCTCTCTACCTTCAGTGAAAGTTTGTAGTTCACCATCAGTGAACGTTGGTGATTGTTATCTTTTTTCTACCTTCAATGAATGTTGGTAGTTCACCGTCAGTGAACGTCAGTGCTATGATATTTCTTTTCTCTCTATCTTCAGTGAAAGATGGTAGTTCACCATCAGTGAATGTTGGTGATTGTTGTCTTTTTGCTACTTTCAGTGAATGTTGGTAGTTCACTATCAGTGAACATCGGTGCTATGATATTTCTTTTCTCTCTACCTTCAGTGAAAGTTAGTAGTTCACCTACAGTGAACATTGGTGATTGTTATCTTTTTGCTACCTTTAGTGAATGTTGATAATTCACCGTCAGGGAACGTCGGTGCTATGATATTTCTTTTCTCTCTACATTGAATAAAAGTTGGTAGTTCACCATCAGTGAATCTTGGTGATTGTTATATTTTTGCTACATTCAGTGGACGTTGGTACTTCACCGTCAGTGAATGTTGGTGCTATGATATTTCTTTTCTCTATACCTTCAGTGAAAGTTGGCGATTGTTATCTTTTTGCTACCTTCAGTGAACATTGGTAGTTCACCATCAGTGAACGTCGGTGTTATGATATTTCTTTTCTCCCTACCTTCAGTAAAAGTTGGTAGTTCACCATCAGTGAACGTTGGTGATTGTTATCTTTTTGCTAGCATCAGTGAACGTTTGTAGTTCACCGTTAGTGAACGTGGGTGCTATGATATTTCTTTTATCTCTACCTTCACTGAAAGTTGGTAGTTCACCTTCAGTGAACGTTGGTGATTGTTATCTTTTTGCTACCTTCAGTGAATGTTGGTAGTTCACCGTCAGTGAAAATCGGTGCTATGATATTTCTTTGCTCTCTACCTTCAGTGAATGTTGGTAGTTCACCATCAGTGAATGTTGGTGATTGTTATCTTTTTTCTACCTTCAATGAACGTTGGTAGTTCACCGTCAGTGAACGTCAGTGCTATGATATTTCTTTTCTCACTATCTTAAGTGAAAGTTGGTAGTTCACCATCAGTGAAAATTGGTGATTGTTATCTTTTTGCTAGCGTCAGTGAACGTTTGTAGTTTACCGTTTTTTGAACGTGGGTGCTATGATATTTCTTTTCTCTCTACCTTCAGTGAAAGTTGGTAGTTCACCTTCAGTGATTGTTGGTGATTGTTATCTTTTTGCTACCTTCAGTGAATGTTGGTAGTTCACCGTCAGTGAACGTTAGTGCTATGATATTTATTTTCTCTCTATCTTCAGTGAAAGTTAGTAGTTCACCATCAGTGAACGTTGGTGATTGTTATCTTTTTGCCTCCTTCAGTGAATGTTGGTAGTTCACCTTCAGTGAACGTGGGTGCTATGATATTTCTTTTCTCTCTACCTTCAGTGAAAGTTGGTAGTTCACCTTCAGTGAACGTTGTTGATTGTTATCTTTTTTCTAGCTTCAATGAATGTTGGTAGTTCACCGTCAGTGAATGTCGGTGCTATGATATTTCTTTTCTCTCTACCTTCAGTGAAAGTCGGTAGTTCACCATCAGTGAATGTTGGTGATTGTTATCTTTTTGCTACCTTCAGTGATCGTTGGTAGTTCACTGTCAGTGAACGTCGGTGCTATGATATTCCTTTTCTCTCTAACTTCACTGAAAGTTGGTAGTTCACCATCAGTGAACATTGGTGAATGTTATCTTTTTGCTACCTTAAGTGAATGTTGGTAATTCACCGTCAGTAAACGTCGGTGCTATGATATTTCTTTTCTCTCTACATTCAATGAAAGTTGGTAGTTCACCATCAGTGAATCTTGGTGAATATTTTTTTTTGCTACATTCAGTGGATGTTGGTAGTTCACCGTCAGTGAACATTGGTGCTATGATATTTCTTTTCTCTCTACCTTCAGTGAAAGTTGGTAGTTCACCATCAGTGAACATTGGCGATTGTTATCTTTTTGCTACCGTCAGTGAACGTTGGTAGTTCACCGTTAGTGAACGTGGGTGCTATGATATTTCTTTTCTCTCTACCTTCAGTGAAAGTTGGTAGTTCACCTTTAGTTAATGTTGGTGATTGTTATCTTTTTTCTACCTTCAATGAACGTTGGTAGTTCACCGTTAGTGAACGTCGGTGCTATGATATTTCTTTTCTCTCTACCTTCACTGAAAGTTGATAGTTCACCATCAGTGAATGTTGGTGATTGTTATCTTTTTGCTTCCTTCAGTGATTGTTGGTAGTTCACCATCAGTAAACGTCGGTGCTATGATATTCCTTTTCTCTCTACCTTCATTGAAAGTTGGTAGTTCACCATCAGTGAACGTTGGTGATTGTTATCTTTTTGCTACCTTCAGTGAACGTTGGTAGTTCACCGTCAGTGAACGTCGGTGCTATGATATTTCTTTTCTCCCTACCTTCAGTGAAAGTTGGTAGTTCACCATCAGTGAACATTGGTGATTGTTATCTTTTTCTACCTTCAGTGAATGTTGGTAGTTCACCGTCAGTGAAAGTCGGTGCTATGATATTTCTTTTCTCTCTACCTTCAGTGAAAGTTGGTTGTTCACCATCAGTAAACGTTGGTGATTGTTATCTTTTTTCTACCTACAGTGAACGTTGGTAGTTCACCGTCAGTGAACGTCAGTGCTATGATATTTCTTTCTCTCTTTATTCAGTGAAAGTTGGTAGTTCACCATTAGTGAACGTTGGTGATTGTTATCTTTTTGCTACCTTCAGTGAAAGTTGGTAGTTCATTGTCAGTGAACATCGGTGCTATGATATTTCTTTTCTCTCAACCTTCAATGAAAGTTGGTAGTTCACCTTCAGTGAACATTGGTGATTGTTATCTTTTTGCTACCTTCAGTGAACGTTGGTAATTCACCGTCAGGGAACATCGGTGCTATGATATTTCTTTTCTCTCTACATTCAATGAAAGTTGGTAGTTCACCATCAGTGAATCTTGGTGATTGTTATCTTTTTGCTACATTCAGTGGACCTTGGTAGTTCACCGTCAGTGAACGTTGGTGCTATGATATTTCTTTTCTCTATACCTTCAGTGAAAGTTGGTAGTTCAACATCAGTGAACGTTGGCGATTGTTATCTTTTTGCAACCTTAATTGAACGTTGGTAGTTCACCATCAGTGAACGTCAGTGCTATGATAATTCTTTTCTCCCTACCTTCAATGAAAGTTGGTAGTTCACCATCAGTGAAATTTGGTGATTGTTATCTTTTTCTACCTTCAGTGAACGTTGGTAGTTCACCATCAGTGAAAGTCGGTGCTATGATATTTATTTTCTCTCTACCTTCAGTGGAAGGTGGTAGTTCACCACCAGTGAACGTTGGTGATTGTTATCTTTTTTCTACTTTCAGTGAATGTTGGTAGTTCACCGTCAGTGAACGTCAGTGCTATGATATTTATTTTCTCTCTATCTTTATTGAAAGTTGGTAGTTCACCATCAGTGAACGTTGATGATTGTTATCTTTTTGCTACCTTCAGTGAATGTTGGTAGTTCACTGTCAGTGAACATCCGTGCTATGATATTTCTTTTCTCTCTACCTTCAGTGAAAGTTGGTAGTTCACCTTCATTGAACATTGGTGATTGTTATCTTTTTTCTACCTTCAGTGAACGTTGGTAATTCACTGTTAGTGAACATCGGCGCTATGATATTTCTTTTCTCTCTACATTCAATGAAAGTTGGTAGTTCACCATCAGTGAACATTGGAGATTGTTATCTTTTTTCTACCGTTAGTGAATGTTGGTAGTTCACCATCAGTGAACGTGGGTGCTATGATATTTCTTTTCTCTCTACCTTCAGTGAAAGTTGGTAGTTCACCTTCAGTGAACGTTGGTGATTGTTATCTTTTTTCTACCTTCAATGAACGTTGGTAGTTCACCGTCAGTGAATATCGGTGCTATGATATTTCTTTTCTCTCTACCTTCAGTGAAAGTTGGTAGTTCACCATCAGTGAATGTTGGTGATTGTTATCTTTTTGCTACCTTCAGTGATCGTTGGTAGTTCACCGTTAGTGAACGTCGGTGCTATGATATTTCTTTTCTCTCTACCTTCACTGAAAGTTGGTAGTTCACCATCAGTGAACGTTGGTGATTGTTATATTTTTGCTACCTTCAGTGAATGTTGGTAGTTCACTATCAGTGAACATCGGTGCTATGATATTTATTTTCTCTCTACCTTCAGTGAAAGTTGGTAGTTCACCTTCAGTGAACATTGGTGATTGTTATCTTTTTGCTACCTTCATTGAACGTTGGTAATTCACTGTCAGGGAACGTCGGTGCTATGATATTTCTTTTCTCTCTACATTCAATGAAAGTTGGTAGATCACCACCAGTGAATATTGGTGATTGTTATCTTTTTGCTACATTCAGTGGACCTTGGTAGTTCACCGTCAGTGAACGTTGGTGCTATGATATTTCTTTTCTCTATACCTTCAGTGAAAGATAGTAGTTCACCATCAGTGAACGTTGGTGATTGTTATCTTTTTGCTACCTTCATTAAACGTTGGTAGTTCACCATCAGTGAACATCGGTGCTATGATATTTATTTTCTCCCTACCTTCAGTGAAAGTTGGTAGTTCACCATCAGTGAACTTTGGTGATTGTTATCTTTTTCTACCTTCAGTGAATGTTGGTAGTTCACCGTCAGTGAAAGTCGGTGCTATGATATTTCTTTTCTCTCTACCTTCAGTGAAAGTTGTTAGTTCACCATCAGTGAACGTTGGTGATTGTTATCTTTTTTCTACCTTCAGTGAATGTTGGTAGTTCACCGTCAGTGAACGTCAGTGCTATGATATTTATTTTCTCTCTATCTTCAGTGAAAGTTGGTAGTTCACCATAAGTGAATGTTGGTGATTGTTATCTTTTTGCTACCTTCAGTGAATGTTGGTAGTTCACTGTAAGTGAACATCCGTGCTATGATATTTCTTTTCTCTCTACCTTCAGTGAAAGTTGTTAGTTCACCTTCAGTGAACATTGGTGATTGTTATCTTTTTTCTACCTTCAGTGAACGTTGGTAATTCACCGTTAGTGAACGTTGGTGCTATGATATTTCTTTTCTCTATACATTCAATGAAAGTTGGTAGTTCACCATCAGTGAATCTTCGTGATTATTATCTTTTTTCTACATTCAGTGGATGTTGGTAGTTCACCGTCAGTGAACGTTGGTGCTATGATATTTCTTTTCTCTCTACCTTCAGTGAAATTGGTAGTTCACCATCAGTGAACTTTTGCGATTGTTATCTTTTTGCTACCTTCAGTGAATGTTGGTAGTTCACCGTTAGTGAACATGGGTGCTATGATATTTCTTTTCTCTCTACCTTCAGTGAAAGTTGGTAGTTCACCATCAGTGAATTTGGTGATTGTTATCTTTTTTCTACCTTCAGTGAATGTTGGTAGTTCACCGTCAGTGAACGTCAGTGATATGTGAAGAAGTGAAAAACACAAGAAGGGGGGTTGAATTGTAAAACTAAAAACAAATGCTTAGACAACACTATATTTTTATCCTGGTTCGTTTGATCTCAAACTACTCCAGTCCACCCGTCAAGGTGATTTCGCCTCTCTCCAACGAGGTATTGATCCACTATATTCAAAGGATTACAACACCTACTTTAACAACTGTTAAAGCCTTCTTGAGTATAACCACAAACCGGTTTATCTCAAGGAAATCTCTTACAAATAATTGAACAAGACTGTGTTTAACGTTTTCTAATAAAACAATATATCACAATTGTGATAATACACAATTTAAGCTTGGAATAAAACTGAATTTGCTAAAGCGTTTGAGTAAGCGTGGTTTGAAGGCTTGGCAAATTTGTATGAGTGCATGCGTGCGTCTTTTCTCAAGGAGACTTGTTTATATAGCCAAGGTAGAGATACGTTGTCCATAAAGCTATTTTAATGATAATAACGCACTTTCCTTATTGAGAAGATCTTGTCTGAATAAAGCCGTTAGCATTTAATTCTATCTTGAATACTTAGTAACGCTTCAGAGTCTTCTTTGCTTTAACTTAAGATGACGCTTCAGAGTGCTGATGACTTGGTAAAGATCTTTGATCAGAGTCAGAGTGTATATGTTTATGCGCAGATTCTGGTCATCAAGCTTCAACGTATGTTCTGGTAGCTTCGGCGTATAACACATGTTACTGATCTTCTGATGCTGACATAATGCTGATCTTCTGATGCTGATTCCATCAGAACTTCTTTATATACAAAACATAATTTTAAGAAGCATATTTGTCTTATATATAAATCTTACAATTTATTTATTCTTTGTATTTTGTTATCATCAAAACTCTAATTAAGGGTTGTAGAATCAAACTATGTTCTAACAATCTCCCCCTTTTTGATGATGACAAAAACCAGATTTTTTCAATTAAAAATAAGAATAAAAAGTATAGAATTAAGAAGAGAAAACTCCCCCTGAGTTGTTTACTTCCCTTTAATTCCATGAGTCTTTGAGCATCAGAACTTTACTGTATCTTTCATTAGAATTTTGTACCTGTTCAAGCTTTTCAGAAGATAAAAAATTTAAATAGATCAAAATGTTTGAGACTTATGTCTCAGTAATCCGTTATTGAAAAATATCATTCTTTCTCCCCCTTTTTGTCAGTTATCAAAAAGAACAAATAATCAGAGCCAAAATGCATTTATGTTAAAAACCAGAAGCAATGATAAGTTCAAAACAATGTTAAAATATTACAGATAGACAAGTTTTAAAAACTAGGAATTTCTAAGAAGGAGGAGGTAGACGCGTGAACAAGGCCTCCAACATGCTCTTAATCTGGGTGTTGGTTTCCTGTTGCTGGGTTAACATGCTTGCGATTGCATCAATTTTGTTGTCCTACTTATCCATTCTTTCCTTCATCAACATATCAGATCTTTTCAGGTCTTCTAGAGTCTTCTTGTCAAGGGAGGAAGCTTGAGGATCTTCAGAAATAGGATGCTTCTTAGAGCTTTCTACAATATCTTCTTTTTGACCCAGTGCTTCAGCAGGAACCATCTGCTCTGGAGTATCAGGTAGATTGAGATCTTTGGATGCTGGACGATGTTCAGACCAGGGAGCAATGTCCAGAGGGAGAACTTCTTCCTTAAGCAGGTTGCTCAGAACTGGACCTTCAATTTCTTTCAGTAGATTGCTGAAGTTCTGTTGAGCTTGTCCGTAGCTCTGTTCTTGCAACTTATAAGTTTCAGAGCATACCCATCTTCTGAACTTTGTCCAAAGGTAGTCTGATGCAGCAGGATCAACCAGCTCAAGACTAGCTTATTTCAGAGAAGTGATCCACTTCTGTACTTCTGTTTCAAATGTCAATAAGCTGGTACCAACATCTGGATGTTTTGGTTTTGGGATAACTATTTTGTGGGTTATGGAAGCAAGACGTTCAAAAACTGTTAAGTCAATGACAGTCTTGATGTTGTCTTCTAGATTGTTCTTTGGTGAGGGAGTGAGAGAGTCAGGAATTATGATTGGACTTGATGGGGAGTTTGATGGAGTTGATTCTGGTGAAGAGGGAAGTTTGGGAATATTCACAAGGGTACCAAGGGGCATATGAATGGCCAGAGGTTCTGTGATTCCAGGAATGGGAATGGTATCAGAATCAACAATTTGGTTTGATTGATTGTTATGAGGTTCTGGTTCATAGGATTCAGAGGGTTGAGCCTCAGAAGATTGAACTTCTGGTTGAAGTGGTTCAGGTTGTGGAGAAGGTGGATGAATTTCTGGTTGAGGAGATGGAGGTAGTGGTATTTCTGGTAGTGGAGAGAGGGGAATTTCTGGTTGTGGTGAGAGGGGAATTTCTGGTTATGGTGAGAGGGGAATTTCCGGTATGGGAGCAGAAGTATGTTGGTCTATATTAGATAGAACTTTTGCAAGTTCTTGTTGGTTTGCTTCCGTATTTGGATTTTGAGGTTGGGAGCAAGATCTTCTAAGAGTTAAGGATTCAGAGGGGTCAAAATCAATTTCAAAGTCATCAAAAGTTTGTGGTGTGGGGTTTTCAGATTGAGTGGGAATGGGTATAGATGTTGATACATAATTGAATCTAAAACAGGTACAGAAGAAGGATTACCTCTCTTTTTAGGAGTCTGCTGGGATGATCCTTCTGCTACAACTTTCCTTTTCTTGGTTTTCTTCAGCACAACTTATGGAGCCTTCTGCTGTAGATCCTGAATGTTCAGATTTGGTGATGTACCATCCGCCTTGCAAGCATCCAGATATCTGACTATTATATCTGGTTTAGAGTCAATCTCTGAGAACAGAGGAAAGTTATACAGAGGGACTCTTCTGCTGGATATTGCTGCAAAAGGAGTGACGCTGGGTTCCTTCTTGATGTTCTCAATCAACTTCATTTTCTTCAGATTCTTTGCATTCAGCTGTTTGCCAACAGTAGCTTCCAAAGAGCTGATTTCCTAAGCCTCTGTAAGATGATAAATCAACTTATTCTCTGTTAGAATATATGATATAAGTCTTTCTAGGGGTATCCAGTCCCTTTTTGTGCGCTCCTCTTCTCTGGTTTCCTTGACACTAGTCCTTAGATGGTTAAACAGCAGATGAGCCAGATTCACCTTAACCTTCTGGGAGATGAAGTAGATCAGAAATTGCTGATCAATATTGATGTAGTCAGGAGAGCTGGTAGGCTTCCTGTGGTTTATGCATCCCAGAATGATCTTGGCCCATATTCTGTGATGGTCTTTTAAATCCCTTATCTTGCTGGAGGGAAGCCCTAGAGTGAAGATTTCTCTAGCAATTAGGGCAACATGAGCGCATCTTTCAGCCATGTCAATGCAACAAACACCACCACCACTGTAGCCTATTAATCTTACAATGAGGTCCTCAGTAATAACAATCTTCTTCCCCATAATGTATGAAGTAACTTGATGGTTCGAAGATGAAGCATGAATCCAAAATTCCTTTACCAGAATTGGGAATGTTGGACCCACCAGTCTGTCAAAATATCTTTCCCAGTCTTGAGCTTTAACTTCTTCAGAGAGATTAAACCCATTCTCTTGAAGACTGTTGAAATCCACGATCAATTCTGAAAGAACTTCTAGATTTTTGATTGGTGTAAGAAGAGTTCTGTAGGGTTCTTCGTATTGTTCAGTGGAGTCTGGTTTCTGAGAACTGGAAGTAGGGATGCTTGAAGAAGCCATGTTCACACGAAGGTTTTGAAGAAATTGAAAGGGTTTTGAGAAAGTATGCAAACTGAAATCAGTAAGATTGAGAGAAAATGAAAGTGAAAGTAAAAGATTGTAAATGGTGAGAAATGTGTTTAAATAGATTTCTAAACAATTTTGAAAACATAAACGGCAAGAGAGAGAAATTAAATATAATGATTATTAGAATTTAATGATAGCTGATTTTGGGGGATTTCAGAAAGATATTGGAACGGTTACCCATGACATGTGTCCCAATGCATCCAATCAGCGCTTTTGCCCTTTCAGAAACGTGAACGCGTGTTCAGCCTCAGAAAGTAGCTGATGACTGGATGACACTTATTTGCTTGAGTGAACTGCACATTTCTATCCTTGAATTGAAGTGCTCAGATCTTCATGGATAGATTCTGATACAATCTGTACTTCTAAAGATCTGAAGAAAGATTGATCAGTAGTTCACAAAAAAAATAGACAAAGTTCTGAAGGTTAAGATATGGAATCAAAACAGTTTTATTCTGGGCAAAACTTCATGCTGAGATGTTTCAGAATGAAGTTGAACCTATCTTCAGAAAGAGGTTTTGTAAATATATCAGCCCATTGATGGTCTGTGTTAATAAATTTTAAATTTAGAATCCCTTTTTGAATATAGTCCCTAATAAAATGATGTTTTATTTCTATATGCTTAGCCCTAGAATGCAAAATAGGATTTTTACTAAGACAAATAGCAGAAGTATTGTCACAGAGGATAGGAATGTTACTCTCAAATATCTAGAAGTCCTCAAGTTGAATTTTCATCTAGAGCATTTGTATGCTGCATCCAGCTGTTGCTATGTATTCAGCTTCTGTTGTTGATAGAGCAATTGTGGATTGTCTTTTGCTGGACCATGAGATCAGATTTTCTCCCAGAAACTGGAAGCTTCCAGAAGTGCTTTTACGTTCTACTCTGTGTCCAGCGAAATCAGCATCACAGTATCCTATTAAGCTGTAATTACTTGATTTTCTATAAAACAAACCCAGATTAGTAGTACCTTTCAGATACTTGAAAATTCGCTTAACTGCTGTTAAGTGAGATTCTCTAGGATCTGATTGGAATCTAGCACAAATGTAAACACTGAATAGAATGTCAGGCCTTGAAGCCGTCAGATAGAGAAGAGAACCAATCATACCTCAGTAGACCTTCTGTTCTACCTTTTTACTTACCTCTTCTCTTTTCAGAATGCACGTGGGATGCATTGGAATCTTTGATGGCTTACATTCTGAGAGATCAAATTTCTTCAGAAGTTCTCTGACATATTTGCTCTGATGAATGTAAGTTCCTTCTGAGGTTTGATTAATCTGAATGCCCAGAAAGAATTTTAGTTCCCCCATTAGGCTCATCTCAAATTCTTCCTGCATACATTTAGCAAACTTTCTTCCTAGAGAGGGTTTAGTGGATCCAAAAATGATGTCATCAACATAAATCTGACATACTAAAATATCATTCTTAACTGTCTTACAGAACAAGGTTGTGTCCATTTTCCCTCTGGTGAATTCCTTTTCTAACAGGAAGTTACTTAGTCTTTCATACCAAGCTCTGGGAGGTTGTTTCAGACCATATAGTGACTTCTTTAGTTTGAAAACATATTCTGGATTTTTGGAACTTTCAAATCCAGGGGGTTGGTGCACATATACCTCTTCTTCTATATAGCCATTTAAGAATGCACTATTAACATCCAACTGATACAGAGTGATGCCTTTATTAACAGCAAATGAAATTAAGAGTCTTATAGATTCTAACCTGGCGACTGGAGCAAAGGTTTCTGTATAGTCTATCCCCTCTTGCTGACTATAACCTTGTGCTACCAGTCGTGCTTTGTTTCTGATAATTTCACCTTGTTCGTTCAGTTTGTTTCTGAACACCCATTTTGTTCCAATGACGTTGAATCCTTTTGGTTTGGGAACTAGATCCCATACATCATTTCTTGTGAATTGATTTAGCTCCTCTTGCATTGCTAGAATCCAGTCATTGTCCAGAAGTGCTTCATCAATTGTTGTTGGTTCAATTAGAGAAACCAGTCCCATGAGGGATTCTTCAGAGTTTCTGAAGCTAGATCTTGTTCTGATTGGATCTTCCTTTCTTCCTAAGATTGTTTCTTCTGGGTGATCCATGCTGCTTCTGGATGGTCTTTTCTGGAGTTGATCAACAGAAGGTGCTGGATTGCTTGCAGTTACTCTTTCTGATGTTGAGGGAGTGTCTCTGTTGAGAGCTTCTGATGATTTGTCTCCAGTACCTGTGAGTTCAACTTCCATACCTGCAGGGAATTCATTCTGCTTTGACTTTTGAGAGTCAAGCTTATCATCAAAACGAACACTGATTGACTCTTCCACAATTTGTGTTTCTGTATTGTATACTCTGTACCCTCTTGAGCATTCAGAATATCCTAACATAATACACTTTTGTGCTTTAGAGTCAAACTTGTTCAAATAATTTTTTGTATTCAGGATAAAACATGTACATCCAAATGGGTGAAAAATAGGAAATGTTGGGCTTTCTGTTCTTCCACAATTCATATGGAGTCTTTTCAAGAATAGGTCTTATGGAGATTCTATTCTGAATGTAACACGCTGTGTTTATTGCCTCCGCCCAAAAGATCTTAGCAACGTTAGTCTTGTTGATCATGGTTCTGGCCATTTCTTACAATGTTCTGTTCTTTCGTTCTACAACTCCATTTTGCTGGGGAGTTCTAGAACAAGAGAAATCATGCAGAATGCCTTTGTCATTAAAGAATAACTCAAAGTCTTTGTTTTCAAATTCTCCACCATGATCACTTCTGACTTTGACGATTCTAAGATCCTTTTCATTCTGAACTTGGTTGCAGAAGGTAACAAACACAGAGTGTGACTCGTCCTTGTGCCTTAAGAAATTTACCCATGTCCATCTGCTATAGTCATCTACGATTACTAACCCATACTTCTTGCCACTGACTGAAGCAGTTTTAACTGGTCCAAATAAGTCAATGTGCAGAAGTTCTAATGGCTTGGAGGTGGAAACAACGTTTTTGGATTTGAAAGCTGGTTTTGCAAACTTAACTTTCTGACATGCTTCACACAGAGCATCTGAATTGAACTTCAGGTTAGGAAGTCCTCTGACCAGACTGAGTTTGTTAATCTGAGATATTCTTCTCATACTAACATGTCCCAATCTTATGTTCCAGATCCATTGCTCGTTATTAACAGACAAAAGACACTTTACATTCTGACTTTTTAGTTCAGAAAGTTTTATTTTATAAATGTTGTTTTTCCTCTTTCCATTAAATAGGATAGTCCCATCTTTCTGACTAACAGCTTTGCATGAATTTTGATTGATGATTATATCATAACCGTTATCACTTAATTGACTTATGGATAACAAATTATGCATTAATCCATCAACTAGTAAAACATTACTTATAGAGGGAAGATTTCCATTACCTACTGTTCTAGAGCCAATGATCTTTCCTCTCTGATTGCCTCCAAAACCTACGTGGCCTCCAGGCTTAACTTCCAGGCTTTGGAACATATGCCTTCTTCCCGTCATGTGTCGTGAGCAGCCAGAGTCCAAGTACCATGATTGGTGTTTTTCCTTTGCTGCTAAAGATATCTGCCACATGTATTATTTTATCCTTAGGTACCCACATTTTATTAGGTCCTGATTTGTTAGTTTTACCAAAACTCTGGTTGAATTTTGGTTTGACAGAGTAATCACTACTTGTATATTTTATGTCATGTGTGTGCCCATATATAAATTGTGAAACAAGTGGAGTACGTTTTATAACTAAATCCATGTCATTTTTTGGTGTAGGTACCTTACCTTGATATCCTATCCCTTTTCTACCATTCCTACTAACTCCATAGATCATTGAAGCCATTTTGCTTCTGTCTATGTTTTTAGCTAGAAACTTCTGAAAGCTGTGATCATACTCCTTGATGATCTCATCAGCACTGCTGGGAGTTTCAGGGATTGTTTCCTTCTGAGAGTTTTGCAATTGGTTTTCTAATTTTTAAATTTTATCTTTTAACTCAGAATTCTCCAATTTGAGACTCTCAATCTTATCAGAGTCATAAGCAAGATTCCTTTTCAGGTTTTTGAATTTGACTTTGATCTGCTGATATCTTTCCAGAATTTCATTAAGGCTTTCAGCTAGTTCAGCCTTAGTAAAATTTATAGTAAAGTCAGGGAATACCTCTTCTGTATCTGATTCAGAGTCTGACTCAGAAGCTTCACTGCCTTCTATTATGTTTGCCATGAGAGCTATGTTTGCTCTTTCATCATCTGATTCTGAGTCAGCTTCAGATGTGTCAGAATCATCCCATGTAGCCATGAGACTTTTCTTCTTTTCCTTGCCAAACTTCTTTTTGGGCTTTTCCTTCTGAAGCTTTGGGCAATCACTTTTGTAGTTCCCTTGCTCATTACATTCATAGCAGATGATGTCTTTGTTGTTTGGCTTTCTATTTCCTGAAGAGCCTTCAGATCTTTTGTGTCCAGAGGAGGATTCTGACCTTCTGTATCTGGAGAAAGATTCATTCTTATTTTCTGATCTTCTGGGATTCTTGAACTTCCATTGCCTCTGCTTCCACAATTGGTTCACCCTTCTGGAGAGGAGAGATAGTTCATCTTCTTCTGATGAAGACCCATCAGAGGTTTCTTCCACAGCCTGCAAAACTTTGGAGTCAGATTTTCTATTAGATTTTAAAGTTAATGGCTTACCTTGTTTTTGAGGTTCATCTGCTTCTAGCTCTATCTCGTGACTTCTGAGGGAGCTGAGAAGTTCCTCCAGAGAGATTTTTTTGAGATCCTTTGCTAGCTTAAGCGCTGTGACCATTGGCCTCCATTGTTTTGGCAAGCTTCTGATGATCTTCTTAACGTGATCAGCAGTAGAATACCCTTTGTCAAGAACTTTTAGACCAGCAACGAGAATTTGAAATCTTGAAAACATAGTTTCTATTGATTCACTCTCTTCCATCTTGAATGCCTCATACTTCTGAATGAGTGCAAGGGCTTTGGTTTCTTTAACTTGAATGTTGCCTTCATGCGTCATTCTCAGAGAGTCAAACATATTCTTTGCAGTGTCTCTGTTTGATATCTTCTCATATTCTGAATAAGAGATGGCGCTGAGAAGAATTGTTTTGGCCTTGTGATGATTTCTGAACTCACGCTTTTGCTGATCAGACATTGTTTTCCTGTCAATCTTCTGACCACTTCCATCCACTGGGTGCGTGTATCCATCAGTCACCATGTCCCACAGATCAGCATCATGGGCCAGAAAGAAACTCTCAATTATGTCTTTCCAGTAGTCGAAGTTCTCTCCATCAAAGACTGGAGGTTTGCCACTGAATCTGTTTCTTTCTTCATTGTTGTCATTGCTGATGTTTTGATTTGGTCCTGCAATTGTGTTTTTCTGACGCTGGATCTTGTACTGACACGGTTAAGTGTTATAAGCTCAGAACCAGGCGCTCTGATGCCAATTGAAGAAGTGAAAAACACAAGAAGGGGGGTTGAATTGTAAAACTAAAAACAAATACTTAGACAACACTGTATTTTTATCCTGGTTCGTTTGATCTCAAACTACTCCAGTCCACCCGTCAAGGTGATTTCGCCTCTCTCCAACGAGGTTTTAATCCACTATATTCAAAGGATTACAACACCTACTTTAACAACTGTTAAAGCCTTCTTGAGTATAACCACAAACCGGTTTATCTCAAGGAAATCTCTTACAAATAATTGAACAAGACTGTGTTTAACGTTTTCTTATAAAACAATATATCACAACTGTGATAATACACAATTTAAGCTTGGAATAACACTGAATTTTCTAAAGCGTTTGAGTAAGCGTGGTTTGAAGGCTTGGAAAATTTGTATGAGTGCATGCGTGCGTCTTTTCTCAAGGAGACTTGTTTATATAGCCAAGGTAGAGATACGTTGTCCATAAAGCTATTTTAATGATAATAACGCACTTTCCTTCTTGAGAAGATCTTGTCTGAATAAAGCCGTTAGCATTTAATTCTGACTTGAATACTTAGTAACGCTTCAGAGTCTTCTTTGCTTTAACTTAAGATGACGCTTCAGAGTGCTGATGACTTGGTAAAGATCTTTGATCAGAGTCAGGGTGTATATGTTTATGCGTAGATCTTGGTCATCAAGCTTCAGCGTATGTTCTGGTAGCTTCAGCGTATAGCACATGTTACTGATCTTTTGATGCTGACATAATGCTGATATTCTGATGCTGATGCTGATTCCATCAGAACTTCTGTATATACAAAACATAATTTTAAGAAGCATATTTGTCTTATATATAAATCTTACAATTTATTTATTCTTTGTATTTTGTTATCATCAAAACTCTAATTAAGGGTTGTAGAATCAAACTATGTTCTAACACTATGATATTTCTTTTCTCTCTACCTTCAGTGAGAGTTGGTAGTTCACCTTCAATGAACATTGGTGATTGTTATCTTTTTTCTACCTTCAGTGAATGTTGGTAATTCACCGTCAGTGAACGTCGGTGTTATGATATTTCTTTTCTCTCTACATTCAATGAAAGTTGGTAGTTCACCATCAGTGAATCTTGGTGATTATTATCTTTTTTCTACATTCAGTGGACGTTGGTAGTTCAGCGTCAGTGAATGTTGGTGCTATGATATTTCTTTTCTCTCTACCTTCAGTGAAAGTTGGTAGTTCACCATCAGTGAACTTTGGCGATTGTTATCTTTTCGCTACCTTCAGTGAACGTTGGTAGTTCACCGTAAGTGAACGTGGGTGCTATGATATTTCTTTTCTCTCTACCTTCAGTGAAAGTTGGTAGTTCACCATCAGTGAATGTTAGTGATTGTTATCTTTTTGCTACCTTCAGTGATCGTTGGTAGTTCACCGTCAGTGAACGTCGGTGCTATGATATTTCTTTTCTCTCTACCTTCACTGAAAGTTGGTAGTTCACCATCAGTGAACGTTGGTGATTGTTATCTTTTTGCTACCTTCAGTGAACGTTGGTAGTTCACCGTCAGTGAATGTCGGTGCTATGATATTTCTTTTCTCTCTACCTTCAGCGAATGTTGGTAGTTCACCTTCAGTGAACGTTGGTGATTGTTATATTTTTGCTACCTTCAGTGAACGTTGGTAGTTCACCGTCAGTGAACTTCGGTGCTATGATATTTCTTTTCTCTCTACCTTTAGTGAAAGTTGGTAGTTCACCTTCAGTGAATGTTGGTGATTGTTATATTTTTTATACCCTCAGTGAATGTTGGTAGTTCACCGTCAGTGAACGTCGGTGCTATGTTATTTCTTTTCTCTCAAATTTCAGAGAAAGTTGGTAGTTCACCATCAGTGAACGTTGGTGATTGTTATCTTTTTGCTACCTTCAGTGAATGTTGGTAGTTCACTCTTAGTGAACATCGATGCTATGATATTTCTTTTCTCTCTACCTTTAGTGAAAGTTGGTAGTTCACCTTCAGTGAACGTTGGTGATTGTTATCTTTTTGTAACCTTTAGTGAACGTTGGTAATTCACCGCTAGGGAACGTCGGTGCTATGATATTTCTTTTCTCTCTACATTCAATGAAAGTTGGTAGTTCACCATCAGTGAACATTGGTGATTGTTATCTTTTTCTACCTTTAGTGAATGTTGGTAGTTCACCGTCAGTGAAAGTCGGTGCTATGATATTTCTTTTCTCTCTACCTTCATTGAAAGTTGGTAGTTCACAATCAGAAAACGTTGGTGATTGTTATCTTTTTTATACCTTCAGTGAACGTTGGTAGTTAACCGTCAGTGAACGTCAGTGCTATAATATTTCTTTTCTCTCTATCTTCAGTGAAAGTTGGTATTTCACCATTAGTGAACGTTGGTGATTGTTATATTTTTGCTACCTTCAGTGAATGTTGGTAGTTCACTATCAGTGAACATCGGTGCTATGATATTTCTTTTCTCTCTACCTTAAGTGAAAGTTGGTAGTTCACCTTCAGTGAACATTGGTGATTGTTATCTTTTTGTTACCTTCAGTGAACGTTGGTAGTTCACCGTCAGGGAACGTCGGTGCTATGATATTTCTTTTCTCTCTACATTCAATGAAAGTTGGTAGTTCACCATCAGTGAATCATGGTGATTGTTATCTTTTTGCTACATTCAATGGACCTTGGTAGTTCACCTTCAGTGAACATTGGTGCTATGATATTTCTTTTCTCTATACCTTAAGTGAAAGATGGTAGTTCACCATCAGTGAGCGTTGGCGATTGTTATCTTTTTGCTACCTTCATTGAATGTTGGTAGTTCACCATCAGTGAACGTCGGTGCTTTGATATTTCTTTTCTCCCTACCTTCAGTGAAAGTTGGTAGTTCACCATCAGTGAACTTTGGTGATTGTTATCTTTTTCTACCTTCAGTGAATGTTGGTAGTTCACCGTAAGTGAAAGTCGGTGCTATGATATTTCTTTTCTATCTACCTTCAGTGAAAGTTTGTAGTTCACCATCAGTGAATGTTGGTGATTGTTATCTTTTTTCTACCTTTAGTGAATGTTAGTAGTTCACCGTCAGTGCTATGATATTTATTTTCTCTCTATCTTCAGTGAAAGTTGGTAGTTCACCATCAGTGAATGTTGGTGGCTGTTATCTTTTTGCTACCTTCAGTGAATGTTTGTAGTTCATTGTCAGTGAACGTCCGTGCTATGATATTTCTTTTCTCTATACCTTCAGTGAAAGTTGGTAGTTCACCTTCAGTGAACATTGCTGATTGTTATCTTTTTTCTACCTTCAGTGAACGTTGGTAATTCACCGTTAGTGAATGTCGGTTCTATGATATTTCTTTTCTCTATACATTCAATGAAAGTTGGTAGTTTACCATCAGTGAATCTTGGTGATTATTATCTTTTTGCTACATTCAGTGGACGTTGGTAGTTCACCGTCAGTGAACGTTGGTGCTATGATATTTCTTTTCTCTCTACCTTCTATGGAAGTTGGTAGTTCACCATCAGTGAACTTTGGCGATTGTTATCTTTTTGCTACCTTCAGTGAACGTTGGTAGTTCACCGTTAGTGAACGTGGGTTCTATGATATTTCTCTTCTCTCTACCTTCAGTGAAAGTTGGTAGTTCACCATCAGTGAACTTTTGGTGATTGTTATCTTTTTTCTACCTTCAGTGAATGTTGGTAGTTCACCGTCAGTGAACGTCGGTGCTATAATATTTCTTTTCTCTCTACCTTCAGTGAAAGTTAGTAGTTCACCATCAGTGAATGTTGGTGATTGTTATCTTTTTGATACCTTCAGTGAACCTTGGTAGTTCACTGTCAGTGAATGTCGGTGCTATGATATTTCTTTTCTCTCTACCTTCAGCGAATGTTGGTAGTTCACCTTCAATGAACGTTGGTGATTGTTATCTTTTTGCTACCTTCAGTGAACATTGGTAGTTCACCGTCAGTGAACTTCGGTGCTATGATATTTCTTTTCTCTCTACCTTTAGTGAAAGTTGGTAGTTCACCTTCAGTGAATGTTGGTGATTGTTATATTTTTTATACCCTCAGTGAATGTTGGTAGTTCACCGTCAGTGAACGTCGGTGCTATGTTATTTCTTTTCTCTCAACTTTCAGAGAAAGTTGGTAGTTCACCATCAGTGAACGTTGGTGATTGTTATCTTTTTGCTACCTTCAGTGAATGTTGGTAGTTCACTGTCAGTGAACATCGATGCTATGATATTTCTTTTCTCTCTACCTTTAGTGAAAGTTGGTAGTTCACCTTCAGTGAACGTTGGTGATTGTTATCTTTTTGTAACCTTTAGTGAACGTTGGTAATTCACCGCTAGGCAACGTCGGTGCTATGATATTTCTTTTCTCTCTACATTCAATGAAAGTTGGTAGTTCACCATCAGTGAACATTGGTGATTGTTATCTTTTTCTACCTTTAGTGAATGTTGGTAGTTCACCGTCAGTGAAAGTCGGTGCTATGATATTTCTTTTCTCTCTACCTTCATTAAAGTTGGTAGTTCACAATCAGAAAACGTTGGTGATTGTTATCTTTTTTCTACCTTCAGTGAACGTTGGTAGTTCACCGTCAGTGAACGTCAGTGCTATAATATTTCTTTTCTCTCTATCTTCAGTGAAAGTTGGTATTTCACCATTAGTGAACGTTGGTGATTGTTATATTTTTGCTACCTTCAGTGAATGTTGGTAGTTCACTATCAGTGAACATCGGTGCTATGATATTTCTTTTCTCTCTACCCTAAGTGAAAGTTGGTAGTTCACCTTCAGTGAACATTGGTGATGGTTATCTTTTTGTTACCTTCAATGAACGTTGGTAGTTCACCGTCAGGGAACGTCGGTGCTATGATATTTCTTTTCTCTCTACATTCAATGAAAGTTGGTAGTTCACCATCAGTGAATCATGGTGATTGTTATCTTTTTGCTACATTCAATGGACCTTGGTAGTTCACCGCCAGTGAACATTGGTGCTATGATATTTCTTTTCTCTATACCTTAAGTGAAAGATGGTAGTTCACCATCAGTGAGCGTTGGCGATTGTTATCTTTTTGCTACCTTCATTGAATGTTGGTAGTTCACCATCAGTGAACGTCGGTGCTTTGATATTTCTTTTCTCCCTACCTTCAGTGAAAGTTGGTAGTTCACCATCAGTGAACTTTGGTGATTGTTATCTTTTTCTACCTTCAGTGAATGTTGGTAGTTCACCGTCAGTGAAAGTCGGTGCTATGATATTTCTTTTCTATCTACCTTCAGTGAAAGTTTGTAGTTCACCATCAGTGAATGTTGGTGATTGTTATCTTTTTTCTACCTTCAGTGAATGTTAGTAGTTCACCGTCAGTGCTATGATATTTATTTTCTCTCTATCTTCAATGAAAGTTGATAGTTCACCATCAGTGAATGTTGGTGGTTGTTATCTTTTTGCTACCTTCAGTGAATGTTGGTAGTTCACTGTTAGTGAACGTCCGTGCTATGATATTTCTTTTCTCTATACCTTCAGTGAAAGTTGGTAGTTCACCTTCAGTGAACATTGCTGATTGTTATCTTTTTTCTACCTTCAGTGAACATTGGTAATTCACCGTTAGTGAATGTCGGTGGTATGATATTTCTTTTCTCTATACATTCAATGAAAGTTGGTAGTTCACCATCAGTGAATCTTGGTGATTATTATCTTTTTGCTACATTCAGTGGACGTTGGTAGTTCACCGTCAGTGAACGTTGGTGCTATGATATTTCTTTTCTCTCTACCTTCTATGAAAGTTGGTAGTTCACCATCAGTGAACTTTGGCGATTGTTATCTTTTTGCTACCTTTAGTGAACGTTGGTAGTTCACCGTTAGTGAACGTGGGTTCTATGATATTTCTTTTCTCTCTACCTTCAGTGAAAGTTGGTAGTTCACCATCAGTGAACTTTTGGTGATTGTTATCTTTTTTCTACCTTCAGTGAATGTTGGTAGTTCACCGTCAGTGAACGTCGGTGCTATAACATTTCTTTTCTCTCTACCTTCAGTGAAAGTTAGTAGTTCACCATCAATGAATGTTGGTGATTGTTATCTTTTTGATACCTTCAGTGAACGTTGGTAGTTCACCGTCAGTGAACGTCGGTGCTATGATATTTCTTTTCTCTCTACCTTCACTGAAAGTTGGTAGTTCACCTTCAGTGAACATTGGTGATTGTTATCTTTTTGCTACCTAAAGTGAACGATGGTAATTCACCGTCAGGGAACGTCAGTGCTATGATATTTCTTTTCTCTCTACATTCAATTAAAGTTGGTAGTTCACCATCAGTGAACATTGGTGATTGTTATCTTTTTGCTACCTTCAGTGAACATGGGTGTTATGATATTTCTTTTCTCTCTACCTTCAGTGAAAGTTGGTAGTTCACCATCAGTGAACTTTTGGTGATTGTTATCTTTTTTCTACCTTCAGTGAATGTTGGTAGTTCACCGTCAGTGAACGTCGGTGCTATGATATTTCTTTTCTCTCTACCTTCAGTGAAAGTTGGTAGTTCACCATCAGTGAATGTTGGTGATTGTTATCTTTTTGCTACCTTCAGTGATTGTTGGTAGTTCACCGTCAGTGAACGTCGGTGCTATGATATTTCTTTTCTCTCTACCTTCACTGAAAGTTGGTAGTTCACCATCAATGAACGTTGGTGATTGTTATCTTTTTGCTAGCTTCAGTGAACGTTGGTAGTTCACCATCAGTGAACGTCGGTGCTATGATATTTCTTTTCTCTCTACCTTCAGTGAAAGTTGGTAGTTCACCTTCAGTGAACATTGGTGATTGTTATCTTTTTGCTACCTTAAGTGAACGATGGTAATTCACCGTCAGGAAACGTCAGTGCTATGATATTTCTTTTCTCTCTACATTCAATTAAAGTTGGTAGTTCACCATCAGTGAATCTTGGTGATTATTATCTTTTTGCTACATTCAGTGGACCTTGGTAGTTCACCGTCAGTGAACGTTTGTGCTATGATATTTGTTTTCTCTACACCTTCAGTGAAATATGGTAGTTCACCATCAGTGGATGTTGGCGATTGTTATCTTTTTGCTACCTTCATTGAACGTTGGTAGTTCACCATCAGTGAACGTCCGTGCTATGATATTTCTTTTCTCCCTACCTTCAGTGAAAGTTGGTAGTTCACCATCAGTGAACTTTGGTGATTGTTATCTTTTTCTACCTTCAGTGAACGTTGGTAGTTCACCGTCAGTGAAAGTCGGTGCTATGATATTTCTTTTCTCTCTACCTTCAGTGAAAGTTGGTAGTTCACCATCTGTGAACATTGGTGATTGTTATCTTTTTTCTACTTTCAGTGAACGTTGGTAGTTCACCGTCAGTGAACGTCAGTGCTATGATATTTATTTTCTCTCTATCTTCAGATAAAGTTGGTAGTTCACCATCAGTGAATGTTGGTGATTGTAATCTTTTTGCTACCTTTAGTGAATGTTGGTAGTTCACTGTCAGTGAACATCCGTGCTATGATATTTATTTTCTCTCTACCTTCAGTGAAAGTTGATAGTTCACCTTTAGTGAACATTGGTGATTGTTATCTTTTTTCTACCATCAGTGAACGTTGGTAATTCAACGTTAGTGAACGTCGGTGCTATGATATTTCTTTTCTCTCTACATTCAATGAAAGTTGGTGGTTCACCATCAGTGAATCTTGGTGATTATTATCTTTTTGCTACATTCAATGGACGTTGGTAGTTCACCGTCAGTGAATGTTGGTGCTATGATATTTCTTTTCTCTCTACCTTCAGTGAAAGTTGGTAGTTCACCATCAGTGAACTTTTGGTGATTGTTATCTTTTTTCTACCTTCAGTGAATGTTGGTAGTTCACCGTCAGTGAACGTCAGTGCTATAATATTTCTTTTCTCTCTACCTTCAGTGAAAGTTAGTAGTTCACCATCAGTGAATGTTGGTGATTGTTATCTTTTTGATACCTTCAGTGAACGTTGGTAGTTCACCGTCAGTGAACGTCGGTGCTATGATATTTCTTTTCTCTCTACCTTCAGTGGAAGTTGGTAGTTCACCTTCAGTGAACATTGGTGATTGTTATCTTTTTGCTACCTAAAGCGAACGATGGTAATTCACCGTCAGGGAACGTCAGTGCTATGATATTTCTTTTCTCTCTACATTCAATTAAAGTTGGTAGTTCACCATCAGTGAACATTGGTGATTGTTATCTTTTTGCTACCTTCAGTGAACGTGGGTGCTATGATATTTCTTTTCTCTCTACCTTCAGTGAAAGTTGGTAGTTCACCATCAGTGAACTTTTGGTGATTGTTATCTTTTTCTACCTTCAGTGAATGTTGGTAGTTCACCGTTAGTGAACGTCGGTGCTATGATATTTCTTTTCTCTCTACCTTCAGTGAAAGTTGGTAGTTAACCATCAGTGAATGTTGGTGATTGTTATCTTTTTGATACTTTCAGTGATCGTTGGTAGTTCACCGTTAGTGAACGTCGGTGCTATGATATTTCTTTTCTCTCTACCTTCACTGAAAGTTGGTAGTTCACCATCAGTGAACGTTGGTGATTGCTATCTTTTTGCTATCTTCAGTGAACGTTGGTAGTTCACCGTCAGTGAAGGTCGGTGCTATGATATTTCTTTTCTCTCTACCTTTAGTGAAAGTTTGTAGTTCACCTTCAGTGAACGTTGGTGATTGTTATATTTTTTCTACCCTCGGTGAATGTTGGTAGTTAACCGTCAATGAACGTCGGTGCTATAATATTTCTTTTCTCTCTACTTTCAGAGAAAGTTGGTAGTTCACCATCAGTGAATGTTGGTGATTGTTATCTTTTTTCTACCTTCAGTAAATGTTGGCAGTTGACTGTTAGTGAACATCGGTGCTATAATATTTATTTTCTCTCTACCTTTATTGAAAGTTGGTAGTTCACCTTCAGTGAAAATTGGTGATTGTTTTCTTTTTGCAACCTTCAGTGAACGTTGGTAATTCACCGCCAGGGAAGGTCGGTGTTATAATATTTCTTTTCTCTCTACATTCAATGAAAATTGGTAGTTCACCATCAGTGAATCTTGGCGATTGTTATCTTTTTGCTACATTCAGTGAACGTTGGTAGTTCACCGTCAGTGAACGTCTGTGCTATGATATTTCTTTTCTCTCTACCTTCACTGGAAGTTGGTAGTTCACCATCAGTGAACGTTGGTGATTGTTATCTTTTTGCTACCTTAAGTGAACGTTGGTAGTTCACCGTCAGTGAACGTCGGTGCTATGATATTTCTTTTCTCTCTACCTTTAGTGAAAGTTGGTAGTTCACCTTCAGTGAATGTTGGTGATTGTTATCTTTTTGCTACATTCAGTGGACCTTGGTAGTTCACTGTCAGTGAACGTTGGTGCTATGATATTTCTTTTCTATATACCTTCAGTGAAAGATGGTAGTTCACCATCAGTGAATGTTGGCGATTGTTATCTTTTTGCTACCTTCATTGAATGTTGGTAGTTCACCATCAGTGAACGTCGGTGCTATGATATTTCTTTTCTCTCTACCTTCACTGAAAGTTTGTAGTTCACCTTCAGTGAATGTTGGTGATTGTTATATTTTTTCTACCCTCAGTGAATGTTGGTAGTTCACCGTCAGTGAACGTCGGTGCTATGTTATTTCTTTTCTCTCTACTTTCAGAGAAAGTTGGTAGTTCACCATCAGTGAACGTTGGTGATTGTTATCTTTTTGCTACCTTCAATAAATGTTGGTAGTTGACTGTCAGTGAACATCGGTGCTATGATATTTCTTTTCTCTCTACCTTTAGATAAAGTTGGTAGTTCACCTTCAGTGAATATTGGTGATTGTTATCTTTTTGCAACCTTCAGTGAACGTTGGTAATTCACCGTCAGGGAACGTCAGTGCTATGATATTTCTTTTCTCTCTACATTCAATGAAAGTTGGTAGTTCACCATCAGTGAATCTTTGTAATTGTTATATTTTTTCTACATTCAGTGGACGTTGGTAGTTCATCGTCAGTGAATGTTGGTGCTATGATATTTCTTTTCTCTATACCTTCAGTGAAAGTTGGTAGTTCACCATCCGTGAACGTTGGCGATTGTTATCTTTTTGCTACATTCAGTGAACGTTGGTAGTTCACTGTCATTGAACATCGGTGCTATGATATTTCTTTTCTCTCTACCTTTAGTGAAATTTGGTAGTTCACATTCAGTGAACATTGTCGATTGTTATCTTTTTGCTACCTTCAGTGAATGTTGGTAATTCCCAGTTAGTGAACGTCGGTGCTATGATATTTCTTTTCTCTCTACATTCAATGAAAGTTGGTAGTTCACCATGAGTGAATCTTGGTGATTATTATCTTTTTGCTACATTCAGTGGACATTGGTAGTTCACCGTCAGTGAACGTTGGTAGTTAACCATTAGTGAATGTTGGTGATTGTTATCTTTTTGCTACCTTCAATGATCGTTGGTAGTTCACCGTTAGTGAACATCGGTGCTATGATATTTCTTTTCTCTCTACCTTCTCTGAAAGTTGGTAGTTCACCATCAGTGAACGTTGGTGATTGTTATCTTTTTGCTACCTTCAGTGAACGTTGGTAGTTCACCGTCAGTGAACGTCAGTGCTATGATATTTCTTTTCTCTCTACCTTTAGTGAAAGTTTGTAGTTCACCTTCAGTGAACGTTGGTGATTGTTATATTTTTTCTACCCTCAGTGAATGTTGGTAGTTCACCGTCAGTGAACGTCGGTGCTATAATATTTCTTTTCTCTCTACTTTCAGAGAAAGTTTGTAGTTCACCATTAGTGAACGTTGGTGATTGTTATCTTTTTTCTACCTTCAGTAAATGTTGGTAGTTGACTGTCAGTGAACATCGGTGCTATGATATTTCTTTTCTCTCTACCTTTAGTGAAAGTTGGTAGTTCACCTTCAGTAAAAATTGGTGATTGTTTTCTTTTTGCAACCTTCAGTGAACGTTGGTAATTCACCGCCAGGGAACGTCAGTGATATGATATTTCTTTTCTCTCTACATTCAATGAAAATTGGTAGTTCACCATCAGTAAATCTTGGTGATTGTTATCTTTTTTCTACATTCATGGACGTTGGTAGTTCACTGTCTGTGAATGTTGGTGCTATGATATTTCTTTTCTATATACCTTCAGTGAAAGTTGGTAGTTCACCATCAGTGAATGTTGGCGATTGTTATCTTTTTGCTACATTCAGTGAACGTTGGTAGTTCACTGTCAGTGAACGTCGGTGTTATGATATTTCTTTTCTCTCTACCTTCACTTGAAGTTGGTAGTTCACCATCAATGAACGTTGGTGATTGTTATCTTTTTGCTACCTTCAGTGAACGTTGGAAGTTCACCGTTAGTGAACGTCGGTGCTATGATATTTCTTTTCTCTCTATCTTTAGTGAAAGTTGGTAGTTCACCTTCAGTGAATGTTGGTGATTGTTATATTTTTTCTACCCTCAGTGAATGTTGGTAGTTCACCGTCAGTCAACGTCGGTGTTATGTTATTTCTTTTCTCTCTACTCTCAGAGAAAGTTGGTAGTTCACCATCAGTGAACGTTGGTGATTGTTATCCTTTTGCTACCTTCAATAAATGTTGGTAGTTGACTGTCAGTGAACATCGTTGCTATGATATTTCTTTTCTCTCTACCTTTAGAGAAAGTTGGTAGTTCACCTTCAGTGAACATTGGTGATTGTTATCTTTTTGCAACCTTCAGTGAACGTTGGTAATTCACCGTCAAGGAACGTCGGTGCTATGATATTTCTTTTCTCTCTAAATTTAATGAAAGTTGGTAGTTCACCATCAGTGAATCTTGATGATTATTATCTTTTTTCTACATTCAGTGGATATTGGTAGTTATCCGTCAGTGAACGTTGGTGCTATGATATTTCTTTTCTCTCTACCTTCAGTGAATGATGGCATTTCACCATCAATGAATGTTGGTGATTGTTATCTTTTTTCTACCTTCAGTGATCGTTGGTAGTTCACCGTCGTTGGTAGTTCACTATTAGTGAACATTGGTGATTGTTATCTTTTTTTTACCTTCATTTAACGTTGGTAGTTCACGGTCAGTGAACGTCGGTGCTATGATATTTCTTTTCTCCCAACCTTCAGTAAAAGTGGGTAGTTCACCATCAGTGAACATTGGTGATTATTATCTTTTCTACCTTCAGTGAACGTTGGTAGTTCACCGTCAGTGAAAGTCGGTGCTATGATATTTCTTTTCTCTCTACCTTAAGTGAAATTTGGTAGTTCACCTTCAGTGATCGTTGGTGATTGTTATCTTTTTTCTACCTTCAGTGAACGTTGGTAGTTCACCGTCAGTGAACGTTGGTGCTATGATATTTCTTTTCTGTCTACCTTCAGTGAAAGTTGGTAGTTCACAATCAGTGAATGGGTGTGATTGTTATCTTTTTTATACCTTCAGTGATCGTTGGTAGTTCACCGTCAGTGAACGTCGGTGCTATGATATTTCTTTTCTCTCTACCTTCACTGAGAGTTGGTAGTTCACTATTAGTGAACGTTGGTGATTGTTATCTTTTTGCTACCTTCAGTGAACGTTGGTAGTTCACTGTCAGTGAACGTCGGTGCTATGATATTTATTTTCTCCCAACCTTCAGTAAAAGTTGGTAGTTCACCATCAGTGAACATTGGTGATTGTTATCTTTTCTACCTTCAGTGAACGTTGGTAGTTCACCGTCAGTGAAAGTCGGTGCTATGATATTTCTTTTCTCTCTACTTTCAGTGAAAGTTGGTAGTTTACCATCAGTGAATGTTGGTGATTGTTATCTTTTTTCTACCTTCAGTGAATGTTGGTAGTTCACCGTCAGTGAACGTCAGTGCTATGATATTTCTTTTCTCTCTATCATCAGTGAAAGTTGGTAGTTCAACATTAGTGAACGTTGGTGATTGTTTTATTTTTGCTACCTTCAGTGAATGTTGGTAGTTCACTGTCAGTGAACATCGGTGCTATGATATTTCTTTTCTCTCTACCTTCAGTGAAAGTTTGTAGTTCACCTTCAGTGAACATTGGTGATTGTTATCTTTTTGCTACCTTCAGTGAACGTTGGTAATTCACCGTCAGGGTACGTCGGTGCTATGATATTTCTTTTCTCTCTACCTTCACTGAGAGTTGATAGTTCACTATTAGTGAACGTTGGTGATTGTTATCTTTTTGCTACCTTCAGTCAACGTTGGTAGTTCACTGTCAGTGAACGTCGGTGCTATGATATTTCTTTTCTCCCAACCTTCAGTAAAAGTTGGTAGTTCAACATCAGTGAACATTGGTGATTGTTATCTTTTCTACCTTCAGTGGATGTTGGTAGTTCACCGTCAGTTAAAGTCGGTGCTATGATATTTCTTTTCTCTCTACCTTCAGTGAAAGTTGGTAGTTCACCATCAGTGAACGTTGGTGATTGTTATCTTTTTTCTACCTTCAGTGAACGTTGGTAGTTCACCGTCAATGAACATCGGTGCTATGATATTTCTTTTCTCTTATCATCAGTGAAAGTTGGTAGTTCACCATTAATGAACGTTGGTGATTGTTATATTTTTTCTACCTTCAGTGAATGTTGGTAGTTCACTGTCAAGGAACATCGGTGCTATGATATTTCTTTTCTCTCTACCTTCAGTGAAAGTTTTTAGTTTACCTTCAATGAACATTGGTGATTGTTATCTTTTTGCTACCTTCAGTGAATGTTGGTAACTCACCGTCAGGGTACGTCGGTGCTATGATATTTCTTTTCTCTCTACCTTCACTGAGAGTTGATAGTTCACTATTAGTGAACGTTGGTGATTGTTATCTTTTTGCTACCTTCAGTCAACGTTGGTAGTTCACCGTCAGTGAATGTTGGGGCTATGATATTTCTTTTCTCTATACCTTCAGTGAAAGTTGGTAGTTCACCATCAGTGAACGTTGGTAATTGTTATCTTTTTGATACCTTCATTGAACGATGGTAGTTCACCATCAGTGAACATCGGTGCTACGATATTTCTTTTCTCCCTACCTTTAGTGAAAGTTAGTAGTTCACCATCAGATAACTTTGGTGATTGTTATCTTTTTCTACCTTCAGTGAATGTTGGTAGTTCACCGTCAGTGAATATCGGTGCTATGAAATTTCTTTTCTCTCTACCTTCAGTGAAAGTTGGTAGTTCACCATCAGTGAATGTTGGTGATTGTTATCTTTTTTCTACATTCAGTGAACGTTGGTAGTTTACCGTCAGTGAACGTCAGTGCTATGATATTTCTTTTCTCTCTATCTTCAGTGAAAGTTGGTAGTTCACCATCAGTGAACGTTGGTGATTGTTATCTTTTTGCTACCTTCAGTGAATGTTGGTAATTCACCGTCAGGGAACGTCAGTGCTATGATATTTCTTTTCTCTCTACATTCAATGAAAGTTGGTAGTTCACCTTCAGTGAAGATTGGTGATTGTTATCTTTTTGCTACATTCAGTGGACCTTGGTAGTTCACCGTCAGTGGACGTTGGTGCTATGTTATTTCTTTTCTCTATACCTTCAGTGAAAGATGGTAGTTCACCATCAATGAACGTTGGCGATTGTTATCTTTTTGCTACCTTCATTGAACGTTGGTAGTTCACCATCAGTGAACGTCGGTGCTATGATATTTCTTTTCTCCCTACCTTCAGTGAAAGTTGGTAGTTCACCATCAGTGAACTTTGGTGATTGTTATCTTTTTCTACCTTCAGTGAACATTGGTAGTTCACCGTCAGTGAAAGTCGGTTCTATGATATTTTTTTTCTCTCTACCTTCAGTGAAAGTTGGTAGTTCACCATCAGTGAACGTTGGTGATTGTTATCTTTTTTCTACCTTTAGTGAACGTTGGTAGTTCACCGTCAGTGAACGTCAAAGCTATGATATTTCTTTTCTCTATACCTTCAGTGAAAGTAGGTAGTTCACCATCAGTGAACGTTGGCGATTGTTATCTTTTTGCTACATTCAGTGAACGTTGGTAGTTCACTGTCAGTGAACATCAGTGCTATGATATTTCTTTTCTCTCTACCTTTAGTGAAAGTTGGTAGTTCACCTTCAGTGAACATTGCTGATTATTATCTTTTTGCTACCTTCAGTGAATGTTGGTAATTCCCCGTTAGTGAACGTCGGTGCTATGATATTTCTTTTCTCTTTACCTTCACTGAAAGTTGGTAGTTCACCATCAGTGAACGTTGGTGATTGTTATCTTTTTACTACCTTCAGTGAACGTTGGTAGTTCACCGTCAGTGAACGTCAGTGCTATGATATTTCTTTTCTCTCTACCTTTAGTGAAAGTTTGTAGTTCACCTTCAGTGAACGTTGGTGATTGTTATATTTTTTCTACCCTCAGTGAATGTTGGTAGTTCACCGTCAGTGAACGTCGGTGCTATAATATTTCTTTTCTCTCTACTTTCAGAGAAAGTTTGTAGTTCACCATTAGTGAACGTTGGCGATTGTTATCTTTTTTCTACCTTCAGTAAATGTTGGTAGTTGACTGTCAGTGAACATCGGTGCTATGATATTTCTTTTCTCTCTACCTTTAGTGAAAGTTGGTAGTTCACCTTCAGTAAAAATTGGTGATTGTTTTCTTTTTGCAACCTTCAGTGAACGTTGGTAATTCACCGCCAGGGAACGTCAGTGATATGATATTTCTTTTCTCTCTACATTCAATGAAAGTTGGTAGTTCACCATCAGTGAATCTTGGTGATTGTTATCTTTTTTCTACATTCAGTGGACGTTGGTTGTTCACTGTCTCTGAATGTTGGTGCTATGATATTTCTTTTCTATATACCTTCAGTGAAAGTTGGTAGTTCACCATCAATGAATGTTGGCGATTGTTATCTTTTTGCTACATTCAGTGAACGTTGGTAGTTCACCGTCAGTGAACGTCGGTGCTATGATATTTCTTTTCTCTCTACCTTCACTTGAAGTTGGTAGTTCACCATCAATGAATGTTGTTGATTGTTATCTTTTTGCTACCTTCAGTGAACGTTGGAAATTCACTGTTAGTGAACGTCGGTGCTATGATATTTCTTTTCTCTCTACCTTTAGTGAAAGTTGGTAGTTCACCTTCAGTGAATAGTGGTGATTGTTATATTTTTTCTACCCTCAGTGAATGTTGGTAGTTCACCGTCAGTCAACGTCGGTGTTATGTTATTTCTTTTCTCTCTACTCTCAGAGAAAGTTGGTAGTTCACCATCAGTGAATGTTGGTGATTGTTATCTTTTTGCTACCTTCAATAAATGTTGGTAGTTGACTGTCAGTGAACATCGTTGCTATGATATTTCTTTTCTCTCTACCTTTAGAGAAAGTTGGTAGTTCACCTTCAGTGAACATTGGTGATTGTTATCTTTTTGCAACCTTCAGTGAACGTTGGTAATTCACCATCAGGGAACGTCGGTGCTATGATATTTCTTTTCTCTCTAAATTTAATGAAAGTTGGTAGTTCACCATCAGTGAATCTTGGTGATTATTATCTTTTTTCTACATTCAGTGGATGTTGGTAGTTATCCGTCAGTGAATGTTGGTGCTATGATATTTCTTTTCTCTCTACCCTCAGTGAATGTTGGTATTTCACCATCAATGAATGTTGGTGATTGTTATCTTTTTTCTACCTTCAGTGATCGTTGGTAGTTCACCGTCAGTGAATTTCGGTGCTATGACATTTCTTTTCTCTCTACCTTCACTGAGAGTTGGTAGTTCACTATTAGTGAACATTGGTGATTGTTATCATTTTTCTACCTTCAGTTAACGTTGGTAGTTCACGGTCAGTGAACGTCAGTGCTATGATATTTCTTTTCTCCCAACCTTCAGTAAAAGTGGGTAGTTCACCATCAGTGAACATTGGTGATTATTATCTTTTCTACCTTCAGTGAACGTTGGTAGTTCACCGTCAGTGAAAGTCGGTGCTATGATATTTCTTTTCTCTCTACCTTAAGTGAAATTTGGTAGTTCACCTTCAGTGATCGTTGGTGATTGTTATCTTTTTTCTACCTTCAGTGAACGTTGGTAGTTCACCGTCAGTGAACGTTGGTGCTATGATATTTCTTTTCTGTCTACCTTCAGTGAAAGTTGGTAGTTCACAATCAGTGAATGGGTGTGATTGTTATCTTTTTTCTACCTTCAGTGATCGTTGGTAGTTCACCGTCAGTGAACGTCGGTGCTATGATATTTCTTTTCTCTCTACCTTCACTGAGAGTTGGTAGTTCACTATTAGTGAACGTTGGTGATTGTTATCTTTTTGCTACCTTCAGTGAACGTTGGTAGTTCACTGTCAGTGAACGTCGGTGCTATGATATTTATTTTCTCCCAACCTTCAGTAAAAGTTGGTAGTTCACCATCAGTGAACATTGGTGATTGTTATCTTTTCTACCTTCAGTGAACGTTGGTAGTTCACCGTCAGTGAAAGTCGGTGCTATGATATTTCTTTTCTCTCTACTTTTAGTGAAAGTTGGTAGTTACCCATCAGTGAACGTTGGTGATTGTTATCTTTTTTCTACCTTTAGTGAATGTTGGTAGTTCACCGTCAGTGAATGTTGGGGCTATGATATTTCTTTTCTCTATACCTTCAGTGAAAGTTGGTAGTTCACCATCAGTGAACGTTGGTGATTGTTATCTTTTTGCTACCTTCATTGAACGATGGTAGTTCACCATCAGTGAACATCGGTGCTACAATATTGCTTTTCTCCCTACCTTTAGTGAAAGTTAGTAGTTCACCATCAGAGAACTTTGGTGATTGTTATCTTTTTCTACCTTCAGTGAATGTTGGTAGTTCACCGTCAGTGAATATCGGTGCTATGAAATTTCTTTTCTCTCTACCTTCAGTGAAAGTTGGTAGTTCACCATCAGTGAACGTTGGTGATTGTTATCTTTTTTATACATTCAGTGAACGTTGGTAGTTTACCGTCAGTGAACGTCAGTGTTATGATATTTCTTTTCTCTCTATCTTCAGTGAAAGTTGGTAGTTCACCATCAGTGAACGTTGGTGATTGTTATCTTTTTGCTACCTTCAGTGAATGTTTGTAGTTCACTGTCAGTGAACATCGGTGCTATTATATTTCTTTTCTCTCTACCTTCAGTGAAAGTTGGTAGTTCACCTTCAGTGAACATTGGTGATTATTATCTTTTTTCTACCTTCAGTGAACATTGGTAATTCACTGTTAGTTAACGTCGGTGCTATTATATTTCTTTTCTCTCTACCTTCAGTGAAAGTTGGTAGTTCACCTTCAGTGAACATTGGTGATTGTTATCTTTTTGCTACCTTCAGTGAATGTTGGTAATTCACCGTCAGGGAACGTCAGTGCTATGATATTTCTTTTCTCTCTACATTCAATGAAAGTTGGTAGTTCACCATCAGTGAATCTTGGTGATTGTTATCTTTTTGCTACATTCAGTGGACCTTGGTAGTTCACCGTCAGTGAACGTTAGTGCTATGATATTTCTTTTCTCTATACCTTCAGTGAAAGATGGTAGTTCACCATCAATGAACGTTGGCGATTGTTATCTTTTTGCTACTTTCATTGAACGTTGGTAGTTCACCATCAGTGAACGTCGGTGCTATGATATTTCTTTTCTCCCTACCTTCAGTGAAAGTTGGTAGTTCACCATCAGTGAACTTTGGTGATTGTTATCTTTTTCTACCTTTAGTGAATGTTGGTAGTTCACCGTCAGTGAAAGCCGGTTCTATGATATTTCTTTTCTCTCTACCTTCAGAGAAAGTTGGTAGTTCACCATCAGTGAACGTTGGTGATTGTTATCTTTTTTCTACCTTCAGTGAACGTTGGTAGTTCACCGTCAGTGAACGTCAAAGCTATGATATTTCTTTTCTCTATACCTTCAGTGAAAGTTGGTAGTTCACCATCAGTGAACGTTGGCGATTGTTATCTTTTTGCTACATTCAGTGAACGTTGGTATTTCACTGTCAGTGAACATCAGTGCTATGATATTTCTTTTCTCTCTACCTTTAGTGAAAGTTGGTAGTTCACCTTCAGTGAACATTGGTGATTGTTATCTTTTTGCTACCTTCAGTGAATGTTGGTAATTCCCCGTTAGTGAACGTCGGTGCTATGATACTTCTTTTCTCACTACATTCAATGAAAGTTGGTAGTTCACCATGAGTGAATCTTGGTGATTATTATCTTTTTGCTACATTCAGTGGACGTTGGTAGTTCACCGTCAGTGAACGTTGGTGCTATGATATTTCTTTTATCTCTACCTTCAGTGAAAGTTGGTAGTTCACCATCAGTGGACGTTGTCGATTGTTATCTTTTTGCTACCTTCAGTGAACGTTGGTAGTTCCCCGTCAGTGAATGTGGGTGCTATGATATTTCTTTTCTCTCTACCTTCAGTGAAAGTTGGTAGTTCACCTTCAGTGATCTTTGGTGATTGTTATCTTTTTTCTACCTTCAGTGAACGTTGGTAGTTCAGCGTCAGTGAACGTCGGTGCTATGATATTTCTTTTCTCTCTACCTTCAGTGAAAGTTGGTAGTTCACCATCAGTGAATGTTGGTGATTGTTATCTTTTTTCTACCTTCAGTGATCGTTTGTAGTTCACCGTCAGTGAACGTTGGTGCTATGATATTTCTTTTCTCTCTACCTTCACTGAGAGTTGGTAGTTCACCATCAGTGAACGTTGGCGATTGTTATCTTTTTGCTAACTTCATTGAACGACGGTAGTTCACCATCAGTGAACATCGGTGCTATGATATTTCTTTTCTCCCTACTTCAGTGAATGTTGGTAGTTCACCATCAGAGAACTTTGGTGATTGTTATCTTTTTCTACCTTCAGTGAATGTTGGTAGTTCACCGTCAGTGAATGTCGGTGCTATGAAATTTCTTTTCTCTCTACCTTCAGTGAAAGTTGGTAGTTCACCATCAGTGAATGTTGGTGATTATTATATTTTTTCTACCTCCAGTGAACGTTGGTAGTTCACCGTCAGTGAACGTCAGTGCTATGATATTTCTTTTCTCTCTATCTTCAGTGAAAGTTGGTAGTTCACCATCAGTGAACGTTGGTGATTGTTATCTTTTTGCTACCTTCAGTGAATGTTGGTAGTTCACTGTCAGTGAACATCAGTGCTATTATATTACTTTTCTCTCTACCTTCAGTGAAAGGTGGTAGTTCACCTTCAGTGAACATTGGTGATTGTTATCTTTTTTCTTCCTTCAGCTTACGTTGGTAATTCACCGTTAGTGAACGTCGGTGCTATGATATTTCTTTTCTCTCTACATTCAATGAAAGTTGGTAGTTCACCATCAGTGAATCTTGGTGATTATTATCTTTTTGATACATTCAGTAGATGTTGGTAGTTCACCGTCAGTGAACGTTGGTGCTATGATATTTCATTTCTCTCTACCTTCAGTGAAAGTTGGTAGTTCACCATAAATGAACGTTGGCGATTGTTATCTTTTTGCTACCTTCAGTGAACATTGGTAGTTCACCGTTAGTGAACGTGGTTGCTATGATATTTCGTTTCTCTCTACCTTCAGTGAAAGTTGGTAGTTCACCTTCAGTGAACGTTCGTGATTGTTATCTTTTTTCTACCTTGAGTGAACGTTGGTAGTTCACCGTCAGTGAACGTCGTTGCTATGATATTTCTTTTCTCTCTACCTTCAGTGAAAGTGGGTAGTTCACCATCAGTGAACTTTGGTGATTGTTATCTTTTTGCTACCTTCAGTGATCGTTGGTAGTTCACCGTCAGTGAACGCCGATGCTATGATATTTATTGTCTCTCTACCTTCACTAAAAGTTGGTAGTTCACAATCAGTGAACGTTGGTGATTGTTATCTTTTTTCTACCTTCAGTGAATGTTGGTAGTTCACCGTCAGTGAACGTCGGTGCTATGATATTTCTTTTTTCTTTACCTTTAGTGAAAGTTGGTATTTCACCTTCAGTGAATGTTGGTGATTGTTATATTTTTTCTACTTTCAGTGAATGTTGGTAGTTCACCGTCAGTGAACGTAGGTGCTATGTTATTTCTTTTCTCTCTACTTTCAGAGAAAGTTGGTAGTTCAGTATTAGTGAACACGATTGTTATATTTTTCCTAACTTTAGTGAATGTTGGTAGTTCATTGTCAGTGAACGTCGATATTTGTCTCTCTACCTACAGTGAACGTTGGTAGCTCACCGTTAGTTAACGTCGGTGTTGTTATTCTTTTCTCTTTCTACCTTCAGTGAACGTTGGTAGTTTCTCCTTCTATAAAAGTTGGTGCATCCTTTGATCTTTTACCATCCTCTATGAGTCGTTATCTTTTTGATATTCTACCTCCGACTATTGAGTTTGGTTGTTCACAGTTCGTTGTAAATCACTTTTATCCCGTACTATCTCCTCTTGAGCTAAGTTGGTGCTACCTTATCTCTTCTTTGAGTGTTACACCAATAGATTCCGGTCTTTTTGATTCACCAGTGATTTATTTTCCTTGTCGGTTTTCTCTTTTGATCCTTATTTCCTTTTCTACATCCCCAGTGGTGTTTTGTATCCTATTGAAGTTGTTCATATGCATTCATACTCATAAGAATTGCATGGCATCTTAGGGCCAAAAATAAGGTTTGTTTTAAATTTAAGTATCTTCAATCACGTCGACACGGATATTTTTAACCTCCATATCTCCGGATAGAAGAAACTTAAATAAGGGCAGCTGTTGTACCCTAATTTCCCCCCCTAAGATCCCTTCATCATACCATCTTGATTCACTCATGACAAGATCATATTAGGGCTTTTGGTTCTCCTCCCTATCTCTAGCTTTGGTCTTTGAGGAATCACCAAGCACCTTGGCTTGTTTTTCTTTTGTGATCATGCATGTTTTGTTTTGACTCTCCTTTTAATTAATAAAATGCAATGTTGGGTTGTCTTACTTGGTAATAATGTAGGTAAAGGCAATGTGGCTTAGAAAGTTTATCCATGGGTTCATGAGTTTATTTCCATGCCCTAGTCAATAAAACTTGAGAAATTAAAACCTCACCATTGAAGTTGTTCTGGAAGAAAGGGCATGGAAAAGTTTATATTGGTTCACCATATTTAAAAGTTATCAATTTTGATTCAAAAGTACAAGGGGTTGATTAAAGAAGTTGTCATGGTTGGACAAGGCGTTGTTCCCATTGGTCACAAGGGAATATTTCTTTCAATTCTCAAGATATGGAAGTGGTTTTGGTTTCTATAAGTTCTCATCATTATACTCAACAACTTCTATCTACAAATCAAAAGTGTTGGTACAAGAAGGTTGTTTAAAATTGTCAAAGTTCCTCAAAGAATTTTCTTGATCTAGGAGCTAGGGTTTTGAACTTCAAAGAAGTATATCTTTCTCATATTTTGGTATTTTTGAGTGATTCCAAAAACATACTTCTCTTAAAAGGGTTGTTAACAAATAACTTCAGAAGTTTCAAGGAGTTTTCATGTGGAAGAAACTTGATGATGAAGAAAGATTACAAGTCCTCCAGATGAACCCCTAACTTCCCATGTGTGACTTCAAATGATAATATCTTGGTCAATTTGTATCACCTTGAACCCACTCTTTTTCCATAATGATCTTGAGGAAGTAAACTTTATTCCTTCTTTTATATGTAAAGTGAGAAAATGGATGGAGGATGCCTTAAGGATACAAAAGATTATAGGTCATTCCATGATTTTTTGCCAACTTCAACAATTCATAACTCTCTCAATTTTTGTATATTTTGAATGGTTCGAGTTTCAAAATGTCACTCAAGAGGTCTATTTCATGTCATCTTTTTTGGTCAAGAGAAAATTCCAAGAGGAAGGCCATGTTTGGATGCAAAACATTATAGGTCACTTTTGAAGAAAAACTTGAAATATTTCTAAGTATGGAAAGTCAACCTCTTTTTCCCAACTTTGACTCATTGCAACTTTCATCTCAAACATCCATTTGATTCTATTCTTTTTCCATTGCAAATCTTGTAATCTCATCTTTCTAAAGCATCAAGAACCATGCCTTAAGACCCCTTGAGCTGAGAATGCCATTGTTTCAAAAGTGGTAACTTGGAATTGAAGTTTCATCGCAAGTCAGAATTTGAATTTCATGTTACAACTTCTAACCCTCAAATTAGCACGTGTTTTGGGTGAGTTTTGACAAAAGAGAAGTCAAACTTTCTTTATGATGTAGACCCACACGAATTCCCTCCAAATTGCATCATTCACCCTTCTTTTTGATCCCATTTGCTTCTCCTATAAATACATGAGCTATCCCATTCGTTTTCTCAAGCTTAAACAGCCAAAATCACCCTCCCAAACTCGCTCCATTACTCACTTTTCTGCAACTTCAAAATCATTATTCAAGCCTTTTTCAATACATTTTTTCCTATCAATTCACTTTCCTTGATCTTCCCTGAAACTAACAGATGAAGAATTGAGCCTTGAAACTTTTTGAATTGATCTAACCAAGTCCATTTACAGAGCTCTGCAACTGAACTTCAATAGGTAGATTTCTCCATCAATTCTTCCAAACTTTGATATTATTGTGAAGCTCTCATTGCCTTGGTTCTAGTCGCAACATTTTATTTTAACTGGAAACACGTTTTGGTCATGAATTTTCAAATTCCTTTTCAAAACTTTCCTTCCAAAATTCTCGAGCTACAGTTTATATAAATTTTTCACGAAGGTGTGATTATCTTTGTCTTGATGAGACAAAGCGAATGGCACAAGTCTCGTGCTCTAAATTTATAGTTTGAGCAAGCTCAATTTGAAACTGGCTGGAGGTTGAAGATTACCAACGTATCATCCTTCAACCAATGAAACAACGCCATTTGGAATTTTTGAATATCTGATTTAATTAATGATCATGTGTGTTATTCACTAATGACCATGATATGCACAGTGCGTCTGATCCATTGGATTAGCTTACTAACGCGTTTTGACTCTCATCCATTGGTCCACATTTTTTTGACTTTATTTTATTTTCTGATTTTCATATTTAAATTGTTTTAAACTTCAAAAAATCATAGAAAAATTCATTTTAAGTCCAAAAAATCTGAAAAAATTATGAAAAATATTTTTGATTTTTCTCTTTCTTATTTTTATTTTTTTTTACAATTTTATTATTTGTTTTGATATATTTTATAAATTTTTACTTTATTTGAATTTTTTAAATGTTTAAAAATGATTTTATGCATTTTAAAATTCTAAAAAAAATATGGAATGCTCCAATGATATTGTGACAAATATTGGTGATGTCATTTATTTTTTATTTCTGACTTTGTTATTTTTTGTCATTTTTGGTTTATTTTACTGATTTCTTTTAATTTTAGAAATAGTTTCTGACTTTAAAAAATTACCAAAAATTTTATAAAAATGTTTGAGTCTATTTTTGATTTTTCTATAACCTTATTTCTCTTTTATGAATCAATTTGAATATAGTAGATATTTTTTTCCTTTATTTTCATTTTTATTCATTTTTAAACCCTTTTCAACATATATATTAAATGTAATATTATTTTGTGATTATTTTCTGGCTGATCTTGGGTGAATTTTTTATCATGAACTTTGTTAACATCATTGGATCCATGGTGTTGAGCCTAACTCCATAAAAATGGATGAATGATTTTAATAATAGTTTGAATAAATTTTATTTCAAATGTGGTTTATATATATTTTCTTCCACCCTTCTTTATCTCATCCCTTTCTTATTGCACTAAGTTTTATTGGAGCATGATCTTTATATCATGTCTAAAAAAATATGGTGCATATATTGCTATTGATCGGCCTCAAAATAGGTGTGACTTCTACATAAGTCCACTTACGATTGCTTAACATAGCGCTAAATTTTGTCCCGATTCAAATAAATAATCATTCATGGTCCAAACCTATTTTACAAGCCCAAGTATGTTAATTTGATTTCTTTGATCCAATAACCTTGAGATTCATTGTGTGGAGGATTTGGTTCTACCAATCCTCTAATGGATCTACATCACTTTTGGTCAACGCGGATCACTTAAACATCTTTGATCATTAAATTTTACTTTCGAGGATTCCAAAATGGATGATATACTTGACAAAAAGCAAATGCAACTTGTTGTGTGGAGGATTTCGTTCTACCAATCCTCTAATGAGTTCCAAATACAAGTTTCAAGATGATCATTCAACTAACCACTAATTATTGACAATTGATTTTATTTTATGCTTTTACTTTATGCTTTATTTTATGCTCTTTACTTTTTGCACCATTTACTTTAGCATTTACATTTCATGCTATTTTTCATCTTTGCTCACTTGAGCCCCTTTATATTCCTGTCATTTTTACTTTTCTCACTTGAGCTTTTCTTTTTTTAAGACACCTAATAATTAACACAAACCATAAAAAACTTTAATGATACTTTGACTATTTGGTTACTATCCTTTGCATTATGGAGTATTAGACTTCTTAGACTTAGGATTAGAAACCTTGGCCTATGTTGGAGACCTTGTGACCTTAATGGATATTTTGTCTGGAGTTCTTGAGGTTTACCTCAAGACATTGGGTTGTTTGTTTGTTTTGTATGCAGGTTATTGTGATTACATACTTTGTTTGTAATCTGGAATTCACCCGTATACAGCCGTTACTCTGCCCAATTTTTATGAAGACTTAATACACTTGAAGTTTAGTTCTCTCAAGATGTCTAGTATCTTTGCTTGCTTGGTTTCAATCCAAAAAATGAGAATTCTATCTTGACTCGTAATGTCAATGTGATACGGTGGGAAAGAACTGACTGTTTTTGGAATGTTGGTTTGCGTTTTGCGTTTTGTATTTGCAAAATGTCGCGGTAAGCAAGAGTCGCCACCAACTTTTATTTTATCCAACAAGGAAAGGAAAAAAGCACAGAAAAATTCCTTTTTTTGAGATGTTTCTCGGGTCCGAGGGGTAGATTATAGAAAGGGAAGGTGTTAGCACCCTTTCTATCCATGGTTATCCATGGGCTCTTAGGTACTTGCTCAAAGTGTTTTCAAAATTTGCTTTTCTTTGTGTTTGTGGGTTTGAAAGAAGTTTTTGCTTGAAAGGTGTAAGTGCGAAAAGTTTTATTTTGTTTTGAAATGAGCAAGTACTTAAGAACGATCTACCTACTCGAAAAAGGAATCAATTTGTGCTAATGTCCTTTAGACAATGCTATCCCACTATGAATGAGTAGGTAGCACCCTCGTTGGAGTTTAAGGGTCAATTCGATTAAGGGACGTGCGGTCACTAAAGCAATGTTAGGACGCCTTAGCGGTAACCCTAATGTCTTAGATAATTTTTCCGAGGAAACCGTTTCGAGGCAACTATGATCTTTGGACAAGAGGGCGACCTCTAAAACTTCCTATACTCAATGTCCATGTTCGAAGGCAACCAAGTGAGGTGTACCCTAAGAGTGCGCATGTGCAAGTGTGTTGTTTCGGTTAATTTTATCTTTGTACATGTCATGGGTGAGCTATGTTTATTTTAAGTTCATACATTCGATCTTGTCATGCATTCCCTATTATCAAACATCTAACAATTTATGAGTTGCGGAAATTAAATTTGCGGAAATTAAATCTAAACTATTACAAGGCGTCGGGTATTTACATCTCCAAAAGCAACCCTTGAATTTAAAATGCGGAAAATAAATAAAGCGATAAATAAATTAAAGTCCTAATTTAACTATTACATCCCGGGAAACAATTACATCAATATAGTAAACTGGATCGCGTGCGAAAAAATTAAATTAGGCGCATTCTAGGGTTTTGACCCTTTAATTATTAAAGAAAGAATTTTTTTGTTTATTTTTGAATTACTGGAAGTTAGATCTAAGTTAATAATTAAATTAATAAACTAATTAATTAATTAAAATATTTTTGGATTTTTGATATTTAAAGAAATAAAAATAAATTTGATTTAAAGTTAGTAAAACCTAATTATGTACATTGATTTTAAATATTGCAAAAATATTAAAAGTTAAACCTAATTAAAACTAAATTAATTAATTTAATATTTATTTACAAAAATAAAGTGTTGAATTTAATTTTAATAAATAAAATATATTTTTTTGGTTTTGATTTTATGAGGAAAAAAATTTAATTGGTTAGTGACTAAAATATAAAAATAAATAACAATAAATAAATAAATAGAAGAAAGAAAGAAAAAGAAATAACCAAGGGGGTTTGGGCCCAAATCAGGGGTGAAAATTGCAATTTCTTGGCCCAACAGGCGCAAGCCTGTATTGACATTTCTGATCCCGTGGGCGTCCATTGACTTGAGAATATGGTAGACTTGCAATCTTGGCCACCAGATCTGGCCTAGGACCATCTGGCAAGCATCAGGATGAGGGTGTATGATGTGCTGCGCAATGGAGTTCACACCAAATAACCTATTGAAAAATAATGCAAAGGAATATGGTGGACCTGGGATTCGAACCCAGGTCCTGTTAGTTACCAAGCATACGCCTTGCCACTGAGCCAACGCCTTTTAATTGTTATTATAATAAACAATGAATATTATATGGGAAACATCAATAATATGTCAGAAAATTAAAAAACGCGCGCCAAGTGTTTGAATGGACCAATTGAACAGGGACACGTCTTCATCTTCTCCACTGAACCCTGGTTTTTTTTACCTGCAGATTTGCATCCGCAGCTAAATCCGTAGCTTGCTCCTAAAATTAGTTCTAGGCTATAAAAATGCAAACCAAGACCATGGACATGTTCGTCTAGACATCCTGATTTCATCCATGTCCATTGTTTTCCCTGATTTTACCTGTAGAGAAAACGCCCAAAAAAACGGTCCAAGAACCCTAGATTCGGGTAGGGGGTTACAGGCCATGAAAATGCAATTCAATAATACAAAAAGCTTCTAAATGGAACGATAAGCATGATTGTGTATAGATTTTGCCAAAAAAATGCATGAATAATGTATGCGATTTCAAATGCCAAGCGGTTTTCAGAGGGACTTACATCGCGATTGAAGGGGTCTGGGAGTTTGCTTTTGATTGCTTTCGACTCAGTGGATGTCCAGCAAGAGGATAGCGTTGAGGTTTTGTGTTGAAAGCACCTCTAAGACAAATTTCAGTTTCAAGCTTTTTTGCAACTTTTCCAAGTTTGGTTCTTCTGATTTAGCAGCCTTCTAGGTCCTTAAGCTCGTGCCTTTATGTTGTATAAGTAATATGGAATGAATTAGGTCAAGTTCTTTGGGATGAATCCTTATGCATTGATGTTTGAAGATGTGATTTGATTCACCATTAAAAAGCTTCCAAAATTGTCCAAATTCCATCTTTTTGTTCATGATATAGCTTGATTCAGATTTGATTATGTCCATGATGATATTTAAGACCTATATCAATCAAAAAGATCCTAAATGATCAATATTTGGATTTTATTTGGATTTAAATTGATTTAAAATGAATTAATTCAATAAAAATAAAATAAAATAGAAAAATTAGTAAATGGACAAGAGACTGAAGATAGGACACGTGTGTAGTGTGACAAGATCAAATCAAGTGGAAAAAAGGGGGCCCATTTGACAAAATTTGAAGTTTTTGGGATAGTTGACTTTTGGCAATTTTGCAAAAATGCCAAACTTCAACAATGCATAACTTCTTCAATTTTGAACTTTTGGAGGTGTTTTTGGACGTTTTAGAAAACTTGAGATGTCCTCTAACTAACCCTTGTGGTCTCATATCATTTTGATATTCCATGCGCAAGTTATAAGCTTTGGCAAAAAAGGTGTTTTTGTTGACTTCCAAAAATGACCTATAATGTCCAAATTTGTAACATTTTGTGAGTACAGTTCTTGTTCTTGGGGTGTGAAGATGGATTGTAGGAAATTGGATCCTATTCAAAATGAGCTTTGGATGGGTCATTTCTCATAAAGTATGAGAAAGTTATGCTTGGTCAAAGTTGAGTTGACTTTTCCTACAAAACCTTAATTTAGCAACTTTTGAATCTTGATGAATCTTGAGCAATCCTTGATGAATCATGATCAACCCTTGATCAAATGATGAAAAATCCTTCAAAATGAGAATGTTGACAAATAATCTTGAAGTTTGACTGTATATAGGTCACAATTGACTTTTGCCCTAGCACAATCGATTTTTGGACCTCTTGAGCAATTGACTGACCAAACTTCCTCTGCAAGGCTTGAAATTTGACATGGATGAACTTGAAAACATCTTAGGACATTAGGGAGCACTTTAGGTAATTTGGATGCAAGGACCTTGATGCAACAAAAAACCCTAATTTGAGGTTGACTGCCTTAGGAGATAACTTGACTGTCCAACCCTTGAGCAATCTTGAGCCATTTGGAGATTCTTCTTGCAATGTCTTGAGAAATATGGGAGGGAAAATTTTGGGGTACAACAGCTTCCCCTGTTCAATCTTCTTAAACCTGAGGATATAGATTGGCTTTCGGGCCTTTCGTGATCCGAAGGTGAAAGATGATTGAACACTAGAGTGCCCAGAAATTTGCACTCGCATGATGTAGTATCAGCCTTGTGATATCCGGAATGGGCTTACAGATGCCATTTGGAGATTGTTGGTAGGTGGTCTGAACTTTGACTGGAATACGAATCAGGGAGATCTTATCGGCGATCTGACTGAACCAGGGGAGGTCTTGGACTAACTTTGACTGGATCGGCATCAGAAAAATCTTTAGGAATCGATTTAACTGGACCAGACAAGGTCTTGGAATAACTTCAACTGGATCGGCATCATAAAAATCTTTAGGAATCGATTTGACTGGACCAGAGAAGGCCTTTGACTGGATCGGAATCAGAAAAATCTTTAGGAATCAATTTAACTGGACCAGACAAGGTCTTGGGATAACTTCAACAGGATCAGCATCAGAAAAATCTTTAGGAATCGATTTGACTGGACAAGAGAAGGCCTTTGACTGGATCGGCATCAGAAAAATATTTAGGAATCGATTTAATTGGACCAGGTAAGGTCTTGGAATAACTTTAACTGGATCGACATCAGTAAAATCTTTAGGAATCGATTTAACTGGACCATAGGAGGTCTTGGCACCTTTGGCTGGATCGACATCAGAAAAATCTTTAGGAATCAATTTAACTGGACCAGGAAAGGTCTTGGAATAACTTCAACTGGACCGGCATCAGAAAAATCTTTAGGAATTGATTTGACTGGACCAGAGAAGGCCTTTGACTGGATCGACATCAGAAAAATCTTTAGGAATCGATTTAACTGGACTAGGCAAGGTCTTGGAATAACTTCAACTGGATCGGGATCAGAAAAATATTTAGGAATCGGTTTGACTGGACATGAGAAGGCCTTTTGATATAGCTGAGAATTTAACTGCATCTTTCCTGAAAGGTAAAGGTCAGTCGTATTCCATGCATGATTATGGATCAAGCAATGGTGTTCTCAACATAAATGAGATTGTATTGTATGATGCGTATATGCATGTATCATGATGTATGGAAATGTGATGTTTTAGCTGGGGAAAATAAATCCCGAACAACTGCTGGAGAGTAGAGTTGAATTCTTCGTTTCTATTGGGGATGACGAACGAAAATGATGGTGAGAATAAACCTGCAGGGGAGGATGACTCCGTTGGGGAATAAACTGGTGAGGAGATTACTCTGTGGGGAAGAGACACTCTACTGAAGATTCCACTGATAAACTCCACTGGGGATGGATTACCGTTGCTGGTGATACTGAATCTGTTGAGGATTGAATTCCTGTTTGTGAAAGGAATGAACTTCGTTGGGGACGATCTTTCAGTTGCAGCTTGCTGGGAATAACCCTGTTAGACTCTTGTGGGGATCAATCTCTGAGTTCTGCTGGGAATGACCCTTTGAACTTGGCTGGGGAGATTTATTTTGTACTCCGCTGGGGATAAACTTCCAGAGTCTACTGGAGATGATGCTTCCACTCCATTGGGGAAGCTTTTTTAGACCGTGCTGGGGAAATGTTGACTCCACTGGGGGTATCTTATATTCTTCCGGGGAACATTCTTATACTCCTTTTGGGGAATATTAAGACTATCGGGGATATCAAGCCTTTTTAGTGCTGTTGGTAGATAAACTCTGCTTGGGGGAAAGCTTTGCTGCTTCGTTCATGGTTGCAAGTCTCAGCTGGGGGAGAGCTACCATTACTGTCTTACTTTGCGGGGAGTGAAAGTAGCTTAGTCATATTCTTCAGCTGAATATACCTTTGTACCTGGTGGACAGAACAACTGTAAAACTTGGACAATTCTTATTGCCCCTTCTTCTGATATTACCAGTAATTCATCTTTTGTTTCGCATGTAAATATTTATGATCAACAATTAATGTCAAATGCATATATAAAAAAATGAACATTGGACGTTCTTTGCAAAACAAAACAGATAAAAGAAAAACAGTTTGAAATTTCTTTGAAAATGAATTGTATTGATTTTGAAGTTTGGCCTGTAAATAGGCGTTTTTGTACAAGAGGTTAACGTCCTAGTAAGAGAACGCCACCGAACAAATAGAGTTTATACAATTTGTGAAAGGAAAATAAAACAGCTATGTGAATAATCCCACTGGGTTCCAACTCTACTATTGCCTTTATGTCTTCGAGCATCTCATCACTTTGCTACTGGTTGAAGGTGAATCAGATCGATTAGTGCCACCCGAGCTTGATAGTTGATACCGAAGTCTGGATGCAAGGTGATCCAATGAGACATAGTGTTACGCTTTGATCCCTAATTTTTTCCTGGACTGCCCTTTCGGGTTTTCAGTCCACCGGGATACTCTTTCTTGCCCAAGCCGCCTTTTCAGGTTTTCGACTTGCCTGGTGTACAGATTTTTTTTCATTTTCATCCCTTATTTTTGCCTGAACCCTTTTGGTTCGCCGGGAAGCCCTTATTTTTTCCTAGGCCAGTCAACCTAGCGGGTCTTTGATTATGCGTAGTATCTTTTCACTATGTCTGCATTGACGGGGTGAGAAAGGTCGTCACCATCCATCGTGGTTAGAATCATAGCTCCGCCTGAGAAAATGTTCTTAACCACAAATGACCCTTCATAAGTAGGGGTCCATTTGCCCCTGGGATCACCTTGAGGTAGAATAATGCGCTTGATTACCAGATCCCCAACTTGATACTCTTGTCGTCTGACTTTCTTGTTAAATGCCTTGATCATCCGTTTTTGGCACGTCTGACCATGACAAATAGGAGTAAGTCTCTTTTTGTCGATTAGGTTTAGCTGATCAAGCCGGGTCTGAATCCAGTCATCTTCGCTCAAACCTGCATCCTTCATGATCCGAAGAGAGGGTATTTGAACTTCAATGGGCAAGACTGCCTCCATGCCATAAACCAAGGAATAGGGTGTTGCCCCTTGTTGATGTCCGTGCTGAGGTACGGTACCCATGAAGAGCAAATGGTAAAATTTCGTGCTAGTCTTTGTATGTCACTGTCATCTTCTGCACAATCTTCTTAATGTTCTTATTAGCCGCCTCGACAACCCCATTCATCTTCGGCCAGTAGGGAGAAGAATTGTGATGTTGTATCTTGAATTGCTCGCAGAACTCAGTGATAATCTTGTTGTTAAGATTGGTACCATTATCCGTAATGATCCTTTCTGGTACACCATATCGACAGATCAGATTATGCCGAATGAACCGTGCCACGACGTTCTTGGTTACAGTAGCAAAGGAAGCTGCTTCAACCCATTTTGTAAAGTAATCAATTGCTACCAGGATGAAACAATGCCCGTTGGATGCTGTAGGTCTGATCTCGCTGATCATATCAATGCCCCACATTGCAAAAGGCCAAGGTGTCGTCAAGACGTTCAGAGGAACTAGAGGTATGTGCACCTTATCAGCATAGACTTGGCACTTGTGACATGTCCGAGAATGCTGATAACAATCGGCTTCCATTGTGGACCAGTAATATCCTTCCCGGAGGATTTTCTTCTCCATGGTGTGTCCATTGGAATGAGTTCCGAAAGTACCTTCGTGTAAATCCGTCATGATCCTTTCTGCTTCATTCTTATCCAAACATCGCAGCAGGGTCGAATCATGGTTACGCTTGTAAAGAATGCCATTGCTTATGAAGAACTTTGCCGCGAACCTCCTCAGAAACTTCTTATCATTAACAGATGTACCCTCGGGGTATTCCTGAGCCTCAAGGTATCTCCTCACCTCATGAAACCATGGTTTATCTGCTACCTCTTCAGTCTCAATATCACAGCAATGTGTAGGTTCGTCCAATCTTTCAATGATAATCCGGGGAGCTTTTTTGTCCTAATTGACTTTGAACATAGAAGACACCGTAGCTAGCGCGTCTGCCAACTAATTCTCCTCTCTAGGGAAGTGTTCAAAGGTTATCTCCTCGAAATGGGGAAGCAACGTCAATACATACTCCTTGTAAGGAATAAGGTTCAGGTGTTTCATATCCCACTCACCTTTGATCAGACTGATCAAGAGAGCGGAATCTCCGAAGACACTTAGAAACTTAATCCTTAGGTCAATTGCAGCTCGAAGACCCATAATGCACGCCTCATACTCCACCATGTTGTTGGTGCAGTTGAAACATAGTCGGCCGGTAAACGGAGTATGAGAGTCTTTAGGAAATATGATCACAACGCCGATGCCATTACCCAAAGGGTTTGAAGCTCCATCAAAGTACATAGACCATCGGGATCCTTCCTCAGGTCCTTCATCCGGTCCAGGTGTCTCACAATCAGTTACCAACATGATATTCTCGTCCGGGAATTCAAAGTTCATAGACTGGTAATCATCCACTGCCTGATGTGCCAAATGGTCTGCGAACACACTTCCATTAATTACCTTTTGGGTCGTATACTAGATGTCATACTCAGTCAAGATCATCTGCCATCTTGCTATTCTTCCGGACAAAGCAGGCTTTTCGAAGATATACTTGATTGGATCCATCTTTGATATCAACAGAGTAGTGTGAGTCAGCAGCCCATGCCAAAGCGCAGCAAGTTTTCTCGAGCAACGAGTATCGGGTCTCGCAGTCGGTAAACTTCTTGCTAAGGTAATAAATAGTATGCTCTTTTCGGCCAGACTCGTCATGTTGAACCAGCACACACCCCATTGAGTTATCGAGTACTGTCAAGTATAAGATCAAAGGTCTCCCTTCAACCGGAGGCATCAGAATGGGTGGCTCTTGGAGATACTCTTTGATCCTTTCGAAAGAGGCCTGACATTCATCGTTCCAACGTACTAATTGATCTTTCTTCAGTAGCTTGAAGGTTGGCTCACAAGTAGCAGTCAGGTGCGAGATGAACCGGGCAATGTAGTTCAGACGTCCCAGAAAGCCTCTGACTTCTTTCTCCGTTATGGGAGATGGCATCTCTTGTATTGCTTTCACCTTTGCTGGATCCACTTGAATACCTTTGTCGCTTACGACGAAACCTAGTAGCTTACCAGATCTCACCCCAAAGGTGCACTTGTTCGGGTTTAACCTCAGCTTGTACAACTTCAGTCTGTCAAACAGCTTCTGAAGGTGGTCAAGGTGTTCCTCCTCATTCTGGGACCTTGCAATCATATCTTCGACGTATACTTCAATCTCATGATGGATCATGTTATGAAACAAAGCAACCATGGCACGCTGATACGTTGCCCCAACATTCTTTAGTCCAAAAGGCATGGCCTTGTAGCAAAAGGTACCCCACTGAGTAACAAAGGTTGTCTTCTCCATGTCTTCGGGAGCCATCTTAATCTGATTATAACCGGAGAAACCATCCATAAAGGAGAATACCTTATGCTGAGCAGTGTTGTCAACCAGAACGTTGATATGAGGCAAAGGGAAATCATCTTTGGGACTCGCTGTGTTCAGATCCCTATAATCAACACACATTTGAACCTTACCATCCTTCTTCGGCACGGGAACCACATTGGCCACCCACTGAGGGTAAGAAGTAACTGCTAGAAAACCGGCATCAAACTGTTTCATAACTTTAGCCTTGATTTTCTCAGACATCTCTGGGCGCATTCGACAGACCTTCTATTTCACGGGAGGACAGTCTTCCTTGGTAGGCAGGCGATGAACCACAATATCAATATCCAACCCAGGCATGTCTTCATAAGACCAGGTGAAGATCTCAACGTAGTCACGCAGCATCTGAATCAACCGTTGCTTCACACTAAGCTCTAGATTTGCACCGATCTTAACTTCCTTCTTATCTGTCTCAGTACCCATATTCACTAATTCCACCGGCTCTTCGTGCGGCTGAATGGCCCTCTCTTCCCGAAGTAACAGTCTTGCAAGTTCACCAGGCACTTCGCAATCATCTTCACCTTTGTCTTCGACTAAGTTGATCAGATTTTCGAAGTCATAATTGGAAGTAGCAGAGTCGTTACCAGTGAGATCCAGAGTGGATGTGGACCTGTATATGTGAGTGTGTGTAAAATAGTTGTTTTGCAATATATAATAAAGAAAAATAAGGAGCGCAAAATTTTAAATGCAAGAACGTCCAATGCTTTTATTAATGATATATGAAAATGACACACATAAAGCCCTCACAAATGAAGCCACAGTGCCCCGGGTAAGACACCGGGCCATAAAGTTTAAAACACTGTCTGTTACAAATTCAAAACAAAAAGTTTCATTACTGGGTGATAACAGAAACGTGCATAGAATCCTTCGTTGTCCAGTTGCTTAATCCACCGTTGGCAGTCGGGTAGATCCAACTGTCGATATCAAACTCTTCATCATTCTCATCCCTTATAGCATTCACCCCTGCATCTTGTTTAGGATTCTCTGGTGCTCCTAACTCGATCTCTTTCGCATCAGTCAAGTCTTGTACCTTGTTCTTCAAAACCCAACAATCATCCGTATTATGCACCGGGCTATCAGAGTGAAAAGCACAGCGGGCATTAGGGTTGTACTTCGGTGATGTTATATTTGGATTCTTCGGGGCTTCCTTTGGAATCACCATATTGGTCTTCAGCAACTGTGGCAAAATCTGAGATAAGGTCATGTTGAGACGGGTGAATTTCCTTCAAGGTCTCTCGTCTTTTTGTTGGTTGTTGTGCTGAGGAGCACCAGCAGATTTTGAAATAACAACCGCATTAACAGCTTGGCGGCGTTTAGGTCTACTCTGGCTTCTCGAACTGTAGACATCATTGGACTCTTTCTTAAATGGCTTCTTCTCGATGCTCAATGAAGCACCCTTTTGTATCTTACCAGCCTTAATACCAGCCTCAATCCTCTCACCGGTCAAAATTAGCTCTATAAACCCAGACGAAGAGCTTCCAATCAGATGGTTGAAAAATGGACCAGACAAGGTCCCCAGAAACATGTCTACAATCTCCCGATCAACTAAGGGTGGTTGTACTCTTCCGGCGAGGTCCCTCCACTTCTGAGCATAATCTTTAAAACCTTCACCCGTTCCCATTGACATACCCTGGAGTTGGGTATGCGTGGGAGCGAGGTCGGAATTGTACTGGTACTACCTATAGAAAGCAGTAGCCAAATCTTCCCAACTGCGGATACTGGCTCTGTCCAACTGGTAAAACCACTAAAGCTGAGTCCCTGAGAGACTGTCTTGAAAGAAGTGGATCCATAGGTTCCTATCAGCGGTGTACGGCTGAATCTTCCTCACATATGACCGGAGGTGCAGCTTTGGACAAGAAACTCCATCATACTTAGCAAAGGATGGTGCCTTGAATTTGTGGGGAATCACCACCCCAGATGATAGACCTAGATCACCAAAGTCCAGACCAGGCACCTTTTGAACCTCCATAGCACTCAACCGGTCTTCCAGTTGTTTGTACCTATCCTCAGCAGGAGGATACTGGTCTTCATCAAAGTCCATCTCGTTGTCGGAGACCACAGGGCTGGGAGCCCTCCTTTCTTCCTGACTATCTTTCCCTCCAGATGAGGTAGTCAAATCAACTTCATTTTGTAGTCTGTTTCCAAACCTGTGCCCTGTGTTAAACAGGATTGTCCTCTTCTTCTTCTTCTTCTTCTTCTCTTTCAGAATCAGGGTCTTCAGATCTTGCTAACCCTTAGCTAGATTCATGAACAGCTCTTGCAATTGGGCATTCTGGGCCTGGAGGGCCTTGATGGCTTGCTCAGTTGATGGTTCAGCAGACATGATGAGTGCTGAAATAAACAGCGAAGAAGATAAGAGACCTGTAAGGGGTACCTGTTATGAAGTGCATGGGATGAAATGCGTATGATTATGATTTCAAAGACAATCAGGAGATTCAAATTTGTAAACAAGAAATGAAACACACTTTATTAGATAAACTTTGTAATTCAAATTGTTCAACAAATTTCCCTTAAGGCGTTACAAGAATGGAAATACTGAAAAGTAAATAAAAACTGGAAAGGAAACAATCAATGGTCAATCAGTGCTCCCATGGTCTCTTCTTATCGGTGCGGACATAGTCATTGAGAATCCGCTTGTTCTCCAACTGCCTAGTCGACCTCTGGATCTTCTGCTCTATCTCGTTGAACTTCTCTCGGTAAGCATCCCGTTCTTCCATCAGTTGCATCCAAGAACATTTCAATGCCCCAATATCAGTGGGCATGTAAGGATGGAGGATGGTAGGAAGAACCCCCTCTTCATTAGCAACTTCAACAATGATAGGCCGGACGGCTTCATATGGCATACCCAACTTTTGGGCACGGATACGGACCCATCTGAGATATGGCTCCATTGGAAGTGAAGTCTTTGGACCCAGCTCGTGTGGATCAGATCTGTGAACTCTATCCCAGGCCTTTATGAATTTGCGGCGTTGCTCGCCGCTATCCCCTTAAAAATCAAAGATGATACTAGGCATTAGCATCTCATGAGGTCCTTCTCTTCCGGCTCTCCCAAACTGACGTAAGGCCAAGCACAGATTGTAAGAAATTCCTCCATGGGTTCCTAACAGTGGAACATTGGGATAGTCCCCACAGCGATCAATGATAGCCTCCTCATCCATACCCTTGAGAGTCCAGATAATGTCATTATGAGAGAGAGACATAACCCTATAAGCCCAGCCCATGCCTTCTTTGTTCTTCATCACTAACTTGGAGAGGTGCGAAATAAACCACCTCGCCAATAAAGGAGCACAACACATCAAGGTTCCCCGCTTTTGGGCCGTACGAGCATAAAGCTGATGAAGAATGTCACCTAAGAGAGTGGGTACAGGATTACGAGAGATGAAGATTTTCATCTCATTCACATCAACAAAGGAGTCAGAATTTGGAAACAATACCAAGCCGTATATCAGAAGAGCCAGAATATCCTCGAATGCCTTGAAGTCTAGACTATCCCAGAAATAGTTAGCCTTACCAACCAAGAACTTAGTCAGAAATCCCTTTGCTCCATTTCTAGTTTCCCAATTAGCCATTACCTCATCTTTTGTCAAATGAAGGGCTGCAGCAATCTCTTCGGGCCTAAGAATCTTCTCCCAACCAGTAAACAAGTTCTGCTCCAGAATAGAGATACCGAGCAGATCAGAGAATTCTTCTAAGGTGGGAACCAGCTGGTAGTCCTGGAAAGTAAAGCAATGGTACATCGGATCATAGAATTGGACCAAAACACTCATCATCTGTTCGTCCAATTTGGAGGTGACCAAACTGAGAAGATAACCATGTCTTCTGAGGAAGGAAGTAGTATCAGGCATCTTTGCAATCAATTCCTTAATCACAATGGGAACCTGGATAAAGTTGATCCGGATAGTATTCCTACGCATGGGCATCATGATGACCTGCAAAACAGAACAAAGATGAATCCCTCCTGTCTTTGAAATAGGTTAGTCCAATGCAAGATGTATGCAATGTTATGATGTCATGATAGGAAGCACACCACAAGTATCCATAAATAAAAAACATGGTAAAGGCACACAAGTCACATAGAGAGCCCTTAGATTTCAGGCTGGCAAGGAGCTTAGGTACTACCCTCTTTCAGTTCAGTTGGTTTAAACCTGTCCTAAAAATGGTAACCGGGTTCTAGAGGATCTCAATATCACTGACTACCCTTAATCGGTCATAATTCCAGTTTAGCAACCTTTTCTTGCAGCCGGAATCATCGCGAGAGTTTAGTCTCAATGAGTGTAGCATACTGCTACTGTTCTATGGCCAAGTTGGTCAATTTAAAGGTTCTAAGGTCAGTTGGTGCTTAATGACCCCTTAGATGACCCATATTCTCCTCGTTCCAACACAAGGGATATCGATACAATCTAAAGTGCCACACCAACGTAGCTACTGCTTTAATGGTATCGGTCTACGCTGTACAGTTCCCTCACAGTTTATTGCTACTTACCTAAAGGGTATCCCCCAGATCCGGGTTAGGATCTATAGAAACTCCGATACAAGCCCACAAATATAAAGCATACAAAGCATACAATTGAAAACACAATGATCTAATCCTAAGGTACACCCCACTTATTAAGATATCCCCAACAGAGTCGCCAGTTCTGTGATACAGTGGGAAAGAACTGACAATTTTTGGAATGCTGGTTTGCGTTTTGCGTTTTGTATTCGCAAAATGTCACGGTAAGCAAGAGTCACCACCGACTTTTATTTTATCCAACAAGGAAAGGAAAAAGCACAGAAAAATTCCTTTTTTGAGATGTTTCTCGGGTCCGGGGGGTAGATTATAGAAAGGGAAGGTGTTAGCACCCTTTCTATCCATGGTTATCCATGGGCTCTTAGGTACTTGCTCAAAGTGTTTTCAAAATTTGCTTTTCTTTGTGTTTGTGGGTTTGAAAGAAGTTTTTGCTTGAAAGGTGTAAGCGCGAAAAGTTTTATTTTGTTTTGAAATGAGCAAGTACTTAAGAACCATCTACCTACTCAAAAAAGGAATCAATTTTTGCTAATGTCCTTTAGACAATGCTATCCCACTATGAATGAGTAGGTAGCACTGTCGTTGGAGTTTAAGGGTCAATTTGATTAAGGGACGTGCGGTCACTAAAGCAATGTTAGGACGCCTTAGCGGTAACCCTAATGTCTTAGATCATTTTTCCGAGGCAACCGTTTCGAGGCAACTATGATCTTTGGACAAGAGGGCGACCTCTAAAACTTCCTATACTCAATGACCACGTTCGAAGGCAACCAAGTGAGGTGTACCCTAAGAGTGCGCATGTGCAATTGTGTTGTTTCGGTTAATTTTATCTTTGTACATGTCATGGGTGAGCTATGTTGATTTTAAGTTCATACATTGGATCTTGTCATGCATTCCCTATTATCAACCATCTAACAGTTTATGAGTTGCGGAAATTAAATCTAAACTATTACAAGGCGTCGGGTATTTACATTGCCAAAAGCAACCCTTGAATTTAAAATGCGGAAAATAAATTAAAGTCCTAATTTAACTATTACATCCCGGGAAACAATTATATCAATGTAGTAAACTGGATCGCGTGCGAAAAAATTGAATCGGGCGCATTCTAGGGTTTTGACCCTTTAATTGTTAAAGAAAGAATTTTTTTGTTTATTTTAGAATTAATGGAAGTTAGATCTAAGTTAATAATTAAATTAATAAACTAATTAATTAATTAAAATATTTTTGGATTTTTGATATTTAAAGAAATAAAAATAAATTTGATTTAAAGTTAGTAAAACCTAATTATGTACATTGATTTTAAATATTGCAAAAATATTAAAAGTTAAACCTAATTAAAACTAAATTAATTAATTTAATATTTATTTACAAAAATAAAGTGCTGAATTTAATTTTAATAAATAAAATATATTTTTTTGGTTTTGATTTTATGAGGAAAAAAATTTAACTGGTTAGTGACTACAATATAAAAATAAATAACAATAAATAAATAAATAGAAGAAAAAAAGAAAAAGAAATAACCAAGGGGGTTTGGGCCCAAATCAGGGGTGAAAATTGCAATTTCTTGGCTCAACAGGCGCAAGCCTGTATTGACTTTTCTGATCCAGTGGGCGTCCATTGACTTGAGAATATGGTGGACTTGCAATCTTGGCCACCAGATTTGGCCTAGGGCCATCTGGCAAGCATCAGGATGAGGGTGTATGATGTGTTGCGCAATGGAGTTCACACCAAATAACCTATTGAAAAATAATGCAAAGGAGTATGGTGGACCTGGGATTCGAACCCAGGTCCTGTTAGTTACCAAGCATACGCCTTGCCACTGAGCCAACGCCTTTTAATTGTTAGTATAATAAACAATGAATATTATATGGGAAACATCAATAATATGCCAGAAAATTAAAAAACGTGCGCCAAGTGTTTGAATGGACAATTTGGACAGGGACACGTCTTCATCTTCTCCACTGAACCCTGGTTTTTTTTACTTGCGGATTTGCATCCGCAGCTAAATCCGTAGCTTGCTCCTAAAATTAGTTCTAGGCTATAAAAATGCAAACCAAGACCATGGACATGTTCGTCTGGACATCCTGATTTCATCCATGTCCATTGTTTGCCCTGATTTTACCTGTAGAGAAAACGCCCAAAAAAACGATCCAAGAACCCTAGATTCAGCTAGGGGGTTACAGGACATGAAAATGCAATTCAATAATACAAAAGGCTTCTAAATGGAACGATGAGCATGATTGTGTAAAGATTTTACCCAAAAAATGCAAGAATAATGATATGCAATTTCAAATGCCAAGCGGTTTTCAGAGGGACTTACAGCGCGATTGAAGGGGTCTGGGAGTTTGCTTTTGATTGCTTTCGACTCAGTGGATGTCCAGCAAGAGGATAGCATTGAGGTTTTGTGTTGAAAGCACCTCTAAGACAAATTTCAGTTTCAAGCTTTTTTGCAACTTTTCCAAGTTTGGTACTTCTGATTTAGCAACCTTCTTGGTCCTTAAGCTTGTGCCTTTGTGTTGTATAAGTAATATGGAATGAATTATGTCAAGTTCTTTGGGCTGAATCCTTATGCATTGATGTTTGAAGATGTGATTTGATTCACCATTAAAAAGCTTCCAAAATTGTCCAAATTCCATCTTTTTGTTCATGATTTAGCTTGATTCGGATTTGATTATGTCCATGATGATATTTAAGACCTATATCAATCAAAAAGATCCTAAATGATCAATATTTGGATTTTATTTGGATTTAAATTGATTTAAAATGAATTAATTCAATAAAAATAAAATAAAATAGAAAAATTAATAAATGGACACAAGACTGAAGATAGGACACGTGTGTAGTGTGACAAGATCAAATCAAGTGGAAAAAAGTGGGCCCATTTGACAAAATTTGATGTTTTGGGGATAATTGACTTTTGGCAATTTTGCAAAAATGCCCAACTTCAACAATGCATAACTTCTTCAATTTTAAACTTTTGGAGGTATTTTTAAACTTTTTAGAAACCTTGAGATTTCCCCTGACCAACCCTTTTTGTCTCAGCTCATTTTGTTATTCCATGCTCAAGTTATAAGCTTTGGAAAAAAGGTGTTTTTGTTGACTTCCAAAAATGACCTATAATGTCCAAATTTTTAACTTTTTGTGAGTGCATTTCTTGATCTTGGGGTGTGAAGATGGATTGTAGGAAATATCATCCTATTCAAAATGAGCTTTGGATGGGTCATTTCTCATAAAGTATGAGAATGTTATGGTTGTTCAAAGTTGAGTTGACTTTTCCTACAAAACCCTAATTTAGCAACTTTTGAATCTTGATGAATCTTGAGCAATCCTTGATGAATCATGATCAAAACTTGATCAAATTATTAAATATCCTTAAAAATGAGAATGTTGACAATAAATATTGAAGTTTGACTGTATATATGTCACAGTTGACTTTTGCCCTAGCACAGTCGATTTTTGGACCTCTTGAGCAATTGACTGACCAAACTTCCTCTGCAAGGCTTGAAATTTGACATGGATGAACTTGAGAACATCTTAGGAAATTGGGGAGAACTTGAGGTCATTTGGATGCAAGGAACTTGATGCAACACAAAACCCTAATTTGAGGTTGACTGCCTTAGGAGATAGCTTGACTATCCAACCCTTGAGCAATCTTGAGCCATTTGGAGATTCTTCTTGCAATGTCTTGAGAAATATGGGAGGGCAAATTTTGGGGTACAAAAGTCAAGTATTGGCTTCTTGTTGGTTAGATGGTTCTTATCCCTAGCTTTTACCTTATGCTTTAGGATAGTCTCTTCTTCTCCTCCTATCTTCTTTAATTTCAAAAATCTTCTCTCTCCTTTTGAAAACTCTTGTTTTTAAATTTGAACTACTTTCGTAATAAACTTGGACCTAGGTCCATGCATTTTCAAAACCTTTTCATAAATTAACTTCAATCAACTTAATAATACTTTGACATTTTTTTGTGAGAATACTTAAAGTCAATCAATCTCATTTCAAACTATTTTGCCTTCTTGGCTTTCATCTTAAATTTTTCTCAAAAGATTAGACTCTTGTCAATCCTTGTAGTGATGCAAACAACTATACTTCTACAATATGTAGTGAAGTGAGATATTTTCCACTTGGGTGTTGAGTGAGGCATTGTTAATTTTAAAATCCAAGCCATAACATCCACTTTGAGATGATGTAAATTCTCCTTTCTCATAATTGTGGGTAGTAAGTATGTTTTCCACATGGACAATGACGATGATGTCTTATCTCATAAAATTAACCAACACACTTGTGTTTTAAAATTTTTAAAGGTGAACTACGTATACCCTGATCCCCTATTGCATTAAAGGTGGTACATAGGCACTAAAGGTTCACAACCGCGGCGGGTGCAAAAATCATAAAAAATACTTCTCTTCTCACCTCCACCGTTTATTTCTATACAACACATTTTATAGCCAAAATTTACAAATTTTTCAAAGAGGTTCCTGCGGAGTACCATAGATGTTTAGGGTGCTGATACCTTCCCTTTTCATAACCAACCCCCTTACCTTGAATCTCTCCCCCTCTTTTTGGTTTACTCGCTCTTTTCCCATTCCTATGGGAACAATAAAGCGCGGTGGCAATTTTATTTTTATATGTATAAGTCTAGTCAACCCAATGTCTTAGTCCTAAAAATTTCTACCGCTACAACATGCTTTTTCCTAGACGTCATTGACGAATGCATGAAAGAAATGGAGAAAGAACCATCTATGTACATTGAAGTACTATAGATTCCAGCACCTCCTAGAAGATAATTGGTGTGACTCATACCTACATGATAACTTGAGAGAATGTCTAGCACTAACACCTGATCATATGTCAAGCCCAAAGAAACAATCTGTAGAACTTAAAACACTGCCCAAAAACCTAAGGTATGAATTCCTAGATACAGAGCTTGAAAGACCAGTAATAGTCAATGCTGACTTAGGACAGATAGAAACTGAAAATTTACTACACGTCTTAAGAAAGTATCCTACAACTCTAGGGTATAACATCTCAGATTGAAAAGGAATAAGGCCCTTTATATATATGCACCATATTATGTTAGAGGATGATTGTAAAACCTCTTGAGAGCATCAACGAACAATAAATCCCATTATAAGTAATAAGGTCAAAAAGGAGGTGTAAAATTTGTTAGAAGCAAGAATTATATATTTAATATCTGACAGTACTTTAGTTTGCCCAGTACATGTCGTACCTAAGAAGAGAGGTGTTACTATTGTTAGTAATGTAAAATTCGAGAATGTGCATAGACTATAGAAAGATGAATAAAGCCACCCAGAAGGATCATTTCCATCTACCATTTTGACCAAATGCTTGAACAATTGGCTAAACATTCTATCGACGAATGTTGTTTGGACTGCGTAATGCTCCCATAACTTTTTAGAGATACATGATGGCTATATTTGCTGATTTTATAGATAACATAATGGAAGTATTTAGGGACGACTTTTCTGTTTGTGGACAAAGTTTTGAAGGATGTCTTTTGAACCTTGAAATGTTATTAGAACAATGTGTCAAAGTTAATTTAGTTCTTAACTGGGAAAAATTCCATTTCATGGTTCGATAAGGGATTGTACTTAGACATATTGTATCCGATAGAGGAATTGAAGTTGATAAAGAAAAAATAGAAATCATAGAAAATATTCAACCTCCAAAAACTTTTAGAGAAGTTCGTAGTTTTCTAGGACATACTATTTTTTATCAATGATTCATTAAAGATTTCTCTAAGATAACCAAACCACTTATTGGTTTGTTGATGAAAGATACTGAATTTATATTTGATGAAGATTTTCTAAAAGTGTTTGAACATCTGAAAAATGATCTTAATATCGCACCTCTAATATTGTGGGAGAACTGAGTTTTTGATTTTATCCAAAATGAGCGGATAGCTAGAGTCGCCACCGACTTTTCTTTTATTCAATATAAGGAAAGGGTGAAAAGTACAGGAAAGACCTTGATAGATTTTGAGTTCGGGGGGTAAGTCATGAAAAGGGAAGGTGTTAGCACCCTTTTCATCAATAGTTATCTACATGCTCATAATTGCTAGCTTACTTTTGAAAATTTTCTTTGCGTGTGATTTATTTGAAAATATTTTGAAAAGCCAAAGTACGACAAACTTTGTAATGATTCTTGTATCAGTCCTCAAGAACGCGTACAAAGTGTTTGAAAATATTTTATTTGAAAAGTGTGATGTGAAAAAATGTTTATTTCAGAGAAGTATTGAAAACAAGCGATTAAGAGTTCTTTACCCACTAAAGGTCGTTCTTATTCTTTTCCTTCTCATTTACAGACACTGATATTCGTACCATTAGTTGGTAGGTAGCCCTATTTATTAGATGTTGAAAGATAGGCGTAGTGTCATCTAATAGTCATTGAAGGGAACGTGTAGGAATACTTTAGAAATCTGTATCAGATGGACTAGATCATTTCCATAGGCAACTTCGAAGGGTCATTGAGGGACTATGATCTTTATTCATAATGGTCTTTTGCTAAAGTATCCCTACTTTCGAGGGAGAGGATCATTAATCGTAAGGAAACAAGAGAGGGTACCCCAGGGGTGCAATTGTGAGCAGTGTATTGATTTCTGTTATTTATCTTGAATTAGGGTTTTTCTATGTTTGATTATTAGTCTTACCATACAAACCCTAATTACTAGCACTCAAATATATACAGAAAATTAAAGGTGTGGAAAGTAAACTTTACGCTATTACAAGGCTTTGGGAGAGATACATAACACAGAGAGATACGAGAAAGTAAATCTATAACTATTACAACCTAGGAGCAGATACATAATAGAAAAAAATGTGGAAAGTAAATCTATTTTATTACAAGAAAATATGCAACATATACAATAGTCTAAGAAAATAAATAGAAAAAAGAAATAAGAAAAAGGTTAGAAAAAGTGTTTGAATGTTTTTTTTATGTGTTTTAGAAAATAATTTGATCTTAATTAAATAATTAAAACCCTAAGTCTAATTAATTTTAATTGATAAAAATACTAATTAATTTAATTAATTAATTAAATAAAAAATTTCAAGAGTTAATTATTAACTAAAAACCTAAACCTAATTTGTTATGTTTTTGAAAAAGAAATTAAAGTTTGTTAGAAGTTAATAAAAAAATAATTAAGAAAAATAATTAAATTGGGGTTAGTAAATAGGGTTAAGAAAGTAATGAGAAAAAAATGTATGGAGTGGATGTTGAAACCATTCCCCTTAGGTTATAAACGTGCCTGCTTTACCATTGAGTAATTGCTGCTTTGGTGTTTAGGAATGGGAATCAATCAAGATATGATAACATGCACATTAATTTGTAAATTAAGCAAAAAATAATGTAAAAGTCCAGGATCAAACCCATGCCTTTCTTAATACACACGCGCTTGCTTGCCAACTGAGCTATTTTGTTCATCTTTTGTTAGAATACAAACCAACAATTATATAATATGTTGTTCTTCGATCAACTCTTTCACTAAAAACCTGCAAAACGTTAGAATCAAAAATAATTAAAGACCCTATCCCCATATGTTGTACCCCAAAATTTCCCCTCCCATATTTCTCAATACATTTCAAGTGAGGTCCTCAAATTGCTCAAAGAAGTCCAAGAGTTGACCAGGCAAACTCTCTCCTAAGGCAGTCTACCTCAAATTAGGGTTTCAGTTTGCATCAAGATGTTTGAATCAAAAGGGTGCCAAATTATCACCATTGTCCTAATATGTTCACAAGATCATCCATGTCAAGTTTTAAGCCTTGCAGAGAAAGTTTGCTCAGTCAATTACTCAAAGGCCTGAAATTCGACTGTGTTAGGGCAAAAGTCAATTGTGTCCTACATACAGTCAAACATCAAGATTTTTGGTAAAATTTCTCATTTTGAAGCATTATTCATCATTTGATCAAGGGTTGATCATGATTCATCAAGGATTGCTCACAATTCATCAAAACCTAAAAGTTGCTAAATTAGGGTTTTGTAGGAAAAGTCAACTCATCTTTGACCAAGCATAACTTTCTCATATTTTATCAAAAATGACCCATACCAAGCTCATTTTAAATAGTATGTGATTCCATACAATTAATCTTCATCTCCCAAGATCAAAATATGCACTCACAAGAAGTTACAAATTTGGACATTATAGGTAATTTTGAAAAGTCAACAAAAACACATTTTTTGTCAAAGCTTCATACATGAACATGGAAGACTCAATTGAGATGATACCAAAAGGGTTGCTTAGATGACATCTTAAGCTTTCTAAAAAGTCCAAGAACACATCTCTAGGGTCAAAATTGAAGGAGTTATGCATTGGCGGAGTTGACCCTATTTGCAAAATTGCCAAAAGTCAAAAGTGGCCAAAATTGCAATTTTTGTCAAATGGGCCCAACTTTTTGTGCTTACATTGAGTTTGTAACATGATCCACGACCCATGATACTTCCCAATTGTCTTTGTTTTATTTTTATCATTTATTTTTATTTTTATTTCAATTAAATTAAATAAAATCAAAATAAAATCATGAAAATGTCAAAACTAATCAAAGCTTGAGATTTTGTGCATGTTTAGGTCTCTTATACAGCTGGGAAGAGAATCAAATCGTGCAAGGCTTGTTTGGACAGAAAAAGATTGAATTTTTATGGTTTTGGAAAGATTTGATGCAAGGGTGAATCAATGATCAAATCTTCATAATTGCAAGGATTTGATGCAAACTTGTAATCCTAATGCACTCTAGGATATATATTGAATAAATCCAAAGCAAAAGAACAAGGATTGGAGGCGTGAGAAGCTAAAAGAAAACTTGCAAAAAATCAACAAAAGTGGTGAATCAAATTCCAATTTCCAGGCTTCTCCAAGCCCTTCCAAGCATATCATTCGCTTGATGGACATCTAAGGACTCTATGCCAATCATTATCAAGCGTTTTCTTGCCCAGATACGCACTGTAAGTATCCCACGAACTCCATGTTTTCTTGAAATTGAATCTCATAAATTGGGCACTCTTAGCATGATTTGTTTATATATTATGCATCCTTGAAACATTTGCAAGCTAATGATAATAATTAATTGCATTTTGGTTAATCATACAGAAAGTTACCATGATTAGGGTTTAGGTTTCGTTTTTAGGGGTTTTGCTTGCATGAACAATTGGCCATGGAGAGTGGTACCATGATGCTCGTGAGGTTGCAACGAGTTAATTGGTACCACTGGATTTGATTTATCATGCGTGTAGTGAGTTTTGGAAGATCACAGGGTTGTACCTACGCCCAGAAAACCGTAGGTAAAAGTGTTGGACTTTTGCCAACAGAGGGAGGAAGAAGTTGGGTGGCGTGGCACCCCCTGACTGGACCATTCAAACTTCGCGCATTTTAATATATTATTTGGCCTTTTGTCCAATATAATGTTTGTTTGTCATTAACCATACAAGAGAACACGCTAGCACAGTTGGTCACCAGGTGTTTGGAAAAGCCCAAGGGCCTGGGTTCGATCCCCAGGTCCCCCATATTTATTCAATGCTATTTTATTTTACATGATCAGGTGTGCAAACCTCCAGGACATCCACCGTGCATCATCAATATCTCATCATCCAGATCTCCAACAAGCTGGATCCAAGGGTCATCCTTTGGAGGTCCACAATGCGCCCTAGTCAAGTCAATGCATGGGATCTGAAAAGTCAAACGTGGACCAAGGCTTATTGGGCTCAGAAATGCAATTGACACCCCCCTTTTTGCTTTGATATCAGGCCCATTTCTTTATTTCTCTTTTCTATTTATTTTATTTATTTAATTTTGATTAATTATTTTCTAACATAAAATTAATTCTTTTTTTACAAAAAACTCATAAAATCAATTTTCAACAATTTAGATTTAGGTTTTATTTTTATCAAATTTAATTTAATAATTAGTTTAATTGAATTTTAGGGTAATTTTAACCTTTTTATAAATAACTTAAAATAAAATTAGAAAATTAGGGTTTTGTTTGATTTAATTTTTATCTTCGTTTCTTAAATTAATAAAAATGCAAAAATAGGTCAAATTAATTATTTTTCTTAATTTAAATTAATTAGTAACTAGGTTTGTACTTTATTTAATTAAAACCTTATTTTTCTCAAAATAATCAAAAACAACAAAAAAATGATTTTTCTTTCAATTAGGTTTAGACGGGGTCAAAACCCTAATTTTTCCTCGTTCTCGATTTATCGCGCGCATTTATTTATTTTTTATGATATTAATGTAACTGCTCATGGGATGTAATAGTTTAATTAGGATTTTTCTTTTATTTATCGTTTTACAGGTTTTTTGCTATGTAATTAATCCCCCTCCCTGAAGCCTTGTAATAGCGTAGCTTTATTTCTCGCATCTTAATTTTTGCAAATATTAACTGTTAGATGTATGATAATAGGATGGCATGACAAGAATGTATGTTAACTTTAAAACAACTAGTAAACCCTAAATGTGCAAAGATAATAATTGAAATCAAATCACTCGCACATGCGCACCCCTAGGGTACACTCTCACTTCGGTTGCCTTCGGTAAACGATCATTAAGTATAGGGTGTCTTAGTGGTTGCTCTCTTGTCTAAACAAATATCAAATGTCCCGTTCGGAAATGTTGCCTCAGAATTGTTGCCTCGGAAAGGTTGCCTCGGATATGATCTTAAGACACTAGGGTTATTACTAAGGCGTCCTAACGTTGCTTTAGTGATCGTACGTCCCTTTTGAATTGACCCTTACAACTCCAACGACGGTGCTTCCTATTTCTCAAATAAGTAGGATAGCGCTGTCTAAAGGAAACGAGAACAAAAACATTCTTTTTTCGAGTAGGTAGATGTAAGTAGGTACTTGCTCAAAATCAAACTTTTTCACACTTACACTTTTTTCAAACAAAGTTTTCAAAAACACTTCGTAACACTCTTGAGGACTGATACAAGGGTTAAAACGAAGTAAAACAAAAACTTTTCAAAACACACAAACACAGAAGAATTTTTTTAAAATGATGAGCAGGTACCTAAGAGCCCATGGAAAACCATGGAGAGAAATGGTGCTAATACCTTCCCTTTCTATAATCTACCCCCCGTAATCAAAATCTCGAAAAAAGAATTTTTTTGTGCTTTTGTACTTTACAGTTGGATAAAATAAAAGTCGGTGGCGACTCTTGCTTACTGCGACATTTTGCAAACACAAACGCAAAATGCAAACCAGCATTTTCCTAAAATAGTCCGGTTCTGCCACCGTATCAAACCCTAAATCAATGTTGTGAATTCATTGATGGTCTTATTTTGGCCTGGAAGTGTCTTTATTGTGAGATACAAGAAATCAAGAGCTTCGTTCCCTAACCATGGTGCTTTTTGATTCTTGCGTCAAAACTCAAAGTCAATGGTTCTAAAAAATTCCAAACATCAGTATGAAAATGTATGAACACTTATAAACAATTTAGAATGTGAGAATTAAGAGTTTGTAATTGAGAAATTTTACCCAACCGGAGTGACTTAGTCTACGTGTTCTAGATGTGTCAAGCTTCGAGAAGGATTGGAATGAGTTCCTGGGAACTTCTGGAACGTGATGGTGCTTTACTTTGAATGATAAAGGCCGAAGATAAGGGTTTGCGTTTACCCTGATTTGTGAAAAGTTTGAGAATTTGGGGTGTGTTCTTGAGGCAACTTGCATGTTTTTTTGTGGTTTGAATGTGATGAGCATTCATAGGACAATGTTAGATCAACAAAAGTTAGACCAAATCTTGACAATTCATGGTGAAAATATTTGCCTTGAAAATTATATGAAACTTGCTATTTGGCCAAGATTTGATTCAAAGAGCTTCACACGATTTTACCAGCTCAAATATATGATTTTTGACTCATGATTTGATCCAAAAATAGATTCATGCACCTCTCATGATTTAATGGAAATTTTATTTGATTTATTCTGATTTAAATTGGAATAAATCATAATAAAATAAATAAAAATCACAAAAAAATATATGAATGGGTTTAAAGGTTCTCTAATGTGTTATGAACATGTTTGGATCTAAAAACTTAGGCCCAATAGCCCAAAATTACAAATTTGCTCAATTGGAGTTCATGCATTTCCTCAAAATTTCCCAACTTGCACAAATTATATCTCACTCAATTTGCATCATATGATGGTGATCTTTGACTTTTTTGAAACCTCAAGATGTCTCCTACAACTTTCATGTTGGTAATTTATCCATTTGAAGATTTTAATATGATGTAAATTGTTTTGACAAAAAGTGTCTTTTTGTTGACTTTTAAAATGACCTGTAATGTTTTGGCTCATATCTCTAAAATGAAGCATTTTTGTCCTTGAGCTTAGAGAGAAAAAGTTGTATATAATTGAATTTCCTTCAAAATGAGCTTTGGATGAGAATTTTATGATGAAGTATGTGAAAGTTATGCTTGGCCATAGTTAAGTTGACTTCTCCTAAAGAAAACCCTAGTTTAGTAACTTTTAACTTTTGATGAATCTTTAGTTTTCGTGATGAATCATGATCAAGCCTTGATTAAATAATTAATGTGACTTTAAAATGTTTACGTTGACCAAAAATATTGAAGTTTGACTTTCAATTGGTCAATGTTGATTTTTGTCCAATATAGTTGATTTTCGATCATCTGGCTAATTGATTGAGAAAACTTGTGCTGCAAGGCTTGAAACATGGCATGAGGATATTATGAAGCATATAAGAAACCATGAAATTTACTTGAAGCATTAAAAGTCCATTTTCCTTTCAGAAAAGTAAAACTCTATTTTTAGTTCACTACTTAGGAGGAGGATTCATCTGATCATTTCTTGAGTAGTCTTGAGTACTTGAGAACCTTAGGAGCATGAGAAGATATCTTGAAACAATTTGTCTTGAAAAATGGGAGGGAAAATATTTGGGTACAACAACACCCATTATGAAACCACCTAATTGGAGTAAACCATTTGAAATAATGTGAGATGCTAGTGACTATGTTGTAGGCGTTGTCTTAGGACAACGAGAAGATAAAAAACTCCATGCGATCTACTATGCAAGTAGAACCTTGGACGGTGCATATATGAACAATGCTATCATAGAGAAAGAACTCCTTGTTGTTGTGTTCTCTTTTCCCATTCCTTTGGAAACAATCAAGCGCAGTGGCAATTTTATTTTGATATGTATAAGTCTAGTCAACCCAATGGCTTAGTCTTAAACAGTTCTACCGCTACAACATGCTTTTTCCTAGACGTCATTGACGAATGCATGAAAGAAATGGAGATAGAACCATCTAAGTACACTGAAGTACTAAAGATTTTCGCACCTCCTAGAAGATAATTGGCGTGAGCCATACCTACATGATAACTTGAGAGAATGTCTAGCACTAACACCTGATCATATGTCAAGCCCAAAGAAACAATCTATAGAACTTAAAACACTGCTCAAAAACCTAAGGTATGAATTCCTAGATACAGAGCTTGAAAGACCAGTAATAGTCAATGCTGACTTGGGACAGATAGAAACTGAAAATTGACTACACGTCCTAAGAAAGTATCCTACAACTATAGGGTATAACATCTCAGATCTAAAAGGAATAAGGCCCTTTATGTGTATGCACCATATTATGTTAGAGTATGATTGTAAAACCTCTAGAGAGCATCAACGAACGATAAATCCCATTATAAGTAATAAGGTCAAAAAGGAGGTTCAAAATTTGTTAGAAGCAAGAATTATATATCTAATATCTGACAGTACTTTAGTTTGCCCATTACATGTCGTACCTAAGAAGGGAGGTGTTACTGTTGTTAGTAATGAAAAATTCGAGACTGTGCATAGACTATAGAAAGCTGAATAAAGCCACCCAGATGGATCATTTCCATCTACCATTTTGACCAAATGCTTGAACAATTGGCTAAACATTCTATCGACGAATGTCATTTGGACTGTGTAATGCTCCCACAACTTTTTAGAGATACATGATGGCTATATTTGCTGATTTTATAGATAACATAATGGAAGTATTTAGAGACTAATTCTCTGTTTGTTGACAAAGTTTTGAAGGATGTCTTTTTAACCTAGAAATGTTATTAGAACAATGTGTTAAAGTTAATTTAGTGCTTAACTGGGAAAAATACCATTTCCTGGTCCGAGAAGGGATTGTACTTAGACATATTGTATTCGATAGAGGAATTGAAGTGGATAAAGAAAAAATAGAAATCATAGAAAATCTTCAACCTCTGAAAACTGTTAGAGTAGTTTGTAGTTTTCTAGGACATACTGTTTTTTATCAGTGATTCATTAAAGATTTCTCTAAGATAATCAAACCACTTATTGATTTGTTGATGAAAGATACTGAATTTATATTTGATGAATATTGTCTAAAAGTGTTTGAACATCTTAAAAATGCTCTTATTATCGCACTTGTAATACGGTGGAAGAATTGAGTTTTTGATTTTATCCAAAAGGAGCGGATAGCTAGAGTCGCCCCCAACTTTTCTTTTATTCAATATAAGGAAAGGGTGAAAATAACATGAAAGACCTTGATAAATTTTGAGTTCGGGTGGTAAGTTATGAAAAGGGAAGGTGTTAGCACCCTTTTCATTCATAGTTATCTACAGGCTCTTAATTGCTTGCTCACTTTTGAAAATTTGCTTTGCGTGTGATTTATTTGAAAATATTTTGAAAAGCCAAAGTACGACTAACTTTGTAATTATTCTTGCATCAGTCCTCCAGAACGCGTACAAATTGTTTGAAAATATTTTATTTGAAAAGTGTGATGTGAAAAAATGTTTATTTCAGAAAAGTGTTGAAAATAAGCGATTAAGAGTTCTTTACCCACTAAAGGTCGATCTTATTCTTTTCCTTCTCATTTACAGACAGTGATATCCGTACCATTAGTTGGTAGGTAGCCCTATTTATTAGATTTGAAAAGATAGGCATAGTGTCATCTAATAGTCATTGAAGGGAACATGTAAGAATACCTTAGCAATTTGTATCAGATGGACTAGATCATTTTCATAGGCAACTTCGAAGGGTCATTGAGGGACTATGATCTTTATTCGTAATGATCTTTTGCTAAAGTATCCCTACTTTCGAGGGAGATGACCATTAATCATAAGGCAATAAGAGAGGGTACCCCAGGGGTGCAGTTGTGAGAAGTGTATTGATTTCAGTTATTTATCTTAAATTAGGGTTTTTCTATGTTTGATTATTAGTCTTACCATACAAACCCTAATTACTAGCAGTCAAATATATACAGAAAATTAAAGGTGTGGAAAGTAAACTTTACGCTATTACAAGGCTTTGGGAGAGATACATAACATAGAAAGATACGAGAAAGTAAATCTATGACTATTACAACCTCGGAGCAGATACATAATAGGAAAAAATGCGGAAAGTAAATCTAACTTATTACAAGAAAATATGCAACATATACAATTGTCTAAGAAAATAAATAGCAAAAAGAAATAAGAAAAAGGTTAGAAAAAGTGTTTGAATGTTTTTTATGTGTTTTAGAAAATAATTTGATGTTAATTAAATAAAAAATTTCAAGAGTTAATTATTAACTAAAAACCTAAACCTAATTTGTTTTGTTTTTAAAAAAGAAATTAAAGTTTTTTAGAAGTTAATAAAAAAATAATTAAGAAAAATAATTAAATTAGGGTTAGTAAATAGGGTTAAGAAAGTAATGAGAAAAAAAATGTTTGGAGTGGGTGTTGAAACCACGCCCCTAGGTTATAAACGTGCCTGCTTTACCACTGAGTCATTGCTGCTTTGGTGTTTAGGAATGGGAATCAATCAAGATATGTTAACCTGCATGTTAATTTGTAAAATAAGAAAAAAATAATGTAAAAGGCCAGGATCAAACCCATGCCCTTCATAATACACACGCGATTGCTTGCCAATTGAGCTATTTTGTTCATTTGTTGTTAGAATACAAACCAACAATTATATAATATGTTGTTCTCCGATCAACTCTTTCACTAAAAACCCTCAAAACCTTAGAATCAAAGCAAATTAAAGACCCTATCCCCCTAAATCAATGGCTAGGAATCATTGATGGTCTTATTTTGTCCTGAAAGTGTCTGTATCGTGTTATACAAGAAATCAAGAGCTTCGTGCCCTAACCATGGTGCTTTTTTATTCTTGCGTCAAAACTCAAAGTCAATGGTTCTAAAACATTCCAAACATCAGTATGAACATGTATAAACACTTATAAACAATTTACAACATGAGAATTAAGAGTTTGTAATTGAGAAAATTTACCCAACTGGAGCGACTTAGTCTGCGTGTTCTAAGATGCGTCAAGCTTCTAGAAGGATTGGAATGAGTTCTTGGGAACTTCAAGAATGTGATGGAATGCTTTGCTTTGATTGATAAAGCCGGAGATAAGGGTTTTCGTTTGCCCTAATTTGTGAAAATTTTGAGAATTTGGTGTGTGTTCTTGAGGCAGCATGCATGTTTTTTTGTGGTCTGAATGTGATGAGCATTTATAGGACAATGTTAGATCAACAAAAGTTGGACCAAATCTTGACAATTCATGGTGAAAATATTTGACTTGAAAATTATATGAAACTTTCTATTTTGGCAAAGATTTGATTCAAAGAGCTTCACGCGGTTTTACCAGCTCAAATTTATGATTTTTGACTCATGATTTGATCTAAAAATAGACCTCTCATGATTTAATGGATATTTTATTTGATTTATTTAGATTTAAATTGGAATAAATCATAATAAAATAAATAAAAATTACAAAAAATATATGAATTGGTTTAAAGGTTCTCTAATGTGTTGTGAACACGTTTGGATCTAAAAACTTTGGCCCAATAGCCCAAAATTTCAAATTCGCTCAATTTGGAGTTCATGCATTTCCTCAAAATTGCCCAACTTGTACAAATCATATCTCACACAATTTGCATCATATGAGGGTGATCATTTACTTTATGGAAACTTCAAGATGACTCCTACAACTTTCATGTTGGTAATTTATCCATTTGAAGATTTTAATATGATGTAAATTGCTTTGACAAAAAGTGTCTTTTTGTTGACTTTTAAAATGACCTGTAATGTTTTGGCTCATATCTCTAAAATGAAGCATTTTTGTCCTTGAGCTTAGAGAGAAAAAGTTGTATATAATTGAATTTCCTTCAAAATGGGCTTTGGTTGTGAAGTTTATGATGACGTATGTGAATGTTATGCTTGGCCATAGTTCAGTTGACTTCTCCTAAAGAAAACCCTAATTTAGTAACTTTTGACTTTTGATGAATCTTGAGTTTTCATGATGAATCATGATCAAGCCTTGATCAAATAATTAAAGTAACTTCAAAATGTTGATGTTGACCAAAAATCTTGAAGTTAGACTATCAATTGGTCAAAGTTGATTTTTTGTTCAATATAGTTGATTTTCGATCATTTGGCTAATTGAATGAGCAAACTTGTGCTGCAAGGCTTGAAACTTGGCATGAGGATATTTTGAAGCATATAAGAAACCATGAAATTTACTTGAAGCATTAAAAGTCCAATTTCCTTTCCGAAAAGTAAAACTTTATTTTTAGGCCACTAGTTAGGAGGAGGATTCATTTGATCATTTCTTGAGTAGTCTTGAGTACTTGAGAACTTTAGGAGCATGAGAAGATATCTTGAAACAATTTGTCTTGAAAAATTGGAAGGAAAATTTTGGGGTACAACAACACCCATTATGCAACCACCTGATTGGAGTAAACCATTTGAAATAATGTGAGATGCTAGTGACTATGTTGTAGGCGTTGTCTTAGGATAACGAGAAGATAAAAAACTCTGTGCGATCTACTATGCAAGTAGAACCTTGGACGGTGCATATATAAACTATTCTATCATATAGAAATAACTCCTTGTTATTATGTTCTCTTTAGAAAAGTTTCGCTCTTATTTAGTAGGGGTCAAAATAATTGCTATAATGATCAAGCTGCAATTAGGTACTTCTTGAATAAGAAGGACGCTAAGCCCATACTTTTAAGATAGATTCTGCTATTGCATGAATTTGATTTAGAAATCAAAGACAAGAAAGGTACTGAAAAATGTAGTGGCAGATCATCTCTCTAGAATCGAGTACTTAGAACCCGAACAAGTCCCCACCAATGATGGTTTTCCTTACATCCGACTTGTAGCCCAATTAGAAGATGATAGTCAAACAAGTGAATGCTCTCTAATTTATCATGAAGCTGAGACTAATGAAGTATTGGAGTCAATTTGCATCAAAACCACTCTGCCATGTTATGCTGACTTCATTAACTACCTAGAAGCTAGGGTACTCACGCCAGACATAACATACTAGTAAAAGAAGAAATTCTTCCATGATCTTAAACACTATTATTGGGGTGAGCCCCTATTTTTAAAAAGAGGAGCATATGGTATTTTCTTTAGATGTGTCCCCTAATCAGAAGTAAATGATATCATATCTCATTGCCATTCTGCACCTTATGGAGGGAATGCGAGCACTTCAAAGGCTTGTGTAAAAATATTGCGATCTGGCCTCTTTTGGCCGACTCTATGGAAATATGTCCATTCTGCGGTTATAAATTGTGAACGGAACCAACACACTGGCAATATCTCTAGAAGGGACGAGATGCCACAAAAGGTATGTTAGAAGTAAAGGTCTTTGATGTATGGGGAATGGATTTCGTAGGGCCATTCCCATCTTATTTTGGAAATAAATACATACTCGTTGGAGTTGATTATGTATCTAAGTGGATCGAGGCGGTAGCTTCTCCTACAAATGATGCACGAGTAGTCATCAAACTCTTCAAGAATATAATTTTTCCTAGATTTGGTGTACCAACGATTGTCATTAGTGATAGTGGATCACATTTCATTTCTAAACTTCTTGATAAACTATTATTCAAATATGGATTATGTTGTCGAGTAGAAACACCTTATCTTCCTCAAACAAGTGGGCAAGTTGAGGTTTCTAATACATAAATTAAGCAAATCTTGGAGAAAAACATTGCGACTTCTAGATAAGACTGGTCTATAAAACCTGATGAAGCTTTGTGGGCTTATATGACAACTTACAACACTCCGAAAGGAACCACTCCATTCAAACTAGTTTATGGAAAATCATGTCACCTTCCTGTAGAGCTAGAACATAAATCCTATTGGGCCATTAAAAGTCGAAACATGAATTACATGGCAGCAAGTGAGAGAAGAATTATAGATGTCCGTGAAATAGAATAACTTAGACTAGATGCCAATGAAAATGCCCAAATCTACAAGGAAAGAACAAAGAGATGGTATGATAAAAGGATAACGAGGCGGAAATTTAATGAGGGTGACATATTTTTAATCTTTAATTCACGACTTAAACTGTTTTTGGGCAAACTTCATTATAGATGGCCTGGTCCTTTCGAGGTTGCGAGAGTTTTCCAAAGCAGAGCAATAGAAATAAGAGGAAAATCTAATGATACTTTTATTGTGAACGGGCAGCGACTTAAGAATTACCATAGTGTAGAAAACAAAGATTTTTGCACGAGTTTTAAACTAGAAGAGCCTCCCGCTCTTCCATCCGATTAACCACTTTCAAAACTTATGTCAAGCCCTAACATTAAACAAGGAATTGCATGGAAACTTCCCACAATTTTTAAATATATATTCTATTACTACTTATTTTACTATTGCTAGTTCCTATCTTTTATTTTTCTTTCTTTTTTTCTTTTTCCTCTGTTATGCTATTTTACCCTATTAAAATTATATTACCATGTTATTTTTCATGTACTTCATTTATTTTATTTTCTTTTCATTTTTATGTACATCTATTATTATTATTATTATTAGATCATAACTTCCATAAGCGGTGTTAACTAATTCATAGCACAATCTTGTCTAATTTTAGGCTAGTTTACCTTAAGATAGCTTATCATCACCGTAGGAGAATGGAGAAAATTGATGACATGGAGATTGTTTTTAGGAACGAAGCCCAGAGGCACCATTTTGACATTTTAGCTCAGAGGGAGATGACATTGCCTATTTACCCTGACAAACTCACTTTGACCGCCTTAGGCCTTTGTGACAGTGTGATGTACTTGCTTAACCAGATTGGTTGTGATAATTTTGCTGTGAGCAAGAGGTACACCCCTCGCAATGGTCTCACCCTCAAGTTTCTGAGTTCCTTGTATTATGATCCTAACCAAGGTTTTGGATTTGGCTGAGGCTTAGCTACCTTTAGATTGTTTGGATTGAAACACAGTTTCACTCACCATGAGATGGGCGACCTTTTAGTTTTTCAAACGGTATTGATGCATATAACATGACACCTGCCGATGCTTTCACCCAGTTTGACCTTGACTACTTTTAAGGACAAATACCTGGAAACTATCATCTTGAGCCTCACACCATGTTTTCTGAGAATATCCACAACCCTGCTATACGGTATTTCCATAAGATATTATCCCATACACTATTTGATAAGGAATAAAACATCACCTCTATTTCCAAAGGTGAATTGTTTATCATGTACTATGCCTCCCAAGGTAGGTCAGTGAACCTTGTTGCCTTTATGTTTGCCAACCTTGACAAGCTTGCTCGAGAGACCCATGGCACCATTTCTATAGGAGGTCATGTCACTATGAACATTGATGCGATTGGTTTAAAATACAAGCTTAACCGTACTAATGCTTTTGGAGGTATCCGACCCTTGAACCTTCAATTTTTATTTAATAGAGACATGATTTCTAATTTAGGGTGTGTATTATTTGAGTTCTTGATTGATAATAAGGTGGTCCTGAACTTTACACTGCCAAACCATGAGAAAACAAATGTTCATAATCGGGACAATTGGGTTTACATCTTAGAAGATTAAAGTGAATCACCTACTCCACCTGACATTCCTCATCCCTACATAATCCTGGAGGCTGACCAATTCAACCCTCCTATTGATTTTGCTACTACTATCCTTTCTCCTTAAACTAAAGTTGAGTACCTTAGAGGAGAGGCTACCTCTCTGCGAGTAGATTACCTTGGCTTCATGGACATTATGGCCTAGCAGTTTGATAGTGTGTTTCAGCATATCTATTCTCTGAGGCGCGGTGATGGAACCGACGCTCCACACCATAATGGCTAGCTATAGTATTTAGACTTCTATTGTTTTTATTTTCGAAAGGTTTTTCTATATTTTCCTTTATGTATTTATAATTACACTCGGTTTTTCATTTCGTGTTTGTATTTTCTTGAAAAAAATTTGTTTTAATTCCTTCAATTAATGCAATTTTGAATTCTGTTGTTTGTCTATAATTCTCTTTTATTTAATCATCATAATATTGCATTTCCATCGCACCGTATTACATCTGGGATGAAAATTACTGCAACAGTGGCCTTAGGATACTAGTAGTCCTTTTTCTCCACTGTCTGCACTTAATTTTCTATATTCTACATTTTTAACACTAATGGCGTTCACTGTTGACCTTATTACTTTGAAATTTTAATGTTAACACATTCGCCATCTTCCTAATGGTGTTCGCCATGGCAGTAAAACAACCTATAACGCCCTTTTGCATTACTGTTTGCGCGTCTTCCAACGAGTGTTCCTTTTCAAAAATCATTTGGTCTCTCTCATAGCCTCCCACATTACACCTCTTCATTCCCATATATTTCTATCATAATCCCTAACCATTAACATTCTCTCATTCTCTATAAATTATCAAAAATCCTTCTTTCTTTTCCACCATCATTTCTCTTCATCTCTTGCATCACTTCATAATATTCTGCATTTTCTTCCTTTTTCTTATCCCAATTTTATCATGTCTTCAAGAGAGATTGACTACATGGGTATCGAATTCCCTGGAGGAATCGATGGGGAGAATCAAAGAACTAGTTTCCACAAGTTTATTAAGAGAAAAGTTCTACCCACTAGGTACCATGATAACGCTGCCCTACACGCTCTAGGCCTATTTGACAGCGTCAATTGGATAATTAAGAACCTAGGTATGTATCACTTCAACTCCATGACAAATATGACTTAACCTAGGATCACTTGTGAATTCCTAAGTTCTTTTAGGTATGTCTACCCGTTAGGAAGTCCATGTACCCAAGGCATTATCACCTTTAGAATGTTCGGCCAGAACTACGCCTATAGCCAAGATCAGATGGCTAATATTTTTCAGTTTCCTCATGGAGATGGTTTTGCTTCTGAAGCGCCTCTTAAGAGTGATTGGAAATCTGAAGTATTTAGTTTCTGGAACTAACTATTCGGTAAAACCACAACCTTATGGGAAGGCCTTGGGGCTACTTTTATCCATAACCCGGCCATTAGGTGCTTGCACCATATTTTAACTAACACAATTTTTGGTCGGGAAAACACAACAAATGTGAATTCTAAAGAGCTATTTCTTATCCAGTGTGCCTTTCTGTCATCCAATTTTCATCCTGTTAAGGATAGAGTAGGACTTCCTATTTGTGTTAGAGGGTTGATCACAACTATAGCTCTTGCATTAAACTTAAGTTCCAATTTGGACGCACTTCAGATTCACTTACACCATTTGCGAATTTGACCTATTGCCATAACATGCGCCTTTATAAGAACAAACCTCATGGAAAGTACTTACTTATGGTTAATAGTCGACAGGTTAACATCACTTTGCCTTCTGTTGAGTGCACAAATGTTTGAGATAGAGTTAATTGGCTCTATGATGTTACCACCCATACACATGCTACTAATGTTAGGTCTGATCCCATGGAGCAAGATGCTCCTAGTACTAGTACATGTGCACATACATCACATGCTTTTACTGACTCTTTTGCAGGTACCTCAGTCAGACAGCACTCCTAGGCGAAGTATGATTACACTGTTATGAGAAAAACCCTTGATGATATCCTGATCGAGCTGCAACATCAAAATTATATTGATGTGGAGTTTGATGTTATCCTTAGGAGTATATAGAGTTAGTAGGAGGAGATGCTGGTCACCATTGATGAGTTTTGAGGCCACCAGCTCGACCATACCAACAAAAATGAACATAACATGGGTGACCTACTTGAGGAAATAGAGGGTTTGCGCATGACTATGGCAGATGTGGTTAAGCTCATGTGCGATATCCCTAATCCTAAAGGAGGTGGAGGTTATCATGGACGACATAAAGGTCATGGTTATTATAATTGAGATCTCTACCAGGTTCTATCTACTCCTTCAATTTTCTGTTATTTTGTTCTTATTTTTCAAGTCATATGCACAATTGAGTCTTATTATATGTCACTTTGTCCTTTTGTTTGAAAACTCCCTTAGATTCTACCCTAATTGAAATGTTTTTATTATTTGCTTTGATTCAATGGCATGACACTCTGATTGCATATGTTATTTTTAGGCTATGTTATTTAGACTTGGGAAAGTTTTGCTAATATCTACACCTTCCTAACACCCTTGACTCCCTAAATATAAAATATCGATTTGAATTATTATTATGCCTAGACCAGCACTCTCAGTTTTTAAGGTAGCTTCTTAAGTAGTTTATACTAGCAGTCAGCACCATCTAAGCACAAACTACGTAGGAAACCGATGAAAATAAGTGAATGATCCTAAAATTAATTAATTGCAATAGCCTGTTGTTGGAAGGTCCTTTGGTTTCTGGTATTGTACTTGGTAGGGGGGACTAAGGTGTGATCCCCCGCGACTACAACTTGGGTAAATAAAGAAGGTTATACCACACAATCACCAGAGCCTGCGTAAAAGCAATAAAAATAAATTTCCCCTTGTAATTGGTCCTTTAGTCTCTGGTATTGGGCTTGGTAGGGGGAACTACAATCTGATCTCCCACAATTGCATTGGGTTATAAAGTGTGTGCTGCATTTTTCTACCAGAACCCCATGCTAAGTTGATCATAATCACTGTAGCCGTAGAAATGTTGAGACTAATCCATTGGATTGAATTAACTCACACAGATCAAAATAAAAATCGCCACCATACTTTATTGTTTCCAAAGGAAATGGGAAAAGAGCGAATAAACCCAAAACGAGAGGGGATGGAATATAGGTACGGGGGTTGGTTATGCAAAGAGAAGGTATTAACACCCTAAATATCTATAATAATCTGCAGGAACCTCTTTGAAAATCTATGTATTTTTGCTATAAAAAGTGTATACAAAAATAGATGGTGGAGATAAGAAAAGAAGTGGTTTTTTTTACAATTTTGCACTCGCCGCAGTTGTGAACCTTTAGTGCCTACGTACCACCTTCCGTGCAATAGGGGATCAGGGTACTCATAGTTCACCTTTAAAAAAATTTAAAATAAGAGACAACGTCGTCATATCTGAGTGGAGACATACTTACTACCCACGATTATGAGAATGGAGAATTTGCATCATCTCAAAGTGGAGGATATAGCTTGGATTTTAAAATAAACAAAGCCTCACTCAACACCCAAGTGGATATTATCTTACTTTACTACTTATCGTAAAAGTATAATATATCGCATCACTACAAGAATCGACAAGAGTCTAATCTTTTGAGAAAAAGTTTTAAAGTAAAAAGCCAAAGTGGAAAAATGGTTTGAATGAGGTTAATTGACTTTTAGTCTTGAGAAAGATGCCAAAGTATGGTTAAGTCGATTAAAGTTTGACTAAGAAAAGATTTTTTTGAAAAAGCATGGACCTAAGTCCAAGTTTATTATGAAAGTAGTTCAAGTTAGAAAACAAGAAGAACTTTGAAAAGGAGGGAGAATACTTTTGAAATTAAAGAAGAGGGGAGGAGATGAAAGGACTATCCTAAAGCATAAGGTAAAACCCAAGGAAAAGAGCGGTCTAACAAACAAGAAGCCAACAATTGACATATAAAGTTAATGTAGAATTCCAATCCTTTGGACTGAAACCAAGCAAGCAAAAATATTAAACCTTTGAGGAATACTAGGCTTCATATGAGTTAAGTCTTATCGAAAATTGGACAGAGTAACAAATGTGTACAGAGGAATTATCAATCACAGAAAAAGAATATAATTAGAATAACCTGCACATGATGAAAATCAACCCAATGTCTTGGGGTAAACCCCAAAAATTTCAGACAAAATAAAAATAGAGTCACAAGGTCCCAAAGTATCAAGGATACTAATCCTAAGTCCGAGAGATCCACAACTCCATAATGCCAAGGATAGTATCCAAATAGTCCAAGTAACCTTAAGGTTTTTAATGTTCAAGTTGATTATTAAGTGTCTTCAAAAAAGAAAATGAAAGCTGAAATGAGCAAAGATAAAATAACATAAAAAATAAATGCTCAAGTGAGCAAAGATAAAATGACATAAAGATATATGCTCAAGTGAGCAAAGATAAAAAATAGCATGAAATGTAAATGCTAAAATAAATTATACATAAAAATAAAGGCGTAAAATAAATGCATAAAGTAAAAGCACAAAGTAAAATTAATTGTTAGTAAATTAGAAGTTAGAAGTTAGTTGAATGACCATCTTGAAGCTGGCTTTTGAAAACTCATTAGAAGATTGATAAAATTAAAACCTCTCAACAACAAGTATCAATTTTCTTTTTGTCAAGTATATCATTCATTTCAAATGCCCAAAACAACAACATATGATCAACGATGTTCAACTGATTCACTTAGACCAAAGTTCATGAAGTTCATTAGAGGATTGATAGAATCAAAGCCTCCTAACAATGCACTTAAAAGTTAATGGATCAAAGGTTTCAAATTAAACATACTTGGGCTTTCAAACATAGGTTTAGGCCACGAATGATCATTTTTTGAATAGGGACAAATTTAACGCTATGTTAAGCAATCGTAAAGTCATACCTATTTTGAGGCTGGTTAATAGCAATCTATGCACCAACATATTAGAGAAATGATATGTAGATAATTCTCCAAAAACGTGTAGCACAAGTAAAAACAAGAAAGGGATAAGATAAAGAGGGAGGGGATGTATCAGATGAAATTTAAAGTTTTAAATATCATCAACATCATTCATCAATTTTGATGGATTTGGCTTTTCAACTTAGCAACATCCAAGATCCAATGAGGTTGAGGAACATGTCCCAAAATAACAACCAAATCAGGACCAAACAAAAATAATAAAAATAAATTTAATAAAATAATATTTAAATGATTAATAAAATGGAAATAATTGGTAAAATACACAAAATATGTTGAAACAACAAACAAAAATTCTAAAAAAAAATATCAAAAGTAAAAAATGAGTAAATAAGTGTTGACCAAAATTTTGAGAATTTTTTAAAGTCAGAAATTATTTTTAAAATAAAAAAAAAAGCAAAACAAGCCAATTTTTTTTTTGAAAAATAGTAAAATAAAAAATAAAAATTAAATGAACTCACCGATATTTGTCAAGAGGTCATTTGATCCTTCCATAATTTTTCCAGAATTCAAAAAATAAAGAAAAGTATTTTTTTTAACAATTAAAACAAGTCAAATAAAGTTAAAAATCATAAATATAACAAATCACAAAATAAAATTGTGAAAAAGTAAAAATCAGAAAGAGTAAAATCAAAAGTATTTTTGATCATTTTAGAAGTTGAAATGATTTTTTTATGATTTTTTGAAGTTTAAAAAAATTTAATATAATAAATCAGAAGAAAAAAATAAAACTAAAATAAAGTGGACCATCTGATCAATAGCAAACGCGTTAGTAAGCATATATGAGGGACATGGCGTGTTGTGCATGTTATGGACCTTATTGAAAAACACATAGAATCATTAAAACACAAGCCAAAAATTAAAACAAATGTCACGCAGTCATTGGTTGAAGAATGACACATAGGTCATCTTCAACCTCCAGACCTCTGTGCGTTAGGTTTTTATGAGATTCTTCAAATGGAATCATTAGAAGCTTAAATCATTATTATTGGATTAGTCTCTTCCCGACGATCCTAACATCACCCTTGCAAAACATTTCTTTACACCATAGCTCAGTCGATTTGGAAAAAACCAGAAGAAAAATTTAAAACAAGTTTTGAAATTAAATGCTCAACTCCCCATGAAATCAAAAACCAGAAGAAGCATAAGCTTCAGAGAATAAGAGGCTATAACTTAGTAACTTATTTGAAGTAAAATGGTAGAGAATTCTACCTAAAAGAAGTAAGAGAAATTTACCCTGAAACTGGATTTGGATAGCTCGATTCAATGGATGATTTGGCTTGTTTTTGATGTGGTTAGCTATATATAAGTTCAATGAAGGTGAAGAGCTCAAGAATTTATAACTTTAAGTGCTTTAAAATCGAATTCGAAGTTGCAAAATGGAGAGGTGTGAAGGAAGTTTGACAGAGGTTTTTTGGCTCTCTAAAGCTTTTCCAATGATTGAAACATCATCCTCTATTTATAGGGAAGTTAATGATGATTAGAAATGATAGGAATTGTGAGCAAATCCTGCAAACTAAGTCATGTACCATCATGCCAAACGTGTGACTCGAAATGCATCAAAACAACCTCATACCAAGTGAAATTCTTATCAAAACGCATATGGGAAATTAGTTAAACATGTTTAGAAACTAAACTTTGAGTAATTTGAACTGTAATCCAAGTTTACTCATGGTAAAAATTTTGACTCGAGGCAAAAACAGATTCCATTGAGCGAACTTCAAAAATGCATAGCTCACTACTCAGGGACCTTTATCGGATGATTCTTGAAGCATTTGAAAGATGAGGTTACAAACTTTATGATGTGCCTAGAAAGAATCCTTTTGGATGATTGAGCTGGAATTTATGTCCTCCTGAAATCGTGAAAAACAAACTGATTTTTGTACTTAGAGAAATTTCTAAGTATGGGACCTTAAAATGACCTATAATGTTCTTTAAAATTACACGACCTTCCACTCAAAATTTGATCTTGATATATGAAGATGACATGAAGTAGACCTATTGAATTGAATTTTGGAATCAAGATAACTCAAAAATCATAAAAACTGAAAGAGTTATTTTCTTTGGAAGATGATGAACAAATTTTGGAAAATTCACAAAAGACCTATAATCTTTTCGATTTTCCAACCACTTTCCAAGCATTTTCAAGTCTTGCACATTGAAACAAAGTTGTAGTAGACATCCCAAATATTATTATGGAAAAATAATAGGCTCAAAGAGATAAAAATTGACAAAGTTATGATCCTTTGAAGTCAAACCCAAAGATTTAAAGGCTTTTCAAAGAGACTTGTAAGCTTTCTCAACCATTAGTGATCTTCCATTAAAAATAAGCCTTAGATCTACGAATAGAACTTGTTAAGGACCTTTTAAATACAATAATGGATTTGTATTCAATCAAAAATATTAAAAAATGAGAAAGATATGTTCCTTAGATGTCAACAAACACTAGTTTAGAAAGTGTCAAAATGACTTGAAACCCATTTCAACTTTTGATTATTTTTCTTGCACAATTGGATCTTGTCATGTGAAGAGAGTTTGTTTTAGATGATGATAAGAATCAATAGAAAAAATAACCAACTCAAAATTTTGAAAATTGAGAGAGTTATTTACATGTGATTGATGAATCAAGTATCTGCTCAATTAGGTCAAACTTGCTGAACCAACCTTGAATCCTTTGAACTTTCTTGTCAAAATAAAGCATGATGAATCATAATAGGCCTTGAGATGATGTTGTATTTAAGAACACTCAAAGATGGAGCTTAAGTCTCAATGAAACATGTTGAAGAAGGAATGGAAATAAACACATGAACCTATGATTTTCTTGATGAGTTCCACCATAAACTTTGAGGAAAGCTTGACCTAAATAAAGTAAGAAAACTATTTTAAACCAAAACTCTTTGGTGTCATAGACATAGCCTTGAAGCTTTAAATATTTAAATCCATTGAAAAACCATTTCACTGAGGACCACCCTAAACCCTAGGTTAGATGGTGAGATGAATGCAATTGTGTCATCACCTACAATATGAACATTCAAAGAGACATATATACATATTTTAATGTTAGTTAAAATAAAACATGTACACGATACACAATTAAAGGTTCTTGGTGATCCCTCAAGAGTAAACATAACTATAGGATGAAATAGAAATGGAGAACCAACCCTAATGTGTGATCTTGATGTATTGATAATATGCGATGATGAGGGATCTTAGGGGAAAAATTGGGGTATAACAATCAATAACAAGTTCTTCTACTATGTGTGTGAAAGGATAACACGCTTAATTTTATTGCACTAGAATGAAAAAGAGATGAAAAAGAACAAAAGATTATAGGTCGAGTCATAATGATGTGATCCGGATTGGTATTGCATAGGGGGAGTCTTTGTTCGCAAATGTGGATTTGTGTCACTATGGTGTCCTTGTTTTCAATTTCAAGTACCTATCCACTTAGCTATAGCTTAGTAATTCCCCTGCCTTCTTTGAGTTTCTTAATGCTTATGTTTCAGACAGTGCACTTATCTTTTTTTCTTTGAATTAGGAGTTTGCTCGAGGATGAGCAAAAGTCTTAGTATGAAGGAGTTTGATAACGAGAAATCGTATTAAGTATTTAAGCTCATTGCATATTTTTTGTCTGCATTTTATTTTGTTTACTCGCATTTTAATCTCTTTTTGTTGTTTTGCAGTTTCTTGGATGATCAGTCGTGAATTGGAGCTACATCAGAGAAAGAACGGAAAAAAGAGATAAAATTCAAAAAACATGCCAATTTCTGTCTCTCATCTTGATATGGAGTTCGCCATAGGGAGATGGAATTCTCCATTATCCCCCCTTCCATATAATTATTCAGTTGAAGCAATGTCGATCAACATAGCCCCAACGGTGATCATCATTTAGTCACAGTGAAATTTTTCTGTTTTTGACCAAGCAGTTAACTACAGTTTTAGAATTTTGAATCTTCCCTCCTGTTTAACCATGCCCATAAACAATTGGAGGGTCCTTTCCTCTATATATAGGGCCTCTTAGTTAGTTTCTGGTATCCAAGTTTTCACACGGAAGCTTTGTCAATTTAATTTTAAGCACAAAAATTACTTGTAAAAGTGACTATAACTCACATTGAAGGATTGTCACACTCTTTTTATTTTTCTATTATCATTTGTACTCTTGCATTAAAACAAGCCTTATGGAATTTTAATTACAGTTCCATTTATGTTTCGCTTACAGGTTTTCATTCTTATAGTTCTTATTTATATCTGTTTTTCAAATTAATAGTATTGTTCTTAAACTATTTTTGTTATTGAAAATTAGGCTCAACATGCTTGCATCTATTTCTATAACACATGATATGTTAGATTTAGGATTTATAATGCTTGGCTAAATTTATCTGAGACTGTTGTATGAGGATCGTCGTTACCAATGGGACCCTGTAGAAAGCATATGTGTGATAATTCCGGTCTTACTTTATTTTGGTTTATGTTTATAATTTTGAAAGTTTATCATTTGTCATGAGAATGAGATATATAACAAAGTGCAACCAATAGAGCGAGAGTTTGAGGTACACACTAGATAGTAAAATCTAAGCATCAATCCTAAAAACAACGAGAGCGCTTTAGGCATCGTTTAAGTTTTATCGATTTCCAAAACACGCTTTTTAATTATCGAGCGAGCGAGAGAAATATCTTGGGGTGATTTGGAACGGCTCTTTTCAATAGAGCGAGAGTGTGAGACAAAGTCTTTAAATCAATATTTCCTACAAAATCGAGTTATGGTTGTAATTAGTACCTTTATTCTACAAGTCCTTTAGGCAAGCGAAATCCATACTCCGGACTCATTTTATCAGTATTTCTAACCTTAAGCAATTTCACTTCCTACTCTCGTTCTTAATATTTCAAATCCTTATAGCCTTATCTGTGCATTGCAACATATATAACATTAGTTTTATTATTAGTCTTTGTGGGTTCAATAATCTCTTAAAACTACGCGATAGACTGTGCACATGCAGTTAGACATTTTGACAGATATATAAAGTCGTGATCAAAGACACTTAAATAAGGGAGATTGTTATACCTCAATTTTCCCCCTAAGATCTCTCATTATCTCATATTATAAATACATCAAGGTCACAAATTAGGGTTGGTTTTCCCTTTCTATTTCATCCTATCTTTAAGTTTTCTCTTGAGGGATCACCAAACACCTTGAATTGTGTTTCTTGAACATGTGTTTTTTAATATATATATATATATATATATATATATATATATATATATATATATATATATATATATATATATATATATATATATATATATATATATATATATATATATATATATATATATATATATATGTGTGTGTGTGTGTGTGTGTGTGTGTGTGTGTGTGTGTGTGTGTGTGTGTGTGTGTGTGTGTGTTTCTTTGAATGTACATATTGTAGGTGATGACACAATTGTATCCATCTCACCATCTAACCTAGGGTTTTAAGGGATGATCCTTAGTCAAATGGTTCTTCAATGGATTGAAAGAGCTTAAGCTTCAAGGCTATGTCTATGATATCAATTTTTTTTGGTTCAAAGATCTCTCTTACCTTATTTAGAACAAGTTTTCCTCAAGGTTGGTGGTTCTATTCATCAAGAAGGTCCATATGTTCATGTGTTTATTTCCATGCCTTCTTCCATAAATTTCATTGAGATTCAAGCTCCACCTTTGAGTTTTCTTCAAGACAATATCATTTTAAGGTCTAATGTTATCCACCATACTCTATTTTGCAAATAAAGTTCAAAATATTCAAGGTTGATTCAACAAGTTTGACCTAATTGAGCAAGTGCTTGATTCAGTGATCACAAGTACATAACTATCTCAATTTTTAACATTTTGAGTTGTTTTTTTTTGCTACGGACTCTTATCATCATATATAACAACTCCTCTTCACATGATAAGATCCAATTGTGTAAGGAAATTCATTAAAAGTTGAAAGGGGTTATAGGTTATTTTGACACTCTCTAAGCTAGGGTTTGCTGACTTCCAGAGACAATATCTTGCTCAAATTTTATGATTTTTAAGTTATTCCAAAGTCATGATTATCTTCAAAGAGTCCTTAATATCTTATCTTCAAGTATCAAAGGCTAATTTGGCATGATGGACCATTTAAGTTTGAGGAAGATTACAAGTCCCTTTGAAATGCCTTTGAATCAAAGGGCTTGACTTCAAATAATTATAACTTGATCATCTCTTATCTCCTTGAGATCATTATTTTTCTACAATAACCTTTGGGATGTCTACTACAATTTTGTTTTAATATGAAATATTTGAAAAAGCCTGGAAAGTTGATTAAGAATTGAAAAGATTATAAGTCTTTTGTGAATTTCCCCAAAATTGTTCATCATCTTCCAAAGACTATAACTCTTTCAATTTTTATGATTTTTGAGTGATCTCAATTTACAATTCAATTCAAGAGGTCTACTTTATTTCATCTTAAAGGATCAAGAGCTAATTTTGAATGGAGGGACATGTAACTTTGAAGAATATTATAGGTCATTTTGAAGCTTAACACTTAGAAATATTTCTATGTGCAAAATCTGTGAGTTTTTCTTGATTTCAAAGTTGAATAACTTTTTGCTCAAACATCCAAATGAATACTTTAAAAGCACATTGTCGAGATTGATCATTCAGATTTCCAAAGAATCCAAGATTGCACCATAAAGGTCCGTGAGTTACTTGTACCCTGGCTACAAAGTCAGTATCTTGAAACTGAAGTTTTCTCTCAAAGTCAGGATTTGATTTCATTAATGTGGCTTCTAAACACCAATTTTGTGCGTGTTTTCCACTTAAACATGTTTAACAAAACTGTTAAGGTTGGATTAAAGGTTGAAACACAAGAATTATTTAAGTTTTGATGAGTTAGAAGTCACACTTTTGGCATGCTCAGGGTGCACACGAGATCATCTAATTCCTTATCATTCACCCTCCCTCAGCATTGCATCATATTCTGCTATAAATAGATACCTCCTCTACTTCATTTTACAAGCTTTAGAGAGCCATAAAACCTATGTTAAACTTCCTCCACACGTTCCAATTCTGAAACTTCGAATTTAATTTTAGAGCACTTCCCGTTTTAAACTCTTGAGCTCTTCACCTTCATTGAACTTCTACGAAGCTAACAACATCAAAAACAAGTCAAATCATCCATTGAATCAAGCTATCCAAGTCCAGTTTTAGAGAAAAATTCTCTTACTTCGTTCAGGTGAAATTCTCTATCATTTTGCTTTAAATAAGTTACTAAGATGCAGTCTTTTCTTCTCTGAAGCTCGTGCTTCTTCTGGTTTGTGATTTCATGGAGAATTAAGCATTTAATTTCAAAACTCATTTTCACTTTCTCTTCTAGTTTTTTCAAAATCGAGTGAGCTACAGGTTATATAAATTTTTCTTGATGAGACGAATTCAATGATACCGCTGTGAGATTTTAACGTTTCCGTTTGAAGAATCTCACAAAATCTCAATTCGCAAGTGACTAGAGGTTAAGGACTACCTACGTTTCGTTCTTCCACCAATGAACCTTGGCCAATTGTTTTAATTTGATTGGCTTGACTATTTTGTGTTACAAACGCACACATTGACTCTATCTCACTGTGTCCACACCTTTGGTTCGTTCAGATTGCCAGTATGTTTTAAAATACCTTTAGATAACACGCTCCACATTTTTTCTTGTTTTATATTTTATTTTTTTTAAACTAATGATCAGGTGTAAAATTCAGGGATGACCATAACATGCACAACGTGTCAGATCCATCAGATCTGCTTACTAATGCGTTTTGACAATGTCAAGTGGTCCAGGTTTTGTAGTTTGTTATTTTATTTTCTAATTTTTATTTTACTTGTTTTAAACTTTAAAAGTTCCCAAAAAAATTCATTTCAACTTCTAAACTTGTGAAAAAAATATAAAAATACTTTTGATTTTTCTATTTCTGACTTTTATTTTTTCACAGTTTTATTTTGTGATTTGGTATTTTTTATGATTTTTCACTTTATTTGACTTGTTTTAATTCTTTAAAAAAACTTTTCTTGATTTTAATATTTTGAAAAAATTATGGAACGATCCAATGACCTCTTGGTAAATATTGGTGAGCTCATTTTATTTTATATTTTTTATTTTACTTGTTGACTCATGTTTGACTTCTGATATTTTTTTAGGACTTTTATTTGGTGTTTTAATACATGTTGTGTATTTTACAAATTATTTCCTTTTTAAATCATTTAAATTTGGTTTTTATATTAAATATTTTTTATTGGTCCTAATTTGGAGACACTTGAGTTTTATTTTAGGACAAGTTCCTCAACCTCATTAGATCTTGGGTGTTGATAGGTTGAAAAACCAAATCCACCAAAATGGATGAATGATGTTGATGATATTTGAAACCCTAATTTCATCTGATGCATTGGTTATACTATCATTCCCCTCCCTCTTCATCTTATCCATTTCTTGTTTCTACTTGTGCTACATGTTTTTGGAGAATGATCTATATATCATTTCCCTAACATGTGTAGTACATAGATTGTTATTAACCGACATCAAAATAGGTGTGACTTCTACATAAGTCCACTTACGATTTCTTAACATAGCGCTAAATTTGTCCTGATTCAAAAAAAGATCACTAGTGGCCCAAACCCATGTGTGCAAGCCCAAGTATGTTTAATTTGAAACCTTTGATCCAATAACTATGAAGTTCATTGTTAGGAGGCTTTGATTATCTCAATCCTCTAATGAATTTCATGAATTCTGGTCTAAGTAAATCATTTGAATATCGTTGATCATATGTGTTGCCTTGAGTACTTGAAGTAAATGATATACTTGACAAAGAGAAAATGAAACTTGTTGTTGAGAAGCTTTGATTTTATCAATCTTCTAATGAGTTTTCAAAAGCAAACTTCAAGATGGTCATTCAACTAACCTTTTAACTTCTAATTCACTAACAATTAACTTTACTTTATGCCTTTATTTTGTGCCTTTACTTTTATGTACCATTTATTTTTAAGCATTTACATCTCATTCCATTTTTTTCTTTTGATCACTTGTGCATTTAATTTTATGTCATTTTTTCTTTGCTTACTTGAGCTTTCTTTTCTTTTAAAGACACTTAATAATCAACTTGAACATTAAAAGCTTTAAGGTTACTTTGATTACTTGGTTACCATCCTTGGCATTATGGAGTTGTGGATCTCTTGGACTTAGGATTAGAAGCCTTGATACTGGGGGACCTTGTTGCTCTACTGTTATTCTGTCAAATCCTTGAGGTTTACTCCAAGGCATGGGTGGAATTTTTTATGTGTGCAGTTTATTCTGATTTTCATGCTTTGTTTGTGATTGATAATTCCTCTGTATACAGTTGTTACTCTGGCCTTTTATTGTCAATGAAGACGTTACTTAGTTTTTAATTCATCTGAAGCATGGTATTCCTCAGAGGTTTAGTTTTTTTTCTTTCTTGGTTTTAATCCAATGTATGGGAATTTTCTACATTTACTTCTTATGTCAAGTGTTGGCTTCTTGTTGGTTATATCGTTCTTTTCCTGACCTTTTACCTTATTCTTTAGGATAGTCCCTTCATCTTCTCTCATCTTCTTTAATTTAAAAAATCTTATCCTTCCTTTTTAAAACTCTTCTTGTTTTCTAACTTGAACCTCTTTCATAATAAAATTGGACTTAGACCTATGCATTTTCAAAATCTTTTCTTAATCAAACTTTAATCAAATTAATCATACTTTGACATCTTTCTCAAGACTAAAAGTCAATTAACCTCATTCAAACCATTTTTCTACTTTGGCTTTTTACTTTTAAACTTTTCTCAAAAGATTAGACTATTGTCTATTCTTGTAGTGATGCAAGATATTATACTTCTATGATATGTAGTGAAGTGAGATATTTTCCACTGGGGTTTTGAGGGAGGATTTGTTTATTTTAAAGTCCAAGCTATATCCTCCACTTTGAGATGATGCAAATTCTCCTTTCTCATAATTGTGGGTAGTAAGTATGTTTTCCACTCGGATATGACGATGATGTCTCTTCTCTTAAAATTAAAATACACACATGTGCTTTAAAAAAATTGAGGTGAACTACGAGTACCCTGATCCCCTATTGAATGAAAGGTGGTATGTAGGCACTAAAGGTTCGCTCGCAACTGCGGCGGGTGAAAAAATTGTAAATACTTCTTTTCTCATCTTCATCATCTATTTTTGCATACACCTTTTTTAGCCAAAATATACATATTTTTAAGGAGGTTCCTGCGGAGGTGAGAAAAATATAGGATTTTCCTTGAAATGGTGAAAAATTTCATGCATAATCATGCATTCATGCATTTCATATCATGACAGGTGGTTTCAGTCGGATTTCTTATCTCTGATATGGGTTTTATTTTCAGAAGATTTATACTGCAAACACTCATCATTACAACACTCGAAGTAATTCCAGAAGACAAATGAAACAAATTCAGGAAGACATTGTTGCTATGGGTGTCAATATGGGCACTTACATTGACCAACTGATGGAGATTATCCAGAACATGGCCAGTCAATAAGAAGAGATGAGAGCTTCGATTGTGAAGTCTATTGCACTTACAGATAATGGGAATGAGACTCTGATTGTCAATCCTCAAGGGATCGTTGTTAACAATCTGAATGGTAATCCATGCAGTTAGAATCAGAATGGCAATCTGGGGGGTCCTACTCTGAATTGTAATCTATGATGTGCTATGCTGAACAATAATCCAGGTGGTCAGAATCTAAATGCAAATGTTGGTTTAAATCAAAATGGTAATGCTACTGTGAATCATGGTACTCCTGCTGGTAATAATCAAGTTATTCCTTTGGTCCAAGTTATGGGAAATCAGCCTACATCCACGCCTACTCGACAGAATAATGAGCAATCTTTTGTTCAACCAAGGCCTGTCTGTATTCTTGTTCGTCATATTTAAGAGGATAACCACGAGGATTGGATGTCTAATGCTGATGAACCAACAAAAGCTGACAAAAGCTGCCAATGCTCGAGGAGCGTATGCGAATGTTTGAAAATCAGGGAGACATGGGCCTTGATATGTCTGATTTGGGTTTAGTCACTGGAGTGAAGATTCCTCCAAAGTTTAAAGTGTCGGACTTTGTGAAGAAGAAAGGCACCTCATGTCCTGGGACTCATGTCAAGTCTAACTACAGGAGGATGTCAGCATACTACAACGATGAAAATTTTCTTATGCACTTCTTTCTGGACAATCTTACAGGTGGACCCTTAGAGTGGTACATGCAACTTGAGACCAACAATATTTGTACATGGAGAGAGCTAGTTGAATCTTTCGTCCAACATTATTGGTACAATATTGACATGGCACCTACAAGAACTCAAATGCAGAACCTATCACAAACGTAGAATGAGTCATTTAAGGAATACGCCTAGAGGTGGCGTGAAATGGAGGCTAGGGTCCAACCTCCTATGATGGAATTGGAAATGGTAGATATGTTCACCAGCACCCTGCAGGGGCAATATTATATAAGTTGTAGTACCTTTGATACATTTGCTAATATGGTGACATATGAGGAAATGATTGAAACTTGAATAAAGCTGGGAAAGATTCAGGATGTCTCAGGAACTAACATTGGTAATGCAAAGAAGTCTTTTGGTGATTTGTAGAAAAAGAAAGAAAGCTACGCCAGTGTGCTCTATGCGCAGAAGGGTAAAGGTAGGGCTCATCAGGAGTTTGATCATCAAATCGTTGTTGTAACAATCTGTTGCAACTGGATTTTTAATCGGAGTCGCCACTATTAGTTTTTTATCCTAGGGAAGGGAATCTAATAGAAAACCCTAATTCGCAGACAAAGATTCTAGGTTTCAGAATCAATTAGACGAAAGGAAGGTGTTAGGCACCTTTCATCTACATTGTTCACAAGGATATTAGGTTTTAGGGTTAGGTTTGGGTAATATATGGGTTTTAAGTTTTAATAGGGGTAAGAGTTTGTTTTTTTATAGGAGAACTCGCTACGATTTTTGATCGTATGCCTATTTATCTTCTTAAGAGGAATCAGAGTCCCATTTCGTAGTTCGTATGAGGTTGGTGTTTTTTAGGTGTTTGCAAACATATTTTGAATCACCTCGCACTTGGTCGGAGGTAGTGATTGTGGAGATTTTGACTGAATGCGCAGTAAGTCAAAACCAATTTGAAACCCTTTTGCAAAAAAAAGTTGATTAGTTTAGTTTATTGCGAAAAATAATTTGATGATTTGTTAGTGTTTCTTATCGTATTAATTGCAAAGATCTTGATTAATGCATGATAAAAATATTTAATGCAAATATGTATAAAAATATGTTCGTGAGTTTTAAATAAACATAATTTATTTATGATAATAAGTAATTTTTACATATAATAAATAATAATACTATAAATAAAAATTACTATTAATGATAATAATAATTATAACTAATAATAATAAAAATAATAATAAAAAAAGATAATAATATAATATAATAATAATAAGAAGAATAAAATAATAATTATATATAAAATGTAAAAAATAATTAATTTCAGGAGGGGGTGTATTTTTTAGTTATTAAGTAAAAAGATGGGGTGTTATTAACAGTTTGGGTTAGGCCCATTACGTTTGCTAGACAGGGGGGGTTGCAATTTGGTTTGGTGTTTAGAAATTAAGGCAAATGGGGGGTGTCTAAAGAAATGGGCTTGGCCCACTATATGCTGTTGCAGGGATCCGGGTGATTAAGTGTAGCGAGGGCGCATGGGCCTTATGGTAGACTTAGCCTACGGCCGTCTAATGCGCAACGCACGGATGATATTGATGGAGTACCCTAATTATGGTATACGCGCGCATGGACAATTGAAACAGAATACACATTTTGTTTAACATTATTCATCTTTCCATTTTCCAGTTACAATATCCTTTCTATCTCGCTTACCCTTTCCTCTATCCCTTCTAATCCTACAACCTACCCCCCACCGCGACAGCGTCAAAACCAAACCCTTCAATCAAAACTTCAAATCAACGACTAGAGAAGAGAACAAAAAAACTCAATTTACCCTTCGCGTTGTTCCTTTCTCTGAGTTATGTCCGGTCTTTTGGGTTTAATCTCCTCCTCTTCTTTGTTTATTTGCAGGTTCCGGCGTGGCTCCAAGAGTGGTGGTCGACAAGTTGAAACAGCGATGGAGTGAAAAGTTGTTAGCGACAGTAACGACAAGGCCGATTAGGGTTTTAGAGATCGAAACCCCAATCGATACTCCTTTCTTCTTCAAAAACGGATCCGATCCTTCCTCGCGCTCTGTCCGTCCCTCTACTGCGTTCTCGATACTCTTTTGATTCCCCTTTACTTGTTGTCAAAGGAAAAAAACCATGTCTCTCCTTTCCCCACTCTCTTCTGTAGATTAATTTCGGTATATATATCCCTTTAGAAATTAGGGTTAGTTTAGATCATTAGCTATTGAAATAGATTTAGGGATTTTGATTGTTGTTAATTGATTATGTATTGATACAGTTTCTAGCGATTTGATTTTGCATTTGATTATTTCTGAGATTTGTGTATTTGATTGCGCTATAATATTTGGATTTTGTAAGATTTGATTAAATATTAATAATCATTTGATTTCATTGAATACTTGTTCTGCAGATTTGTTTTATTTTTAGATTGTTTTTATGTTTTATAAAAGGAAATTTTAACAATATATGTTCATTGTGCGTGATTTTTGGTTAGATTTGAACAATATCTATTTTAGCACATTCGGCCAACGCTTCTGATTGTTACACTGGGCATGCGCTTCCATTTTCAGTTACTTAGCCCAACAACACCTAAGTATATTATTACAGTAAAACAATTTAAACCAAGTCCAGTTTTGACAACTATAATTAGCAACATTTTTTTACTAATAAAAATGTAATAAACAAATAACAACAATGACACTATTTTCTAAATATATATCGACAACAATTTCTTAACAAATCCAAACAAATCTATCAATAACAATTTACGTTTTTTCAAAAACAACAACAATTTTCTTATTTTTTTGTTGATCATAATACTTAAAACAAATCTAATAAAAAATATTAAATAAAATAATTATAATTAAAAAAAAAATTCAATAATAACAGTAACTAAAAACAAAATAAAAATGATTTTCTCAAAAATTCCAAATGGGCCCAGATTGCATCCATTGTCTGGGCCTTTTAAAAATGAATTCTCTCTTTAAATCTTAACAAAATAACCAACATGGGCCAGCTAAAGAAGAAACCTTAATGGGTATATAATTCAGAATTGTACTGATATTTAATTCCAACTAACAACTTAAACTTAAGTTGATTTTAAGACTTAAGGACATAATAATTATTTGAATAATTTTTCCATTTTCGAATCGCATGGGCCGTAGGCCAACACGCTTGGCGAGTGGGTTTACGGCCATGTGAGTCTTTTTTATTTTAAAAAAACCTTATTAAAATACACCCCCTAGTCTTGGATAAAGATGTGCCATCAGATATTGTTGTACCATCTTTAATTAAACATTTCTTCTATTTTTTTTTTAATCTTGAAAATACGTTCGTCGAGGTAGGACAAATTTGGGGTACGACAGCTGCCCCTATTCAATTATCTTCCAGTCTAATAGTGGGAGAAAACTTGAGTCTTGCACATTCTGATTGGAAGTTTATTGAATACTTAAAGTATCCCCAAAATTTGTCCGACAAACATAAGATTACACTGATATAGCATACCCTTACGAGTCTTTGGGAAAGTAGGCAAAGCTGATGATATATCGCTTACCCGGATTTGATAACGAGGCAGATAGTCTTTGATCTTAAAAGCGCAATTTCGTATGTCTTGGCTTATTCACCCATTTGGAGGATGAATACAACAGTAATTGGTGATGCATGGCTACATGAAGACTGAGGCCATGGATTATGTTTGCGAATCGTTGCATGATGTCTGACGTGATGGGCTAGAATTTTATTTTCTTCTGAGCATTGCAACATGAAGTCTGAGGCGATTTGTGGAATATATAAATGTATTGTTGCGTGAAGTCTGATGCAATGGGTTAGATTTGAAAATTGATGCGTGAAGTCTGATGCAATGGGTTAGATTTGAAAATCGCTGCGTGAAGTCTGAGATGATAAGCTAGATTTGGTTTTCGGACATCGCTGTTTGAAGTCTGAGGCGATGGTTTGTGTTACCGAGTAAAGATATGTACATTGCTGCATGAAGTCTAAGGCAATGAGTTTGGTTCACAAATTTCTGTGTGAAGTCTGATGCGATAGGCTGGATTTTATGGAATAAAGAAACACATTGTTGCATGAAGGGTAAAGCAATGGGTTAGGTTCGCAAATCACTGCGTGAGGTCTGATGCGATAGGCTGGATTTTATGGAATAAAGAAACACATTGTTGCATGAAGACTAAAGAAATGAGTTAGATTCGCAAATCACTCCGTGAAGTTTGATGTGACAAGTTAAATTTGGTTTCGAACATCGCTACATGAAGTCTGAGGCGATGGTCTGGAGTTTGGAATGTATTGCCGCATGAAGCTTGAGGAAATGGGTTAGGTTCGCAAATCAATGAGTGAAGTCTGATGTGATAAGCTAAATTTATTGTTTCGAACATCGTTGCATGAAATCTGAGACCATGATCTGGGACTTGGCAAAACACATTGCTGCATGAAGTCAGAGGCAATGGGTTAGGTTTGCAAATCGCTGCGTGATGTCTGAGACGATATGCTAAATTTAGTTTTCGAACATCGTTGCATGAAGTCTTAGGCGATGGTCGGTGTCCTAGAAGAAGGAAATGCATTGCTGAATGAAGTCCTAGACAATGGTCTAGGTTCGCAAATCACTGCGTGAAGTCTGAAGCGATAGGCCAGATTTGGTTTTCGAACATCGTTGCATGAAGTCTTAGGCGATGGTCTGTGTCACGGATAAAGAAACACATTGTTGCATGAAGTCTAAGGAAATGGGTTAGGTTCGCAAATCGCTCCGTGAAGTCTAAGGCGATAAGCTAAATTTGGTTTTCAAACATCGTTGCATGAAGTCTTAGGCGATGGTTTGTGTCGCGGAATAAAGAAACACATTCGTGCATGAAGTCTGAGGCAATGGGTTAGGTTCGCAAATCGCTGCGTGAAGTTTGAGGCGATACGCTAAATTTGGTTTTCGAGCATCGCTGCATGAAGTCTGAGACGATGGTCTTGGTTTAGTGAATACATTGCGGCTTAGAGCCAATGTAATGAATTTTGCGAAAACATTGCGGCTTAGAGGAAATGTAATGAGTTTTGTGAATACATTGCGGCTTAGAGGCAATATACTGAGTTTTGCAAATACATTGCAGCTTAAATGCAATGTACCTTATCAGGAACTCATCACTGCATGAAGACTTAAGTGATGGGCTGGATGCATCACGTCATGGAGACTTAGGTGACGGGTTGAATTGCATGAGAAGTGTTTCATTGATTGACCCTTGGATTGTTAAATCGAGGGTGAGACTTTTTGTTCGTTTGCTTGTGATACATGCGCATGCATGCGTATTGAATGTTTGTACGTATGCAAAATGTATGATGTTTGATGTGTGGAACCCTGAGTGTATTCGTATTGAATGTTGAAATTTATAGTGTATGTATGCTTTGGATATGCAAAGTATATGTATGAAATATGTGTAAGATGTGCGTATGCCTTGAAATGTTATGAAGACTATTTCTGGAATTCTCTCCTTTAAACCATTGGCTTAGAGTTACCAATCCCCTGGGCGTTGTAAGTTGTGTCATTGTAGCATTGTTAAATTCGATTTAAATGCAATGAAAAAGCGTTAGCAAAATTTTGAACATTGATTTCGTATTGTGAGCGCAGGTATAGACGTAGACGTAAACATAGGTAATGGCATATGCGTGGATATGTTGTAAGCGCATGCGTAGATGTATGTATTGGCATATGTGTAGAATTTTATGTTGTAAGCATAGATGTAGACAAGGACGTGTGTATATAATTTGAAGGAGTACACATGTGCGTGGACGCACTTGCAGACGTAGACTTTGTGTTGCAAGTGTAGGCATAGGCGCTGATATGTATATGGACGTAGACTTTGTGTACGGACGCGTAGACGTAGGAGTATATATGCATATATTTTTTTGTTGTAAGCGCAGGCGTAAACATGGAAATGTGTATAGAATTTGTATTGTAGACGCAGGAGTAGACATGTGCGTGGGTGTAGACGTGGATTTTCTTTCGATATTTTTCCAACAAAAATGCTTTTTCGATGATTTGTCAAATACTTTTTATTTTTTTAATCCCTCGAAATGATTTCAAGACAATATTCACAAGTAATGATCGTAGTATTTTGTAAACAAGCCTGAGAAAAGAAAAAAAAGCAATTTTAAAGATTAAAAGATAGAAAATGTTTTATTGATATGCCTCTGAATAGGCGAGAATACAAGATGAAATTCCTAGAAGAGGTAATTACAGAAGTTTTATAACTATAAATGGAAATAAAAATGATAATTGTTGTTGCTGTTCCCCAATATCCTTTTAATGATCTTATCTCCTTTGCTTATGAATTGTATAATTCAGATCTATCTCTCCCTTCGTGGTTCGTAGTCGCAGTTCTTAGATCGCAGTCTTTTTGTTCTTTATTTCTTTGTATGAAATTCCTAACTTTTGACTTGATTTCCCTTTCGAGTTTTCAATCCCACAGGATAATTCTTTTGTTTATATGCCCCTAACCTTTACCTGGATCGCACTTTAGGGTTTTCAATCCACCGGGACGCTCCTTTTTTGCCTAAGTCTCCTGTTTAAGGTTTGAGCTTAGCGAGCATTTTATACATAGTAGTTTTGACTGCGTTTGAGTTTGCTGGATGTGGTAGTTTGTCCCCACACATTGTTGTGGGGATAAGACCACCTCCGGAGAATGCTGTTTTGACTACATATGAACCTTCGTAGTTGGGTATCCATTTACCACGTGAGTCGAGGAAAGGCAGCAGAATCTTCTTGAGCACTAGGTCCTCTGTTTTGAATATTCGAGGAAGAACTTTCGTAGGGTCCGCTTGTCAATAATAGAGGTATTTTCTGGATATTCTTGTTTTTCAAGGTACTTCTTGATGTCGTAAAACCATAGCTTGTTGTCTGGCCCTTCTTTAATAGAAAGGAAATGTGCGGGCTTTTCGAAGTGTCTGTTTCTGCAGCGCAGTTCGTGGTTTGACCAAGTTACTTTGAACATAGATAATATAGTTTCTAGAGTGTCTACCATTTGATTTTTTTTCATGAGATGTGACTGAAAGTGATCATTGGGAATTCCGCAGCCAATTTTAAAACATGATCCCGATATGGAATCATTTTTGGATACTTAGTATCCCATTCGCCATTGACCTGGCATATATGGCTTGTGAGAATTCTTTGGAGAAGTCAAAATTGTCCCTATATCGTGCCCCAGTGCATTTGAAGCCCCGTCGAACATGAGTGTCCAACGTGCCCCTAGCTCGGGTTCTTTGTCAAGCCCCGGTATTTCGTAGTTGCTTATTTTTACAGTAATGAGTGTATCTAACCTTGGCCTGTTTTTATAGGAACAAGTAGATATGTGCAATAACTTGATCAACTTCTTTGTGGCTCTGATCTAACATCACCTTTTAGCTTAGTTTCTTCCAGATATTCCCTTGTGCTCGGATTAATGTTCTTAATAGCCTCTTGATACTGTTGTAGTATATCATCCTTTTGTTCTATTTACCTTTCCATTTCCTCGGGGAATTCAAGATCTTTATCATCTTCCTCTTCAACTTGGTTTATAGGAGAATCAAAATTATATCAGGTCGCAGCAGTAGCATTATCAGTGGTTTTGGACATGGATTTGCACCGTTATCATATTTTGGTGCAGATTTAGTATGTGAAATTTGAAAATGCATATGCAGAGAAAGTATTGCCATTTTTAACTTTACAGAATAAATGCAAGAGAAAGACAAGGATCTTAATTGAAAACAAAACATAACTTTTTTATTAATTATTACCATTGTCTGAAACAAAGTGGGGAACCCTTACAAGAAACCCTTATACCTCGAGCTTGACATAGGTTCTTTCAAAAACAAGGAAAATTACTTAGGAAAGAAAAAAGATCTCGGGAATCTCCACAACAATCCATCTTTTGAGTTCTTTTCCTAGGGCGCATTCTCGGATGAATTCAGTTACCCCTTTGGTGTTTTCTTTGTTGGATATATTCGCCACATGTCCGCCATGCTTTATAGAAGTCTCTTGGATCGGAGGACAGCGTGCTTTACCCTTTAGAGTAGCTTTATATTTTTCTTCAGGGTATGGTCTGAATTGGACTATCCCTTGGTCCCCTAGTTTCTGTAGCGTTCTTTCGAAAGCTTCATTGTGTTCTAGCAGGAATCCACATCCCAAAAGATATTCTTTTGGCAAGTTTATTAGGGTTTTTGCTTGTCTACTTGCCCCGGAGTCAGTGACTACTTCAATTGTATTTATTGTCAGCCCATCCTGTAAAGGCGTAGGGTCTGATTTGATGTTGGGCTTCTCGAAAGTGATGTCTTGAAATTCTAACAAATCTTGCACCTTGTGTTTAAATGGCCAACACTGTTCTATGATATGTCCTAGAGAATTAGCATGATGCTCACATTTGGCGTTGGCATCATATCTTTGTGGGAGTGGCCCAACTGGAGGAGCCAGAGGCTTGATTTCCACCAAGAATGCCTTAACCAGCTGTTGCAATAACTGGCAAGGTGGCATAGAGAGTGGATCAAATTTCCTGGGTGGCCTTCTGCCTTGCTACTGCCCTTGCGGATCACTAATGATTGTTGTACTCTGGGTTGTGAAGCTACAACATTAATTTCTCCCTCTTTTCCTTTGGGGAAGTTTGAAGCAGGCCTTTTTGAATTGTAGGGAGAATTTGATGGTCCCCCTGATATCTTCCCACTTTTTATTCCAGTCTCGATTCTTTCTCTGATAGTTACTAGGTCTGAGAACCCCGAAGAGATACTTTAAACCATCTTCTCATAATACAGCCCTTGCAAAGTCCCCATGAACGTGTCTACTAATTCTTTCTCTAATAGTGGTGGTTTCACACAGGATGCCAACTCCCTCCATCTCTTAGCATACTCCTTGAAGGACTCGTCTTTATTATGGGACAAGTTTTGGAGTTGCATGCGGGTAGGTTCCATGTCCAGGTTATATTTGTAATGCTTTAGAAAAGCATTAGCAAGATCTGCCCAGGTTCGGATATGCATTCGCTCCAATTGCATATACCAGTCTGAAGATGCCCCACTCAGGCTAATATCATTTGTCGTTATGGGATTCCCGGAAAGATCATTATTGACAGTGGATCGAATCTCAACAATAAGATGATGAAAGAGTTGTGTGATAGTTTCAAAATAAAGCATCACAACTCTCTTCCATATCGTCTGATAAGTGTAAATTATAGCTATTTTTGTATATACTTTTTGTTGCACTTATCGATTTTTTGTTGTTAATATCGTTGAATAATTCCCCGCTTTTTGTATAATTATGTATCAATTGTATTTAATTGAGTTTTTGTGTATTTGTGTACAGTTTGATAGTTGTCCATTCCTTTTATAGGTAATGATGTGTATTTGGAGCATGAGTAATAAAGTGTCAAAGACACTGTTCAAACGTGCGATTTTGAGCAACTCGTCAATGAATAAGGCTCAAAATCAAAGAATAATATATCACCAATTTGGTTAATATTTAGAAATTGTTAGATAGATAATTGAATAATCTTTCCAAAGCTTCGAACCTGGCGTAAATCTGAGTTACGGTTCTCAAGTTATGGTGAAAACAAAATGCTAATTTTTTTTCATGATAGTAGAGCGCACTTAGCGGGATTTTTCTTCTTAGCACGGTCCCCTAGATAGAACTACGTTAAAAGGGGAAAAAACAAATTTATTTAAGTAATGTTTTGGGGTATTTGTTCCAAACTCATCAAACCATCAATTTTTGGTAGAGAGAGCTTAGAAAACAACTTCGGAGCTTGCATACGGATAATCTGGGGAGGATTGATCATCAATCGACACTAATAAACCAGAATATTTTTGGTTCATTTTTCTTCCTCTTTGTGTATTTCTCGTTGGTTGGGTTTTGTATATGATTTTACTTTAAACTCAGGTATATTTGTTGCCCATGGCGTTATATTTAATTTGCTTTACAAATCTGTGTCGATTGTTATCTTAGATTTTATCTTTGTGCTCGGGGTTTGGGTTGTTATAGATATATACTGCTCAAATCCTTATCTAGGATGATTATCTGTTAATTTCTAGATTATAAAGATAGATTTAGAGCTAACAGTCTTTATGGGTATCGAAGCTTAATGCTTCCGTGTTGGTTGTGTCGGCTGAGATATCGTCGATACGAGTAATATGGATGTTTGCTATGTTGTTGAGGTTGGTTGAGAGATCGTCGCCTAGATGATATAGTAGTTCTCTCTACTTTGGTTTAGAAATAACTTAGAGAGTGAGAAATGCTAGATGACTCTGAGGATTATTGTAGGTTGAGTGTAACTGGTTGATAAGTTTAAGTTTATGAGAAGTAGATTATATGCATGCTTTATAAATGACTTCTATCTAGAGAATGAATTCTTTCCTGTTCATATTTAATTTTATGTTTTTATGTTTTACCAATTGAAACCAAACTCATTAACGACATATTTGACGAATGGTATTTCAATTCACCAATCTCTATGGACACAATAAAATATAACATATATCACAAGGTAAAAATAATACTTTACTTTTTTCTTTCCGCTTTACCGTTTCCAACAAAATGGCACAGTTGTCGGGGATTGGTTCTATTTTTTTTACATTGCGATAATTCTTTTGTTTTTGAGTTTCATAATTAATATTTATGTTGTATAGAATATGTATATTAACTCATCTATTTTTACTTGTACATGTTTTATGTTTATTTTACATACTTGTGCATATATGTGTTTTTCTTTGTTTTCACGTATTGTTATGAATTGTCTTGTTTTTTTAACGTTTGTTATATGGATGTTATAACACTTTCTTTAGGTTTGCGCGGTATGAAAATACTAGGGTATGACGAAAGGAGGTTAGCTCGCACAATAAATGAGTCGAGCTTATGATGTAAAATAAACATGTTTTGTTTGTATTCGATTATGTATTTGTTAACTTGTGTTTTAACAAGTTGAAATTGGACATGTTTTAAATTCTCAAATTTTAACTTTTCAACATGTTAATTCACTTTCACGCGTTAGTTTTGTTATGTCAATTTGTCTTTTTTCCGCAAGCATGTCGTATTTAGCTTGTGGAAGTGTGTTTGTATGTTGTAAATATTATACATGTGTAGCTTGGATTTATAGGTGAATATGGAGGTTGCACTGCTATTGTTGTTCTGGTTTTTCTGCAACTGGTGTAGCATGCTAAGCGCAGTTTAGGCCTCTTAGCGTGCTCTCCTGTGATGCGCCATTGAAAGTTTTTTTAGTGTTCACTTGGTCGTCCTTTTTCCCACTTTCACCAAGGCATTGTAGTAGTAAATAAAATTATTATTATTTTTATAATTCTTTTTTGTTTTTCTTTGAGCTTGTTATGAATAACTTGAAGTCTCTTTTGGTGATTTTCTAAATATGAGTGTTTCACCTTACGAATGTGTGGTAATGATTTTTTTAAATATTTGTACACGTTTGAGGTATGTGTTTATCTCTTTCTTTACTTAGCATTATCATGATACTTATACTTTTTACAATTTTTATGCCATCCACTCTTTTGTATACGTGTTCATTTGTGAATCACTTTAGTTCCTACCCTTTTTGTGAGGTAGCTTTCCATTGTCCACATATACTGGAGGTTATAATTCTTGTTTTAACTAGATTTTATTATGTTTAATCTTTTGTTTGTGTTGATTGTATGAAAGCTTGTACATGATCAAGGAATTTTTTGTTTCATTTTGAGCACAACTACCTTATCCAAATAGTCAATTCACCTTGTGAGTGTGTGATCATTAGTAACCCTTTTTTATCCTTTTTGTCAATATCCATGTTGTTTTTGCTAAATGCTTATCTATGAGTGTTTAGTTCATATTTTTGTATGGATGTTGATTCTTTTGTTTTCTTGAACCCTTAACTATGATTTTTAGTTGAATTTTTACCTTGCCTTAGAAAGTAAGGAGTATTCACATTATGATGATTGATGATTTCAAGTTGGGGAGAGGAATGTTTATGTGCTTATGTTGTGATTTCTATGAGGTTGTGTAAAGAAAAAGAATTCAAAAAAAAGAAAAAAATAAGAGAATTTTTTTGTAAAACAATACAAAAAGAGTTTGGAATAATGTTTTGTTAATAAGTTATGTGTGTTGATTTTAAATTTGGAATGAAGAAGAAGTTTGATTGAAAATATGTTTCTTGAGACTTTGTGAGTTGATCACTCCCTTAGGTTTAGGCAAGTTTTTGTTTGGATTAGCTTTAGGATTAATCCCTTGTTTGTTAACTAAGCCACATTACAATCTTGAAAAGGCCTTGAGATTCTTGCTTTTGTATGTTCAATGTGAATTTTTGGATGAATGCATAATTTAGTCTTTTATTTGCAAGATTGTGGATGAGTGAAAATAACATACTTTGTGTGTTTTTCATCTATCGATGATTTTTTTTCTACATGTGATTCATTTGTGAACTAGTGTATTTTTAGAATGTTTGGCATGTTCTTTGTATTTAGTGTTCTTTTTGTGTTTATGTTATAGTTTTAGTTTAGTGGTAAGTATGTTTCTTGATGTGTACCTTTTTTTTCATTTGAACCATTGCATATGTTTTCCGGTTTCTAAATTTGTTGATTCATGATATTTTGGTTGATTACTTTTGGTTCTTTGGGTTGTTTCGCCTAGTTGAACGACAAACAAATTCAAGTTGGGGAGAGTTTGATAAGTGTAAATTGTAGCTATTTTTGTATATTCTTTTTGTTGCACTTATAGACTTTTGGTTGTTAATATCGTTGAATAATTCCCCATTTTTTGTATAATTATATATAAATTGTATTTAATTAATTTTTTTAGTATTTGTGTACCATTTGATATTTTTCCATTCATTTTATAGATATTGATGTGTATTTGGAGCATGAGCAATAAAGTGTCGAAGACACGGCTTCAAACGCGCGATTTTAAGCAACTCGTTAACGAATAAGGAACAAAATCAAAGAATAAGAAATCATCAATTTGGTTGATATTTAGGCATTGTTAGATAGATAATTGAATAATCTTTCCAACACTTTGAACCAGGCATAAATTGGAGTTACGAAACTCAAGTTATGGCGAAAACAAAATGCTGATTTTTTCTCATGATAGAAGTGCACGCATAGAGGGACTTTGCCGCCACTACGCCAAAAAAGACCTTTAAAAGCGCTTTTTTTGGGCTTTAAAAGCGCTTAAAAGCGCTTTAAAAGCTTGCGCTGGCGTAGGTAACAAAAGCGCTTCTAAAAGCGCTCTGGTAGACCCCCCCTTTAAGAGCGCTTCCTGGAAAAAGCGCTCTGGTAGGACCCCCTATAAGAGCGCTTTCCTGGAAAAAGCGCTCTGGTAGACCCCCCTTTAAGAGCGCTTTTTAAAAGCGCTGCCAAAGACCAGTAAAATAGCAAAAAAAATTAAAAAAAAAACGCAGCCTACAAAAGCGCTTTTGTAAAAGCGCTCTGGTAGGCCCCCCTATAAGAGCGCTTTTTCCAGAAAAAGCGCTCTTATAGGGGGGCCTACCAGAGCGCTTTTACAAAAGCGCTTTTGTAGGCTGCGTTTTTTTTTAATTTTTTTTGCTTTTTTACTGGTCTTTGGCAGCGCTTTTACTAAGAAGCGCTTTAGTAGGTGGACCTTTAAGAGCGCTTTTTAAAAGCGCTGTCGTTTCTAAATGAGGTATTTTTATGTGCAGCCTATAATTTAATCCTCCCAGTCGACCTGTAATGTTTTCGACCTGTAATATTTTCGACCTGTAATATATTTTTGACCTGTAATATATTTTCGACGCTATTATTTCAGCCATCAGTAAGACAATATATGTACTAATATAATACCATTATAATATCCAAAATTATATATATACATCATTACATCAATAATATTATAGTTCAAATCGACACAAATCCTACATGAAAAATTGTCTAATATAATATTGACACAAATCTTCTTTAATTTCTTCCAACTTAAGCTTCGGGTACGCAGCAGCACGGAATTCGTCAAGGTACTACAAAACAAAAACATAATATAAATGATATATTTAGTTAAATGTAATAAATTATATGAAATTATCTTAAGTTATAAATTCATACCGTGAGCGGAATCTCTAATTGATTCGCCTGAAGGATTTCTTTCATGAACCTCAAAACAAAGTATCCGCAATCATGACTGTTTCGCTGTTGCGGACACTACATAATAAAACAAATAAGATTCTATAGTTGTCTTGTTTTACCAAGTAGCATAAATATTATAAGCAAAATTGTGAAAAGTAATGTACCTGCACTTGGATCCAAGTGATGTTGTTCGATTTAGTTCGGGATACCTGTGCGTCCCGTTGACTACGGAACACTTGTATTGATCTAATTATTAAATATATAAAAGCATATGTTTAAATCAATCCCACAAATAAGAAAATATATAAATATACACGAATATATATTTAGAACGATCCCACTTACAAATCAACGATTTCCTTCATAGCCGGATAATTGGTCCATTCACCATTTACCGAATTCAGATAATACACGACTTCTCTTATCGGGTTGATAGCAAGCAGCAACCAGTGTGCTCTATAAATTAAAACAATAGGTTATATGAAAATTTTGCTATACACAAAAGAAACAGAGATTAGATGAACCAAGAATGAGAAACTAACCCTACTGGTCGGGTATTATACGCCCAAAGATGCAGACTTTCTGTATTGCCGGTGGACATGAATCTATCTACTAAGCGCTGTCTAACTGATTCCGGTTCCGAAGCAATTGTCATTCCGCTGCAATGGGCGGAAGACACGAAACGGAATCTGTCAGACAATGCAGTCCCGCGCAACACTCTGTCATACAACAACCTTAAATAAAAACATAATAAACATTAGATTATTTTCATTGAAATGTGTAAATAAATTATATTGTGGGACTAATTAAATAATATATCGGATGAGTGAATATTACCGGATGTATGAGTGCATATTACTGACGCCTAGTTGATCATGGGTAAAAATCTCTTCCAAGTCATCAAATGTAATATGTGACTGGAATTCAATACCGAAGACACTTTCATCCATGTTGATTTCACGTAAACCACCATCCTTCAAATCGGACATATCAACCATTGTTGCGAGTGTCGAACGGTATCGAGGCACAAAAGCACCGCCTTTTTTTGCCGCTTGCTTCGGAGGACCAGTGGGTGGTAAGCTACGAACCTGCTGCGTCACTTGTTGTGACTCCCGAGCGGATGCCTAAAAATCATATAAGTTAGGTAAAATATAAAATCATGCAGATTTAGATTCAGACTATATATTAACACTTTAAATGTACCTCTTTTAGTGATGCAACAGACTCCTCCTCCTGTAAAATCCCTTTACCCTTAATTGCGGGTTTTATAGGAGCAGTCTAAAATTAAAATGTAAAAAATAATTAATAAACGGTTTAGAATTGACATTCGAAAACTAAATGATTCATAATCGTTTTCAGTATACCTCATCACTAATGGTAATGAGCTCCGAGGGCCATGCAACAAATGATCCTATTGCATCTCGCAGCAATGTCGTCTCTGAGACCATGTCGGGTACCGGTAGAATCGCATCACGATCTAATACAACATCCACCGATACTTTCAGGTGTCCATCAGGGAGGGGTCTGTGGTGAAGTAAATCTCCCGAAGTGTTGTGCACTTTTCCCTTGCCAACTAGTCGATAATTCGGTGACGATAAGTATAGTTGGCAAGATGAAATGCCCTAAACAAATAGAAAATATAAAGTCATTATCATTAATAAAATAGAACAGTTTGTAAGGAAAAAAACTTATAATTACCTCGGGAAATTTCTTTTGATAGTTGATACTAGCCTTATCACTAGTATCTCTCACCGATGAAGTGTTGCATTTTTCTCTCATATACATATCTTTATCTCTTTGCAATTCAGAGACCTGTGCTTGCAATTCCTGCAACTTTTGCAACACTTCTTCATTGGTAAGATTTGATCTTCTCCTAGAACTCTTATAAAAAGAGGTTGGAGTCACACCATGACCCTTACCCCTCACCCGACCGGGATACTCGGGAGCATCTAGTACTCTACTAAGTACGCTCTCCTCACCGGTGGATGCCGATTGCGACAAGGTCTCCTGTAATTCATTTACATTTAAATAATTATTAGTGGAGATAAAAAATCATTTATATATTAAAAAACATTTGATTTAATTAAAGACACAGTATTATACTTACACATTCAGTATAAACTCTCTGAACATCGGGATCGACAGCTTGATTTTTGCCCACACGAGCTTCCTTCCACAACACATGTACAGGAAGTGAAGCTTCCTCACTTTTAGTCTCCTCTAACTATGCATTGACACAAACGATAAAATCGTCAATTAAAACATGCACATGTAGACAATTAATTAAAACGCATTTCTATTTACTTACAATTTTATCCTCTAAGCGTGCATATCCCAAACGCCCTTTCTTGTATGGATACGCGGGTTTGGATGCTCTCTTACTATTCGTGGCACTCTTTTTCTGAAATGCTTCATCTCTTTGCTTTAAAAACTCAGCCCAATCTGCTTCATCAATGAATGTCGCATACTTTGTTGGCCGTCCCGGTGCCTCTTCAAGAAATTTTCCATCTTTATCCTTAAGATAGGTGTTTGTCAAAAAACTTTTCCACCCTCTATATCTTTTGCCGGCCAAACTAAGTATGTAGCTTTTACGTTCATCTGGTATCTCAAAAGTCCTCTGCAAAAATAACAACAATTAACCATATATGATATATACCTGAAGTGTTAGTATAAGTAATTTAAACAATTTATCGTCAAGATAATAACAACAATTAACCATATATGATATATACCTGAAGCTCTTCCCAAATCGCTTGTTTTTTCTCATACCCCCTTACCAAAGCGCTTTTCAAAAGCGCTCTCATACCCCCCCTTACCAAAGCGCTTTTCAAAAGCGCTCTCATACCCCCCCTTACCAGAGCGCTTTTTAAAAGCGCTTTCATACCCCCCCCCACTATAAGAGCGCTTTTTTAGCGTGTTTTTTAATTTTGTCTTTAGCGAAGCCTATGCCAGCGCTTTTCCTAAAAGCGCTTTCGTAGGGGTGCTGCTAAAAGCCAAATTTGGTATAGTGCGCTTAGCGCGGTCCCCTGGACATAATTACGTTAAAAGGGGAAAAAAATAAATTTTTTAGGTAATGTTTTGGGGTATTTTTTCCCAACTCATCAAACCTTCATTTTTTGGTAGAGAGAGCTTAGAAAACAACTTCGGAGCTTGCATACAGATGATCTGGTGTGGATTGATCATCAATCGGCACTAACAAACCAATATATTTTTGGTTCATTTTTCTTCCTCTTTGTTTATTTCTCTTTGGTTGGGTTTTTTTATATGATTTTACTTTGAACTCGTGTATATTTGTCGCCCATGGCATTATATTTAATTTGCTTTACAAATCTGTGTCGATTGTTATCTTATATTTTTGCTCTGTGCTCGGGGTTTGGGTTGTTATCGATATATACTGCTCAAATCCTTATCTAGGATGATTATCTGTTAGTTTCTTGATTCTAGAGATATATTTAGAGCTAAATAATCTTTATGGGTGTCGAAGCTTAATGCTTCCGTGTTGGTTGTGTCGGCTGAGAGATCGTCGATACGAGTAATATGGATGTTTTCTATGTTGTTGAGGTTGGTTGAGAGATCGTCGCCGAGATGATATAGTAGTTCTCTCTAGTTTGGGTTAGAAATAAATTAGAGAGTGAGTGATGCTAGATGACTCTAAGGAGTATTGTAGGTTGAGTGTAACTAGTCGATAAGTTTAAGTTTGTGAGAAGTAGATTATATGCATGCTTGATAAATTACTTCTCTCTAGAGAATGAATTCTTTCTCGTTCATATTTACTTTTATGTTTTTATGTTTTACCAACTCAAACCAAACTCATTAACGATAGATTTGTCGAACGGAATTTCAATTCACCAATCTATGTGGATACGATACGATATAACTTATATCACCCAGTAAAAATAATACTTTAATTTTTGCTTGACGCTTTACCGCTTCCAGCAAAATGGTGCAGTTGTCGGGGATTAGTTCTATTGTTTTTACATTGCGGTAATTATTTTTTTTATTTTGTAATTAATGTATATGTTTTATAGAATGTGTACATTAACTTATCTATTTTTACTTGTACATGTTTTGTGTTTATTTTATATACTTATGCATATGTGTTTTTTCTGTGTTTTCACGTATTATTGTCAATTGTCTTGTTTTTGTAACGTTTGTTGTGTGGATGTTAGGAAACTTTCTTTAGGTTTGTGCGGTGTGACAATACCATGGCATGACGAGAGGAGGTTAGCTTGCATAATAAAGGAGTCGAGCTTACGATGTAAAACAAACATGTTTTGTTTTGTATTCGTTTCTGTATTTATTGACTTTTGTTTTAACAAGTTAAAATTGGACCTATTTTAAATTCTCAAATTTTCACTTTTCAAGTTGTTAATTCACTTTCACCCATTAGTTTTGTTATGTCAATTTGTTCTTTTCTGCAAGCTTGTCGTGTTTAGCTTATGGAAGTGTGTTTTTATGTTGTAAATATTTTACATGTGTAGCTGAGATTGCATAGGTGAATGTGGAGGCTGCAGTGTTGTTGTTGTTCTGGTTTTTCTGCAACTGGTGTAGCATCTTAAGCGCGGTTTAGGCGGCTTAGCACACTCTTCTGTGATGCGCCAATGAAGTTTTTTTTAGTTTTCACTTGGCCGTCCTTTTTCCCACTTTCACCAAGGCATTGTAGTAGTAAATAAAATTAGTATTATTTTTCTAATTCTTTTTTGTTTGTCTTTGAGCTTGTTGTGAATATCTTGAAGTCTCTTTTGGTGATTTTCTAAATTTGAGTGTTTCAACTTGCGAATGTATGGTAATGATTTTGTTAAAGTTTTGTACACGTTCGAGGTATGTGTTTATCGCTTTCTATACTTATCATATGCATGATACTTAGACTTTTTACAATATTTATGCCATCCACTCTTTTATATACTTGTTAATTTGTGAATCAGTTAGTTCCTACCCTTTTTGTGAGATAGCTTTCCATTTTCCACATATACTGGAGGCCATAATTCTTGTTTTAACTGGATTTATTATGTTTAATCTTTTGTTTGTGTTTATTGTATGAAAGCTTGAACATGATCAATAAATTTTTTGTTTCATTTTGAGCACCACTACCTTATCCAAATAGTCAAATCACCTTGTGAGTGTGTGATCATTAGTAACCCCTTTTGATATTTTTTGTCGATGAGTGTTTAGTTCATATTTTGTTATGGATGTTGATTCTTTTGTTTTCTTGAATCCTTAACTATGATTTTTAGTTGAATTTTTACCCTGCCTTAGAAAGTAGGGAGTATTCACATTATGATGATGGTTGAATTCAAGTTGGGGAGAGGAATGTTTATGTGCTTATATTGTGATTGCTATGAGGTTTTGAAAAGAAAAAAAATATATAAAAGTTTTGTAAAAAAAAAGAGTTTGGAATGAACAAGAAGTTTGATTGAAATTATGTTGCTTGAGACTTTGTGAGTTGATCACTCCCTTAGGTTTAGGAAATTTTTTGTTTCGAATAGCTTTAGGATTTATTCCTTGTTTGTTAACTAAGCCACATTACAATCTTGAAAATCCCTTGAGATTCTTGCTTTTGAATGTTCAATGTGAATTTTTGGATGAATGCATAATTTAGTCTTTTGTTTGCAAGATTGTGGATGAGTGGAAATACCTTACTTTGTGTGTTTTTCATCTACCGATGATTGTTTTTTCTAGGTGTGATTCATTTGTGAACTAGTGTAGTTTTAGAATGTTTTGTATGTTCTTTGTATTTAGTGTTCTTTTTGTGTTTATGTTATCATCATAGTTTAGTTGTAAGTATGTTTCTTGATGTGTATCTTTTTTCATTTGATCCATTTTATTTGTTTTCCATTTTCAAAACTTGTTGATTCATGATATTTTTGTTATTACTTTTAGTTCTTTGGGTTGTTTGTCCTTGTTTGAGGACAAACAAATTCAAGTTTGGGAGAGTTTGATAAGTGTAAATTGTAGCTATTTTTGTATATACTTTTTGTTGCACTTATCGACTTTTGGTTGTTAATATCATTGAATAATTCCCCACATTTTGTATAGTTATGTATAAATTGTATTTAATTTAGTTTTTGTGTATTTGTGTACCGTTTGATAGTTTCCATTCATTTTATAGGTATTGATGTGTATTTGGAGCATGAGAAATAAAGTGTCGAAGACAGGGTTTCAAACACACGAATTAGAGCAACTCATCAATGAATAAGGCTCAAAATCAAAGAATAAGAAATCATCAATTTGGTTGATATTTAGGCATTGTGAGATAGATAATTGAATAAGTTTCCAACACTTCAAACTGAGCGTAAATCATAGTTACGGTTCTCAAGTTATGGCGAAAACAAAAATGCTGATGTTTTTCTCATGACAGTAGAGCGCGCTTAGCGGGATGTTTCCGCTTAGCGCGGTCCCCTGGACAAAATTACATTAAAAGGGGAAAAAAACACATTTTTTAGGTGATATTTTGGGATAATTGTTTCTGTGATACGGTGACAGAACTGGTTGTTAATACTGATCTTGCATTTTTTATTCGCAATGTGCAGTTAGCAAGAGTCGCCACCGACTTTTCTTTTATCCAACAAAGGAAAGGGTTAAAAGAACAGAAAAAGACCTTTTTCGAGATTTTCTGAGTAAGGGGGGTAGATTATGGAAAGGGAAGGTGTTAGCACCCTTTCCATCAGTGGTTTTCAACGGGCTCTTGGGTACTTGCTCATTTTTAAAATTGTTTTCGTGTTTGTGTGTTTTGAAAAGTTTTGTTTGCTTTATGATAACTCTTGTATCAGTCTTCAAGAGTGTGATAAAGTGTTTTTGAGAAGAGTTTTGAAAGTGTGATGCGAAAATGAATTGGATTTGAGCAAGTACTTAACATCTATCTACCTACTCGAAAAAGACGTTATTTTCCTCCTTTCCTTTAGATAGTTCTATCCTACTATTAGTGAGTAGGTAGCCCTATCATTGGATGTTTGAGGGACTATCAAAGGGACGTTTATGGTCATTGAAGGCAACATGTAGAGATACCTTACCAGTTCGAAGGGACTGTCATCATATATTCGTAGGCAACATTGAGGGACAAGATCATTTCTCGTAGGCAACTTGAGGGACATTGAGGGACTATGATCTTTATGATGATTTTAAACTGAGGGCCTTTTCTAAGAGTATCCCTACATTCGAGGGACATGACCATTTCCGAAGGCAACCAAAGTGGGAGATACCCTAGGGGTGCAAGTGTGAAATATTGTGCTTTTTTCAAGTATTTTTATCTTGATGTTAGTGATCTAACATTGATTGATTAGTTCTTGCCATACACGCCTAATTTAATAGCAGTTTATATACGAGCATATAATATTGTGCGGAAATTAAAACCTATAGCTATTACAAGGCTTCAGGGCAATTACAGTTATATCTGATTGAAATGTAAAGTGCGGAAATTAAAAATCCTAATTAGGCTATTACAAATCGGGCATTGTTACATAATTAAAAAATAATCGTATGAAAAATAACAACGCGCAAAAATTAAAAAAGGAGATTTAACCTAATTTCTAATTAATTTTAAATTGAAGAAAACCAATTAAAATCAATTAAATTAAATGAATTTGCAAGAATTAATTTTAATTAAAAAAACCTAAACCTATTTTTTTTTGTGATTTTTTGTTGATTTTCTGAAGAAAAAAATGAATTTAAAAACATGTAAACTAATTAAAAAAAGAAACTAAAGAGAATTAAAAAAAAAAAGAAATGGGCCTGGAGTGAGAAACCAAATTGGGGTGTGCTGGCTGGAATTTTTGTTAGGGCCCAGATCTGTTGGCCCACCACTACGTGAGATCCCATGCTGCCCTTCCCTGAGGGCTTACCGTGGGCTTCTATATCTGGAACATTTGATATGGTCTTGATGAGATCCTATGGTATGGAGATAGTAGCGCATGGTAGACACGCTAGGACTTGGAGTACTGAATCTGCATGCACAAATCAGAAAAATAATATGAAGGAGGCAAGGGTCGAACCCCTGACCTCTCATACACATAATGCCTTAACACCCTTTGTTCCTACCACTGGACCATACTGCACATTCGTTAATATAATCAAAATAAAACAACATAATATTAAATCAACATTATTGCTGAGTTGTCAACGCGCGCTTCTTCAGTGGGACTCTGGATTTTAAATGAACCAATCAAAGAAAGCTGTCCAGCCACGCCAGCGCAGGGAGGTTCAAACCACCCGTCACAGTGGTTGACCACCATCGTCTCTGGCACCTTCAAAACCCTAATCTACAAAATAGCACGTTTCTGATCCATAAATTTAACCTACCCCACTAAATCATAGGCTACGAATCCAGTGGTGGTGTCCGTTTGGTCTGAAAGTACATGTACAAGGAGAATTGGAGCTCGTCTGAAGCTTTTCCCTAACAATGGAAAAGCTTCATCCCTGCGTCAAACTAACCATGCGATGGCTCTAAACCTTCACAATCATGAGTGCAAACATGGATATGAACATAGAAACGATTTATATTAGAGTATGCAATATTTTTTAATTCAAGAAAAATACCAATATGGTGATGTGTGGTCTGGGCGTTTGGGAGTGTTACAAGCTTGGATATTGGCAGAGATGGACTCCTGGGACCTTCAGGAGTGTGATGGAGTGCTTAGACTTGATGGGGAATGGATGGATCGTACAATACATATTGCACCTTCTATTTGAATTTTTTGAAATTTTTTAGGGTTATTTTAGAGGCAGCTGCATATGTCTCTAGGTCTGGACCTGTTTGTACATATATATGAGACCATATTAGGTCAACAAAAACATCCATGAGATCAAATATAATCATGTTTTTAATGTCATGAAGATTTGATCCAAAATTTCTAAAACAAGAAAATCATTCCCTCATCTTGCCTTGTGCATTTTTACCTTGATATGCTAGCACATCTTGCCCATTGTTTGATGATAAAATATTCCAAATCATATATTTCATTATTTCTATTACTTATTTATTTAACTTTGCATTTTAATGAATAAAATATCAAAATAAATAGCACAAATAATATAATAATGCATGGGTGGGCCTAGAGGTTGTGGACCATGCTAGGAACAAGTTTCAAACATGAAAAGATGGGCCCATATGCAAAAATTCAAGTTTGGTCAATATTGGCTTCATGCACTTTTCCTAAAATTGGTCAACTTTAGCAACGCATATCCCTCTCATTTTTAACCCTAAGAGGGTGATCTTGGAATTTTTAGAGATATTAGGATGTCATCTAAACAACCCATTTGGTTTCATTTCAATTGGATCTTCCATGTTCATGTAAGGGGCTTTGACCCAAAAGGTGTTTTTGTTGACTTTTTGAAAGGCCCTGTAATGTATGAGGTTGTATCTTTTAACTACGGAATTTCTTGATATTGAGGGATGAAGAGAATTTGTAGGGAATTGGATTCTCTTAAAAATGAGCTTTGGTGGAAAAATTTATGATAAAGTATGAGAAAGTTATGTCTGGTCAAAGTTTGGTTGACTTTTCCTATAGAAACCCCTAATTTGTCATTTTTAACTTTTGATGAGTTAGGATCATTTCTTGAGGAATCATGATCAACCATTTATCAAATGATGGATATTACTTTAAAATGTTGATGTTGACCAAAAATCTTGAAGTTTGACTGTATATAAGCCACAATTGACTTTTGACCTAGTATAGTTGATTTTCAGGCATTTGAGCAGTTGACTGAGGAAACTAGTTGTGCAAGGCATGAAATTTGACATGGATGATATTTAGGACATATTAGGGCCATGTACATCATTTGAGACCCTTGTAGCTCACACACCCTGATGAAAACTGAAACCCTAGTTAGAGGTTTATTGCCTTAGAAGGAGAATTTGTCTAGTCAATTCTTAGTCATCCTAGGGCAAGTTGGGGATCTCAATGGACATGTATTGAGTAAATGAGAGGGAAATTTTAGGGTACAACAGCTGCCCCTGTTCAATCTTCTTAAACCTGAATATGTAGATTGGTTGGTCTGCCTTACATGATCTGAAGGTGGAAGATGATTGAACACTAGAGTGCCCAGAAATTTTGACTCGTCTGAAGTGATACCGTTGGTGGATGATATCGGGAAAGGGATTATAGGTCCCATTTGGAAAAGGTGACAGAAGATCGTCAGGGATGGGCTTAAAGATTCCATCCAGAAAATGTGAGGGAGAGTCGTCGGAGATGGGCTTAAAGATGCCATCTGGAACAATGTTGATTTCATGAGATATTCCTTTATAGGGATTCCTATTCTTGTTGTTGAGGGGGACTCCACTGAGGAATGTTGGTCTATGTTTTTGGAAATAGAGTTTGGGATCTTTAGTTGTCCATTATTATACTGGGAATAGAGTTCAGACTCCAGGCTTTGCAGGTTCTTTAACTGGAATAGAAATCAGAAAAATCTTAGTATCGATTTAACTGAACTAGAGAAAGATCTTGAATTATCTTCAAATGGAATAGAAATCATAAAAATCTTAGTGTCGATTTAACTGAACCAAAGAAATGTATTGGATTTACTTCAACTGGAATAGAAATCAGAAAAATCTTAGAGTCAATTTAACTGAACTAGAGAAATGTCTTGGATTAACTTCAACTTGAATAGAAATCAGAAAAATCTTTGTATCGATTTAACTGAACCAGAGGAAGGTCTTGAATTAACTTTAACTGGAATGGAAAATAGAAAAATGTTACTGTCAATTTAACTGAACCCGAAAAAGGTCTTGAGTTGTCTTCAACTGGAATAGAAATCAGGAAAATCTTAGTGTCGATTTAACTGAATCAGAGAAGGGTCTTGAGTTAACATTGACTGGAATAGAAATTAGAAAAATCTTAGTATCGATTCAACTGAACCAGAGAAATTCCTTTTGAGAATAATATTTTTGAGGAAGATACTGAAATATCCTTTCGTCAGACGTAGCCTTTGAGAAGTCTTCCAGGTCATGCAAGTAGTCAACGGTGTTTGTTGATTTAATCTTTCCTGAAAAAGTAAAGAGTTAGTTGTATGCAATGTCATGATGTATGAAATGCATTGTGTAATGATGTTCTCAAAATAAATGAGATTATGCTGTATGCGATATGTATGCGCATGTCAGGATGCATGAATGTGGAATGATGTTGCAATATCTCCTAGTTTGGGAAAGTAGATCCCTGGCTGCTGTTGGGGAGTACTAGGAAAATGAATCCAGGACTACTGTTTGGTAGACGAGGAAAGTGATTCTTTCATTCTCACTAGGGATGATGAACGGAGATGATTTGCCGGGGATTTTTGACTTATGCTTGAGAATGACAATGTGGGGAGAAAGATGCTTTGTCGGAAGATTTTACCAATGTAGAGAAATAAACTCTATTGGGGAATAAACTTCTGCAGCTAGAGAAATAAGCTCTACCGGGTAAGGCTTTATAAACTGTTCGAGATTATAAAAACTTAGCTGGGGAACATGGATTTCAACCCTCTGAGGGAACTTGGTTGGAGGAGGTAATTCCTGCTCGGGGAGGCAAAGGTAAGGATTTTTTTTATTTTTACTCTACGAGGCATAAGCATCACTAGGACGTATGCTGAGGATGCGACAGGAGGATGCCCCTGTGCCTGCTGGAAAGGGTAATTGTCGGGACTACAAATTACTTTTTTAGACTTTTGTCTCGTTTCTTAAAGTCATTAGCAACTGTCTTCCTGTTTCATATGGGAGTATTCGTAAATAGTTATCATATTCAAATGCATATGTCAAAAATAATCACTGAACGTTTTTGCAAAACAAAACAGAAAAATAGAAAACAAATAGTTTTGTACTTTCAAAGAAATGATTTGTATTGATTTTTTAATTTCGCCTATAACAACCATTTTTGTACAAAGAGACTGACGTTCTAGTAGAAGAACGCTGTCGTGAACATGAAAACTATACAAAATAGTGTACAAAGAGAAAAAAGCTATGTGTAATACTCCCATCGAGTTTCAATTCTGCTATTGCCCTTATGTCCTTGAGCGTCTCACCCTTTTCTACTTGTCTGAAGCTAACTGGATTGGTTGGTACCATTTGAACTTGATAGTTGATACTAAGGTCTGGTCGCAAGGTGATCCAATGGGACATAGTCATACGCTTAAAATCCCTAACTTTTTCCTGGATCTCCCTTTCGGGTTTTCAGTCCACCAGGATACCCTTTTTTGCCCAAGCCTCCTTTTTAGGTTTTCGACTTGCCAGGTGTACAGATTTTGTGTATTTATCCCTAATTTTTGCCTAAAACCTTTTGGTTCGCCGGGATGCCCTTATTTTTTCCTAGGTCTGTCAACCTAGCGGGTCCTTATTCATGCGTAGTATCTTTTCACTATGTCCGCATTCACAGTGTGAGAAAGGTCGTCACCATCCACGGTGGTTAGAATCAAGGCTACACCAAAAGATATGCCTTTGATTACAAATGGCCCTTCATACGTGGGAGTCCACTTGCCCCTGGGATCACCTTGTGTCAGGATGATGCGCTTGATTACTAGATCACCCACTTGATAAAACTGACGTCTGAACTTTTTGTTGAAAGCCTTGATCATTCGCATTTGGTACATCTGACCATGATAGACAGCAGTAAGCCTTTTCTCATCAATCAGATTCAGTTGGTCAAGTCGAGTCTGGATCCAATCCTCTTCATTCAAACCTGCATTCTTCATGATTCTCAAAGAAGGGATTTGGACCTCAATAGTTAGGACAACCTCCATACCATACACCAGAGAATAAGGTGTTGCCCCTGTTGACGTAGGTACTGAGGTGTGGTACCCATGAAGAGCAAATGGTAACATCTCATGCCAGTCTTTGTATGTCACCATCATCTTCTGTATGATTTTTTTATGTTCTTGTTAGCAGCCTCTATAGTGCCATTCATCTTCGGCTGGTAAGGGGAAGAATTATGATGCAGGATCTTGAATTACTTACAGAGTTCGGTGATCATAGTGTTGTTGAGGTTTGTACCATTATCTGCGATGATTCTCTCTAGAACACCATATCGACAGGTGAGGTTGTACCTGATGAAAAAGCGCCACAATATTCTTGGTAACAGTAGCAAAAGAGGCAGCCTCAACCCACTTCGTGATGTAATCAATGGCCACTAGGATAAAGTGATACCCATTGGAAGCGGTACGTCTAATCTCTCTGATCATATCAATGCCCCACATTGCAAAGGGCCAGGGAGCAGTCAAGACGTTCAAGGGAACCAGAGGTACATGTACTTTATCAGCATAGATCTGGAATATGTGACAAGTTCGAGAATGCTGATAACAGTCTGCTTCTATATTGGACCAATAGTATCCTGCCCATAGGATCTTTTTAGCCATGGTGTGTCCAATAGAATAGGTGACAAAGGTACCTTCATGTAAATCTTCCATAATCCTCTCTTCTTCGCTCTTGTCTACACATCGAAGTAAAGTAGAGTCATGGTTGAGCTTGTAGAGGATTCCATTACTGAGGAAGAACTTTGTGGGGAACCTTCTCAGAAACTTCTTGTCATTAACAGATGCCCCCTCAGGATATTCTTGAGCCTCGAGATACCTTTTCACTTCATGGAACCAAGGCTTGTCCGCTACTTCTTCGGTATCAATCTCATAGTAGTATGTTGGTTCATCCAATTGTAAAATCAAGCTTCTCAAATGCACTTTTGTTTTGATGTAGACAAACCATGATTGACAAAGAAGGCAAAGATTATTGATCAAGCCAAAAACATCTATGGATAAAGTCTTTCGTACAAGCACTTAGAAAAATTTCAAGGTATAATGATAATACTTACTTTGAACTTATGACATGGATGCTCAATGGTCAAAAGAAATATTTTATATTGTCAAAATCCTTACTCAAGTTTTTCTAAGCTAAAAATAAATTTTTACTTAAGTGAAATCGATTTTCATATTGGTGCAATCGATTGCATGCTTCAATTTTTAAAACATTTGCTACTGTTTCTAAGTGGAATCGATTTGCATGTTTGTGCAATCGATTGCACTCAATCAATTTTTGCTACTGACTTCAAATGCAATCGATTTACACACTTGTGCAATCGATTTCACACTCAAAATATTTGAATTTCTTACTGTTGAAACCCCGTGCAATCGATTTACACAAAGGGTGCAATCGATGGCATGCTGAACGATTTTGAAAAATAGCAGCTTTACACATGCCTGTTCATAACACCAATTCATGGAAACCTTTCACTCAATCTTGGCAATTGTTCATGATTCATTTACATAACCTTATGATGTTTCAAAATGGTGCTATGAACATATAAATACTCATTTTCAAAATCATTTTAAGTACCTCTTCCAATCATATTTTCTGAATTTTCAAAAAATCATACTCAAGTTGTTATATATTTTCATACACAAGTTTGTTGCACACTTTCACATATTGTTAACCAGAAAACATCGAGGATTATATATCTTGGTCATTGTATACTATTATCATTGGAAGAGAAGATCAATTCATTGATTAAATCACTCAAAGTGATCATTGCTACTCAAACTCACTCAAATCAAATATTGCTATATACTTGCTTATTTTTCAGGATTGTTTGAAATAAGTTAAGGGGTTTTTTAAATCTTGTTTTTCCAGGATTGTTGGATACAAGTAAAGTCACTTTAAGAGGATTTTTCTCATTGTTGACATAGTGAAAATCAAAGAGGATTATTCTAGGTCCAAGAGGATTGTTCTTGGTTTTGGGTAGTTCTTGTTTAAGTTTTCCACAATAAGGAAATCTCTTTCATGTTAAAAGGGGACTGGAGTACCCTCGGACTGTGAAGGAAACTAGGATATATCGCTTGTATCTCTTTATTTTTCTTCACTTTACTCTTCCATAAACTAACCATAAACCAGAAAAGTAATATCCATCTACACTAAAACCAGAAATTTTTAAAAGTACCTAACTCACCCCTCTCTTAGGCGTATTTCGTACTTACAATTGGCATCAGAGAAGGTTATAGGTAACATGTTCCTAAAAGATCCGGAATGGCTTCCGCAAATCTAAATTCCGTTTTCAGAGATGGTGGTGGCAACAACAAGCCTCCTCTATTCTGTGGTGAATATTTTGGCTTCTGGAAAATATGCATGAAGGCACATCTAAAAGCACGAGGATAAGAAATATGGGATGTCGTCGAGAATGGTCCATTTATCCCTATAACGGTAATTAATGGTGATGGCTCATCAAAGCCTAAAGCTGCATGGGACGAAGATGATAAGAAGAAGGGTCTCTATGTTAAAAAGGCAATAAATCTTCTTCAAGGTGCACTTAGCATGGATGAATTCTTCCGTGTCTCAACATGCAAAACAGCGAAAGAAATATGGGATACCTTGGTACAAACTCATGAAGGAACTGTTGAAGTTAAAATATCAAGACTAAATACCTTGAGTCAAGAATATGAATTATTTCGAATGCAGCCCGGAGAAACCATCCTTGACCTACAAAAGAGATTCGTGCACTTGAAAAATCATCTAAGTTCTCTTGGTATGACTTTGACGAATGATGAACTAAATCTGAAAGTACTTAGGTCCTTAACTAGGGAATGGCAACCAAAGGTAACAGAAATTTCAGAAAAGAAAAGTCTCTCCTCCATGACTTCCACAACGTTGTTTGGGAAACTTCAAGAATATGAAACGGAACTCGGAAGACTTGAAAAACATGAAAATCAAGAGAAGAAATCCAAGAATATTGCTTTAAAGATAGATTCCAAGGAAGTTGAAAAGGAAGACAATCCGGAAGAAGATGAAAATTTCATGCTTCTTGTTAAAAAGCTTGGTAAGTTCTTTGGTAGAAATTACAAATCCTTCTCTCATTTAAAAGGAAAGAAACAATTCAAGAAAAAGGAAGCTTCCACATAAACACAAGAAGTCACATGTTATGAATGTGGTAAGCAAGGTCATATCAAGGTGGCTTGTCCGAAACTCTCCAAGAAAGGTGGAAACAAAAGAAAAAAGGGATTCAAGAACAAAAATGCCTATGTTGCATGGGAGGATAATGAAATAAGTTCTTCATGCGATTCTGATAGTGATGAAAGTGCAGATCTAGCATTGATGACCATACAACATTACGATAATGAAGACAATGAGGTTAGTAATGAATTTTATCTTTTTGATAGTGATGCACAAGGTGCTATAGATGAACTATTAAATGAATGCAAAATTTTGTATAAAACTATTTCATCTCAAAAGAAACAAATTTATCTTTAGAAGAAAAATGTGAATCTATGGAAAAATATTTCAAAGAAGAAAAACAAAAATTAAGTGATGAACAAAAACAGAATTTTGTATGCAAAAATTGTGAATCACTCTCTTTCTAAATTGTCCAATTAAACAGAGTTATTGAAAGATATGAAAAAGGTCAAATTGGATTGGAAGGTGTTCTTAGCCAACAAAGATACTCCAATGATAAAAGTGTACTTGGACATTCAAAGTTTTCAAAACCAAGTTCTAATAAAACTATCTTTGTTAAGGTTAGTGATCAATCATCCAAAGAGAAAGTAAACAAACCTAAAATGGTTCATCACTATCCGAAAAAGAAAACATTTCCTAAGAAGAAATCTCATCCTTCTAGATATAGAAGTAACTTTGAACCTACTTGTTTCTATTATGGTATTAAAGGCCATAAACCTAATGCTTGCTATGTTAGAAACATCAGTGTGGCAAGTGGGCATGATGTGTGGGTAAAGAAATGCACTAATTATGAAGGACCCAAAGCAACTTGGCTATGTAACAAGACCTAATCTGTTTTGCATGTATGCTTGAAGACCACACAATCTTTGGTATCTTGATAGTGGTTGTTCAAAGCATATGACGGGAGACATAAACCAATTTTCAAATCTAGCTCTAAAGGCCAAGGGTTTTGTAACTTATGGAGACAATAATAAGGGAATAATTCTTGGAAAAGGAAAAGTTGGTGCTCCACCTTTCACATCCAAAGAAGATGTTCTTTATGTTCAAGGACTAAAGCACAATCTTCTTAGTATTATCCAACTTTGTGACAAAGGCTTTAAGATCAAGTTCACCAAGGATGAATGCTTGATAGAAGACGAAGTCACACATGAGGTTATACTTAAAGGTAAAAGAATCAATAATATATTCATGATTTCCCTTGATGATCCATCTTTGAAGGTAAAATGTCTCATGGCGAACAACGATGATTCATGGCTATGGCACAAAAGAATTTCTCATATTAACGTGGAACACTTGAATAAACTAATCAAGCATGATCTTTTTATTGGGTTGCCTAAAAGAAATTTTGTCAAAGATAGAATTTGTGATGCTTGTTAAAAAGGGAAACAAATAAAATCAACTTTCAAATCTAAGAATGTTGTGTCTACTACAAGGCCACTACAATTGTTACATATGGACTTATTTGGTCCATCAAGAAAAAGAAGTTTCAGAGGTAATGTATATGCTTTGCTTATTGTTGACGATTTCTCTAGATATACATGGACATTATTTTTAGTGCAGAAAAGTGATGCATTCAAGGCAGTCAAGAAATATGCTAAACAAATTCAAAATGAGAAGTCTCTAACAATTGCCTCCATAAGAACTGATCATGGCGGAGAATTTCAAAATGCTCTATTTGAATAATTTTCTGGAGAACATGGAATATCACAAATTCTCGGCACTAAGGACTCCTCAACAAAACAGAGTGAAGGAAAGAAAGAATAGGTCTCTTGTAGAACTTGCAAGAACGATGCTTAGCGATTCAAAACTTCCAAAATATTTTTGGGCAGATGTGGTGAGCACGGAATGCTTTGTTAGCAATAGAGTTAACATAAGACCAATCTTGAAGAAAACTCCATATGAAATCTTCAAAGGGAGGAAACCAAACAATGATTTCTTTCACATTTTCGGTTGCAAATGCTTTGTCTTAAACAACGACAAAGATAACATTGGTAAGTTTGATGAAAAATCCGATGAAGGTATTTTTATTGGCTACTCTCGTTCTAGTAAGGCATATAGAATTTATAACAAAAGAACTTTAAAATTGAAGAATCAATGCATGTATCTTTTGATGAAACTAACCCCTCCAAGGAGGATGATATTGTTTGTAATGATGATGATGATGAAATACTAGAAGGCCCTCAAGAAAATACTTCCAAAGATCAACCAACTCAACAAGGAGAATCATCCCAACTAGAATCAAATTTCAATGATCTACCAAAAGAATGGAGAACTCCTAGAGATCATCCTATCGATAAAGTAATTGGTGATATAAGTCAAGGTGTAACAACAAGACTAAATCTCAAAGGTTCTTGTCTAAACATGGAGTTTGTCTCTCAAATTGAACCTTCCAAAGTTGATGAAGCCTTAGGCGATGACAATTGAATTATTTCTATGCAAGAAGAGTTAAATCAATTTGAAAGGAACCAAGTTTGGGAACTTTTCCCTAGGCCAAGCAACAAACACATTATTGGATCAAGATGGGTGTTTAAAAACAAACTTGACGAAAATGGAATAATTGTTCGGAACAAAGCAAGGTTGGTAGCACAAGGCTACAATCAAGAAGAAGGAAGATATTTTAAAGAAAATTTCACTCCAGTTGCAAGGTTAAAAGCTATTCGTATCTTACTTGCCTATGCATGTTCATTAAATTTCCAGCTTTTCCAAATGGATGTCAAAAGCGCATTTTTGAATGGATATATCAATGAAGAAGTCTATGTTAAGCAACCCCCGGGGTTCGAAGATTTCAAGAATCCATCTCACGTATTTAAATTTAGAAAAGGTCTCTATGGTTTGAAACAAGCACCAAGGGCATGGTATGATTGGATAAGCAACTTCCTATGCGAAAAAGGTTTTGAAAAGGGTAAAGTTGACAAGACTTTGTTTATCAAGAAAATCAAAGATGACACTTTGCTAGTTGAAGTCTATGTTGACGATATCATTTTCGGCTCTTCAAACAAAGAAATGTGTGAAGAACTTTCAGCAATGATGCAAGGAGAATTTAAGGTGTCCATGATGGGTAAAATGAATTATTTTCTTGGACATCAAATCAAGCAATTAAAAGATGGCATCTTCATCAACCAATCCAAGTATTGCAAGGAACTCTTGAAAAGATTTGACATGGATGACTGTAAGGCAATGTCTACACCAATTGGTTCCGGTAAATATCTTGATCAAGATGAATCAAACGTTTCCATCGACATTAAAAAGTATCGAGGTATGATTGGCTCCTTATTGTATCTCACGGAAAGTCGTCCTGACATAATGTTTAATGTTTGTCTAGTGCTCGCTTTCAAGCAAATCCAAAGGAATCTCATCTCATGGTGGTGAAACGGATCATGAAGTATCTCAAAGGAACAACAAATGTTGGATTATGGTATCCTAAAGGTAGTGTTTGTAACCTAGTTGGTTATTCTGATACGGATTGTGCAGGTTGTAAAACTGATAGAAAAAGCATAAGTGGTACTTGTCACATCCTTGGAAATGCATTAGTATCATAGGCCTGCAAGAAACAAGCATGCGTTTCTCTTAGCACGGCTGAAGCAGAATATATTGTAGCAAGTAGTAGTTGTGCTCAAATTTTGTGGCTCAAACAACAACTTTGTGACTACGGACTCGATCTAGGACGCATTCCTCTACAGTGCAACAATACGAGTGCAATAAACATTACGAAGAATCCGGTCATGCATTTAAGAACCAAACATATAGATATACGAAATAATTTCCTTTGTGACCATGTACTTCAAGGAGATGTCGATGTAACATTTGTAGATACTCATAATCAACTTGTCGATATCTTCACTAAACCTTTGGCAAGAGAACCGTTTTACAAGATTCAATGAGAGCTTGGCATTCTTGATGAACACGACATATAAGGTGCTTTCTATCCTTGTTATGATTTTATATATTTGTCTTAACCTTGTTATATGTGAATATATATGTTAAGTAGTGTTTAAGTTTAATAAAAATATGTTTTTGGTCATTTTTGGTTGATGCAAATTGATTGCACAATAGTGTAAATCGATTGCTCACTGAATGTTTTTATTTTTGACCTTTCTGTTTCAGTGCAAATCTATTGCACCATAAGTTCAAATCAATTGCACTCTGTGTGTTTCTATTTTATTTTGCTTCTGTTTTATGTGCAAAATCAAAATTTCTACCATATGCCTACTTTGTTACATTAATTATGGAAGAATTTGGAGTTGATTTTGTTGGGTTTGAGAAAGTTAATATGGATCCAAATCTGCATAAGATTTCAATTAAAAATGTTGACTCAAAAATAGGTGTTCATTATAATCCAGAAATAAATACTATAACTTACATTGGTGAAGATATGGTCGGTGATGAAGGAAACGATCAAGAAGTTAAAAGTGGTGAAGCTATACCTCCTCCACCTACTACTCCATCTGGTCCAAGAAATCAAGATCTTATGGATTTTATGTCTCAACAATTTGCTTCCATGAATATCAACATCAACAACCAATGGAATGCTATCAACGATTCTACAACAACCCGGATCAATGACTTCTGCACAAATGTGAATCAACAATTTTCTTACCTTTAATATCATCTTCACATTCCACCATATGAACCAAATAATCCTGCTGCACCTCCACAAAATTACACAGAACCTCATCTACAACAACAATTTCCAAATCAAGGATCTTGGATCTATAACAACCGGGAAATGAATCAACCATAAAGTTTTGTCCAACTTTATTATGTCTATTGTTTTTTGTTATGTCCTTGTTCAGTTATGCTACATTTTGTTTGTTGTTTTTCAAATTTCTTTGTAATCGTTATGTTACTATTTCTATGACTATTTTTGATGCATGATTAATTAAGTTTTTTTTCAATATTGCTTTATTATTGTCCATTTTTATTGCATCTTTCCCTTCTTTTTGGTAATGTCAAAGGGGGAGAAGGATGTGGCACTTTATGCTTGTATATTTCCTGTCTTAAATTTCTAAGGTACTCTTCAACAAGATGAACGAATTCAAAGGAGGATTCCAACCTTCTCATATAAAGGGGGAGTTATGCATCTTAGGGGTAGAATCTTCTTTCCGGAAATTACAACGCATCAAGAAAGATCGTTTGTCATCATCAAAAAGGGGGAGAATGTAAAATCAAGCTTCTCAAATGCACTTTTGTTTTGATGAAGAGAAACCATGATTGACAAAGAAGGCAAAGATTATTGATCAAGCCAAAAGCATCTATGGATAAAGTCTTTGGTTCAAGAACTTAGCAAAATTTCAAGGTATAATGATAATACTTACTTTGAACTTAAGACATAGATGCTCAATGGTCAAAAAAATATTTTATATTGTCCAAATCCTTACTAAAGTTTTTCTAAGCTAAAAATAAATTTTTACTTGAGTGCAATCGATTTTCATATTGGTGCAATCGATTGCATGCTTTAATTTTTTAAGACATTTTCTACTGTTTCTAAGTGCAATCGATTTGCATGTTTGTGCAATCGATTGCACTCAATCAATTTTTTATACTGACTTCAAATGCAATCGATTTACACACTTGTGCAATCAATTGCACACTCAAAATATTTGAATTTCTATCTGTTGAAACCCCGTGCAATCGATTTACAAAAAGGGTGCAATCGATTACATGCTGAACGATTTTGAAAAGCAGCAGCTTTACAGATGCCTGTTCATAACACCAATTCATGGAAACCTTTCACTCAATCTTGGAAATTGTTCATGATTCATTTACAGAACTTTATGTTGTTTTAAAAGGGTTCTATGAACATATAAATACTCATTTTCAAAATCATTTTAAGTACCTCTTCCAATCATATTTTCTGAATTTTCAAAATATCAAACTCAAGCTGTTATACATTTTCAAACACAAGTTTTCTACACACTTTCACATATTGTTAACTAGAAAACTTTGATCATTATATATCTTGAGTCATTGTATACTATTATCATTGGAAGATAAGATTAATCAATTGATTAAATCATTCAAAGTGATCATTTCTACTCAAACTCACCAAATCAAATATTGCTATATACTTGCTTTATTTTTTAGGATTGTTAGAAATAAGTTTAAGTGGTTTTATAAATCTTGTTTTTCCAGGATTGATGGATACAAGTAAAGTCACTCTGAGAGGATTGTTCTCATTGTTGACATAGTGAAAATCCAAGAGGATTTTTCTTGGTTTTGGGTAGTTCTTGTTTAAGTTTGCCACAATAAGGAAATCTCTTTCATGTTGAAAGGGGACTGGAGTACTCTCAGACTATGAGGGGAACCGGGATATATCACTTGTGTCTCTTTATTTTTCCGCACTTTACTCTTTCATAAACTCACCATAAACCAGAAAAGTAATATCCATCATCACTAAAACCAAAAATTTCTAAAAGTACCTAATTCACCCCCCCACCCCTCTTAGGCGCACTTCGTACTTACACCAATCTCTCAATAGTGATCTGAGGAGCCTTGTTGTCCCATCTGACCTTGAACATGGATGACATGGTAGGTAGCGCATCCGCTAACTGATTCTCTTCTTGTGGGAAATGTTCAAAGGTAACTTATTCAAAGTGTGGAAGCAACGTCAGCACATGTTCTTTGTAAGGGATGAGATTAGGGTGCTTCGTATCCTACTCTCCTTTGATTTTACTTATTACCAAAGTCGAATCCCCAAAAATTGCTCAAATAACTTGATCCTTAAGTCAATAGAAGCTTTGATACCTATGATGCATGCTTCATACTCAGCCATATTGTTGGTATACTTGAAACATAATCTGGCGGTGAAAGGAGTATGACATCCCTCGGGAGATATGATTACAGCATCGATGCCTTTGCCGAGTGCGTTGGAAACACCATCTAAAACCATAGTCCATCAGGATTCTTCCTCGGGTCCTTCATCCGGTCCAGGTTCTTCACTATCAGTCACTAACATGATATTCTCATCTGGGAATTCGATGTTCATGGATTGGTAGTCATCCACAGCCTGATAAGCCAAATGATCACCTAGTACACTTCCCTTAATTGCTTTATGGGTTGTGTATTGGATATCGTATTCGGTCAAGATCATTTTCCATCTTGCTATTCTTCCGGAGAGAGCGGGCTTCTCGAAGATATACTTGATCGGATCCATCTTAGATATCAACAAAGTAGTGTGGGTCAACATATATTGTCTCAGTCGGCGAGTAGCCCATGCCAAAGTGCAGCAAGTTTTCTCGAGCTGTGAGTTTCTTGTTTCACAGTCGGTAAATTTTTTGCTAAGGTAGTATATTGCATGCTCTTTTCGATCGGACTCGCCATGCTTCCCCAGCACACACCCCATTGAATTATCTAACACTGTTAAGTACATTAGCAAAGGTCTTCCTTCAATCGTCAGCATCAGAATTGGAGGCTCTTGAAGGTAATCCTTGATTCTCTCGAAGGCAGTCTAGCATTCGTCATTCCAATTTACCATTTGATCTTTCTTCAGGAGTTTGAAGATTGTCTCAAAAGTAGCAGTTAGATGGGAAATAAACCTGGAAATGTAATTTAGGCATTGCAAGAAACCTCTAACCTCCTTCTTAGTGTGAGGAGCCGACATATCTTTTATAGCTTTCACCTTTGCAGGGTCTACCTGAATGCCTTTGTCACTAACAATGAAACCTTCGATTTTACCAGACCTTAACCCAAAGGTGCACTTGTTCGGGTTTAACCTCATCTTGTACGTCATCAACCTATCAAACAACTTTTGTAGATGATCAAGATGCTATTCCTTAGTTTGAGACCTGGCTATCAGGTCATCAACATATACCTCTATCTCATGGTGAATCATATCATGGAACAAAGGTACCATGGTTCGCTGATAGGTTGCCCCATCATTCTTCAATTCAAACGAAATCACTTTGTAATAGAAAGTTCCCCATTGCATGATGAAGGTTGTCTTCTCCATGTCTTCGGGTGCCATCTTGATCTGATTGTAACCAGAGAAACCATCCATGGAGGAAAATATCTTATGTTGCGCGGTGTTGTCAACCAGAACGTCAATATGGGGAAGCGGGAAATCATCCTTGGGGCTTGCCCTATTCAAGTCTCTTTAGTCCACACACATCTGTAGCTTGTCGTCCTTCTTAGGCACCGGGACTACGTTAGCAACCCATTGCCGATAGGAGGTGACAACTAAGAAGCCAGCGTTGAATTGTTTCAAAACCTCTACTTTGATTTTCAATGACATTTCAGGGCACATACGACTGACCTTTTTCTTTACTGGAGGGCAGTCTTCTCTAGTTGGCAGACGATGAACCAAAATATCCATGTCTAGTCCTGGCATATCTTCATATGACCAGGAAAAGATCTCGACATAATCATGCAACATCTGAATCAACTGCTATTTGACACTAAGCTCCAAATTTGCACCTATTTTGACTTCTTATTTGTCCTCATTTGTGCCCAAATTCACTGTCTCAACTGGCTCTTCATGAGGTTGTATAGCCCTTTCTTCCTGATGTAACAGTCTGGCAAGTTCTTTGGGTACCTCACAATCTTTCTCACCGTCATCCTCAGCTTGGTTGATCAGATTTTCAAAGTCATAACCGGCAATAGCAAAACTGTTATCAATGGGATCCATAGTGGATATGGATCTACAATTTAATATGTGAATGTTTGTAAGAGCATGGTTGTATTGAAAAAGTAAAAAGCAGAAAATAAAAACAGAGAGTGCAAAATTTGTATGCAAAACGTACAATGATTTATTAATGACATATGAGATTGAAACATGATAACCCTCACAAATAAACCATTGAGCCCCGGGTAAGACACATGGCCATATAGTTTATATTGTTTAATTATTACATATCCGAAAACAAGAAAGACAAGAACTTATGAACAAAAGTAATCGTTACAAAGTCTTTTGCTGTCCAGTTACTGGGTCCACTGTTGGTAGTAGGGAAGATCTAGCTATCCATATCATAGTCACTATCAGCATCTTCTGTGGCCGACACAACATCAATAGTATTGATTCTCGGGCCATGCTTGGGCATGGGTGCAGTATTGACGTTGGGAGTCTTAGGGGGATAAAACTTAACCTCCTTTGCATCAATAAGATCTTGCACCTTGTTCTTCAAATCCCAACAAACCTTTGTATCATGACCTGGACTTTCTGAATGGTAAGCACAATGACCATTTGGGTTGTAGCAAGGAGAAGCGTTGTTGGGATTCTTGGGAGCTTCCCTCAAGGTAACCAGATTGGATTTCAGTAGGTGAGGCAAGACTTGAGACAAATTCATATTTATCTGGGTCAATTGCCTTACATGTCTTTCTGCTTTAGGATGATTATTTCGTTGTTGAGTAGCTGTAGGCTTGGATATCATAACAGCCCCTACCGTTGGACGATGCTCGGTTATGCCCTAACTTTGTTGATTATAAACAACACTGACCTCTTTTTTTCCTACGAAAGGTCTCTTTCCCGCACTTGAAGAGGAATCTTTTTGTATCTTGACACTTCTAATCCCAACTTCCACTCTTTCTCATGTCAAAATCAACTCAGTAAAGCCAGTTGAGGAGCTTCCAATCAGATGATTGAAAAATGGACCAGATAGGGTACCCAAAAACATATCCACTAACTCCCTATCAGATAGAGGGGGTTGGACTCTTCCTGCTAAGTCCCTCCACTTCTGAGCATAGTCTTTAAAACCCTCGCCCGAACCCATAAACATACTTTGGAGCTGTGTACGGGTAAGAGCAAGGTCTGCATTATACTAATACTGCTTGTAGAAAGCAGCGGCCAAGTCTTCCCAGTTACGAATATTGGTCCTTTCCAGCTGGTAGAACCACTCTAGTTGAGTCCCGGATAATGTGTCTTGAGAGAACTGGACCCATAAATCCTTGTCAGTAGTGTGAGGCTGGATCTTCCTCACATAAGATCAGAGATGCATTTTGGGACATGAGACCCCATCATATTTAGAGAACACCGGAACTTTGAACTTCTGCGGGATAACAACCCCAAAAACCAAAGCCAACTCTTCAAAGTCCAGCCCCGGTACCTTTTGGATTTCCATTGCATTCAGACATTCCTCCAGTTGTTTGTATTTTTCATCGGCCGGAGGATACTGCTCTTCATTATAGTCAGTCACATTATCATATTCCCTTGGACTGGGGTCTTCCTCTCTTGTTTCCCCTTCTTGATTGTCTCCTTATTTTGATGAAGATGCTAATTCTACAACCTGCCTCAACCTGCCTCAACGGACCTCTGAACCTCCTTCCTAAATTCACCACACCAACTGGCTTCTTAGGCTTCTTGGTCTTCTCTTTAACAAGCAGGTCTTTCAGTTCCTCTTTCCCCTTGGCCAGAGCCATGATCATTTGTTGAAACTGAGCATTTTGAGTTTGTAGGTCCTTCACTGTTTGTTCGAGAGCCATTGCCGAAATAAACAGCGAAGAAGATGAGAAACCTACTTTGAAACCTGTTTATGCAATGATATGTATGATTTATGCATGCAATGTTTTCAAGGATTTCTAAGACTTAAATTTTCTTAAACAGAAATGGAACAAACGTTAATTTCATTAAGAAGTTTTATCGGTCACTATGATGCCTCTTGGGCTTACAAAGGAAGTAACAAAGCAAAAATAAACTCTCTGAGCAATGAAAGACTTAAGCTTCCGACAAGCACATCCTCTTTGGTGCAATGTAAGCATTTATACTCTTCCCTTCATGAAGTAACCTGGTGAGCTCTTAAGCCTTCTTCTCACTGGCGTAGAATTGGGTTTCAAAGGCATCCTGTTCTTCTTTGAGCTGGATCCAGGATTTTCATAGCTTCTCGAAATCAGTTGGCATGTCAGGATGAAGAACAACGTAAGGAGTGTCTCTCTCGGCAATTGGCTCCATAATCACAGGTAAGATGGCAGGGTAAGGTATCATAAGATATTGAGCATGATCTTGCACCCATTTGAGGTAAGGCTCAAGAGGGATGGAATTATTGTGCCCCAATGTCTTGCTATCAAATCTATTTACCATGCCCCAAGATCGAATGAACCTCTTACGATAACCCTGAACATCATTCTCATAGTCAAATGTGATTCCTTGGACGAGTGTGTCGTGAGAACCATCCCTTCTAGCATAACCAAACGGTTGCAATGCCAAATAGGGATTATAAGTAATCCCTCCCCTAATTCCTAAGAGAGGGACATTAGGGAATTCCCCATAGCGATCAATGATGGTAACACTCTCCAAGGACTGTGGACACCAATAAATATCCGAATGTGTAAGGGACATCAACCTATGAGACCATCTCATACCCTGCTCATTCTTCAAAACAGACCGAGGTAGATGCAAAAAAACAACCTAGCCAATAGAGGAATGTAACACAGAAGAGTCCCTGTTCTCTTTAGAGTGCGAGTATGTAGAGAGTGTACAATATCCCCAAGTAAAGTAGGCACCGGATTATGAGACAGAAAAATCTTGACCGCATTCACATCTATGAGCTAGTCCGGGGTAGGGAATAGTACCATCCCATAGATGAGAAGGGTCAATACTTCTTCAAAAGCTTGTAAATCCATGGTATCCCAAAAATGGTGAGCTTTCTCAAACAGAAACTTAGCTAGAAATCCCTTGATGCCTCTTCTAGTTTCCTAATTTTCCACTACATCAGACCATGGTAAAGACAGAGCTTGAGCAATCTCTTCAGGCCTTGGGTCTATTTCTATACCGTTGAATGGTAACTGATTAAGGATAGGTACCCCCAATAACTGAGAAAACTCCTCCATAGTAGGCACTGACTAGTAATTAGGAAAAGTGAAGCAGTGATGTAACGGGTAAAAGAACTGAAAGATCACCTTTATCATTTCTTCATCAGGGTTTGAAGTGACCAAGTTGAGAAGTCGACTATTTCTTTCAGTGAAGGGAGAGCTTTCCGGAATCCTTGATGCTAATTCCTTGAGTTGAGGAGGTACCCTCACAAGGTTGACTTGAATAGTGTTCCTGCGAGCGGATGCCATATCCTATAAAACAATACAAAGATAAGCCCTAGAAAATCCTTGAAATGGTTAGTATGATATTTCATGTTATGATGTCATGATTATGTTAAGAAATCACAGATATAGAAAGCACAAGAAGATCACACAAAGACCTTAGGTTTAAGGCTTGCATGGGTTTTAAGGTAATACCCTCTTGAAGTTTTGATTGGTTCAGCCTGCCCTATAAATAATAATCGGGTTTTAAGGGATCTCAATATCATTGATCTTTCCTACAAGTTTAGTTCCCATAGACAACTGACGTGCCACCAAACAAGACTCGGGAGTCAAATCTCAATGAGTGTAGCATCGAGTATCAACCGACTTTGGGGATACACCAAAGACGGTTATCTCACAACATCCTAATAGCCAAGTTGTTCAATTAAGGTTATAAGGTCATTTGATGCTTCATGACACCATGCAGCGGCCCCGTATTCTCCTTGATTAACTCAAGGGCTACCGGTACCCACCAAAGTTTCGCATCAACGTAGTTATCGCTTCAACAACGTCAGTATACCCTACACAATTTCAACGATCTATTGCTACTTACCTAAAAGGTTTCTCCAGATCCGAGTGTAAGATCTATAGTAACCCAAACAATGCCCTTAAAAGTAAATCAATCAGAACAAACAAAGAAAACAGATTAGAAATGAACTAGACCCTAAGGTAAACCCCACTTTTATTATAATTCCCCAACAGAGTCGCCAGTTCTGTGATACCGAGGCAGAACCGACTGTTAATACTGGTTTTGAATTTTGTATTTGTTGTACCCCAAAATTTTCCCTCCCATGTTTCTCAATACATGTCAAGTGAGGTCCTCAAATTGCTCAAGGAAGTCCAAGAATTGACCAGACAAACTTTCTCCTAAGGCAGTCTACCTCAAATTAGGGTTTCATTTTTCATCAAGATACTTGGTACCAAAGGATCCAAAATGATCACCATTGTCCTAATATGTTGTCAAGATCATCCATGTCAAGTTTCAAGCTTTGCAGAAGAAGTTTGCTTAATCAATTGCTCAAAGGCCTGAAAATCGACTATGCTAGGTCAAAAGTCAATTGTGGCCCACATATAGTCAAACTTCAAGATTTTTGGTCAACATCCTCATTTTGGAGTATAATTCATCATTTGATAAAGTGTTGATCATGATTCATCAAGGATTGCCCATAATTCATCAAAACCCAAAAGTTGCTAACTTAGGGTTTTGCAGGAAAAGTCAACTCATCTTTGACCAAGCATAACTTTCTCATACTTTATCCGAAATGACCCATACAAAGCTCATTTTGAAGAGGATGCAATTACCTACAATTAATCTTCATATCCCAAGTTCAAAATATTCACTCACAAAAATATATGAATTTTGACATTATAGGTCATTTTGAAAAGTCAACAAAAACACCTTTTGGGTAAAAGCTTCATACATGAACATGGAACACTCAATTGAGATGAGACCAAAAGGGTTGTTTATAATACATACTAAGCTTTCTAAAAAGTCCAAGAACACCTCTCTAGGGTCAAAATTTAGAGAGTTATGCTTTGGTCAAATTGACCATTTTTGCAAAATTGCCAAAAAGTCAAATGTGCTCAAATTTGCATTTTTTGCTAAATGGGCCCAACTTTTTATGCTTGCACCTCAAATATAACATGGTCCACGACCCAAATGCTCACTCATATGTTATTTGCTTCATTATTAATTTTATTTTGATTTTTGATTTATTAAAAAATTGAATTAAATTAAATAATTGGTAAATAATAGAAAAGATTTGTTTTGATTGGATTTTTAGACAGAATCATAAGCACTTTATGCTGGCACATCAGAATCAGATCATATCAAGGCTGATTGGCACAAAATTGGCATGGTTAGGCCAAATTTGGAAGGATATCATACAAATTAATAATCAAATTAAATCTCATCAAAGCTTCAAGATTCAATCCAAATTTGTTAACCTAATTCACTCTAGGTTATATAAGAAAGCTTGGCAGATCAAAAGAAGAGGCTATAGGCGTGAGACTGTAAGAACAAAAACTCCAAAATCTTGGCAAAAGGTGAAGTTCTGATTTCAGGATAGAGGATATTTGAGAATAATTCAAGGCCAACAACCTATTCCAGGACGTCTCAGGAAGCATTCCCAACCGTTTGCAGGCATCAGAACATCCAGAATCACTGCCTAGAATTCTTACGGTTTGCACAAATATCCAAATTTGATTACGGTAATTCTTGCATATTTGGCATGTTTAAATTACATATTTTTATTCATCATCATGCTTGCAAGGTTTCTGGATAGTTTGATTTAAGTTACAATGCAGGAATTAGCTTTTTCCATTGTTAGGTTTTCGTGTTCCAATTTGGGGTTTCGATTTTCAAGCGAAATTAGACCGGATAATGGGTACCATGACGATCAGAATTTCAAACCCAGCTGATACATGATCCCCAATTGAATTTATATTGCATATGCTTGATTTTTAAATGATACAGGTTTCAGCAACAGACCTGCGTCTGTAGGTAAAAGAATCAGAACTTAAAACGACGATTCTAAGGAAGAAGACAACAACGTGTCACAACCTGACTGGCTGGTTTAAATTCTGGTGCGTTATTCTGGCCAGAAACTTGTTTGTTCTGATATATCATTTGTTTTCATTATGTTAACAAGTTAACGTCTAGGGCAGTTGGTCAGAAGAAGGAAGTCAGAAGCTCATTGTTCTGGGTTCGAGCCCAGGCGTGAGCTTTTGGTATTTTCTCCTTTGTTTTCACCAGATCCAGCACGTGCATTTTCTGAAGAGCAGCATCTTCTGATCCACTATCCAAGACCAGATCCAGCGTATCACCTTCTAGATCCATCAGCCCGAATCAAATCTGGTGCACCTCATCTTCATAAGAGCAGCATCTTCTGATCCACCAGCCAGGACCAGATACAACGTCCCCCATCTTCTGAGGGTCATCATCTTCTGGACCCATCAGCCAGAACCAGATCTGCTGACAGCAGGCCCACTCGGTTATTTCCATTATTTTTCTTTCTTTAATTTATTTTCTTTAATTATTCTGTTATTTTTTTTAATCAACCAATCAAAAATCACAAAAAAGGATTTGTTTTCTTAATAAATATTTTTTTTATTTATTAATTAGTTTAATTAATTTAGGGCAACTTTAATTTCTTTCACAATTAAAATTCAATTAAAAAATTAGGTTAATTCTTGATTTAATTTTTCTTCCTTTCTCAAATAAATATAAAAATACAAAAATAGGTTTTAGATTAAATTAATTTATTTTTCTATTAATTTAAAATTAATTAGACTTAGGATTTTCCTTTAATTTAACTATTTCATTATTTTCTTAAAATAACAAAACAAAACAATAACTTTTTTAACTAATTGCAATTAGGTTTAGGCAAGGGTCAAAACCCTAGTTTGTCTCATTTTCGATTTATCGCGCGCATATTATTATTTTTACGATATTGTTGTAACTGTTCATGGTTTGTAATAGTTTAATTTAGGGAGTTTTATTTATCGTTTTTTCCCGGGTTTTTGGCTATGTAATTAATCTCCCTCCCCGAAGCCTTGTAATAGCGTAGATTTACTTTCTCGCATTTTAATTCTCGCAAATATTTGACTGTTTAGATGTATGTTAATAGGGTTGTATGACAAGAATACATGACAAATTAATCCAGTTAGAAAACCCTAATGTGCAAAGATAAATAATTGAAACCAATCACTCACACATATCACTCTTAGGGTATACTCTCACTTCGGTTTCCTTCGGTAAACGATCATTAAGTATAGGGTGTCTTAGTGGTTATCCTTCCGTCTAAAAAAGATCAAATGTCACGTTCGGATGTTGCCTCAGAAATGTTGCCTCGAATATGATCTTAAGACTCTAGGGTTATTACTAATGTGTCCTAATATTGATTTAGTGATTGTATGTCCCTTTCGAATTAACCCTTACAAACTCCAACGACGGTGATACCTATTTCTCAAATAGTAGGATAGCGTTGTCTAAAGGAAACAAGAATATAAACGATCCTTTTTTGAGTAGGTAGATGCTAGTAGGTACTTGCTCTAATCAAAACTTTTCACACTTACACTTTTTCAAACAAACTTTCAAAACAAACTTCGTCACACCTTTGAGGACTGATACAAGGATTATCACGAAGTTAAAACTCTTTTAAAAAAAAAGCACATACACAAGAAATTTTAAAAATATGAGCAGGTACCTAAGAGCCCATGGAAAACCATTGATAGAAAGGGTGTTAACACCTTCCCTTTCTATAATCTTCCCCCCGTACTCAGAAACATCTCGAAAAAGGTTTTTTATGTTCTTTTTCCTTTTCCTTTGTTGGATAAAATAAAAGTCGGTGGATACTTTTGCTTACTACGACATTTGCGAACAAAAAATGCAAACCAGCATTCAAACAGTCGGTTCTGCCACCGTATCATAGTATTCACAAATGTGCGGTAAGCAAGAGTCACCACCGACTTTTCTTTTATCCAACAAAGGAAAGGGGGAAAAGAACAGAAAAAGTCCTTTTTCGAATTTTTTGAGTAAGGAAGGTGTTAGCACCTTTTCCATCTATGGTTTTCCACGGTCTCTTAGGTACTTGCTCATTTTTGAAAACTGTTTTTGTGTTTGTGTGTTTTGAAAAGTTTTTTTGCTTTATGATAACTCTTGTATCAGTCCTCAGGAGTGTGATAAAGCGTTTTTGAAATGAGTTTTGAAAGTGTGGTGTGAAAATGAATTGGATTTAAGCAAGTACTTAACAGCTATCTACTTACTCGAAAAAGGCGTTCTTTTCCTCCTTTCCTTTAGATAGTGCTATCCTACTATTAATTAGTAGGTAACGCTATCGTTGGATGTTTAAGGGACTATCGAAGGGACTTTTATGGTCATTGAAGGCAACATGTAGATATATCTTAGCAGTTTGAAGGGACTGTCATCATATATTTGTAGGCAACATCGAGGGACAAGATCATTTCTAATAGGCAACTCGATGGACATTGAGGGACTATGATCTTTGTGATGATTTTAAACTGAGGGTCTTTGCTAAGAGTATCCCTATGTTCGAGGGACATGACCATTTCTGAAGGCAACCAAAGTGGGAGATACCCTAGGGGTGCAATTGTGCAATAGTGTGCTTTTTTCAGGTATTTTTATCTTGATGTTAGTGATCTAAGATTGATTGATTAGTTCTTTCCATACACGCCTAATTTACTAGAATATAGTGCAGAAAGTAAAACCTACAGCTATTACAAGGCTTATGGGCACTTACAGTTATATCTGATTGAAATGTAAAGTGCGGAAATTAAAAATCCTAATTAGGCTATTACAAACCGGGCACAGTTACATAATTAAAAATAATCGTATGAAAAATAACAACACGCAAAAATTAAAAAGGAATAAGTTTGAAACCCTAAAAGTCTAATTGCTTATTAAAAATAGTTTTGGTATTTAACGAAAAAAAATTGAGATTTAACCTAATTTCTAATTAATTTTAAATTAAAGAAAACTAATTAAAATCAATTAAATTAAATTAATTTGCAAGAATTAATTTTAATTAATAAACCTAAACCTATTTTTTGGTGATTTATTGTTGATTTTATGAAGAAAAAAAAGAATTTAAAAATATGTAAAATAATTAAAAAAAGAAACTAAAGAGAAGTAAAAAAAAGAAATGGGCCTGGAGTGAGAAACCAAATTGGGGGGTGCTGGCTGGAATTTTTGTTAGGGCCCAGATCTGTTGGCCCACCAATGCGTGAGATCCCATGTTTCCCTTCCCTAAGGGTTTACCGTGGGCGTCTGGATCTGGAACATTTGATATGGTCTTGATGAGATCCTATGGTATGGAGATAGTAGCGCATGGTATACACGCTGGGACTTGAAGTATTGGATATGCATGCGCAAATCAGAAAAATAATATGCATGAGGCAAGGGTCGAACCCCTGACCTCCCACACACATAATTCCTTAACACCTTTTGTTCTTTCCACTGGACCATACTGCACATTCGTTAATATAATCAAAACAAAACAACATAATATTAAATCAACATTATTGCTGAGTTGTCAACTCGTGCATCTTCAGTGGGACCCTAGATTTTAAATGGACGAATCAAACAAATTTGTCCAGCCACGCCAGCGCAGGGAGTTTCAAACCACCCCTCACGGTGGTTGACCACCATCGTCTCCGGCGCCTTCAAAACCCTAACCTGCAAAATAGCATGTTTCCGATCCAAAAATTTGACCTACCCCCCCCCCCCCCATAAATCATAAGCTGCGAATCTAGTGGTAGTGTTTGTTTAGTATGAAAGTCCCTTTACAGGGAGATACGAAGCTCGTCTGAAGCTTTGCCCTAACAATGGAAAAGCTTCATCCCTGCGTCAAACTAACCATGTGATGGCTATAAACATTCACAGTCATCATTGCAAACATGGATATGAACATAGAAACAATTTATATCAGAGTATGCAATATTTTTGAATTCAAGAAAAATGCCAAGTTTGGGAGTGTTACAAGCTTGGAGATTGGAAGGGATGGACTCCTGGGACCTTCAGGAGTGTGATGGAGTGCTTGGACTTGATGGAGAATGGTTGGATCGTACCATACAAGTTGCACCTTCTCTTTGAATTTTTTGAAAATGTTTAGGGTTATTTTAGAGGCAACTGTGCAAGTCTCTAGGTCTGGAATTGTTTGTACATATATATGAGACCATATTAGGTCAACAAAAACATCCATGAGATAAAATATAATCATGTTTTTAATGTCATGAAGATTTGATCCAAAATGTCTAAAACAAGAAAATCATTCCCTCCTCTTGCCTTGTGCGTTTTTACCTTGATATGCCAGCACATCTTGCCCATGTTTTGATGAGAAAATATTCCAAATCATATCTTTCATTAATTCTATGATTTATTTAATTTTGCATTTTAATGAATAAAATATCAAAATAAATAGCACAGATAATATAATAATTCATGGGTGGTCCTAGAAGTCGTCGACCATGCTAGGAACAAGTTTCAAAAATGAAAAGATGGGCCCATTTGGAAAAAATTCAAGTTTGGTTAATATTGGCTTCATGCACTTTTCCAAAAATTAGTCAACTTTAGCAAAGCATATCTCTATCATTTTTTAACCCTAAGAGGGTGCTCTTGGACTTTTTAGAGATATTAGGATGTCCTCTAAACAACCCTTTTGGTTTCATTTTAATTGGATCTTCCATGTTCATTTAGGTGGCTTTGACCCAAAAGGTGTTTTTGTTGACTTTTTGAAAGGACTTGTAATGTCTGAGCTTGTATCTTTTAACTAGGTAATTTCTTGATCTTGAGGGATGAAGATAAGTTGTAGGGAATTGGATTCTATTCAAATTTAGCTTTTGTGGAAAAATTTCTGATAAAGTATGAGAAAGTTATGCCTGGTCAAAGTTTGGTTGACTTTTCCTATAGAAACCCTAATTTTGTTCATTTTTAACTTTTGATGAGTTAGGAGCATTTCTTGAGGATTTATGTTAAAACCTTGATCAAATGATGGATTTTACTTCAAAATGTTGATGTTTCCCAAAAATCTCGAAGTTTGACTGTATATAGGCCACAATTGACTTTTGACCTAATATAGTTGATTTTTAGGCATTTGAGCAGTTGACTGAGCAAACTAGTTGTGCAAGGCATGAAATTTGGCATGTATGATCTTGAGGACATACTAGGGCCGTGTAAAACATTTGAGACCCTTAGAGCTCACACATCCTGATGAAAACTGAAATCCTAGTTAGAGGTTTGTTGCCTTAGGAAGAGAATTTGTCTGGTGAATTCTTAGTCATCCTATGGCAAGTTGGGGATCTCAATGGACATGTCTTGAGTAAAATGAGAGGGAAAATTTTGGGGTACAGCAATTCCCAACTCATCAAAACTTCATTTTTTGGTAGAGAGAGAGAGAGCTTGGTAAAGAACTTCAGAGCTTGCATATGGATGATCCGCGGTGGATTGATCATCAATTGGTGCTGACAAACTGGAAGATTTTTGGTTCATTTTTCTTCCTCTTTGTGTATTCCTATTTGGTTAGGTTTTGTATATGATTTTAGTTTTAAATCATTTATATTTGTCTCCCATGGTGTTATATTTAATTTGTTTTACAAATTTGTGTCGATTGTTATCTTAGATTTTATCTTTGTGCTCGGGGTTTGGGTTGTTATAGATATATACTGCTCAAATCCTTATCTAGGATGATTATATATTAGTTTCTGGATTCTATAGATTATTTAGATCTAACAATCTTTATGGGTGTCGAAGCTTAATGCTTCCGTGTTGGTTGTGTCGGTTGAGAGATCGTCGATACGAGTAATATGGATGTCTGTTGTGTTGTTGAGGTTGGTTGAGAGATCGTTGCCGAGATGATATAGTATTTATCTCTACTTTGGGTTAGAAATAACTTAGATAGTGAGTGATGCTAGATGACTCTGAGGAGTATTGTAGGTTGAGTGTAACTGGTCGATAATTTTAAGTTTGTGAGAAGTAGATTATATCCATGCTTGATAAATTTCTTCTCTCTTGAGAAAGAATTATTTCCTGTTCATATTTACTTCGAAGGTTTTATGTTTTACCAATTCAAACCAAACTCATTAACGATAGATTTTTCGAATGGCATTTCAAATCACCAATCTCTGTGGACACGATACGGTATAACCTATATCACCCAGTAAAAATAATACTTTACTTTTTGCTTTCCGCTTTAACGCTTCTAGCATCGTCCAAAGATGAATAATGTTGTTAAGGCAACAAACAAGAATATTAAGAAGCTTGTGCAGAAGATGGTTGTTACCTATAAAGATTGGCATGAGATGTTGCCATTTTCTTTGCATTGTTACCACATTTCGGTGCGTACTTTGATTGGGGAAACCATATTCTCTCTAGTATACGTCACGGAAGCAGTCATGCCTGTGGAAGTAGAGATTCCTTCTTTAAGGATAATGACAGATGTACAATTGGACGAATCCAAATGAGTTCAGAATAGACTTGATCAGTTGAATGCCATTGACGAGAAAAGATTGACAATTATTTGTCATGGGCAGTTATACTAGAAGAGGATGAAGAAAGCTTTTGATAAGAAGGTGCGGCCTTGAAATTTCCAAGCTTATGATCTCGTGCTGAAGATGATCTTACCTCCCAACAATACAAAAGCTATGGGAAAATGAGCTCCTAATTATGAAGGACCATATGTTGTGAAGAAAGTCTTCTCATGAGGATCTATGATTCTTACAACTATGGACATAGAGGATTTCCCTCACTCTGTCAATGCATACATAGTTGAAAATATACTTCGCATAAACAGACACGTTGAGTCGACGACAGAGGCAAAAAAGAGCATCCTGGCGAACCAAAAAAATGAATAAAAGGTTCAGGCAAAAATTAGGGACAAAAAACTGATTTTAAAAGAATGAAAAAGAAATGATGTACACCCGCTAAGTTGAAAACCTAAAAAGGAAACTTAGGCAAAAATGGGTATCCCGGTGGATTTAAAACATAAAGGGAGATCCAGGAAAGAGTTAGGGATTTAAAGCGAACAACTACGCTTTGTGTTGGATATGTGTTATCATTCTACAGTATAGTTTGTTAGCTTGGAAGGATAAGGAACCATTCTAATCATCTTTTACAGAAAGCAAGATACTAAGGAGATTTGAGGTTATAAGAGTCATAGCAGAGTCGATACACGATAAATCTGCACTCACGTTACCATATTTATATTCTTCTTTATATGCTTTGTACACAATTACCTCTTTTTAGGAATTTCTTCTTGATGTAAATGTCTATTTATAGGCTGATCAATTAATAAAATTATTTTTATCTAAATTGTGACTCTTTGTTTTTATTTTTGTTGTTTTGTTTTCAAAAATACGTCCAATATTTTTGATAAAACTTTACATTTAAAAACATTGAAGCTTTAGAGCACATAATATAAATATCTGAAATTGCTTGAATTTTTGGGTGTCTGAGTTGACGACTAAGGTTTCCGTTTTATACTTGGGGTGTGTTTTTGTATTTTCTCTTCTTGCATTTGTTATTGGTCTTTTATGACAAGAAGCGTATATGCAAATGAAAAAATAAAAGGGCTGATTGTGACTAGCAGATGTTTCTTACTGGACGAGATGTTTTCTACAAAAATAGAATCCAATATCTCTAGTGAAGGTGTACCCTCGCCCAAATAGAATCCCTTCTCTCCAATGAAAGTGTACCTCTTCTTAATCCCCTTTGAAGTCTAAACTCCTGCTTAGGCAAAGATGCAATCATTATAGGATTTTATGCAATCGTTTTCCTAGCGCAGTTTGTTCATTTCAAAACTTTATGGAGAAATATTTTTATTTTAATGACTGGAGATTTTGACATACTCCCTTTAAAGTCGATATTCTGCTTTCCCAATGAGGTTGGCGCTCGTCTTTCCCATGATGTGTATTCTACTCCTTAGTGCGGTCGGCACCATGTCATAGTTTCTTGAGGAGATTTTTGTTTACCTAGGGGAGATTTTGGTTTGTATCCCCATGAAGATGGCTTTTATGCCCGGTGGAATAATTTTTTCTCACCATTACAAGTCCATATTGGTACGGATCTTGCAAAGATAGCTTCGCCAATGTAGCTTTCTCCCCAGTCAGAGTTAAGTGTTGGGGATTTTTATCCCTAGAGGAGCCAGTTTTTATTTTCCCTAGTAAAGCCCGGTGGTGATGAATACTATACAAAATCGTGTATTCCTTGTGTGGTGTATACACGGGAGTGTCGGTTAGGGATCTTTTATCCGTAGTGATATATGATTGTTAGAGATATTCCAAGTGGAGTCTTGAATCTCAAGTTTATGGCATCATGGTATGATTCCTCTTCCCCAAGTGAAAATTCGTATCAAAACGTAATTCCCCCAGTGTGGTCTGAGTAGAATTCTTTTTATTTAAGAGTCTCTATGATTCCCCAGTTGAAGTTACCTTCATTAAGAACTCTACACAAGAAGAACTTGGTTCCTAGAAAAATTCACCTTATCCTGACAAGAAGCAATGGATTTGTTCCCCAGGAAGCTAAGAGTTTGATCAGAGGTCAAAACATTCTCTGAACTGCAATTTATTTTTGCAGTATTCTTCCCAAGAGTTACTCCCCCAATGATTTCAATCCTTGTAAGATGATATTTCAGATTCGCAATTTCTCCATGAAGTTCAGATTGATTATTCTCGATTAGAAGATCATATGGGCAAAGATAGTCATTAAGAAGTTCCTTTTCTTCTCAGCAGTCGATTGTTGTCGTGTTTTCCCCAATGCATCGCTAAACATGCATCATTACATTGCATCTAACAAAAAGCATAGCATTTCCATTGTATGGAGCATTATGCTATAAAAAAATTCAAACATGCATTAAGGTATAAGCCAATTATGTTTACCTGACGTAACCAAAGTTGTTATGTGATAAGATTTGAATTACTTCTGCAGTTTGCTTTAGGGTGATCCTATCCTGTTTCCCCAGTGGAGTTCGTTTTTGTTTTCCACTGGTTAGGAATTTGGTATTTCCATTTTTCCTAGTGAGTCGTGGCCTTTTCTTTCCCCTACAAGCCCTCGATTAATTTTACTTGTGTTTGCTTGGCCGTTAGAGTATGAGTAAGAGTCGATGTACAACCTTTCTTTCTTATCAAGTATTTGAGTGTCCATGCTTGGTGTGTCGTGATTTATGTAATTTCCACTCTTGGAGAATTACACCCCACCATTGGCCTGAGGGATAGTGTAGTTCTTGCACGTATGCAACCTCTTAAAGTCTAATGTGTTTTGGCAATTCTTGTTAGAGTCCCCTTCGGGTGGTCTTTTTTTGTTCTTCACAAACTTGCCTTGGCGATCTAGTAAGAATTTGATATACTTGTATCCCCATTAAGTCCATATTAGATTGGACTTCCTTCTTTAAGGGTCTATCTTTGGTTAATCTCTCTTTCGTTGTTGTGTTCACCTTTGATCGGTGCTCTCTTTAGGTTATGCTTAGTCTGATCCCCATCTTTAATTGAAATCGGTATGTTAGATTTCTTCCTTCTTTGATATCTTAGGTTGAAATTGTTGTGTTAGATTTCTTCATTCTTCTATGTCTCTCGTTTAAATCGTTGTGTTAGATTTCTTACTTCTTTAATATCTCTAGTTTAAATTGATGTGTTAGATTTCTTCCTTCTTCGATATCTTTGGTCGAGATCACTTTGTTAGATCTCTTCAATCTTCGATATCTTCGGTTGAGTTCATTGTGTTATGTCTCTTTCCTCTTTGATATCTTTGGTCAAAATCGTTGTGTTACATTTCTTCTTTCCTTGATATCTTTGATTGAAATCATTGTGTTTAATTTCTTCCTTCTTCGATATCTCTGGTTGAAATCGTTGTGTTAGATTTCTTCATTCTTCGATATCTTCGATCGAGTCCGCTATGTTAGGTCTCTTCTATCTTTGATATCTTTGGTCGAAAAAGGTGTGTTAGATTTCTTCCATTCTCGATACCTCGAGATCGCTTTGTTAGATCTCTTCCATCTTCTATATCTTCGGTTGAGTCTGTTGTGTTAGGTCCCTTCCCTCTTTGATATCTTTGGTCAAAATTGTTGTGTTAGATTTCTTCTTTCCTAGATATCTTTGGTTGAAATTGATGTATTAGATTTCTCCCTTCTTTGGTATATCTGGTCATGATCGCTTTGTTAGATCTATTCCTTCCATATAGCCATTATTCACCAAAGAGAAATAAATAAATAAATAAAAGAAAATAATTATAATAATACTCGACTTTCTTTAGAGTGCAAATTTTATGGTGCTATTAAATATTCAATCCTCTTTTACCTCGATTGTTCGAAAGGCTACCGCTAATCTCACCCGCATGTTAAAGAAGATTGAATAGGGGTAGTTGTTGTACCCTAAATTTTTCCCTCTTAATTTTCAACCCTATTTTATTTATACTTCATCATTATATGCATACATGCATGTCATTGGGTCTCTACTCATGGAATCGAGGAATTTTCTCTATGAAAAGAATTATGAAAATTTATTGTTTCATTAAACATCATTGTGAAGCAGAACTCAGGGTTTTCAAAGTTTAAGTGCATTCTGCATGTTTTCCAAGTTATCCAATCAGCAACCAATAAAGTCATTATCATATCAAGCTCACATGTTTCTCAACACACCCTGAATCACGCAGAAAGTCAGGCGTTTCATTTGATTTGAGGAAGTTCCCACAAAAATTCGGTACGGTACATTTCAAGCTCATAAATCCATAACTTGGGATCAGAAAATGGGTTGAGATTGATTCTTCAGTCATTAGAGGCGGCTTGAGGTCATCTTCATTTAATACGTTCATGTCGAAGGCTAATATTGTGAGGAAGATTTTCTAAAGCGAAAAATACTTGAAAAAGTGCACTATCCAGTGGATTTATCGTTTCTCTGGTTTTCAGATGATTAAAAATCTGTAACTTCTAATTGGAAAATCATCTTTGAGTGCCTCTTGGAGCATTTGAATCTTCTTCTTATTTCCTCTAACTTTCATGTTCGACTCAGAATCCAATTCATTGAGGAAGATCTTCGAATGTGCAAGTACTCAGAAGTTATACGGTGCAAAAAGAGTGAAAATAGTGTGGTAAACCGCTGTGTTGCAGAAATTAAAAAATTCATAACATTCGTCCGGTTCAACGTTTTCAGATGGTTCTTTGGGCGAAAAATATGTCTTGATTTTTATCTTTGATCTGTATGTTCGGTTCAGGAGTTGATTCTTTGCATAAGATTTCCAAAAGCGCCAATTACTAGAGAAAATTGCATGCGAAAATTGTTTTCTACTGGACTATATCTCGATATTGTAAAAATCGTAACTCTCTCAATTTTTATCGTATTAGGACGATTATTGAAGTGTGAGATCACAATTTTTCTAAGCTTCAACTTTGCTTTAGGGCCCGAGTTTAGATTACGCTCCAAAGACTTTGGTTTATGGCTCATATCCAAAAGTGTGCACGAAAATAAACTGGAATTTTCAATACGGTGAAATAAGTCCACTGTTTCTCGCTATTCAAAAAATCATAACTTGTTATATTTTTATCGTATCAGGGTGAATCTTTTGGCATGATGTCACACATTTTGTTCCTCACATTTTTCTTTAGGGTTCGCATCGAGATTCTTCACTCTATAATTTTACACTGCATTTCTCGTCGTTCAAGGTGACATAACTTGGTCAATTTGTATCGTATTGAGACAATTCTTTCGGCACCGCGTCAAAAAATTTTTCATCAAGATTTATTTCAAGTAGTGTGTTAAGATTTCGCACCAATTATTATGAGATTGTGGTTCGATCTCGCACTATGCACAAAATAATTTCAAAATTTTAGTTTGGAGCCAAAGATATATATACTCAAATCTCAAAATTCAAACACCATTACACTCTCATTTCACATTTCACAAGATCAAAGCAAACTCTCTCTCTCTCTCTCTCATTTTCTCTCATCTTCTTCATAAATAAATCAACACAAATTCACAAAAACTCATAGAATCTTGAATAATCTTCACCTTCATCAAGGACTCCACAAGTTCTCTCTCTCTCTCTCTCTCTCTCTCTCTCTCTCTCTCTCTCTCTCTCTCTCTCTCTCTCTCACTCGCCAATTCTAGCTTCCGTTTCCGGTGAATTTTCCAAACATTCCTCTCTCCTCTGCCACAGATTTTGTCGCATTTTATCCTTCCTCTGCCGTGATTTTTTCGATCCATCTGGCTCCACCGTGTTTGGTTGATTTTTCCTCCACCTTGCTCGCAATTTCAGATGGACCTCACCTTCACCTCCTCCTTGTTTTTCTGGTAAGTGGTAGTTCCTCCGATTTCGTTTTTTTCGGGAACGTTAACATCTCCTCTTCACTTTTCGGTAAATCCTCCACTATTTCTTGATTTTATTTCTTGAATTAATTAAATTTAAGTAAGAATCTAGTTTCTTATTTGAGTTGGATTGAGTTTATGATTTGAATTTTTAAAGTATGAGATAAACTTGATTTTTGATTTTGTTGAGATACTTTAATTCTTTAAATCTATGAGGATGAATAAATGTGGATTGGTTAAATGTTTGTGAACTATTTTTAATTATGTGGATTCGGTAATTTTTGTGCGTCGGATAATTTGTGTTGTTGCTGTTCAATTGAATTTACGCGTCGAATTTTTGTTACCGATGGATTTATGTTAAATAATGATGTTGAATCCATGAGTTGAATTTTTCTTGAAGCATTTGTTCATGAACTGGTACTTTGATGCAATTTCTCTATAAAATTTCATTGTGAGTTTTGATGTTGTTTATGTTGATTTATGTCAAATTGTGTTGAATCATGAACTGATGATGAGGATTTAGCTTGATTTCATGAGTTAATATAACTTTACATCGTTGTTGTTAACTTTGATTTTTCGACATTGAAAATGTTTTGATTCGATAAAATTGAATTAACTCATGTATGATGTTTTGAGCTTGGAATTAAGACATACCGAATGGTTTCATTGTTTGTAACTTGTTCACCATTCTTAAGTCATAATACTTGAACCAAAAGGTGTATTTTCGCGTCAGTTCGCATTTATTAAAATTGATTTCGTACAAATTTGGTTTAAGTATATGTTTCTGCCCGGAATGTGTAAACAAGGTGCAAATCGCCTCTAAAAGTTGTTTGAGGTTTAATTGATCATATTTGGACCTTTATTGATGGTTAATGTTGTTTTTTTTACCGTTTTCAATGTGATTTTCCAGTTGAACTTATGATACGATGTAGTGTTGTCCGGTTTTCAAAAACACACTTGGAACTTGTTTTAGTTGTTGGCTTTAGTTCCGTTGCATTTGTTTTGGCATTCGAGTGATGATTATGTCAAGTTTTATCGATTTCGAAGCAATTTTCCGTTCAATGTTGTGATACGGTGTAGTGTTGTCCAGACTTTGAAAACACACATTGTTTGAGCTTTATTTTGTGGTTCATGTTGTTTCTAGATTTAATCAAATAATTGAGGAGCATTGATGTTAATTTCGGTTAATTTCGTTCTGATTTTTCATACACATTAGAATTGATTACAATACTGTCTCATTTTCTTTATAACATGTGCATTTAGTTTTAATATTCATATGATGCAGTTTGCACCTCATTGGTTGATTATTGGACATTGTTGCTGAGTTGGCTCGATTTCGGTGCATTTTTCGGGTTAATACTTAAGATGACGAAGGTCTTGCCCCTGTTTGGTAAAGTGTACTCAGAATTCATTTTAATTATTGGTTTATGCATCATTATACTTGCATTGGTCTTTTCTATATATTTTCGTTGAGGTTTGTTGATTTCCGACTGACATTTTGTGTGCTTCATTGTGTGATGTACATGTGTGATACGATGGGAGAACTGACTATGGTTTTGCGTTTGTTTTCGCAAATGTTTCGGTTGAGCAAGAGTCGCCACCGACTTTTTATTTTATCCTAAGGAAAGGTTAAAAAGCACAGCAAAAACCTTTGAGATGTTTTCTTGGGTTCGGGGAGTAGATTATAGAAAGGGAAGGTATTAGCACCCTTTCTATCCATGGTTATCCATGGGCTCTTAGTTACTTGCTTAGATCAACTTGCCTTAATTTTCAATTGTTTGAAATGGTGCTTTGTGTGTGTGGGTTTGAAAATGTTTTGAAAAGAAGCCAATGTGGTGGCAACCTTTGTAATGATCCATGTTGGGATGTATACAAAGGTGTATGTCTTTTGAAAAGGTTTTCATTTGTTTTTGAAAGTTGTTTTTGAAAGTGTAGTGATGTGTGGTTTAGAAAATAGGAAAGTGTTTTTGTTTTGCAAGTTGGCAAGTAACTAAGAGTTTGTCTACTCCTAAATTTCTCAAAAATCTTTGTTATGTTTTAACCCTTTTAACAATTTTGTTCCACCATTGCATTTGGTGGACAAACTTGTGTTAGGATGTGAAAGGGACGGGCGCGGGTCATCGTTTAGACCATAATTGCAATGCTTCCAAGTATCTTTGGGCAATTTTTACTTTAAGGGACTTGATCATTTTTTTAGGCAACTTTTGAAAGCGTCATCGAGGGACTATGATCATTTGATTGTTTTGTTTTGCCCAAAGAGACCTAACATGCAACATGGCCCATTTATTGAAGGCAACAAGTGGAATACCCTAGGGGTGCAAGTGTGATTAGTGTTGTCCATTTTCATGCTTGTTTATCTTGAATTTAGGTCAAACTATTTTGTTATTTTTGATTTGCATACAAACCCTAATTCTAGCATGGTATAATTAGAAAGCATTAAAGTGCGAAAAATAAAGTTCCTAAGTTATTACAACACAAAATATGGGAAGGGGGGTACAAATGTTCAAATGGGGGTATTTTGACAAGGAATTTAAACCTAGACTATTACATCAATTTGGAATTTATACAAGGTATTTAATATACAACAATTAAAAAAAAAATGGAATAAATATGCAAGATGCAAAAAATGTTTTTTTTTATGTGTATGAAAAAAAAAGTATTTTTATATGTCAAATAAACAAAAATTAAAAGTATCAATTTTTTTGGATTTTTTATGTATTTAGGGCAAAACCCTAATTTACTAAGTAAAATGTATTAATTATTTAATATGTACAAATATTTATCAATTATGTGCAAAAATAAAATAAAAATGAAGTATATTTGTCAAAAAGGTATTTTTAATGTTAAATATCAATAAAAATAAAATATGTATATATTTTGCATTTTACCCTAAATATATTAATATGTATATATGTATTTGTATTATTTAATAAATATATTGAATATATACAAAAATAATAATATTTAATATTTATAAAAAAAGTATATTTTATATAAAATATTTTCAGAAGATAAAATAAAATAAAAATGGAAAATAAAAGGTGTTTACATTATTTTAGTATTTTTTCAAATAAAAGTGTTTATGTATTTATTTTATTTACAAATATTAACCTAAACAAATAAATGCCTAATAAATATAAAAATGGTGTGAAAAATATTTTTTATATTTTTAATATTATAAGAAAAAATAAATAAGTCAGAACAAAAAAGAAAAGATCAAAAAATCATAAAAATAAGCATAATGGGCCAGGGGGGTTCAAAAGTAACAAAAGGGTGCAAAAATAAATATGAAACAGAGCCCAGCCCAAGAAGTCCTTCTTCAACCTCCAGACTGTATGAACAACAATGAACACGCGTTTTCTATCTTCCAATTCCTGGACTTTCAAGCAAAACTCACAACATGAAAAATGTAGGGCATTAAGAGACGAATCCAGACATATAAAGAACTTGACTTAACTCTCTAAGATGAGAGAGAATTTCTTCTCCCCCAATTCCTGACCTAGTTTTTGTTCCATGTTCAGACATTAAATTCTCACAGCACACATAATATAAATGAAAACTAATTACATGAGCATGTTCAGGGCTATGAATGTGACATATTTTCTTCACAAACCTAAAGCTAACAATGCCTGGATAGAGAGATACGAGTTCATAAACTTACCTGTTCAGTTGGAATCGTATCTGATGATAGAGGTACTTTCAGTGCAAGGTGATGATTGGTACAGCTTCCTTGATGTCCAGGGATGATATTCCAAGTTTTACTTTGCTTTGAAACTAGCTGAATCGAGTTATAGAACTCCACCTGCAAAATAGAAAAATGAAAATGGTGATGTTGAATGGGAGTGTTACAGGTCGTGTTTGAGGTTTGGAATAGCTTCAAGGGATGTTGTGGGATGTGTTTGAAGTGTTTTTAGCAAGAATGCATGAAAGGTTTGAGCTATGGAACTCAATCTGCAGCAGGTGCTCTGTTTGGGCAGTTTGAGGGTGATTCTGTGTTTGAGGAGGCAATGGAGATGGTTGGCTCGTGTTCTAGCTCAGTTAGGATGCTTAGAATATGTTTTACAAGTTTGCTTAAGCCTTGGTTTACAGGAATGATAGTTGTGTGATATTATGCTATGTTTCTTCACACTTAAGCAAACAATGTCCACTTGAGTTTTTAGATAGGTAGAGGCCCCCCTAATGTGCTGCAAACCTTGGCCTTGATCAGTGTAATTAGCTCATAAACTTGTGCCAAAGATATTTGCCCTGTACTTGCTTGGATTGCTAATTGACATAAAGTTCACTTTTGCAAAAATGGACATTATGCTTTTTCTAATTTGGGACTAAACCTTTATGTAATGCTTGAACACATAAAATATGGTCTTGGAAAAATGAGTTTGCATTAAATTTATGAGTGCAAAAGGGATATAGGACCTGTAATCAAGTTGTGCAAGCTGATTTCAAAATGGCCTAGATGTATGAACATGTAACTTGGCCAAATCAAAAGTGAGTTTTTCCCAACTTGCCAAATTCGATTCTCCCTAACCATGAGGTTGTTTGATGAGTTCTTGGACATTTTGGAAAGCTTGGAATGTGTACTACAATCCATCTTTGAAATGCAAATTGAAATTCCAAGTGGAAGTATGTGAAAAATGGTCTTTAAGTTAGGTAAAAACCTTGCCTAAAATAGGTCAAATTTTCTCTAAGTTAAGAATGGTTTGGTACCCTTGTTCCAAAAATTGTAACTTGAGCTAAAAGCTTCTTTTGGGAAAACTTTGTGAATCAAAGTTGTAGATTTTGCAATAGGCTACAACTTTCATGTTTTGACTTTTTCTTGAATCCAAATGAATCTTGGTGAGAAAGTGGGACAAAGTTAGGAAAAAATTAGGGTTTTTTATAACTTAGAAAAATTCTAAGTTATGAAAAATCTTCATTTCAAACCCTAATTTGCATTTCTTGATTTCTTGATGAACAAGTTTCATGATTTGGCATGTTTTGATGAAAAATGAATCTTGACACTTGATTTTGACCAAAAAGTCAAAGTTTGACTTTTCAGTATACAGTCAAAATTGATCAATTGACTGGGAAATTCAACTGTCAATCTTGTGTATTTGGGATCTTTTGAACTTGTTGAGCATGTCAAGATAATTCCATGGGGTCCTTGAGTCCATATGTGAGCTTGATTTGCCATTGGCTAGGTCAAACAGTCAAGAATTGCCTTTGTGCAGTCAAAACCCTAAAAAATGACCATTTTGCCCTTTTGGTGATCTGATCAAATTTCTTGTGGAATTGTGATCCAAACTTGATCAAATGGTCCATGTGAGTTCATAATGTTGATGTGGGTCAATTTTCATGAGATTTGACTGTCAATTGGCCACAGTTGACTTTTTCCCCAATACAGTTGATTTCTAGGTCAACTGTCCAATTGACTGGGCAAAATTTGGAATCAAGACTTGAAACTTGGTATGGATAAACTTGGGAGTCCAAAATGAAGCATGAAAGTCATCTTAGGCATTTTAGGTCAAAACATCTTTGTTCAAACACAAACCCTAATTTGGGCCAACAGTGCAAGGAGAAGTCTTGAGTAGAGGAAACCCTAACTGGATCTTGAGCTCCAAGGGTCTTGTGATGAGAAAATGTTGAGGAAGTGGGAGGGCAAATTTTGGGGTACAACAGTTGCCCCTGTTCAATATTCTTGAACCTGAAGAGTTAGATTGGCAAGTTTGCCTTTCGTGACTTGAGGGTAAAAGAAGATTGGACACTAGAGTGCCCGGAAATTTGCACTCGCATGTTGGAGTATCAGCATTGTGATGTCGGAAATGGGCTTATAGATTCCATTTGGAGATATGGTGGATAGGGAGATGGGCTTATAGATACCATCTAGAGATGCGACAGAACCTTGTCGGGAATGGGCTTATAGATGCCATTTGGAAGTGTTTATCGCATAAGAGATTCCTTAGCGAGAACTTGTGTATTTTGAGAAAGACAGATGTTTTCCCGGCTTGTTACAGGTGTTGATCTTCAATCTCTTCATGCAGACATGCCCTGGCTAGATACAGGTGTCGAGTCTATAATCAGTTGCTCACAGATGTGTCCTGGCTGGATACAGGTATCGAATATGGAAATAGTCGTCAACAGATATGCCCTGGCTGGGATACAGGAATCGAATCTTCGAACTCTTCAGACGTGCCCTGGCTAGATACAAGAATCGAATCTGGAATTATTGTCAGCAGATATGCCCTGGCTGGATACAGGAATCGAATCTGGAATTGTTGTCAACAGATATGCCCTGGCTGGATACAGGAATCGAATCTGGAATTGTTGTCAACAGATATGTCCTGGCTGGATAAAGGAATCGAATCTGGAATTGTGATAGTTGATAGATATGCCCTGGCTGGATACATGAATCGAATCTTCAAACTCTTCAGATGTGCCCTGGCTAGATACAGGAATCGAATCTGGAAACTGATCACTCACAGATGTGCCCTGGCTAGATACAGGAATCGAATCTGGAAACTGTGAGAGTTGAAGGTAGTTGTCTTTTGGATTGTCTTTTTCCCTGAAAAGGCAAAACATTAGTTGTATGCAATGTCATGATGTATGAAATACATGACGATGTTCAAAACGAGATAGTGTTGTATGCACTTTATCATGTATGTAAGGAAGATGTATGAAACGTGAAATGTTTATGAATGTATTTTTGTCTTAGGAAAATAAATCCTTGACGACCGGCCGGGGAATTAAATCCTGGGCTGACGTTGAATAGTAGAGTTCTTCGCTTCTGCTGGGGATGATGGTTGCAAGCATACGCCGGTAGGAGAAGATAACTCCGTTGGGGAACAAACTTGTTGGAGAGATTACTTTGAGGGGAATTGCTCTGTGGGAAGAGATACTTCGCTGAAGTTTTGACGAGAGCTTCACTGAGGATTTCAATGATGGACTCCACTGGGGATAACAAAGATAAAATCCTCTGGGGATGACAATGATAAACTCCGTTGGGGATAGTGTTGACAAGTTATGTTGGGGAACTTTGATGAACTCCGCTGGGGATTGGAAGAACTTTGCCGAGGGCAATCTTCCGTGGCAATTAGCTGAGGATAACCCAGTTATAAGCCCTTGTGAGGAATAACTTTGAATAAAGCTCGGGAGAGACGTCTGTACTTTGCAGGGGATAAGCTTCAAGACCTGCCGGGGATAAGCTTCAAGACCTGCTGGGGATAAAAATTCCACTTTCCTGGGAAACCTTCAGACTGTACTGGAAAATGATTCCACTGGAGTGTCCGTATTCCGCCGGGGAACAATCTTAGATCAAGACTGCCGGGGATGCTTGTTGATGAATGCCTATACTCTGCTGGGGAATGTTGCTATCTTGTCTTACTCTGTGGGGAGTTGAGATAACTTGATCACATTCTTCAGTTGAATCTACCTTGGTACCCTGGCGGACAAAGCAACTAGACTGCCTGGACAATTCTACATTGACCCTACTTCCGATGTCACCTGTAATTAGTCTTTCGTTTCATATGCAAGTATTTATGAATTAGCAATTTAATGTCAAATGCATATATCAAAAATGAACATTGGACGTTCTTCGCAAGACAAAACAGAAAAGGGAAAAACAATTGGCAATTTATTTGAGAAAGTGAATTTGTATTGATTTTGAAGTTTGCCTGAAAATAGGCGTTTTTTGTACAAGAGGCTGACGTCCTAGTAAGAGAACGCCACCGAATAACATAAAGTTTATACAATTTTAAAAAAGAAACAAAACAGCTATGTGCACAATATTCCCACTGGGTCCCAACTCTGCTATCGCCTTTACGTCTTCAAGCGTCTCATCACTTTGTTGCTTAGTTGAAGATGAAGCTGATTGATCGATGCCGAAGTCTGAGCCAGATAGTTGATGCTGAATTCTGGATGCAAGGTGATCCAATGAGACATAGTGTTACGCTTTATCCCTAACTTTTGCCTGGACTGCCCTTTCGGGTTTTCAGTCCACCAGGATACCCATTTTTGCCCAAGCCTCCTTTTCAGGTTTTCGACTTGCCGGGTGTACAGATTTTTTTCATTTTATCCCTTATTTTTGCCCGAACCCTTTTGGTTCGCCGGGAAGCCCTTATTTTTGCCTAGGTATGTCAACCTAGCGGGTCTTTTATTAATGCGTAGTATCTTTTTACTATGTCTGCATTGGCGGGGTGAGGAAGGTCGTCACCATCCATGGTGGTTAGAATCATGGCTCCTCCTGAGAACACATGTTTAACCACAAATGGCCCTTCGTATGTGGGAGTCCATTTTCCCCGGGGATCACTTTGAGGAAGGATGATGCGCTTGATTACCAGGTCCCCAACTTGATACTCTTGTGGTCTGACTTTCTTGTTAAATGCCCTGATCATCCGTTTTTGGTACGTTTGACCATGACATATAGCAGTAAGTCTCTTTTGATCTATTAGGTTTAACTGATCAAGTCGAGTTTGGATCCAGTCATCTTCGCTCAGATCTGCATCCTTCATTATCCGGAGAGAGGGTATCTGGACTTCAGTCGGCAAGACTGCCTCCATGCCATAGACTAAGGAAAAAGGAGTTGCCCCGATTGACGTCCTTGCTGAGGTACGGTACCCATGAAGAGCAAACGGTAACATCTTGTGCCAATCTTTATACGTCACTGTCATCTTCTGCGCAATCTTTTTGATATTCTTATTAGCTGCTTCTACAGCCCCATTCATCTTCAGCCGGTAGGGAGAAGAGTTGTGGTGCTGTATCTTGAATTGCTCGCAGAGCTCAGTGATCATCTTGTTATTGAGATTGGTACCATTGTCCGTAATGATCCTTTCCGGGACGCCGTATCGACAGATCAGGTTGTGTCGAATGAACCGTGCCATGACATTCTTGGTTATAGTGGCGTAGGAAGCTGCTTCAACCCACTTTGTGAAGTAATCGATCGCTACCAGGATGAAGCGATGCCCGTTGGATGCCGTAGGTTTTATCTCGCCGATCATATCAATGCCCCACATTGCGAAAGGCCAAGGTGCAGTCAAGACATTCAGAGGAACTGGAGGAACGTGCACCTTATCTGCATAAATCTGGCACTTATGACATGTCCGGGAATGTTGGTAACAATCAGCTTCCATTGTGGACCAGAAATATCCTGCCCGAAGGATCTTCTTTGCCATGGTGTGTCCACTGGAATGTGTTCCGAAAGTACCTTCATGCAGTTCTGCCATGATCCTTTCTGCTTCAGTCTTATCCACACAACGCAGTAAGGTAGAATCATGGTTTCGCTTGTATAGAATGCCATTGCTGAGGAAGAACTTCGCAACGAACCTTCTCAGAAACTTCTTGTCATTGATGAATGCACCTTCAGGGTATTCTTGAGCTTCCAGATACCTTTTCACCTCATGATACCAGGGTTTCTCAGTTACTATCTCAGCCTCAAGATCACAATAATATGCAGGTTCGTCCAGTTTCCAGATAATGATCCGGGGAGCCTCATTGTCCCACTTGACTTTGAACATGGAAGACATCGTAGCTAACGCGTCCGCCAACTGATTCTCCTCTCTTGGGAAGTGTTCGAAAGTTATCTCTGTGAAATGGGGGATCAATGTCAACACACATTCTTTGTAAGGAATAAGGTTTAGATGTTTCGTATCCCACTCGCCTTTGATCTGATTGATCACGAGAGCGGAATCTCCGAAGACACTCAGAAACTTGATCCTTAAGTCGATCGCAGCTTGAAGACCCATGATGCATGCCTCATACTCCAGCATGTTGTTGGTGCAGTTGAAACATAGTCGGGCAGTGAGTGGAGTATGAGTGCCTTTTGGGGATATGATTACAGCGCCGATACCGTTACCCAAAGCGTTGGAGGCTCCGTCAAAGTGCATAGACCATCGGGATCCTTCCTCAGGTCCTTCATCCGGTCCAGGTACTTCACAATCAGTCACTACCATGATGTTCTCGTCTGGAAACTCAAAGTTCATTGATTGGTAGTCGTCTACTGCCTGGTGTGCCAAGTGGTCTGCCAATACACTCCCCTTGATAGCTTTCGGAGTCGTATACTGGATGTCGTATTCTGTCAAGATCATCTGCCATCTTGCTATTCTTCTAGACAGAGCAGGCTTTTCGAAGATGTACTTTATTGGATCCATTTTTGAAATCAACAGAGTAGTGTGAGTCAGCATATACTGTCTCAGCCGACGAGCAGCCCATACCAAAGCGCAGCAAGTTTTCTCGAGCAGTGAGTATCGGGTCTCACAGTCGGTAAACTTTTTGCTAAGGTAATAAATGGCGTGCTCTTTTCGGCCAGACTCGTCATGCTGCCCCAGCACACACCCCATTGAGCTGTCAAGTACTGTCAGGTATAGTATTAGAGGTCTCCCTTCCACTAGAGGCATAAGAATGGGTGGCTCTTGGAGGTACTCCTTTATCTTTTCGAAAGCAGCCTGACATTCATCGTTCCAACGTACTACCTGATCTTTTTTCAGCAATTTGAAGATTGGCTCACAGGTAGCAGTTAGATGTGAGATGAATCGGGCAATGTAATTCAGTCGTCCCAGAAAGCCTCTGACTTCTTTCTTTGTCTTGGGAGTCGGCATCTCTTGTATGGCTTTTACCTTGGCAGGGTCCACCTGAATACCTTTATCGCTTACAATGAAACCTAGCAATTTTTCGGACCTCACCCCAAAGGTACATTTGTTTGGATTCAACCTGAGCTTGTATAACTTCAGTCGGTCAAACAGCTTTCGCAGATGGTCAAGGTGTTCCTCTTCAGTTTGAGACCTTGCAATCATGTTGTCAACGTATACCTCAATCTCATGATGGATCATATCATGAAATAAAGCAACCATGGCCCGTTGGTAGGTTGCCCCAGCATTTTTCAACCCGAATGGCATGACCTTGTAGCAGAAGGTGCCCCACTGAGTCACAAAGGTAGTCTTTTCCATATCTTCCGGAGCCATCTTGATCTGATTATACCCTGAAAAACCATCCATGAAGGAGAACACCTTGTGTTGAGCAGTATTGTCAACAAGAACATCGATGTGAGGCAGAGGGAAATCATCTTTGGGGCTTGCCCTGTTCAAATCCCTGTAGTCGACACACATTCTGACCTTACCGTCCTTCTTCGGCACTGGCACCACGTTGGCAACCCATTGAGGATAAGAAGTCACTACTAGAAATTCGTCATCGAATTGCTTCATAACCTCAGCTTTGATCTTTTCGGACATCTCTGGGCGCATACGGCGGACCTTTTGCTTTACCGGAGGGCAATCTTCCTTGGTAGGCAGGTGGTGAACTACAATGTCGGCATCCAAACCAGGCATGTCTTCGTATGACCAAGCAAAGATCTCCATGTAATCATGCAGCATCTGGATCAATCGTTGCTTCACGCTGAGCTCTAGATTGGCACCAATCCTGACTTCTTTTCTATCTGTCTCAGTACCCAGGTTCACTGTTTCCACGGGCTCTTCATGCGGCTGAATGGCCCTCTCTTCCTGGAGTAGTAGTCTTGCGAGTTCACCAGGCACTTCGCAATCATCTTCACCTTCGTCTTCGGCCAAGTTGATCGGATTTTCGAAGTCATAACTGGTGGTAGCAGAGCCGTTACCAGTGAGATCCAGAGTGGATTGAAACCTGTATAAGTGAGTGTGTGTAAATATAGTTGTTTTGCAATATATAACACAGAAAGAAAGAGAGCACAAGATTTGAAATGCAACAAACGTCCAATGTTTTGATTAATGATATATGGAAATGTCATACAAAAAGCCCTCACAAATGGAGCTACGATGCCCCGGGTAGGACACCGAGCCAATAAAAGTTTCAACATATTGTTTGTTACAAATTGAAAATCAAAAGAGTTAATTACTGCGTGACAAATGTAATTGGTGTAAAATCCTTTGTCGTCCAGTTGCTTGGTCCGTTGTTGATGGTTGGATAGATCCAACTGTCAAACTCCGCTTCCTCTACGTCCTCCTCGATAGCATTCACCCTTGGATTGGTGATAAACATCGGAGCCTTTCTGATCCTTTCCTTGCGAACAGCCCTCTGAGCCTCTGCAGTGAAGCCCAGCCCAAACTTGTCGTTCTTTTGAGTGAAGTCAGGAAGCTGACCCCAATTTGCACAATTGCCTTTCTTGATTACAGCCCGGGCATCTTTCAGGGAAGCCATCTTCGGAGGAAAGTCTTCTTCAACCACTGTCTCAGCCGACGCCAACGTTGGAGGTACCTCCTCAAAATGCTGAAAAGGGGTTTCAATAAACTCCCCGTCCATTTCGATATATCGGAATGAATTCAAGTGACTAACCATGTATTCCTCCTCACCCTGCACAGTAACAATCTTCCCTTTGACAAGGTATTTGAGATTCTGGTGTAGAGTGGATGTTACTGCCCCAGCCTTCTGAATCCAGGGTCGACCCAACAAGCAGGAATAAGATGGACGAATATCCATTACATAGAACGTTGAGTCGAAGACTTGGGAACCCACATGAATAGGAATGTCTACCTCACCGTGCACCATCCTCTTAGAACCGTCGAAGGCTCTAACGATGATGTTACTAGGTTTCAATTCCAGGCCCTCACAATCCAACCGATCTAAGGCCTTCTTGGGCAAAACATTCAGGGAAGAGCCGGTATCCACCAATATGTGTGCGAGAGTAGTGCCCCTGCATTCTATAGAGACGTACAGGGAATCATTGTGACTTTTCCCTTTGGCGGTAAGGTCTGCATCTGAGAAACCCAAGCCATTGTCAGCTGTCAAATTAGCCACACAGTCAGTGAATTGATCTGTAGAGGTCTCTAGCGGCACATGGGCCGTTTTCAGAAATGAAATCAGGGCCTTTGCATGGGCCTCTAAGCATAGCAACAATGATAGCATAGAGACTTTGGAGGGGGTATGACCCAACTGTTCAACGACATTGAAGTCACTCTTTTTAATGATTTTAAGGATTTCCTCCATCTCTTGTTGGGAGGCTTCAACAGCAGTCTTTTTTGGTGCCTCCGTCCTGGCAGGCAAATCGGTAGCAACTTCTTTTCCCCGAGCATCAGAGGACTCGGCGACAGTAGTAGACACAGGAACTTGATTTGGAACATGCACACTTGCGGGTGTGATGATAAGAGGCCTTCGGATAACTGGCGGTGCAATGTCAGGCGAGAAGAGCCTGCCACTGCGAGTAATCTTGGCGGGACCAGTGATGTTACTGATACTGGTACTGGTGTTGAACTCCTGCTTCACTCCAAGCACATACACGTCTGCCCCATAGTGCCATGGGACAACCTTGTTAGATTCATAGGGGAGAGGCCCCGGAACAGTAATAGTAATAGGTGCAACAGACATAATTTGGACTGGCTTTCTCGGGGGAGCCTTGGTAGGATTGTTGAAAATTGTGACGACAGATACTTCTTCAGCGGAAACAAACGGAACAGCAGTTTTCTTGAACAGAATTTATTTGCTATCCATCAGGCTTTGGATGCCTGATTTCAGCAGCGAACAACCGGTAGGGATAACAGCACACAGGAGGCAACCCTTGCCACAACCCGGAAATAAACCGGCTAGTAGTAAGTTCCTCTTAACAGTCAAAAGCGGGGTAGCAACATCATTCACCGAAATAGCATACAAATCTTCCTCGACGGCATTTACTCTATGCTGGGGCATAGGAGCAGTTACAACATTTGGCCTCTCAGGCACCTCAAACTGGATTTCCTTCGCATCGATAAGGTCTTGAACCTTATTTCTCAGGGCCCAGCAATCATCATTAGTATGCCCGGGGCTATCAGAATGATAAGCAAAACGGGCATTTGGGTTATACTTAGGAGATGCAGTATTCACGACCTTCGGAGCCTCTTTGATGGTCACCAGGTTGGTTGATAACAGTTGCGGTAAGATTTGTGATAAGGTCATACTCAGCCGAGTATACTGCCTCTTGGGCCTTTCACCTCTTTGTTGATTGTACTGCTGAGGAGCAGCAACAGGTTTTGAAATGACCAAGGCATTGACGGCTTGGCGGATTTCTGGCTTGACTTGTCTTCTAGGACCATAGACGGCACTTGCTTCTTTCTTGAAAGGCCTCTTCTCAGTACTTGCGGAGGCAGCTTTCTGTATTTTTCCTGACCTGATGCCAGCTTCTATCCTTTCACCCGTCAGGATCAAATCCGTAAACCCAGTTGAGGAATTACCAACCAAATGATTGAAGAATGGACCAGACAAGGTCCCTAGAAACATATCAACCAGCTCACGATCAGTCAATGGAGGCTGCACCCTGCCATCCAAATCTCTCCATTTTTGCGCATATTCTTTGAACCCTTCGCCCGTTCCTAGGGACATACCCTGAAGTTGGGTACGCGTAGGAGCGAGGTCAGAATTGTATTGATATTGTCTATAAAATGCAGTCGCCAAATCTTCCCAATGTCGGATACTAGTTCCATCTAGTTGGTGGAACAACTCAAGCTGTGACCCCGAAATGCTATCTTGGAAGAAGTGGATCCAAAGATTTTTGTCTGCCGTATAAGGTTGGATCTTCCTTACGTACGACCTTAGATGCAGCTTTGGACAGGAGGCCCCATCATATTTGGCAAAGGCAGGCACCTTAAACTTGTGTGGGATTACCATCCCAGAAGATAACCCCAAATCTCCGAAATACAGCCCCGGTACATTCTGAATCTCCATGGCACTCAAGCGGTCTTCTAATTGCTTGTATTTGTCAGCAGCGGGTGGGTATTGTTCATCATTGTAATCCGTCTCATTGTCAGAGACTGCAGGACTAGGAGCTCCTCCCCCTTGGGGACTGTCTTTCTCTGCAGAGGAAGTAGTTGGATCAGCCTCATTATAGAGTGTGTTCCCAAATCTGTGTCCAGTATTGAATAACGCAGTCCTCTTCTTCTTCTTCTTCTTTAGGAGCAGAGCCTTCAACTCTTGCTGACCTTGGGCCAGGCTTAGGACCATCTCTTGAAACTGGGCACTTTGGGCCTGAAGGGCCTTGATTGCTAGCTCACTGGATGAGTCTGGATTCATGATGACTGTTCAAATAAACAGCGAAGAAGATTAAGCAACCTGTGGAAAAAGAGTACCTGTTATGCATATGGTGCAATGAGATGCGTATGTTTTATGTTTTCAAAGACAAACGAGATTCAACTTTGTAGACAAAAAGGGAAACACACTTCATTAGATTCAAAGTTTAAATTGTTCAACAACTTGCCCTTAGGCATTACAGGAATGAAAAATACTGAAAAGGAAATAAAATCTGTAAAAAGGAAACATCCAAATCCCATCAGTGCTCCCATGACCTCCTCTTCTCAGTATGGATATAGTCATTCAGAACCCGCTCTTCCTCCAATTGCTTAGTCAGCCTCTGGATCTTCCGTTCCTGTTCGTTGAACTTTTCCCGATAAAAATCCCGTTCTTCCTTTAGCTGCGCCCAAGATCTCTTCAATGTGTCAAAATCAGTGGGTATCTGAGGAGGGAGGACAGTTGGAGGAACCCCATCTTCATCAGGAGATTCAAGAATGATAGGTCTGACAGCTTCGTATGGCATACCTAACTTCTGAGCGCGGATGCGGACCCATCTGCAATAGGGTTCCATTGGTAGAGAAGTATTTGGTCCCAACTCATGTGGGTCATCTTTGTGAATTCTATCCCAAGCTTTAATGAACCCATGGTGTAGTTTGTCACTGTCTACCTGAAATTCAAAATGGAAGTGAGAAACCAACATTTCATGAGGCCCTACTCTTCTGGCTCTTCCAAACTGGCGGAGAGCTAAGCATGGATTATAAGAGATTCCTCCTTGGATACCAATCAATGGAACATTAGGGTATTCTCCGCAACAATCAATAATAGCTACCTCGTCCAAACCTCTGAGAGTCCAAGTGATGTCATTATCAGTGAGAGACATTAACCTATGAGCCCAACCCTTTCCTTCTTCATTCTTTAGCACGAACTTAGGAAGGTGCGAAATAAACCACCTCACTAGCAAAGGAGCACAACACCATGGAGTTCCCCGTCTTCGGGCAGTACGAGCATAGAGTTGTTGCAGGATATCACCCAAAAGAGTGGGTACAGGATTCCGAGACATGAAGATCCTTATGGCATAGATACTGATAATGGTGTCAGGATTGGGAAACAATACCAGACCATAGATTAAAAGAGCCAAAATGTCTTCGTACGCCTTGAAGTCTAAGTCATTCCAGAAATCATTAGCTTTGCCAACCAGAAATTTGACCAAAAAGCCCTTAACTCCATTTCTAGTTTCCCAGTTAGCCAATACTTCTTCTTTGGTCAAGGGGAGGACTGCAGCAACCTCTTCAGGCCTAGGAGTCTTTTCCCAACCAGTGAATGGAGTTTGCTCCAAAACAGGGATACCAAGCAAATCAGAGAATTCTTCCAGGGTAGGGACCAGCTGGAAGTCTTGAAAGGTAAAGCAATGGTACAGGGGGTCATAAAACTGGGTCAGGACACTTATCAGTTGTTGGTCCCACTTTGCAGTGATCAAGCCAAGGAGAGAACCATGCCTTTTGATGAAGGAAGTAGTGTTTGGAATCCTACCAACCAAGTCCTTGAGCAAAGTTGGTGGTTGAACAAAGTTGAGCCGGATAGTATTCCTACGCACGGGCATCATGATGTCCTACAAAACAGATCAAAGATGAAACTTTTTTGTCTTTGAAATGGGTTAGTCCTTATACAGGATGCATGCAATGGTATGATGGCATGATGCTATGTTGAAGCACACCACAAGTATTCACACAGGCAAGCATGATAAGGCACACAAGTCACACAAGACAACCCTTAGGTTTCAGGCCAGCATGAAGTTTAGGTATTACCCTCTTTTAGTTTCATTGGTTAAAACCTGTCCTATCAAAAGTAACCGGGTTCTAGAGGATCTCAAATCATTGACTACCCTCAATCGGTCATAACTCCAGCATCGCAGTCTTTTCTTGCAGCCAGAACCATCGCGAGAGTTTAGCCTCAATGAGTGTAGCATACTGCTACTGTTCTATGGCTAAGTTTGGTCAATTTAGGGTTCTAAGGTCGATTGGTGTTTAATGACTCCTTAGAAGACCCATATTCTCCTCGTTACAACACAAGGGATATCGGTACAGACCAAGGTGCCACACCAATGTAGCCACTGCTTCACCCATGTCGGTCTACGCCGGACAGGTCCCTCAAAGATTATGCTACCTAAAAAGGTATTCCCCAGATCCAGGTTAGGATCTATGAAACTCCGATGCAAAGCCCACAAATATAAAAGCAAACAAAGCAAACAATTGAAAACAAAGGTGATCTAAGCCCTAAGGTTACTCCACTTTTAAATTAAAGTCCCCAGTAGAGTCGCCAGTTCTGTGATACGGTGGGAGAACTGACTATGGTTTTGCGTTTGTTTTCGCAAATGTTTCGGTTGAGCAAGAGTCGCCACCGACTTTTTATTTTATCCTAAGGAAAGGTTAAAAAGCACAGCAAAAACCTTTGAGATGTTTTCTTGGGTTCGGGGAGTAGATTATAGAAAGGGAAGGTATTAGCACCCTTTCTATCCATGGTTATCCATGGGCTCTTAGTTACTTGCTTAGATCAACTTGCCTTAATTTTCAATTGTTTGAAATGGTGCTTTGTGTGTGTGGGTTTGAAAATGTTTTGAAAAGAAGCCAATGTGGTGGCAACCTTTGTAATGATCCATGTTGGGATGTATACAAAGGTGTATGTCTTTTGAAAAGGTTTTCATTTGTTTTTGAAAGTTGTTTTTGAAAGTGTAGTGATGTGTGGTTTAGAAAATAGGCAAGTGTTTTTGTTTTGGAAGTTGGCATGAACTAAGAGTTTGTCTACTCCTAAATTTCTCAAAAATCTTTGTTATGTTTTAACCCTTTTAACAATTTTGTTCCACCATTGCATTTGGTGGACAAACTTGTGTTAGGATGTGAAAGGGACGGGCGCGGGTCATCGTTTAGACTATAATTGCAATGGTGCCAAGTATCTTTGGGCAATTTTTACTTTAAGGGACTTGATCATTTTTTTAGGCAACTTTTGAAAGCGTCATCGAGGGACTATGATCATTTGATTGATTTGTTTTGCCCAAAGAGACCTAACATGCAACATGGCCCATTTATTGAAGGCAACAAGTGGAATACCCTAGGGGTGCAAGTGTGATTAATTATTTAATATGTACAAATATTTATCAATTATGTGCAAAAATAAAATAAAAATGAAGTTTATTTGTCAAAAAGGTATTTTTAATGTTAAATATCAATAAAAATAAAATATGTATATATTTTGCATTTTACCCTAAATATATTAATATGTATATATGTATTTGTATTATTTAATAAATATATTGAATATATACAAAAATAATAATATTTAATATTTATAAAAAAAGTATATTTTATATAAAATATTTTCAGAAGATAAAATAAAATAAAAATGGAAAATAAAAGGTGTTTACATTATTTTAGTATTTTTCAAATAAAAGTGTTTATGTATTTATTTTATGTACAAATATTAACCTAAACAAATAAATGCCTAATAAATATAAAAATGGTGTGAAAAATATTTTTTATATTTTTAATATTATAAGAAAAAATAAATAAGTCAGAATAAAAAAGAAAAGATCAAAAAATCATAAAAATAAGCATAATGGGCCAGGGGGGTTCAAAAGTAACAAAAGGGTGCAAAAAGAAATATGAAACAGAGCCCAGCCCAAGAAGTCTTTCTTCAACCTCCAGACTGTATGACCAACAATGAGCACGCGTTTTCTATCTTCCAATTCCTGGACTTTCAAGCAAAACTCACAACATGAAAAATGTAGGGCATTAAGAGACAGATCCAGACATATAAAGAACTTGACTTAACTCTCTAAGATGAGAGAGAATTCTTCTCCCCCAATTCCTGACCTAGTTTTTGTTCCATGTTCAGACATTAAATTCTCACAGCACACATAATATAAATGAAAACTAATTACATGGGCATGTTCAGGGCTATGAATGTGACATATTTTCTTCACAAACCTAAAGCTAACAATGCCTGGATAGAGAGATACGAGTTCATGAACTTACCTGTTCAGTTGGAATCGTATCTGATGATAGAGGTACTTTCAGTGCAAGGCGATGATTGGTACAGCTTCCTTGATGTCCAGGGATGCTATTCCAAGTTTTACTTTGCTTTGAAACTAGCTGAATCGAGTTATAGAACTCCACCTGCAAAACAGAAAAATGAAAATGGTGATGTTGAGTGGGAGTGTTACAGGTCGTGTTTGAGGTTTGGAATAGCTTCAAGGGATGTTTGGGATGTGTTTGAAGTGTTTTTAGCAAGAATGCATGAAAGGTTTGAGCTATGGAACTCAATCTGCAGCAGGTGCTCTGTTTGGGCAGTTTGAGGGTGATTTTGTGTTTGAGAAGGCAATGGAGATGGTTGGCTCGTGTTCTAGCTCAGTTAGGATGTTTAGAATATGTTTTACAAGTTTGCTTAAGCCTTGGTTTACATGAATGATAGTTGTGTGATGTTATGCTATGTTTCTTCACACTTAAGCAAACAATGTCCACTTGAGTTTTTAGACAGGTAGAGGCCCCCCTAATGTGCTGCAAACCTTGGCCTTGATCAGTGTAATTAGCTCATAAACTTGTGCCAAAGAGATTTGCCCTGTACTTGCTTGGATTGCTAATTGACATAAAGTTCACTTTTGCAAAAATGGACATTATGCTTTTTCTAATTTGGGACTAAACCTTTATGTAATGCTTAAACACATAAAATATGGTCTTGGCACAATGAGTTTGCATTAAATTTATGAGTGCAAAAGGGATATAGGACCTGTAATCAAGTTGTGCAAGCTGATTTCAAAATGGCCTAGATGTATGAACATGTAACTTGGCCAAATCAAAAGTGAGTTTTTCCCAACTTGCCAAATTCGATTCTCCCTAACCATGAGGTTGTTTGATGAGTTCTTGGACATTTTGGAAAGCTTGGAATGTGTACTGCAATCCATCTTTGAAATGCAAATTGAAATTCCAAGTGGAAGTATGTGAAAAATGGTCTTGAAGTTAGGTAAAAACCTTGCCTAAAATAGGTCAAATTTTCTCTAAGTTAAGAATGGTTTGGTACCCTTGTTCCAAAAATTGTAACTTGAGCTACAAGCTTCTTTTGGGAAAACTTTGTGAATCAAAGTTGTAGATTTTTCAATAGGCTACAACTTTCATGTTTTGACTTTTGCTTGAATCTAAATGAATCTTGGTGAGAAAGTGGGACAAAGTTAGGAAAAAATTAGGGTTTTTTATAACTTAGAAAAATTCTAAGTTATGAAAAATCTTCATTTCAAACTCTAATTTTCATTTCTTGATGAACAAGTTTCATGATTTGGCATGTTTTGATGAAAAATGAATCTTGACACTTGATTTTGACCAAAAAGTCAAAGTTTGACTTTTCAGTATACAGTCAAAATTGATCAATTGACTGGGAAATTCAACTGTCAATCTTGTGTATTTGGGATCTTTTGAACTTGTTGAGCATGTAAAGATAATTCCATGGGGTCCTTGAGTCCATATGTGAGCTTGATTTTCCATTGGCTAGGTCAAACAGTCAAGAATTGCCTTTGTGCAGTCAAAACCCTAAAAAATGACCATTTTGCCCTTTTGGTGATCTGATCAAATTTCTTGTGAAATTGTGATCCAAACTTGATCAAATGGTCCATGTGAGTTCATAATGTTGATGTGGGTCAATTTTCATGAGATTTGACTGTCAATTGGCCACAGTTGACTTTTTCCCCAATACAGTTGATTTCTAGGTCAACTGTCCAATTGACTGGGCAAAATTTGGAATCAAGACTTGAAACTTGGTATGGATAAACTTGGGAGTCCAACATGAAGCATGAAAGTCATCTTAGGCATTTTAGGTCAAAACATCTTTGTTCAAACACAAACCCTAATTTGGGCCAACAGTGCAAGGAGAAGTCTTGAGCAGAGGAAACCCTAACTGGATCTTGAGCTCCAAGGGTCTTGTGATGAGAAAATGTTGAGGAAATGGGAGGGAAAATTTTGGGGTACAACAACATGCTTCCCAGAGTTTGGTTTTGCACTTCCGTTACTTGTTTTATTTTGTTTTATGCATAATAATATGCTATTTTGAGTTGTGATGGAAATTTTTGAGTTGCATTTGATATTGCTTGTTATTTGCTAACTCTTCTTTTGATATTGTGCAAGTTTTGGAAGGCGATTCATCGCAATGCATTTTTCTCGAATTTTATTATTTTGCTTGTGTATCATTTCTTGGTGTAGGACATTAGTTGGATGCACGCATAACTTGCGATTTATTTCACATTGTAAAATTGGATGATTATATTGGATATTTTATTTGATTTGATTTATTGTTGATTCCAACTCGCTCAAAGACAATCGGGTTTCTTGGCTTGTATTTTCTATATACTAGACTCTTACTCGTTTGGTATATTTCTTGTTTATTTTTCCGAATTTGTTTACTGGTTTTCTGATGCCATGAGAAGTAGGACTAGAGATGCATGTTCTGGAAGTCCTTGCATTAGGCGGGCAATGCTGTTTTAAAAGACCTTTAGAAGGAAATTCCTATGTGCGCTTGTTTGTTTACAATTCGGTTTGTTTACATTTGTGCCAAACACCTCGATGAAGGCGTCCCATTCCAATTCCCAATTGATAAGTCCTCAAAAGGAGGCATAGGTGATAGAGGGTCCGCAATTGACCCCTCCATTTCTTGTCCTCAGTTCGTTCGTAGCTCACGTCGTACGTCGATGCTATGGATTATATTGCTCATGTTATCGAGTTGGTCAGATGGAAAATGGATTCATAATCAATCCCATAGACTTTGTCTTTATCTCGAATTTGTGAAACATTGACGCTTTAATGTTATCTCATTATTGCCTTCTATCTCCTACCTCGATTTTTGATATCTTGGTCAGGTGTTTAGTCGCTTATGACGATTCACTTCCATTATTCTCTTGCCTCGATTATTTGATATCTTAATTAAGAGTCTACACACTTTTCTTTCTTTCCCTGATGATTTAATATCACGGTTAAGAACCATAATTCCCCTACTTCGCTTGCCTCGAAGATTCGATTTCATTGATAAGAATCCTTTTATCCTACCTTTATGATTTAATATCATGGTTAGGTACTCCGTTTCTTTGTCCTACCTCGATGATACAATATAGTGGTTATGTATCCGTCTCATTATTCTATCTTGGTGCCTTGTGTTGTACCCCCAAATTTTCCCTCCCATTTTACTCAACATATGTTCATTGAGATCCTCAACTTGTTCAAGGATGCCCAAGAGTTGACCAAAAAACTCTCTCCTAAAGCAATGAGCCTCCAACTAGGGTTTCCATTTTCATCGATATGGGTAATCTCCAAAGGCCTCATATGCTCTCTACAGTACTAATATGCTCTCAAGACCATCCATGCCAAGTTTCATGCCTTGCACAAGAAGTTTGCTCAGTCAACTAGTCAGATGCTTGCAAATCAACTGTATTAGGTCAAAAGTCAATTGTGGCCCACATATAGTCAAACTTCAAGATTTTTGGTCAACATCAACATTTTGAAGTTATATCCATCACTTGATCAAGGGTTGATCATGATTCCCCAAGAAATGCTCCTAATTCATCAAAACTCAAAAGTTGCTAAATTAGGGTTTCTTAGAAAAAGTCAACCAAACTTTGACCAAGCATAACTTTCTCATACTTTATCAGAAATTTCCCATCCCAGGCTTATTTTGAAGAGGATGCAATTCCATACAAGTCATCTTCAGAACTCAAGTTCAAAAAATACACTCATGAAAAGATATGAATTCACACATTACAGGTCATTTCAAAAAGTCAACAAAAACACTTATTGGGTCAAAGCTTCTTACATGAGTATGAAAGATGCAATTGAAATGAGACCAAAAGGGTTGTTTAGAGTACATCCTAAGATTTCTAAAAAGCCCAATAACACCCTCCGAGGGTAAAAATTGAGGAAGATGTGTATTGTCAAAGTTGACCATTTTTGGAAAATTACATGAAGCCAATATTTACCAAAAATGCATTTTTTTCAAATGTGCCCTTTTTTTCATGATTGAAACTTGTTCATACCATGGCCCACGACCTTTGAGTTTACTCTTACATTATTTTATTAATTATATTATTTAATTTTGATATTTTATTCAATAGAATGCAAAATTAAATAAAGTGAATAAAAGGAATAATGTAAGGTTTGATTTCAACTCTTTTTTCTCATCAAAATAATGAGCAAGATATGTTGGCATGGCAAGGAAAACTCGTGGAGAGAGCAAAATTTGATTTGGTCCAAATATGTAAGAAATCATATTATTGAAAGCCATTATTTTCTCATTGAAAGCAAAGATTTCTTCCAATTTTGTTAGCCTAAATTTGATTCACTATGTATGCATGCCCACTCAGAAGCACAAGAGGACGGATACACAATCCTAAGCACTCAGACCAAGGTGCAAAAAAATCACTTAAATCGTGAAAATCCAAAGAACCGGTTATAGCCTCTTTCAGTCCAACCTAAGCCTCCCATTCACGCCCAGAAGCTCCCGTTCAAGGAATTTCACGCCTAGAAGCATTAAACTGAAACACTCATCGTTGGTATTTTTCTTGAATTCATATTTTGATTTTTATGATGAATTAACTTCCTTCAATAATTGATTTGTGTTCAGGGTAGCCCATTATACAGGTCCAACGTGAAATACTTGAGAAAAGAGGCCAGAATAAGATCGTGCCATTTCTAAGGCACGATCTGTGTTCTTCACCATACCTCACAATATAGGCGGTTTCAGAATGAATGAACCCCAGAAACAGATTCAGAAGGGTTAATTTAGGGGGGTAACTTTAATTATAATCCTTGATCTTTTGATTTTTCAGATTTCACATTTTTGACATCCCGGAGAAGACGAGCGGAGTTTGACTCTAGCGTTCCTCCGGCCAGTTGACTCAGATGCAGGGTGGCGTGGCAGGATAGCATCATGTGATTGGTTGTTTTAAATACCCAGGGGGCCATCTCTGTGCGCACTTTGACACATCATCATAATCCACCTATTTCATATATATGTTATTATTCTTGTTTGTATAAACATATTGATAATCAACGCAGATGACAAAGGGATGGATATGTGAAATCAAAGACCCGGGTTCGATCCTAGGTGTGCGATTTTGTTATTTCCTTAACCTTCTATGCAGGATTCAGTGCGTCTCATGCTTATAGGTCAACCATGCGCCCTCATATGTCACCCTTGGGATCTGTCTCCAGCCAGATCCAAGGTCCCATGCTGGAAAAGTCTATGACGCACCCTCAGAAGATGGTCTCAATGGATCAAGCACCAGACTCTGGACCACCAGCTTTGGGCCTAACACAAATTTGACAATGCACCCCCCAGTCTGCTCATGACATCAGGCCCAATTCCTTTAATTCCTTTATCTAATTTCTTTATTTATTTTTTCTTAATTTCTTGTTTTAATTATTTTCACAAAAATCTTTTTTTATTAAATCATAAAATCTGAAAATCACTAAATATTAGATTTAGTTTTTTTTATATAGAATATTTAATTGCTATTAATTAATTAGTTTAATTAGGTTAATCTAAATTCCTCTTTTTTTTTGTAATTAAAATTCAATAGAAATTAGGGTTAACTTAAAAAACTTTTTTTTATATATTTAAAAGTAAATAGAAATTAGGTTAAGTTGCAAGATTAATTGTTTTTCTCAAAAATCCAAAAATATCCTTTTTCCATTCCCGTCTACATTCTTCGCGCACGTTTTGTTTATTTATTTTTTGAATTACTGTAAATGTTTCAAGTTTGTAATAGTTTAATTAGGATGTTAATTTCCGCATCTTTATTTTCAGTCTAATATTTGTGTATCTGCCCAAAAGCCTTGTAATAGCTAGGACTTTAATTTCTCGCATTTTTTAATTTCCACAACCATTAAACTGTTAGATGTATGGATATTAGGATTGTATGCGAAAGATAAATCCACGATTAAAAAGGTAGATAACCCTAATTGTGCAAAGTTAATTAACTGAAAAAACACACTTGCACATGCTCACTCCTAGGGTTTGCCTCACTTGGTTGCCTCAGAAAAAAATGGTCATGTCCCTCGAACGTAGGGATACCTTAGCAATGAACCACGATTAAAAATTATCATAAAGATTATAGTCCCTACTTGTCCCTCTAGTTTCCTACGAATTGATCTTATGACGATAGTCGCTTCGAAATACTAAGGTATCCTAACTTGTTGCCTTTAGAGACCATTTCGTCCCTTCGAACGTCCCTTAAAAATCCAACGACGGAGCTACCTACTCTTTAATAGTAGGATAGTGTTGTCTAAAGGAAACGAAAACGAACAGACTTTTTTCGAGTAGGTAAAAAACTCTTAAGTACTTGCTTAAAACAAAAACTTTTTACACAAACACTTTTCAAAAATAGTTTGCAAAACAACTTCGCCACACTCTTGAGGACCGATACAAGGGTTATCACGAAGTAAACAAAACTTTTCAAAACAAGCACACACAAGCAATTTTAAAAATGAGCGAGTACCTAAGAGCCCGTGAAAAACCACGGATAGAAAGGGTGATAACACCTTCCATTTCTATAATCTACCCCCCGTAATCAGAAACATCTCGAACAAGGTTTTTTCTATTCTTTTTCCTTTTCCTTTGTTGGATGAAATAAAAGTCGGTGGCGACTCTTGCTTACCACAACATTTGTAAACACAAACACAAACCAGTATAACAGTCGGTTCTGCCACCGTATCACAGAACTGGTGACTCTACTAGGGAATGAAACTATAAAGTGGGGTATACCTTAGGATCTCATGTCATTTTTAAATTGCTTTCTTGTTTGCTTTGTCTGCTTTATCCTTAAGGGTTTTGTTTGGGTATTGTTGAAGATCCTACACCCGGATATGGGGACACTTTTTAGGTAAACAGCAATAGATCGTGGAGACTGTACGGTGTAGATCGATATGGTTTAAGTGATGGCTGTGTTGGTATGACAATTTGGTTGGTACCAGTATCCTTCATGTGGAAACGAGGAGAATACGAGGCCGCCGCATGGTGTCGTGAAGCACTAACAGACCTTAGAACCTTAGTTGAACAAACTTGGTCATTAGAAGGTAGTGAGATAGCCGGCCTCTGTATAAAGCTGAGGATTGGTTGATACTCAATGCTACATTCATTGAGATCAGAATTTCAGGATATTTCGGCCGCAAGAAAAGATTGTCTGAGCTGAAACAATGCCCGATAAAGGATGATCAGTGATATTTAGAATCCTTAGAACCCAGTTACTTTTCTAAGACAGGTTTGAAATCAACTAAACTTCAAGAGGGTACTTACCTTTGACCTCATGCAAGCCTTTGAAGCTAAGGCCTATTTATGTGCTTTGCTTGTGTATTATTTACTCTGTTTGAACATAACATCATGCATCATAACATAGTATCCATTCTCATTATACTAACCATTTCAAGGACCAAGGGAATTTATCTTTGATCTGTTTTTCCGATCATGGCTTCTGCTCATATAAGCACTATCTAAATCAGCTTTGTGAGAATACCAATCCAACTCAAGGAGCTAGTATCAAGGGTTCCTGAAACTTCTTCGTTCACTAAGAGACATGGTCGACTTATCAACTTGGTTACTTCAAGCTCTAATGAAAAGATGATGGGGGTACTCTTTCAGTTCTTTGATCCCAAGCACCGCTGCTTCACCTTTCCAGACTATCAGTTGGTGCCTACCATGGAAGAGTTCTCTCATTTATTGGATCTACCTATTCTTGACCAGATGCCTTTCACAGGTTTAGAAGAAGTTCCCAAGCCAGAGACCATTACCTCAGCTTTACATCTGAAACAGGCTGACGTGGCATCTAATTGGGAAACAAGAAGCAGAGTCAAGGGTTTTCTAGCCAAGTTCTTAATAGAGAAGGTCCAACTGTTTTGGAATGATTTGGACTTTCAGGCTTTCGAGGAGGTTTTGGCCCTTCTAATTTATGGGTTAGTACTGTTCCCTAATCCAGACTTGCTCATAGATGTGAATGCTCTCAATACCTTCCTCTCTCACAACCCTGTACCTATTTTGCTCGGATATATCTTTCATTCTCCCCATACTCGTACTATGAAGAAAAGAGGGGTTCTTATGTGCTGCATACCATTACTGTCGAGGTGGTTTATTTGTCACTTCCCTAAGTCAGTGTTGAAGAATGAATAGGGTTTGGGTTGGTCGCAAAGGATAATGTCACTTTTTCACGCAACTATTTTCTGGTATCCCCGATCTATGGGAGATATTGCTAATATTGACCGCTGCGGGGAATTCCCTAGTATCCCACTACCTGGAAATATGGGAGGCATAACTTACAATCCTTGTTTGGATCTGTGACAATTTGGTTACGCTCGAAGGGATGGTACTCATGAGATACTTATCCATGGAATTATGTTTAACTATGAGGATGATGTTCAAGGGTATCGCCAGAGGTTCATACGAACTCGGGGCATGGTAAACAGATCTGACACCAAGACTTTGGGGCCGAAGAATTCCATTCCTATTGAACTTTATCTCCAATGGGTACGATCTCACGCCCAGAAACTTATGATGCCCTACATAGTCGTCTTACCAGTGATTGTGAAGCCCATTACTGAAGGGGATATCCCCTACACGGTTCTTCATCCTGATATGCCCATCGATCTTGAAGAACTACAGAGGTCCTGGATTTAGTTGAAGAAGGAGCGTGATACTTATAGCGACCGGTTCTATGCCCAGGAGAAGAAAGTTTTAGAGCTCACAAAGCAGCTTAATGAGGAAAGAAGCCTTAATGTCTATCTCGGCACGAAGAGGAAGCATCCATGGGAAACTTGATTTCTTTTAGTTTTTATAATTTTCAATTGTAACACCTAAAAGGAAATTGTATTTTGAATTCTACTAATAACATCTTTGTTTCATTCTGGTTCGCAAATTTAAATTTCCCAAAGTCCTTGAAATAAATGCATATGCATCACATCCATAGACATTGCATAAACAGGTACCATTACAGGTTTCTCATCTTCTTCGCTGTTTATTTCAACAAAAATGTCTTTTGAACAAAGCATCAAAGATCTTCAGGCACAAAATGCCCAATTTCAATAGATGTTCATAACTCTAGCAAAAGGGCAGGAGGATCTAAAGGCCCTCATCCTGAAGGAGAAGAAGAAAAAGAAGAAGGTCTCTAGTGTTCTGAATCTGGGAAGAAGGTTCATGGGGGCGTTAAAGCAACCAGTCGATCTGACCTCCTCGTCCAAGGAAGGGGAGAATCAAGAAAGGGAGACAAGGGAGAAGGACCCTAGACCTGAAGTTTCTGACAATGATACAAACTATAATGATGAGCAGTATCCTCCCACCGAGGATAGATACAAGCAGTTAGAGGATCGGTTGAGAGTTATGGAAGTCAAGAGGACAATTGGGTTGGATTTTGAAGAACTGGGATTGGTGTCAGGAGTGGTCATCCCACGAAAATTTAAGGCTCCGGTTTTCGTAAAGTATGATAGGGTGTCTTTCCCGAAGCTCTATCTCTGTTCCTATGTAAGGAAGATTCATCCCCATACGCTGATAGAAACTTGTGGGTTAACTTCATTTAAGACAGTCTGTCAGGGACTCAGCTTGAATGGTTCTACCAACTGGAGGGAACCAATGTCCGAAACTGGGAGGATTTGGCTGCTGCTTTTTATAAGCAGTATCAATATAATGCCGACCTTGCCCCTACTCGTACTAAACTCCAGAGTATGTCCATGGGTGCAGGTGAAGGCTTTAAAGACTATACGTAGAAATAGAGAGATTGGCTGGGAGAGTCCAACCCCCTTTATCTGACAGGGAGTTGGTTGACATGTTTCTTAGAACACTGTCTGGTCCATTCTTCAACCAGTTGATCAGCAGCTTGTCATCTGGTTTCACTGAGCTGATATTAACAAGAGAAAGGGTAGAAACTGGGATCTAGAGTGGCAAAATATAGAAAGACACCTCTTCGAGTTCAGTAAATAAGCCCTTCACTGGTAAGAAGGAGGCCAGTGCCATTTATAGCTCGAGAGGACAGAGCAAAGCTGAACACCGTCCAACGGTAAGTGCTGTAATGATAGTTAGGCCTGCGGCTGCCCCACAACATAACAATCAGCAAAGGGTAGAAAGACCACAAAGGAAGTTTACCTGGATTAACATGAAATTGACAAAGGTTCTACCCCATCTTCTGAGATCCAACTTGGCAACCTTGAAAGAGACTCCCAAGAATCCTAATACCATATCTCCTCAGTACAATCCAAACACTCGGTGTGCCTACAATTCTGAGATTCCTGGTCACGATACAAATGACTGTTGGGCTTTAAGAAATAAAGTACAAGATCTCATTGAAGCCAAGGAGATTGATTTCGATGCTCCGGAGAAGCCTAATGTCATAACTTCTCCCATGCCTAAGCACAACCGTGGAGTTAATGTGGTTGATACCGATCTGTTTGTGACCTCAGTTGATGAAGTTTCTACTCCTCTTATGACTATTAATAAGAATTTGTTGCTGGCCAATTTATTTCCGGGTTATGGTGAAGGTTGCCACATGTGTTCATCTCTACCCACTAGTTGCTATTTGCTGAAAGCAGGTGTTCAACGCCTGATGGACAACAGAAAAATTTTGTTCTAAAAGACTTTGATTCCAACTGTTCCATTTGAAGATGTTGCTATTATAACCATTTCCGCCAATCCTTCCAAGGTCTCCTCGAGAAGACATGTTAGGATTACACCCGCTCCGAAAGTCGCTCCGTTAATAATCACTTTTCCTGGTCCTGTCCCATACGCCTCGGACAAAGCTGTCCCTTGGCATTATGGCACCGATGTTTACTATCATGGCGTTAAACAAGATCTGAAGAATGAAGAGGTTGATCCCGATGTCAGTAACATTGTCGGGACAAGTAATATTACCAGAAGTGGAAGTGTTTTATCTCCCGAGATTTCCCCAAAGATTGTAAATAAGCTTGTTGTTATTTCACCTGCTATTCCTACTGGTACTTCAGCTACTACTCCTGTTCTTACTCCAACTGTTACTCATGATGTCGAGTCATCTAGGACTCGAGGCAAAGAAGCTATACGTGAGCCTTCCCGGATGGAGGCACCTAGAAAAGTCGTTGTGGAATCCTCTAAGAAAGAGATAGAGGAGATATTAAAAATAATTAAAAAGAGAGACTACAATGTGGTCGAGCAGCTGGGGAAGACCCCCTCGAAGATATCCATGTTGTCTCTATTGTTGTGTTATGAGGCCCATGTTAAGGCTCTGATCGCATTCCTCAAGACTACATATGTGCCGCAAGAGACCTCGGCTGATCAATTCAAAGACTGTGTAACCAACTTGACTGCTCACAATGGGCTAGGATTTTCATATGCCGACTTAACACCGAAAGGGAGGAAGCATAATGATGCTCTGCATGTCTCGATCGAATGCAGGGGCACCACCATAGCTCATGTGTTGGTGGATATTGGGTCTTCACAGAATGTCCTGTCTAAGAAGGCTCTTGACCGGCTGGATTATGAAGGCTTGACCTTAAAGCCTAGTAACATTGTGGTAAGGGCTTTTGACGGGTCGAAGAGAATGGTGCATGGGGAGGTGGACATCCCTGTCAAAGTAGGCTCTCAGACCTTTGAGTCTAACTTCTATGTGATGGACATCAGGCCGTCATACTCTTGTTTGTTGGGTTTTCCTTGGATCTATGAAGCCGGGGCTGTTACTTCTACACTGCACCAAATGCTAAAGTATCCGGTGAAGGGGAAGATTGTCACTGTGCATGGCGAAGAGGAGTATATGGTGAGCCACCTGAACTCCTTCAGGTATGTGGAGATGGACGGGGAATTCATAGAAACACCTTGAGATCGAGGTGCTTTGTTCCATAATATGATTCACCATGAGATCGAGGTTTATGTTGATAACATGATAGCCAGGTCTCAAACCGAAAAGGAATACCTTGATCATCTACAAAAGTTGTTCGACAGGTTGAAGACATACAAACTGAGGTTGAATCCAAACAAGTGCGCCTTCGGGGTAAGGTCTGGTAAGCTTATGGGTTTCGTCATCAGTTACAAAGGTATTCATGTAGACCCCGCAAAGGTAAAGGCCATCCAAGAGATTCCGTCTCTACATACAGAGAAGGAGGTTAGAGGTTTATTGGGACGCCTAAATTATATTGCCAGGTTCATTTCACATCTGACTGCTACTTGTGAGCCCATCTTCAAGCTTCTAAAGAAAGATCAAGTGGTAAAGTGAAATGACGAGTTCCAGACAGCTTTCGAAAGGATCAAAAATTATCTCCAATAACCGCCAATTTTGATGCCTCTGTTTGAAGGAAGACCTTTGATATTACACTTAACAGTGCTAGACAATTCAATGGGGAGTGTGCTGGGGCAGCATGACGAGTCTGGTCGGAAAGAGCATGCAATATACTACCTTAGCAAAAAGTTTACCGACTGTGAGACAAGATACTCAATGCTCGAGAAAAATTGTTGCACTTTGGCATGGGCTGCTCGCCGACTAAGATAGTATATGCTGAGTCACAATAACCTGTTGATATCTAAGATGGATCCAATTAAGTATATTTTCGAGAAGCCCGCTCTATCCGGAAGAATAACGAGATGGAAGATGATCTTAAATGAACACGCTATACAATTTACAACCCAGAAAGCAATCAAGGGAAGTGTATTGGCTGATCATTTGGCTCATCAGGCCGTGGATGACTACCAGTCCATGAATTTTGAGTTCCCGGACGAGAATATTATGCTGGTGACTGACTGCGAAGAACCTGGACCGGATGAAGGACCTGAGGAAGGATCCCAATGGACTATGGTTTTTGATGGAGCTTCGAATGCACTCGGCAATGGCATTGGTTCCGTAATCATATCTCCTGAGGGTTGTCATACTCCTTTAACAACCCGACTGTTGTACCCCAAAATTTGCCCTCCCATATTCTTCAAGAAATTGCCAAGCCAAGTCACAAAATTCCCCAAGGGTTGTGCAGCTCAACTGTCTCCTATACAGTCAAAACTAGGGTTTGGATTCTGATCAAGAAAATGAAGTTTTCAAAGGTCCAATCAAGTCTCATATACTTACAAATTTGGTCAAGCATCCTCATACCAAGTTTCAAGGCATTCAGCTCAAAATTGCACAGTCAAAACCCTAAATTGCACTACAGTCAACTGTAGGGGCAAAATGGTCATTTGACAGTCAAAAGTTCAAACTTTAGGTCAATATATCATTTTGAAGCCACAAATATCATTTGATCAATGCTTGATCATGATTCTCAAAATTTGGCTCAGAAATCATCAAAGATGCAAAAGTTGCTATATTTGGACAGCTGAAAAAGTCAACTGAAATTGACCAGGGCATAACTTTCACATGGATTATCAGAAAAATTCCATCCAAAGCTCATTTTGAAGAGAAAGACATTTCCTACAATTCATCTTCATATTCCAAGTCCAAGAAATTCTCTCACAAAAAGTTATCAATTTCAACATTATAGGTCATTTTCAAAAGTCAACAAAAAGGGACTTTAAGTCAAAGGCCATAACTTGAGATTGGTAAATCAAAATGACATGGGACCAAAGGCATTGGTTAAAGGACTCAAAGACCTTTCCAAAATGTCCAAGAACATGTGAAAAGCTTAAAAACTGAGCAAGTTATGCCTTGTGGAGGTTGGGAAAATTTTAGGAATTTTGAAAAGTCAACAATGGTTCAAATGACCTAAAATTGCTAATGGGCCCATTTTTCTTCCATGATTCATCATTCCAAGCCTATGCACGACCACTTGGCCCAAAGGGAAGTATTTTCTCATTTTTTATTTATTTATTTGAATTTATATTAATATTAATTCATTTAAATTATTTAAATATGTGAAAAATATCAAACTTGACCTAAAAAATATTTTCATGCATATTTTACCCTCAATATCACGTGCACATCCTAATTAGGCAAGTTTTGGTTTGATTTGGCATGATTGAACAAAATTGCACATGAAAAAGATTCAAAAAAAGATCTTATAAAATCAAATATGCAAAACAATGAATGCCTTGGATTTTGTCAAGTTTTGTTGACCTAATTATCTCACTACATATGCAGGATGACAAACCTAATTACATTAGACTGAAAGCTGCGCATAAGAGGCTAGTACAAAACTTGAAAAATTGTCCAAAAAATTCAAATCTGATTTCAAGGTTACAAGGCGATTCGAGACACCAAACCTATTTCAATAGCTTCCTTAGGCATTCCTGAACGCATTCCAATCAATATCAACCACAAAAGCGTAAGAAATTGGTACCTAGAACCGCAACTGTATCAAACAAATTGCATAATCATACATTCTATTACATGCGTTATTTGTGAATTTTGTTTATATATTCTTGTTCACATTGAAGTTTCAAAGCTAACCAGCACCTTTAATTGTGTTTTTATTGGCCATACGCGATGATGCCATGAGTAGAATTTAGGGTTTTCAGGTTGTGATTTTAGGGTTTTTGCAAAGAGGAAAAATTAAAGCTCCAGACCATGACCATTGGATTCAGTGCATTGAGACGAGCATGGACCAAGCCTCGCGATTAATTTATTGGTCCTATAGCGCTAGTCGCTATTTTCTGTAAACCTACTTTAGACCACGCGCTTAAAACTGTTGCCTTTGAGTTTATGTTTAAGGAAAATTGAAGAAGACAACGTCGTGTCAGTTGGTGATTCGGTGGTTTGAATTGCGCGCGTTTTTTCTCCACTACGCGTTGGTTTTGTTTTTTTGTTATTTATTTACTATAATATATTAATTGAAATTTAGTGGCTCAGTTGGCAAAACGTGATGTGGTTAGCCCTCAAGACCTGGGTTCAAGTCCCAGGTCTGTGTAATCTCCAATATTATTTTTCAATGCAAATTCCTATGCAGCGCTTCCATTGAAGGTCTTCATGCACGCTCAAAGATCATTGTCCACGCGTCCAGGAGATGCAGATCAAGGGCTCAGATTCAAGGCCTATGGTAAACGCTGGTCAACACGCTGGCACACAAATTGGAAAAGTCAAATGGATTTCAAGCTATTGGGCCTGATTTGCTGAAACAAAACCTCACAAATTGGGACTACACCCCCACCCTGGTTTGCAAATATTTTTATTTTTCTCATATCTTTTTAATTATTATTTTTATTTGTTTTATTGTTTTAATTTAATTCAATATTTTTACAAAATATGAAAACATCAAAAAATACACAAAAATCAGAAAAGGCAAAAATATAATATTTATTTTATTTTAATTATTTTTTCTAAATAAATTAGCATGTAAATATTTAGTTTTAATTAGGTTGCAATTTTAATTCTTTTTAATAACTAAAAATCTAGAAATATGGAATTAGGTTAATTGATAATTTTTATACCTTTTAAATTTCCTTTTTTTATTACAATATTATTTATTTATTTATTTTATTTTTATAATTAAATGTACATAAGTAAAAATTAGGGTTTAATTTAGGTTAATATAATATTTTCACAATAAACTTAAAAACCATTAGAATTAGGGTTTACATTTCCAATTTCATTCTAATAAATTCTTCTCCTTTTAAATCTTAAAAAATACAAAAATACCAAAAACATTTAATTTTTAATTTTAATTTCCTATTAATTTTAATTTTGCAAAAAAGGGTCCAACGCCCATGTTCATAATTTATTTAATTTCGCGCATTTATTTGATGTCGTTTATTATAATTATGTAATTTTCCCAAAGCGATGTGACGATTTTATTTCTCGCACTTTTATTTATTTGCTTTATTTACTTTCCGCTAAATCGGGTCCGGTTTAATTTTGGCGATGTGGACCCGCGCCATTTGTAATAGTTTAGATTTATTTTCCCGCAAATTTTAACTGTTAAAAAGCATGCAAGAATGAATGTCTTAATTAAAATCAAGCGTAGATCACAATGAACATGACAAAAGACAAATGCAAATGAAAACAACACACGAATCGCACACACCACCCCTAGGGTACGCCTCACTGTTGCCTTTCGAAAGGTGATCGTCGAGTAGAGGATGTCTTAGTAAGTCCTCATGATCCGGGAACCTGGCATGAGGGTAGCTTCTAAGGTGTCTTCCCATTGCTCTGGTGATCACCATGTCCCTAAACTCGAATTGACCCGAACACCTCCAACGGTGGTGCTACCTACCTCTCAATGGTGGGATGGCACTACTTTAAAGGACATCTACACAGACGAATTCCTTAGGGTAGGTAGGTTCTCAAGGATACTTGCTCTAATCTCAAAACAAACTCAAAAGGACTTTTCACACCAACACTTTTCAAAAGCTTTCAAAGCAAATTTTTCAAACACTCTGACGTATGAGTCGAACTGAAATTTTTCAAAGAAACTTTTTTAACCCACATTGAAAAGCAAACAAACATTTTTGAAAACACATTGAGCAAGTATCTAAGAGCCCATGGATAACCATGGATAGAAAGGGTGCTAATACCTTCCCTTTCTATAATCTACCTCCCGAACCGAGAGCAATCTCTTTAAAGGAATTTTTCTGTGCTTTTGTCCTTTCCATTTGGAGAAAATAAAAGACGGTGGCGACTCTTGCTTACCGCGACATTTCGCGAACCAGCGTTAAACAGTCAGTTCCAGATCCACCGATCACAGAACTGGCGACTCTGCTGGGGACAATCTTAAAGTGGGGTGTACCTTAGGGCTAGGTCATAACTATGTTTTCAATTGCTTTCCTTGTGTGCTTTAAAATTGTGGGTTGCTTGGGAGTTCTATAGATCCTAACCCGGATCTGGGGGGATACCTTCTTAGAAAGTAGCAACAAGGCTGTGAGGGAACTGTGCGGGGTGTACCGACATGGTTGAAACAGTCTGCTACGTTGATGTGGCACCTTGGTGTGTACTGGTAACCCTTGAGTTCAGTCAAGGAGAGTACGGGGCCTCCGCGTGGTGTCATGAAGCATCAACAGACCTTAGGAACCTTAATTGAACTATCTTGGCCTCTTTAGGGTAGTGAGATAACTGGCTTTGGTGCAGTCCGAGGTTGGTTGATACTCGATACTACGCTCAATTGAGGGTTGCTTTCCTGGAATATTTCGGCCGCCAGTTCAGTGGCTAAATCGAAACGATGAACAATGAAAGCAATCCCGTGATATTGGGAACCTTAGAACCCGGTTACTTTGATTAGGACAGGTTGAACCCACCAACTTCAAGAGGGTAGTACCTAGACCTCATGCTGGCCTAAACTTTAGGGGCTTGCCTTGTGTGACTTGTGTGCCTTTGTACTTGCCTACTTGCGTACTTGTTACCTGACACTTGTTTCTTGCAGGTCTTGTTTATAGTCCTTAATTGGGACTCATAACAGGGTACTAAATTTCTTGCAGGTCTTGTTTATAGTCCTTAACTAGGACTCATGACAGGGTTTACCAAATTTCCTGCAGGTGTTGTTGATAGTCCTTAATTGGGACTCATAACAGGGTTTACTAGATCTCTTGCAGGTTTTGTTTATAGTCCTTAATTGGGACTCATAACAAAGTATACTGAATTTCTTGCAGGGTCTGTTTATAGTCCTTAATTGGGACTCATAGCAGGGTTTACCTACATCACCCCATGCATAGCATGACATCATACCATTGCATACCATTGCATACATCCTAACCCATTTCAAGGATCTCAAGGGCTTGTGATGCAGGTCATGATGAACCAACTGCCCAGCAAGGGGAAAAGAGGATTTATTTTCCTCTAGCTAAGGTCGTCAGGGGCTATGACCCACTGGATATGGTGAGCCTTTGACCCTTGAAGAAGGGCTCTCTACAACAGGAAGTTCCTTCAATCAAGTTGCCAGTTCCCAACTCTAACAAGTTTCTCTGTTTATCCCGCGAGGTCCTTGAAAACATTGCATACATATCATACATATCATTGCATTACAGGTACTTTTTTGCAGGTCACTTACCTTTCTCGCTGTTTATTTCAGCAATGGCCTCACAACAAGATAACCAGGACCTTCACGCTCAAGAGTCTCAGTTCAGGGAAATCTTCCTAGGTCTATCCAAGGGGCAGGAAGAGTTGAGGGCGCTCCTCATGGGGAATCTGATCAGAAAAAGTCCTGAAGATGACAAGGACGAACAACTGAAACGTCTACAAGCTGAGGTAGACACATTGAAAACTCAGATGCTGGGGCAAAGGGCCCTCATTCAAGGTTTAGCTCAGGAGCAAGGAGAGCTGAGAGCCATGGTCAGTCAGCTTCCTCAAGGCATGAAGCAACCAGCCCAAATCAGGGACCAGGTCATGGAACAGCTCCCAAGAGGGCAAATATCGGGTCCAGTGAATAGACCTCTCCGAGTTGCTACTACTTCACAGGTTCAACAACGACCTCACCAGAAACAGCGGGTTGATCAGAACAGGTCGGACGAGCCTAAGAGACAATTCACCAATATCAACATGCCATGGTCACGAGCCTTTCAACACATGTTAAGGATGAACCTGATTGCGGTGATCAATCCTCCAGCAAATCCAAAGACCTCCTCTCCAAGCTACAACCCAGAAGCAAGGTGCGCTTACCATTCTGGTAGCCCGGGGCACGATACTGAGGATTGTTGGGCACTGAAGTACAAGATTCAAGGCATGATCGACGCTGGAGAGATTCAGTTTGAAGTACCCGAGACTCCCAATATGATCACTGCTCCCTTGCCAAAACATGGCTAGGATAGAAAGCAAATTTTTGTTCATTCGAATGTTCAAGTTGCAATTTTCTTTTGTTCAAACATTTACTCATTGTTAAAACATTGTTATTTCATTAATGCATCGCATATGTCTGTTTTGAAGCAATATATTCACTATACGCAAATTATTTTCATATTTTTTCTGATGATCAACTCTTGACTAATAATTCTAAGCCTCTCGAGGGAGGATGACGAAAACGATACCATAATCTACATTATGCTTTTGAACAGACCCCGCTGATGAGGTACAGGCATTGTTTCAATTCCTAAACACTGGAGTTATAAGGATGATAATCCCTCGTCAACCCCTCTGAGCCAAAGAAGTAGGAGTTTTTTCTTTTCGAAATTTAAAACCCATAATCATAACCTGGGGCAGGGTAGTTTCTCTCAGTTGATCCAAGTGCATAACGAATGGCACCAAATAGGTCCTTACAAAGCAAAGAAAAACAGTGATGGTTCCAAATAATCAATAAAGAAAGGAAGTCATTATCTCAAAAAATGAAAAACCCATTAAGTCAAAACCCATGAAGAAGACTTACAAAACTGGGGCATCCCGCTGACTGTAATTCCAAAAAAGGAAACAGTTCAGGCAAAATAAAAGAAAGGGATAACAAAAAATCAGACAAGAAATAGGTCTTACAAACCCTCAACAAAAAAGGAATGACTGCCTATTCAAAATAAGTTATCAATATCCGAATCATCACCGAAAAGTCAGGACAAAGACTCGAACAAGGTCTAACGTATGATCAACTGATGTTTAGGTTTGGAGAACATCACGAAGAGTGGGTGGGTACAAATAATTTGAGCCTTTATCCTTTGTTTCTTAAACCGTGAACCAGGCCACGTTATAACCCTTAAAAGTCCTAGCTGAAGCATGGGTTAGTTCGAAAGCATATTGTTACGAAAGGTATCCTGACTCCTTAAGGCTCGCAATAAAATAATGAGTTGACATCACGTTTTACAAACAATCATTTGTTTTATGAAATAAAAAGAACGCATTTACAAAATCTTCAAGACAGACATAGGCTTTGCATTTTTAACATAACTTTGTTTGCATATGACTTTTTGTTTGAACAGCAGGGAAATTCGCACAATGAAAGTCTAATGAACAAGAGTATCTCCAATCGAGGGGCACGGCATGACCATGGTCCATCATCTGGGGCAATCCAATCAAGATTCGGAGAATCTCTCAAAGGCCAAATAGCCTGGGGCAAACCTCCACCTGAGTCACTTGGGGCATTCTAATAACGAATCTCGCCTGATCAAACACCTTCTGGTGGCATGACAAAACACTTCTAACAGGGGCAACTCCCTACATTCTGAAAGCACGGACATAGTCGAAAAAATACTACGCACAATCAAAGACCCGCTAGGTTGACATACCTAGGCAAAAATTAGGGCTTCCCGGCGAACCAAAAGGGTTCGGGCAAAATGAAGGGATGAAAAGAAAGAATCTGTACACCCGGCAAGTCGAAAACCTGAAAAGGCGGCTTGGGCAAAAATGGGTATCCCGGTGGACTGAAAACCCGAAAGGGCGGTCCAGGCAAAAGTTAGGGATCAAAGCGTACGACTATGTCATGTCATCTTGTCACCTGCCCACCAGAAGAAGGTTTGCCCATCAATGGCTATCAGCACCTCACAGGTCTTCCTCTCCCACCTCAGAAGCAGGGGCAATAAAGAGTCGTCCAAACGATCTAATGGCCCTGTCCATCAAAGTATAAAGGTAGGTTTAGCTAAAGAACATAACCAGATATCCTAATTCCCCAGAGAGTGAGCCAGCAAGCCAGTACATCTCAATTCCCCAAAGAGTGAGCAGTCAATACACTCTTCTCCAAACAGAGTTAACAAATCTTAAGGAAATTGAGTATCCTTCAGTAGATCTCAACGTTCCCCAGCAGCAATACATACATTCTTAACAAGCATCCCCGGCAGTCTTGGTCTAAAGATTGTTCCCCGGCGGCATATCAGCATACAAAGGAATCACTTCCCCAGCATATCAAAACTTCCCCAGAAGAGTCTAATCCAAGAAAGATGGAATTCATTTCCCCAAGCAATAAGCTTATCCCCAGTAGATTCTGGAAGCTTATCCCCTCGCAGAACACGAACGCGTCGTCCGGCTTAATTTAAAGAGTTATTTCCTTAACAGGATATAACTGGGTTATCCTCAGCCAAAAGCCACGGAAAGAGCGTCGTCAACGAAGCCTTTTTACCCCAGCGAAGTCCTTCAACACTTCCAATAACAAGGGTATCCTCAGCAAGTTATCAACAATTCAGCAAAGCATCTCTATCCCCACAGAGTATTGCTTCCCAGCATGGTCACTAGAGTATCTTTTCCCCCCGCAGAATCCTTCATTCGCCAAGTTTATTCCGCAACGGAGTCATCTCCTCCTACCGGTATCCTTGCAACTATCATCCCCAGCGGAAGCAAAATCAATACTTCAACATCAGCCCAGGATACGACTTCCCGGCACCCGTCAAGGATCTACTTTCCTAGACGAAAACATTCATAAAACATCATACACATCATTATAGCATGCATAGACGCATCATATCATACAAATCTCATTTATATTGAGAACATCATTGCTTGATCCATATCATGCATTGCATATGACTGACCTTTACCTTTCAGGAAAGACGCAGTTAAAATGCTTAAACATATTTCAAAGGCTTCTCTAGTCCAGCTAAATCGACTCCCAACAGATTTTTCTGATAAAGACTCAGTAGGCTTATGGTCCCCTCTCCGACAGCGAGCGTGAGGTGGTAATTCCTTCTTCAGATGTTTCCCTCTCCGACGATGAGTGTGAGGTGATAGTCTCCTATGGTCCCCTCTCCGACAGCGAGCGTGAGGTGGTAATTCCTTCTTCAGATGTTTCCCTCTCCGACGATGAGTGTGAGGTGATAGTCTCCTATGGTCCCCTCTCCGGCAAGTGCGTGAGGTGGTAATTCCTTCTTCAGATGTTTCCCTCTCCGACGATGAGTGTGAGGTGATAGTCTTATGGTCCCCTCTCCGGCAAGTGCGTGAGGTGGTAATTCCTTTTTCAGATGTTTCCCTCTCCGACGATGAGTGTGAGGTGATATTCTTATGGTCCCCTCTCCGGCAAGTGCGTGAGGTGGTAATTCCTTTTTCAGATGTTTCCCTCTCTGACGATGAGTGTGAGGTGATAGTCTTATGGTCCCCTCTCCGGCGGTGTGTGAGGTAGTAAGTCCTTTTCAGATGATTCCCTCTCCGACGATGAGGGTGAGGTAATAGTCTCTTATGTTTCTCTCTCCAACGGTGTGTGAGGTGACAATTCCTTTTCCTGTGTTTCCCTCTCCAACGGCGAGTGAGGTGATTCCCTTTCAGATTATAATAGCTTATGGTTTGCGTTCCGATCCTGCGAAGATGGTAATTCCCGCCAAGATTTTTCTCAACGAGCGTTGTTGAAGTTAAAATCACCCAAGGTTCTCTTACCATTCATGCTAAGGCAGTAACCATCTCTGGTTCATTCATCAGCGTTGGAAGCTCCGGACTCAGCTCCTGTAACCAGTCAGGACATATCTATACCAAGCATCTAAAATCAGCTCCTGCAACGTGTCAGGTACTCATTTTTCTTTTGCAGGTATGCAGGTTCTCGCTAAGGAATCTCCCCCGCAATCAACATTCAGATGGCATCTATAAGCCCATAACCCTATCCAGCAATCACCAAATGGCATCTATAAGCCCATTCCCCCATCATCACTGCTAACATGTGAGCGCAAATTTCTGGGCACTCTAGTGTCCAATCATCTTCTACCCTCGGATTACGAAAGGCACGTCAGCCAATCTACATCCTCAGGTCTAAGAAGATTGAACAGGGGCAACTGTTGTACCCCAAAATTTGCCCTCCCATATTCTTCAAGAAATTGCCAAGCCAAGTCACAAAATTCCCCAAGGGTTGTGCAGCTCAACTGTCTCCTATACAGTCAAAACTAGGGTTTGGATTCTGATCAAGAAAATGAAGTTTTCAAAGGTCCAATCAAGTCTCATATACTTACAAATGTGGTCAAGCATCCTCATACCAAGTTTCAAGGCATTCAGCTCAAAATTGCACAGTCAAAACCCTAAATTGCCCTACAGTCAACTGTAGGGGCAAAATGGTCATTTGACAGTCAAAAGTTCAAATTTTAGGTCAATATATCATTTTGAAGCCACAAATATCATTTTATCAATGCTTGATCATGATTCTCAAAATTTGGCTCAGAAATCATCAAAGATGCAAAAGTTGCTATATTTGGACAGCTGAAAAAGTCAACTGAAATTGACCAGGGCATAACTTTCACATGGATTATCATAAAAATTCCATCCAAAGCTCATTTTGAAGAGAAATACATTTCCTACAATTCATCTTCATATTCCAAGTCCAATAAATGCTCTCACAAAAAGTTATCAATTTCAACATTATAGGTCATTTTCAAAAGTCAACAAAAAGGGACTTTAAGTCAAAGGCCATAACTTGAGATTGGTAAATCAAAATGACATGGGACCAAAGGAATTGGTTAAAGGACTCAAAGACCTTTCCAAAATGTCCAAGAACATGTGAAAAGCTTAAAAACTGAGCAAGTTATGCCTTGTGGAAGTTGGGAAAATTTTAGGAATTTTGAAAAGTCAACAATGGTTCAAATGACCTAAAATTGCTAATGGGCCCATTTTTCTTCCATGATTCATCATTCCAAGCCTATGCACGACCACTTGGCCCAAAGGGAAGTATTTTCTCATTTTTTATTTATTTATTTGAATTTATATTAATATTAATTCATTTAAATTATTTAAATATGTGAAAAATATCAAACTTGACCTAAAAAATCTTTTCATGCATGTTTTACCCTCAATATCACGTGCACATCCTAATTAGGCAAGTTTTGGTTTGATTTGGCATGATTGAACAAAATTGCACATGAAAAAGATTCAAAAAAAGATCTTATAAAATCAAATATGCAAAACAATGAATGCCTTGGATTTTGTCAAGTTTTGTTGACCTAATTATCTCACTACATATGCAGGATCACAAACCTAATTACATTAGACTGAAAGCTGCGCATAAGAGGCTAGTACAAAACTTGAAAAATTGTCCAAAAAATTCAAATCTGATTTCAAGGTTACAAGGCGATTCGAGACACCAAACCTATTTCAATAGCTTCCTTAGGCATTCCTGAACGCATTCCAATCAATATCAACCACAAAAGCGTAAGAAATTGGTACCTAGAACCGCAACTGTATCAAACAAATTGCATAATCATACATTCTATTACATGCGTTATTTGTGAATTTTGTTTATATATTCTTGTTCACATTGAAGTTTCAAAGCTAACCAGCACCTTTAATTGTGTTTTTATTGGCCATACGCGATGATGCCATGAGTAGAATTTAGGGTTTTCAGGTTGTGATTTTAGGGTTTTTGCAAAGAGGAAAAATCAAAGCTCCAGACCATGACCATTGGATTCAGTGCATTGAGACGAGCATGGACCAAGCCTCGCGATTAATTTATTGGTCCTATAGCGCTAGTCGCTATTTTGTGTAAACCTACTTTAGACCACGCGCTTAAAACTGTTGCCTTTGAGTTTATGTTTCAGGAAAATTGAAGAAGACAACGTCGTGTCAGTTGGTGATTCGGTGGTTTGAATTGTGCGCGTTTTTTCTCCACTACGCGTTGGTTTTGTTTTTTTGTTATTTATTTACTATAATATATTAATTGAAATTTAGTGGCTCAGTTGGCAAAACGTGATGTGGTTAGCCCTCAAGACCTGGGTTCAAGTCCCAGGTCTGTGTAATCTCCAATATTATTTTTCAATGCAAATTCCTATGCAGCGCTTCCATTGAAGGTCTTCATGCACGCTCAAAGATCATTGTCCACGCGTCCAGGAGATGCAGATCAAGGGCTCAGATTCAAGGCCTATGGTAAACGCTGGTCAACACGCTGGCACACAAATTGGAAAAGTCAAATGGATTTCAAGCTATTGGGCCTGATTTGCTGAAACAAAACCTCACAAATTGGGACTACACCCCCACCCTGGTTTGCAAATATTTTTATTTTTCTCATATCTTTTTAATTATTATTTTTATTTGTTTTATTGTTTTAATTTAATTCAATATTTTTACAAAATATGAAAACATCAAAAAATACACAAAAATCAGAAAAGGCAAAAATATAATATTTATTTTATTTTAATTATTTTTTCTAAATAAATTAGCATGTAAATATTTAGTTTTAATTAGGTTGCAATTTTAATTCTTTTTAATAACTAAAAATCTAGAAATATGGAATTAGGTTAATTGATAATTTTTATACCTTTTAAATTTCCTTTTTTTATTACAATATTATTTATTTATTTATTTTATTTTTATAATTAAATGTACATAAGTAAAAATTAGGGTTTAATTTAGGTTAATATAATATTTTCACAATAAACTTAAAAACTATTAGAATTAGGGTTTACATTTCCAATTTCATTCTAATAAATTCTTCTCCTTTTAAATCTTAAAAAATACAAAAATACCAAAAACATTTAATTTTTAATTTTAATTTCCTATTAATTTTAATTTTGCAAAAAAGGGTCCAACGCCCATGTTCATAATTTATTTAATTTCGCGCATTTATTTGATGTCGTTTATTATAATTATGTAATTTTCCCAAAGCGATGTAACGATTTTATTTCTCGCACTTTTATTTATTTGCTTTATTTACTTTCCGCTAAATCGGGTCCGGTTTAATTTTGGCGATGTGGACCCGCGCCATTTGTAATAGTTTAGATTTATTTTCCCGCAAATTTTAACTGTTAAAAAGCATGCAAGAATGAATGTCTTAATTAAAATCAAGCGTAGATCACAATGAACATGACAAAAGACAAATGCAAATGAAAACAACACACGAATCGCACACACCACCCCTAGGGTACGCCTCACTGTTGCCTTTCGAAAGGTGATCGTCGAGTAGAGGATGTCTTAGTAAGTCCTCATGATCCGGGAACCTGGCATGAGGGTAGCTTCTAAGGTGTCTTCCCATTGCTCTGGTGATCACCATGTCCCTAAACTCGAATTGACCCGAACACCTCCAACGGTGGTGCTACCTACCTCTCAATGGTGGGATGGCACTACTTTAAAGGACATCTACACAGACGAATTCCTTAGGGTAGGTAGGTTCTCAAGGATACTTGCTCTAATCTCAAAACAAACTCAAAAGGACTTTTCACACCAACACTTTTCAAAAGCTTTCAAAGCAAATTTTTCAAACACTCTGACGTATGAGTCGAACTGAAATTTTTCAAAGAAACTTTTTTAACCCACATTGAAAAGCAAACAAACATTTTTGAAAACACATTGAGCAAGTATCTAAGAGCCCATGGATAACCATGGATAGAAAGGGTGCTAATACCTTCCCTTTCTATAATCTACCTCCCGAACCGAGAGCAATCTCTTTAAAGGAATTTTTCTGTGCTTTTGTCCTTTCCATTTGGAGAAAATAAAAGACGGTGGCGACTCTTGCTTACCGCGACATTTCGCGAACCAGCGTTAAACAGTCAGTTCCAGATCCACCGATCACACCGACTATGTTTCAACTTCACCAACAATACGATAGAGTATGAAGCATGCATCATGGGTCTCAAAGCTGTTATTGACTTGAGGATCAAGTTCTTGAATGTCTTCAGGGATTCAGCCTTGGTGATAAGTCAGATCAAAGGCGAATGGGATATGAAGCATATGAATCTCATCCCATACAAAGAGCACCTACTGACATTTCTCTCACATTTTGAGGAGGTAACCTTTGAATATTTTCCACGAGAGGAGAATCAGTTACAGGACGCGCTAGCTACCATGTCTTCTATGTTCAAAGTTAGGTGGGACAACGAAGCTCCCCGAATCACCATTGAAAGGTTGGATGAGCCATCACACTACTGTGAGATTGATATCAAAGAGGTAGGAGACAAACCCTGGTTTCATGAAGTGAAGAAGTACCTCGAGACTCAAGAGTATCCTAAAGGGACATTTGTCAATGATAATAAGTTTCTGAGAAGGTTCACTATGAAATTCATCCTCAGTAATGGAATCCTCTACAAGCGCAACCATGACTCTACCTTATTGTGGTGTGTAGACAAGAGTGAAGCAGAGAGGATTATGACAGATCTACATGAAGGTACCTTCAAAACCCATTCAAATGGACATACCATAGCTAAGAAAATCCTACGGGCAGGATACTACTGGTCTACTATCGAAACAAATTGTTATCAATATTCCCTAACTTGTGATAAGTGCCAAATCTATGCTGATAAGGTGCATGTACCTCTGGTTCCTTTGAACATCTTGATGGCTCCTTGGCCCTTTGCAATGTGGGGCATTGACATGATCGAAGAAATCAGACCTACTGCTTCCAATAGGAATCGCTTCATCCTGGTGGCCATCGATTACTTCATGAAGTGGGTTGAAACTGCCTCCTTTGCTAGCATTACCAAGAATGTTGTGGCGCGGTTAATCAAGCATAACCTAATCTGTCGGTATGGTGTGCTAGAGAGAATTGTCACCGATAATGGTAAAAATCTCAATAATACGATGATCACTGAAGTCTATAACAATTCAAGATACAACAACATAACTCTTCTACCTACCGGCCGAAGATGAATGGCGCTGTTGAAGAAGCTAACAATAACATCAAGAAGATTATATAGAAGATGACTGTGACATACAAAGACTGGTATGAGATGTTACCATTCGGTTTTCATGGGTACCGTACCTCAGCACATACATCGACAGGGGCAACATCCTATTCTCTGGTATATGGCATGGAGGCAGTCCTACCCATCGAGGTCCAGATTCCTTCTTTAAGGATTATGAAAGATGCGGGTTTGAACGAAGATGACTGGATCCAGACCCGACTTGATCAACTAAATTTGATCGACGAGAAGAGGCTTATTGCTGTCTGTCATGGTCAAACGTATCAAAAACGAATGATCAAGGCTTTCAACAAAAAGTCAGACGTCAAGAGTATCAATTCGGGGATCTAGTAATAAAGCGCATCATACTGCGGCAAGGTGATCCCAGGGGCAAATGGACTCCCACCTACGAAGGGTCATTTGTGATTAAAAACATTTTCTTGGGTGGAGCCATGATTCTAACCGCCATGGACGGTGACGACCTTCCTCACCCTGTCAATGCGGACATAGTGAAAAGATACTACGCATGATAAAAGACCTGTTAGGTTGAATGACCTAGGCAAAAATAAGGGCTTCCTGGTGATCCAAAAGGGTTTGGGCAAAAATAAGGGATGAAAATGAAAAAATATGTACACCCGGCAAGTCGAAAACCTAAAAAGGCGGCTTGGGCAACAAAGGGTATCCTGGTGGACTGAAAACCCGTAAGGGCAGTCCAGGCAAAAATTAGGGATGTAAAACGTATCATTATGTCCCATTGAATCACCTTGCGATCAGACCTCAGTATCAACTGTCAAGCTCGAACGGTACCGATCAATCTAATTAGCTTCGGACAAGTAGAAAAGTGATGAGACGTTCGAATACGTAGGGGCAATAGCAGAATTGGAACCCAATGGGATTGTTGTACATAGCTGTTTTCTTTTTACACAATATTGTATAGCTTCTATTTTTACGGCGGCATTCTCTTACTAGAGCGTCAATCTCCTTGTACAAAAACACCTATTATAGGCCATCTTCGAAAATCAATATAAATCATTTTTTACAAAAAAAAAACTATGATTTTTTTCCTTTTATGTTTTGTTTTGCAAGAACGTCCAGTGATTTATTCTTGACATATGCATTGAATATGACTACTGCTCATAAATGTTTGCATAAGAAACGAAAAGACAATTGTTCAGAGCTTAAGAAATAGGGGCAAAAACTAGAAATGTCAAACCCGACAGTTACTCTATCCAGCCAGTACCGGGGCAGAGAAAGCTTTGCAGCATAATCATCAGTACATACGACCTCGTAGCATCTGTACTCCCCATAGAGTAAAAGCAATCAAGGCATTTGATATCAGCTCTCCCAAAACAGGAAGTAATCTCCCTAGCCAAGGTCTTTCAGAAACCTGACATCTATATTCCCCATCCGAATTTCATAATCCCAAGCGGGTCATAAAATTTGTTTCCCAAGCAGAGTCTATTTCTCTGAATGCAGAAGTTCAATCCCCAACAAAGCTTATTACTTCAGCTACGGAAGTTCACCTTCCGACAGAGTCATTCCCCCGCAGAGCTATTCTCATACAAAGTCTCTCCCTGGCAGAATATTCACAAACAACAAAGAGTAAATCTCCAGCACAGTCATTTTGATTCATCATCCCCAGCGGAAGCAGAAGAACCGCAGTCCTCTACAACAGTCAGGAATGTCATACTCTTCGGCAGCAATCGGGGATTTACTTTCCCAGACTCGGACATCTCATAGATAGCATCACATTCTCATACATCACGACATGCACATACATATCACATAAAACATAGTCTCATTTATTTTGAGAACATCATCTCACAACGCATTTCATACATCGCATATAATTAACCTTGTTATCTTTTCAGGAAAGACGATTATCACCAAAAATTCCAGCAGTTATCCAAGTCACATCTGCAGACAACTAATGGAAACTCAGTTCCCTAAACCCAACGGGTCAACTAATCTACATGACCAAACGAAGTAACCCTACTATCCAGGTTCCTTCCCATAAGCCCTACTATTCAGGCTCTCGTTTCGAAGTAACCATACCACCCAGGTTCCTTCTCACAACCTTATTATTCAGGCTTTCATCTCGAAGTAACCCTACAATCCAGATCCCGTCTCATAGCCCTACTATCCAGGCTTTCATCTCGAAGTAACCCTACTATCCAGGTTCCTTCCAATAAGCCCTATTATCCAAGCTTTCATCTCGAAGTAACCCCACTATCCAGGTTCCTTCTCATAGCCCTACTATCCATGCTTTCATCTCAGAGTAACCCTACTATCCAGTTTCTTTCTTACAGCCCTACTATCCAGGCTTTCATCTCGAAGTAACCCTACGATCCAGGTTCCTTCTCATAGCCCTACTATTCAGGCTCCTATTTCAAAGTAAATCTACTATCCAGGTTCCTTCTTATAACCCTACTATCCAGGCTCCCATTTCGAAGTAACCCTACTATCCAGGTTCCTTCTCATAAACTACTGTCCAGGCTCCTATTTCGAAGTAACCCTACTATCCAGGTTCCTTCTCATAGCCCTACTATCCAGGCTCCTAATTCGAAGTAACCCTACTATCTAGGTTCCTTCACATAGCCCTACTATCCAGGCTCCCATTTCGAAGTAACCCTACTATCCAGGTTCCTTTTCATAGACCTACTATCCAGGCTCTCATTTCGAAGTAACCCTACTATCTAGGTTCCTTCTCATAACCCTATTGTGATACGGTGGGAAGAACTGACTGTTTTTGGAATGCTGGTTCGCGTTTTGTGTTTGGGTTTGCAAAATGTCGCGGTAAGCAAGAGTCGCCACCGACTTTTATTTTATCCAACAAGGAAAGGAAAAAAGCACAGAAAAATTCCTTTTTCGAGATATTTCTGAGTACGGGGGTAGATTATAGAAAGGGAAGGTATTAGCACCCTTTCTATCCGTAGTTATCTACGGGCTCTTAGGTACTTGCTCATCATTTTCAAAAATTGTTTTCTTTGTGTTTGTGGGCTTTGAAAATTTTGTGTTTTAACTTCGATTTAACTCTTGCTTCTGTCTTCAAGAGTGTAATGAAGTGTTTTTGAAAACTTTGTTTGTAAAAGAAGTGTAAGTGTGAAAAAGTTTTGTTTTGGATGAGCAAGTATCTAAGAACTAATCTACCTACTCGAAAAAGGAATCATTCTATGTTTGTTTCCTTTAGACAATGCTATCCCACTATTAGTGAGTAGGTAGCACCGTCGTTGGAGTTTGAGGGTCAATTCGAAAGGGACGTACGGTCACTAAAGCAATGTTAGGACGTCTTAGTAGTAACCCTAATGTCTTAGATCATTTATCCGAGGCAAAAATATCTGAGGCAACCTTTCTGAGGCAACTTGATCTTTGGACAAAAGGACGACCACTAAAGCATCCTATACTCAATGACCGTTTACGAAGGCAACCAAGTGGGGTGTACCCTAGGAGTGCGCATGTGCGAGTGTATTGATTTCAGTTATTTTTATCTTTGCACATGTTTAGGGTGATCTAACTGTTTTAAATTTAGACATTCATTCTTGTCATGCAAACCCTATTATCAAACATCTAACAGTTGAATATTTGTAAAAATTAAAGGGCGGAATTTAAACTAAACTATTACAAGGCGTCGGGTATTTACATCGCCAAAAACAAACCCTTTGGAATTTAAAAGCGGTAAAAATAAATAAATGTCTTAATTTAATTATTACAAACCGGGAGCAGATACAATAATTGAATAAAAGTAAAGCGCGCGAGAAAATTGAATCGAATGCGAAACTAGGGTTTTGACCCTCCTAATTAAAAGAAAATGTTTTTGTTGGTTTTAATATTTTTTAAGAAAATAAATTAATTCCTAAAGTTAAATGCTAAATTAATTAGTTATTAAATTAATTAATAAAAAAATATTAAATGACATAATTTTGGATTTTTTTTGTTATTTTAGGAAAGCAATAAAATAATTAAATTAATGTTAAAAACCTATTGATTCTAATTAGTTTTAATTATTTACAAAATAGATTAAAATTGTCTAATTAATAACCTAATTAAATTAATTAATATTTATTGATGAAATATAAAAGTTCTGATTTTAATTAGACATAAAAATATTTTTTGGTGATTTTTTTATAAAAAGAAAATAATTTTTGGTTAATAAAATAAATAGCAAATAAATTAAATGAAATAAATAGAATAATAAAAAAGGAGGAGAGATGGGCCTGAATGGGGTGTAGAAAGCAGGAATATGGGCCCATTTGATGAAGATCCAATTTGACTTTTGCAATCCTGAGTATTGCGTTTGACTTGCCTTTTGGTGCACCCTCAGTGGTAGCCACCAGATCTGGCCATCTGACCATCTGGCCATCTGGCGTATTGATGAGGAAGGTCCATGGTGGGTGCCTGGCTTATGCATGCATTGGATTACCTGAAATAACAATGAAAAATAACAAATGTTGGAGGCAGAGATCGAACCCCTGACCTCCATCCTCTAATGCCTTGAAAACCTGTGTGGCCACCACTAGGGCATTTGGTTCTTATTGTTAATATATTACAAAATAATAATAATATAAAAAAAACAAATGCTAGTGGACAATTCAGAAAAAACGCGCGCCAATTTTTGAACAGGCCAATAGGAGAGTGACACGCCTGCTTCTTCTTCCCTGCACCGTGGCTAAAAATTCAAGGACCCATACCCACGGACAGTGTCCGTCGCTACAAGTCATGCTCGTTCCAAAATCTTCTACATGACATATAAATGGAATCTAACACCATGGTTAGACTCGTCTCATCCTCCTGGTCACAACCATACCCATTACCAAGGCCAATTGTCCCTGAAACTGAAAGCCCTAAAACCAAGCTTGAAAACCTAACAATGGTGAGTTATAGCACATGCCATATAAATGAAATTGAGTATTGTAGAAATTTTGCAAACATCATGGTGATCAAGAATATGCAATTAATTTACACTATGGATGCAAGAATAAAGCTTTTCGAATTCAAGAAAAGGGTGATACCGTTACGGACTTACAGTGCGTGGAAGGGCTTGAAAACGCTTGCTTTTGATTGCTTTCACTTGTGGAGACTACCAGGAAGCGATTGGGACAGAGACCAAGCCTTGAGGACGCCTCTAACCACCAATTCGATCTCACACTTTTTACTTGTTTTTGCAAATTCTGTTCTTGCTCTGTGCCTGATTTCCAACCTTGCTTTTGATCTGTACGCAGTCCTTATGTATCACACAATGCATTAGGGTTGATTCTTGTGTCCAAACCCCTCTCCATCAATGATTTTGATATTTGATTTGATTCTTCTCTAAATCTTTCCAAAATTGGTCCAAATCCAATCTCTTTGTACACATATTCCTTGATACAAGTTTGATTGATCCTAGCTGTGTAATAAGACCGGAAATAATCACAAGATCCTTGATTTTCAATATTTTTGATTTTATTTGATTTGTTTTGATTTAATTTGAAATAATTCAAATAAAAACCAAAATAAATAATAAAAATAAAATATGGACAAGTGGCCAAGGTTAGAGCCCGTGGGCTATGATGCCAACTCAAAACAAGTGAAAACGATTAGGCCCATTTGGCAAAATTTGAAGTTTTGGGCATAGTTGACTTTTGGCAATTTTGCAAAAAAGGACAACTTTACCAATGCATGACTTCCTCAATTTTGACTCTTAAGAGGTGTTCTTGTATTTTTTAGAAAGCTTTAGATGTCCTCTAATTAACCCTTTTGGTCTCATCTCAATTTGATATTCCATGCTCATGTATGAAGCTTTGACAAAAAAGGTGTTTTTGTTGACTTTTCAAAATGACCTATAATGTCCAAATTCATAACTTCTTGTGAATGCATATCTTGATCTTGGGAGCTGAATATGTATTGTAGGGAATTTCATCCTCTTCAAAATGAGCTTTGGATGGGTCATTTCTCATAAAGTATGAGAAAGTTATGTGTGGTCAAAGTTGGGTTGACTTTTCCTACAAAACCCTAATTTAGCAACTTTTGAGTCTTGATGAATTGTGAGTAATCCTTGATGAATCATGATCAGCCCTTGATCAAATGATGAAATATACTTCAAAATGAGAATGTTGACCAAAAATCTTGAAGTTTGACTGTATGTAGGTCACAGTTGACTTTTGCCCTAGCACAGTCGATTTTTGGACCTTTGAACAATTGACTGGGCAAACTTCCTCTGCAAGGCTTGAAACATGACATGGATGATCTTGAGAACATATTATGACATTGGTGAGCATTTGGGACCACTTGGACCTAAGGATCTTTATGCAACATGAAACCCTAGTTTGGGGTAGACTTCCTTAGGAGAGAGCTTGTCTGGCCAACCCTTGGACTACCTTGAGAAACTTGGAGATCTTTCTTGAAATGTTTTGAGAAATATGGGAGGGAAAATTTTGGGGTACAACAGCTGCCCCTGTTCAATCTTCTTAAACCTGAGGATGTAGATTGGCTTTGGTGCCTTTCGCAATCCGAAGGTGAAAATGGATTGAACACTATAACGCCCAGAAATTTGCACTCGCATGAAGTGGTAATTGTCTTGTGATGCCGGGAATGGGATTATATATGCCATTTGGAAGAATGTCGATCGCATAAGAGATTCCTTAGCGAGAGCTTGTATACCTGTTGTTGAGGAAGATTCCGCTAGGGAAGTCTGATCTTTGTTGAGAGAAGTAGAATTTTAGGAGCTTCGTCGTCTGTCATTCTGCTGGTGAGTCGTCTCTGTTGATATTTAGGAACTTTGGTCGTCCGTACTCAACTGAGGAAACATTTTTGCTAAGATTTAGGAACTCGTCCATAATTCAACTGGAGAAACATCTCTGCTGAGATTTAGGAACTCGTCTGTAATTCAACTGAGGAAACAACTTTGCTGAGATTTAGGAACTCATCCATAATTCAACTAAGAAACCATCTCTGCTGAGGTTTAGGAGCTCGTCCATAATTCAACTGAGGTAATATCTGCTGAGATCTAGGAACTCGTATGTAATTCAGCTTGAGAAACAACTTTGCTGAGATTTAGGAACTCGTCCGCAATTCAACTGAGGAAACATCTCTGCTAAGATTTAGGAGCTCATCCGTAATTCAACTGAGGTAATATCTGCTGAGATTTAGGAACTCGTTCATAATTCAACTAAGAAAACGTATTTGTCGAGATTTAGGAGCTCGTTCGTAATTCAACTGAGAAAACATATCTGCTGAGATTTAGGAACTTGTCCGTATTTCAAATGAGGAAATATCTGTTGAGATTTAGGAACTCGTCCATAATTCAACAACTTTGTTGAGATTTAGGAACTTGTCCGTAGTTCAACTGAGAAAACGTCTTTGCTGAGATTTAGGAGCTCATCTGTAATTCAACTGAGGGAATATTTATGCTGAGATTTAGGAACTCGTCCGTAATTCAACTAAGAAACCATCTCTGCTGAGATTTAGGAACTCGTCCGTAATACAACTTGAGAAACAACTTTGTTGAGATTTAGGAGCTTGCCCGTAATTCAACTGAAGAAACATCTCTGTTGATATTTAGGAACTCGTCCGTAATTCAACTGAGGAAATATCTTTGTCGAGATTTAGGAACTTGTCCGTAATTCGACTGAGGTAAAAGCTTCATAGCTTGAATTTTGTGAGAATCTTTCTTGAAAGGTAAAGGTTAGCTGTATGTAATGCATGATATGTATCAAGCAATGATGTTCTCAAAATAAATGAGATTGTGTTGCATGATGCGTATGCATGCCATGATGTATGAAAATGTGATGTTTTTATCTGGAGAAAATAAATCCCGGATTGCTGCTCGAGAAAAGAGTTGAGTTCTTCGTTTCCGCTGGAGATAATGGACGAATATGTTTGTGAGAATAAACCTGTAGGAGAGGATAACTCGTTGGGGAATAAACTGATGAGAGAATGACTCTGTGGGGAAGAGATGTTCTGCTGAGGATTCCGTTGATAAATTCAGATGGGGATGAATTACCGTTGCTGGTAATAATGAAACCTGTTGGGGATTGAATTCCTGTTTGTGAAAGGAAAGAACTCCGTTGGGGATGATCTTCCAGTTGCGACTTCACGGGGAATGATCTTTTAGATTCTACTGGGGATAATCTTCCAGAGTCTACTGAGGATGATTCTTTCATAATCCACTGGGGATATTTTTATACTCCGCTTGGGGATGATAAGACTTTTTAGTGCTGATGATAGATAAGCTCTGTTTGTGGAGAATATTACCGATTCATTCACAGTTGCGAGTCTCAGGTGGGGAGAGCTTTAACACTACTATCTTTCTCTTTACTCTACGGGGAATGAATGTACTTTCAATCGTTTCCTCCATCTAGGTCTATCCCTATACCTGGTGGACAGAGCAACTGTACAGTTTGGACATTTCTCGTTTGCCCCTATTTTTGATATTACAAGTAATTGTCTTTTGTTTCGCATGTAAATATTTATAAGCAGCAATCAATGTCAAATGCATATATCAAAAATGAACATTGGACGTTCTCGCAAAACAAAACAGAAAAAGGAAAACAGTTTGAAATTTCTTTGTAAAAATGACATGTATTGATTTTGAAGTTAGCCTGTTAAATAGGCATTTTTATATAAGAGGCTCACGTCCTAGTAAGCCGCCGAGTAATAGAGTTTATACAATTTGTAAAAAACAAAGAAAAACAGCTATGTGAACAATCCCACTGGGTTCCAACTCTGTTATTGTCTTTATGTCCTCGAGCATGTCATCACTTTGCTACTTGGTCGAAGGTAGATCAAATTGATTAGTGTCGTCCGAGCTTGACATTCGATACCGAAGTCTGGTTGCAAGGTGATCTAATGAGACATAGTGTTACGCTTTGATCCCTAATTTTTGCCTCGACCGCCCTTTCGGGTTTTCAGTCCACCGGGATACCCTTTTTTGCCAAATCCGCCTTTTCAAGTTTTCAACTTGCCGGGTGTACAATTTTTTTCATTTTCATCCCTTATTTTTGCCCGAACCCTTTTGGTTCGCCGGGAAGCCCTTATTTTTTCCTAGGCCAGTCAACCAAGCGGGTCTTTGATTATGCATAGTATTTTTTCACTATGTCTTCATTGACGGGGTGAGGAAGGTCGTCACCATCCATGGTGGTTAGAATCATAGCTCCTCCTGAGAAAATGTTCTTAACCACAAATGGCCATTCGTGCGTAGGGGTCCATTTGCCCATGGGATCACCTTGAGGTAGAATGATGCGCTTGATCACCAGATCCCCAACTTGATACTCTTGTCGTCTGACTTTCTTGTTAAATGCCTTAATCATCCATTTTTGGTACGTCTGACCATGACAAATAGCAGCAAGTCTCTTTTCATCGATTAAATTCAGCTGATCAAGTTGGTTCTGGATCCAGTCATCTTCGCTCAAACCTGCATCCTTCATAATCCGAAGAGAGGGCATCTGAATTTCAATGGGCAAGACGGCCTCCATGCCATAAACCAAGGATTAGGGTGTTGCCCCTATTGACGTCCGCGCTGAGGTACATTACCCATGAAGAGAGAATGGTAACATCTCGTGCCAATCTTTGTATGTCACCATCATCTTCTGCATAATCTTCTTAATGTTTTTATAGCTGCTTCAACAACCCCGTTCATCTTCGGCCGGTAAGGAGAAGAGTTAAGATGTTGTATCCTGAACTGCTTGCAGAGTTCGGTGATCATTTTATTGTTGAGATTTGTACCATTTTCCGTAATGATCCTCTCTAGTACACCATATCGACATATCAGATTATGCCGAATAAATTGTGCCACGATGTTCTTGGTTACTGTAGCAAAGGGAGCTGCTTCAACCCACTTCGTAAAGTAATCAATTGCTACCAGGAATAAACAATGCCCGTTAGATGCCGTAGGTCTGATCTCGCCGATCATGTCGATGCCCCACATTGCAAAAGGCCAAGGTGCTGTCAAAACATTCAGAGGTACTGGAGGTATGTGCACTTTATCAGCATAAACTTGGAACTTATGACAAGTCCGAGAATGTTGATAACAGTCTGATTCCATTATAGACCAATAATATCCTGCCCGTAGGATTTTCTTTTCCATGGTATGTCCACTGGAATGGGTCCCGAAAGTACCTTCATGTAACTCTACCATAATCCTTTCTGCTTCGTTCTTATCCACACATCGCAGTAAGGTTGAATCATGGTTACGCTTGTAAAGGATACCATTGCTGATGAAGAACTTCGCCGCGAACCTCCTCAAGAACTTCTTATCATTAACAGATGCACCCTCGGGGTATTCCTGAGCCTCAAGATACCTCCTTACCTCATGAAACCAGGGTTTATCTGCTACCTCTTCAGTCTCAATGTCACAGCAATGTGCGGGTTCGTCCAACCTCTCAATGGTAATTTGGGGAGCTTCATTGTCCCATCTGACCTTGAACATAGAAGACATCGTAGCCAGCGCGTCTCTAGGGAAGTGTTCAAAGGTTATCTCCTCGAAGTGCGGAAGCAACGTCAACACATACTCTTTGTAAGGAATAAGATTAGGGTGTTTCTTATCCCACTCGCCTTTGATCTGACTGATCACGAGAGCGGAATCTCCAAAAACACTTAGAAACTTAATCCTTAAGTCAATTGCTGCTCGAAGACCCATGATGCATGCTTCATACTCCGCCATGTTATTGGTGCAGTTGAAACATAGTCGGGCGGTGAACGGAGTATGAGATCCTTCAGGAGATATGATCATGGCGCCAATGCCATTACCCAAATCGTTTAAAGCTCCGTAAAAGTACATAGACCATCGGGATCCCTCCTCAGGTCCTTCATCTGGTTCAGGTGTTTCACAGTCAGTCACCAACATGATATTCTCATCCGGGAATTCGAAGTTCATAGACTGGTAATCGTCCACTTCCTGATGCGCAAAATGATCTGCCAACACACTTCCCTTAATTTACTTTTGGGTTGTATATTGAATTTCATACCCAATCAAGATCATCTGCCATCTTGCTATTCTTCCGGACAAGGCAGGCTTCTCGAAGATATACTTGATTGGATCCATCTTTGATATCAATAGAGTAGTGTGAGTCAGCATATACTGTCTCAGTCGGCGAGCAATCCATGCCAAAGCGCAACAAGTTTTCTCAAGCAACGAGTATCGGGTCTCGCAGTCGGTAAACTTTTTGCTAAGGTAGTAAATAGCATGCTCTTTTCGGATAGACTCGTCATGCTGCCCCAGCACACACCCCATTGAATTATCGAGTATTGTCAAGTATATAATCAAAGGTCTCCCTTCAACCGGAGGCATCAAAATAGGAGGCTCTTGGAGATACTCTTTGATCCTTTCGAAAGCGGCCTGACATTCATCATTCCATCTTACCACTTGGTCTTTCCTCAGTAACTTGAAGATCAGTTCACAAGTAGCAGTCAGGTGTGAGATGAATTGGGCAATGTAGTTCAGACATCCCAGAAAGCCTCTGGCTTCTTTTTCTGTTTGGGGAACTGGAATTTCCTGTATAGCCTTCACCTTTGTAGGATCCACTTGAATACCTTTATCACTTACGACGAAACCCAGCAGCTTACCAGATCTCACCCCGAAGGTGCACTTGTTCGGGTTTAACCTCAGCTTGTACAACTTCAACCTGTCAAATAGCTTCTGAAGACGGTTAAGGTGTTCTTCCTCAGTATGGGATCTTGCAATCATATCGTCAACATATACCTCAATTTCATGATGGATCATGTCGTGGAACAAAGCAACCATGGCGCGTTGATACGTTGCCCCAGCATTCTTCAATCCGAAAGGCATGACCTTGTAGAAAAAGGTACCCCATTGAGTAACAAAAGTTGTCTTCTCCATGTCTTCGAGAGCCATTTTAATCTGATTGTAACCAAAAAAACCATCCATAAAGGAGAAGACCTTGTGCTGTGTGGTGTTGTCAACCAGAACGTCGATATGAGGCAGAGGGAAATCATCCTTGGGGCTTGCCCTATTTAGATCCCTATAGTCAACACACATCCGAACCTTACCATCTTTCTTCTGCACTGGAACCACGTTGGCCACCCACTATGGGTAAGAAGTAACTGCTAGAAAATCAGCATCAAACTGTTTCATAACTTCAGCCTTGATTTTCTCAGACATCTCTGGGTGCACTCATCGGACTTTCTGCTTCACTGGAGGACAGGCTTCCTTGGTAGGCAAGCGGTGAACCACGATATCAGTATCCAACCCAGACATATCTTCATAAGACCAGGAAAAGATTTCAACATAGTCACGCAGCATCTGAATTAGCTGTTGCTTAACACTAGACTCCAGATTTGCATCGATCTTGACCTCTTTCTTGTCTACTTCTGTACCCATATTTACTGTTTCCACTGGCTCTTCATGCGGCTGTATGGCCCTCTCTTCTTGAAGTAATAGTCTAGCAAGTTCACCAGGCACTTCACAATCATCCTCACCTTCTTCCTCGGCTTGATTGATCGGACTTTCGAAGTCATAACTGGCAGTAGCAGAGTCGTTATCAGTGGGATCTAGAGTGGATGTAGACCTGTATATGTGAGTGTGTGTAAAATAGAAAAGAAAAACAAGGAGCACAAAATTTGTAATGCAAGAAAATGTCTCATGCTTTTATTAATGATATATGGGAATGACACATAATAATCCCTCAAACAGAGCCACGGTGTCTCGGGTAAGGCACCGGGCCGTAAAGTTTAAAATTGTCTGTTACAAATTAAAAAAAAAAGTCTATTACTGTGTAATAAAAGAAATTGGCACGAAGTCCTTTACCGTCCAATTGCTTAGTCCACCGTCGGTAGTCAGGTAAATCCAACTATCAATAGCAAACTCTTTATCATCATCTTCAATCGCATTTACTCCCGCATCGTGTTTTGGCATAGGAGCCGTTATGACATTAGGCTTCTCAGGCGCTTCAAACTCGATCTCCTTAGCTTCAATCAGATCCTGTACCTTATTCTTCAAAACCCAACAATTATTTGTATCATGTCGCGGGCTATCAGAGTGAAAAGCACAGCGGGCGTTCGGATTATACAGCGGTGATGTGGTGTTAGGATTCTTCGGGGCTTCCCTTAGAGTCACCAAATTGGTCTTCAACAACTACAGCAGAATTTGAGATAATGTCATGCTGAGTCGAGTAAACTATCTTTGAGGCCTCTCTGCTCTTGGCAGATTGTTGCTTGTGGGGCAACAGTTGGTCTTGAAATAACTACCGCATTAACTGCTTTGCGGTGCTCAGGACGGTTTTGGCTCCTTGAGCTGTGAACTGTACTAGATTCCTTCTTGAAAGGCTTCTTCTTTGTGCTTGACGAAGCACCCTTCTGTATTTTTCCGCTCTTGATACCTACTTCAACCCTCTCCCCAGTCATAATTAACTCAGTGAAACTTGATGATGAACTTCCAATCAAATGGTTGAAATACGGGCCAGACAAGGTCCCCAGAAACATTTCCACCAACTCCCTGTCAGGCAGAGGGGGTTGGACTCTACCAGCAAGATCTCTCCACTTTTGAGCATAGTCCTTAAAACCTTCGCTCGCACCCATAGACGTACCCTGAAGTTGGGTACGTGTGGGAGCAAGGTCGGCATTATATTGGTACTGCTTGTAAAAAGTAGCAGCAAGGTCCTCCCAATTATGGATGTTAGCTCCTTCTAGATGATAGAACCACTCAAGTTGAGTCCCTGAAAGACTATCTTGAAAGAAATGAACCTAGAGGTTCCTATCATCAATATATGGTTGAATCTTTCTAACATACGAATGGAGGTGTAACTTCGGACAGGAGACCCCGTCGTACTTAGCAAAGACAGGCACTTTGAACTTGTGGGGAATCACCACCCCAAATACCAGACCCAAATCTCCAAAGTCCAATCCAGGTATCTTCTGGATCTCCATTGCACTTAACCGGTCTTCGAGGTTCTTATACTTGTCTTCGGCAGGAGGATACTGGTCTTCATCAAAGTCAGTGTCGTTGTCAGAAACCACAGGGCTAGGAGCCCTCCTTTCTTCCTGATTCTCTCCCCCTCCAAATGAGTGAGACAAATCAACTTCCTCTCGCAACCTGTTTCCAAACCTGTGACCCATGTTCAGGAGGACCGTCTTCTTTTTCCTCTTCTTCTTATCCTTCAAGATAAGAGTCTTTAGATCTTTCTGCCCTTAGCCAGGTTCATGAACATTTCCTGGAACTGAGCGTTTTGAGCTTAAAGAGCCTTAATAGTTTGATCAGTGGACGTTTCAACAGACATGATGCTGAAATAAATAGCAAAGAAGATAAGAGACTTGTAAGGGTATGTGTGATGAGGTGCATGGAAATGGAATGCGTATGATATGATTTCAAAGACTTTAGGGAGATTCAAATTCGTAGACCAAAATGAAACACACTTTTATTAGATAAAAACTTGAAATCAATGTTTAACAAATGCCTTTAAGGCGTTACAAAGAGAAAAACTGAAAAGTAAATCAAAACTAGAAATAGAAAAAGACATCAGCGCTCCCATGGTCGTTTTCCTCCAGTGCTGACGTAGTCGTTGAGGACCTTCTCATTCTCCAGATGTCTTGTAAGCTTTAGGATCTTCTGTTCCTGCTCATGATACTTTTCTCTGTAAGTATCCCGTTCCTCCCTTAGCTGGATCCAAGACCTCTTTAATGCCCCAATGTCAGTAGGCATGTATGGATGGAGGACAGTATGAGAAACCCCTTCTTCATCAGTACTCTCAACAATTACCGGTAAGACAGCTTCGTACGACATTCCCAGCTTTTGAGCACGGTATTGAACCCACCGGAGATACGGTTCCATCAGAAGAGAAGTCTTCAATCCCAGCTCATGTGGATCAGACCTGTTAACCCTATTCCAAGCTCGTATGAACCTGCGGTGATGTCCCTCAACATCCCCTTAGAAGTCAAAGACAATGCTCAGAATCAGCAACTCATAAGGACCGTCCTTTCGAGCTCGCCCAAACTGTCGTAAGGCCAGACAAAGATTATAGGTTATTCCTCCCCTAATTCCAAGCAAAGTAACATTGGGGTATTCTCCGTACCGGTCAATAACAACTACTTCTTCCATGTCTTTAGTGCTCTAGATGATGTCCGTATGAGAAAGGGACATAATTCTGTAGGCCCAACCCATACCTTCCTTGTTCTTCAAAACAAATTTGGGGAGGTGAGAAATAAACCACCTCGCCATCAATGGTGCACAACACATAAGGGTTCCCCGTTTCCGAGCAGTACGGGCATACAAAGCATGCAGAATGTCACCTAAGAGAGTAGGCACTGGATTACGGGACATGAAGATCTTCACTGCATTCATGTCGACAAAAGAATCTGAATTAGGGAACAGAACCAGGCCATATATGAGAAGTGCTAGGATATCTTCGAATGCTTGAAAGTCCAAATTGTCCCAAAACTGTTGAGCCCGATCAATCAAGAACTTAGCCAGGAAGCCTTTTACCCCACTCCGAGTCTCCCGGTTAGACATTACATCAACCTTTGTCAGATGTAGGGTTGTAGAAACATCCTCTGGCCTAAGAGATATCTCCCAACCTATAAATGGCGTCTTCTCTAGAATATAAATACCAAGTAAATTAGAGAACTCTTCCAAAGTAGGGACCAACTGATAGTCCGGAAAGGTGAAGTAGTGGTGCAACAGGTCAAAGAATTGGAACAAGACGCTCATCATTTGTCCATCCATCTTGGAAGTGACCAAACCCAGGAGATTACCATGTCTTCTGACAAAGGAAGAAGTATCTGGAACTTTAGAAACCAACTCTCTAAGTTGAGCAGGGATTTGTACAAAGCTGATGCGAATAGTATTTCTGCGCATAGATGCCATGATCTGCAAACTAGAACAAAGATGAATCCCCTCGGTCTTTGAAATGGGTTAGTTTGATGAAATATGCATGCAATGTCATGATGCATGATGTCATGATAAGAACACACCACAAGTATTCACAGATAGCAAACATGGTAAGGGCAAACAAGTCACACAGTAGCTCTTAGATTTCAGGCTGGCATGGAGTTTAGGTATTACCCTCTTTCAGTTTAGTTGGTTCAACCTGTCCTAGTAATAGTAACCGGGTTCTATAGGATCTCAATATCACTGACCACCTTCGATCGGTCATAATTCCAGTTTAGCAACCTTTTCTTGCAGCTGGAATCATCGCGAGAGTTTGGTCTCAATGAGTGTAGCATACTTCTACTTTTCTATGGCCAAGTTGGTCAATTATAGGTTCTAAGGTCAGTTGGTTCTTAATGAACCCTTAGCAGCCCCATATTCTCCTTGGTCCTCCACAAGAGATATCGGTATAAACTAAAGTGTCACACCAATGTAGCTACTGCTTCAACCATATCGATCTACGTCGTACAGTTCCCTCACAATCTATTGCTACTTACCTAAAAGGTATCCCCAGATCCGGGTTAGGATCTATAGTAACTCCAATTCAAACACATAAAAATAAAGAAAACAAATCAAGCAATTGAAAACATTATGATGAACTATTCCTAAGGTACACCCCACTTATTAATTCCCCAGCGGAGTCGCCAGTTCTGTGATACGGTGGGAAGAACTGACTATTTTTGGAATGCTGGTTCGCATTTTGCGTTTGTGTTTGGAAAATGTCGCGGTAAGCAAGAGTTGCCACCGACTTTTATTTTATCCAACAAGGAAAGGAAAAAAACACAGAAAAATTCATTTTTCGAGATATTTCTGAGTACGGGGGCTAGATTATAGAAAGGGAAGGTATTAGCACCCTTTCTATCCATAGTTATCTACGGGATCTTAGGTACTTGCTCATCATTTTAAAAAACTTGTTTTCTTTGTGTTTGTGGGCTTTGAAAAGTTTGTGTTTTAACTTCGATTTAACTCTTGCTTATGTCTTCAAGAGTGTAATGAAGTGTTTTTGAAAACTTTGTTTGTAAAAGAAGTGTAAGTGTGAAAAAGTTTTGTTTTGGATGAGCAAGTATCTAAGAACTAATCTACCTACTCGAAAAAGGAATCATTCTATGTTTGTTTCCTTTAGATAATGCTATCCCACTATTAGTGAGTAGGTAGCACCATCGTTGGAGTTTGAGGGTCAATTCGAAAGGGACGTACGATCACTAAAGCAATGTTAGGACATCTTAGTAGTAACCCTAATGTCTTAGATCATTTATCCGAGGCAACAATATCCGAGGCAACCTTTCCGAGGAAACTTGATATTTGGACAAAAGGACGACCACTAAAGCATCCTATACTCAATGACCGTTTACGAAGGCAACCAAGTGGGGGTTTACCCTAGGAGTGCGCATGTGCGAGTGTATTGATTTCAGTTATTTTTATCTTTGCACATATTTAGGGTGATCTAACTGTTTTAAATTCAGACATTCATTCTTGTCATGCAAACCCTATTATCAAACATCTAACAGTTGAATATTTGCAGAAATTAAAGGGCGGAATTTAAACTAAACTATTAGAAGGCGTCGGGTATTTACATCGCCAAAAACAAACTCTTTGGAATTTAAAAGCGGTAAAAATAAATAAATGTCCTAATTTAATTATTACAAACCAGAAGCAAATACAATAATTGAATAAAAGTAAAGCGCACGAAAAAATTGAATCGAATGCGAAACTAGGGTTTTGACCCTCCTAATTAAAAGAAAATGTTTTTGTTGTTTTTAATATTTTTTAAGAAAAGAAATTAATTCCTAAAGTTAAATGCTAAATTAATTAGTTATTAAATTAATTAATGAAAAAATATTAAATGACATAGTTTTGGATTTTTTGTTATTTTAGGAAAGCAATAAAATAATTAAATTAATGTTAAAAACCTATTGATTCTAATTAGTTTCAATTATTTACAAAATCGATTAAAATTGTCTAATTAATAACCTAATTAAATTAATTAATATTTATTGATGAAAAATAAATGTTCTGATTTTAATTAGACATAAAAATATTTTTTGGTGATTTTTTCATAAAAAGAAAATAATTTTTGGTTAATAAAATAATTAGCAAATAAATTAAATGAAATAAATAAAATAATAAAAAAGGAGGAGAGATGGGCCTGAATGGGGTGTAGAAAGCAAGAATTTGGGCCCATTTGATGAAGATCCAATTTGACTTTTGCAATCCTGTGCATTGCGTTTGATTGGCCTTTTGGTGCACCCTCAGTGGTAGCCACCAGATCTGGCCATCTGGCCATATGGTGTGTTGATGAGGAAGGTCCATGGTGGGTGCCTGGCTTATGCATGCACTGGATTACCTGAAATAACAATGAAAAATAACAAATGCTGGAGGCAGGGATCGAACCCCTGACCTCCAGCCTCTAATGCCTTGAAAACCTGCGTGGCCACCACTGGGGCATTTGGTTCTTATTGTTAATATATTACAAAATAATAATAATATAAAAAAAACAAATGCTAGTGGACAATTCAGAAAAATGCACGCCAATGTTTGAACAGGCCATTAGGGGAGTGACACGCCTGCTTCTTCTTCCATGCACCGTGGCTAAAAATTCAAGGACCTATACCCATGGACATTGTCCGTCGCTACAAGTCATGCTCGTTCCAAAATCTTCTACAGGACATATAAATGGAATCTAACACCATGGTTAGTCTCGTCTCATCCTCCTGGTCACAACCATACCCATTACCAAGGCCAATTGTCCCTGAAACTGAAAGCCCTAAAACCAAGCTTGAAAACCTAACAATGGTGAGTTACAACACAAGCCATATAAATGAAATTGAGTATTGTAGAATGTTTGCAAACATCATGGTGATCAAGAATATGCAATTATTTTACACTATGGATGCAAGAATAATGTTTTTCGAATTCAAGAAAAGGGTGATACCGTTACGGACTTACAGTGCGTGGGAGGGCTTGAAAACACTTGCTTTTGATTGCTTTCGCTTGTGGAGACTGCCAGGAAGCGATTGGGACAGATACCAAGCCTTTAGGATGCCTCTAACCACCAATTCGATCTCACACTTTTTTGCTTGTTTTTGCAAATTCTGTTCTTGCTCTGTGCCTGATTTCCAACCTTGCTTTTGATCTGTACGCAGTCCTTATGTATCACACAATGCATTAGGGTTGATTCTTGTGTCCAAATCCCTCTCCATCAATGATTTTGATATTTAATTTGATTCTTCTTTAAAGCTCTCCAAAATTGGTCCAAATGCAATCTCTTTGTACACATATGCCTTGATACGAGTTTGATTGATCCTAGATGTGTAATAAGACCGGAAATAATCACAAGATCCTTGGTTTTCAATATTTTTGATTTTATTTGATTTGTTTTGATTTAATTTGAAATAATTCAAATAAAAACCAAAATAAATAATAAAAATAAAATATGGACAAGTGGCCAAGGTTAGAGCACGTGGGCTATGATGCCAACTCAAAACAAGTGAAAAAGATTGGGCCCATTTGGCCAAATTTGAAGTTTTGGGCATAGTTGACTTTTGCCAATTTTGTAAAAAAGGTTAACTTCACCAATGCATAACTTCCTCAATTTTGACTCTTTGGAGGCGTTCTTTGATTTTTTAGAAAGATTGAAATGTCCTCTAATAAATAATTTTGGTATCATCTCAATTTGATATTCCATGCTCATGTATGATGCTTTGACAAAAAAGGTGTTTTTGTTGACTTTTCAAAATAACCTATAATGTCCAAATTCATAACTTCTTGTGAATGCATATTTTGATCTTTGGATCTGAAGATGGATTGTAGGGAATTTCATCCTCTTAAAAATGAGATTTGGATGGGTCATTTCTCATAAAGTATGATAAAGTTATGCTTGGTCAAAGTTGGGTTGACTTTTCCTACAAAACCCTAATTTAGCAACTTTTGAATCTTGATGAATTGTGAGCAATCCTTGATGAATCATGATCAACCCTTGATCAAATGATGAAATATACTTCAAAATGATAATGTTGACCAAAAATATTGAAGTTTGACTGTATGTAGGTCACAGTTGACTTTTGCCCTAGCATAGTCGATTTTTGGACCTTTGAGCAATTGATTGAGCAAACTTCCTCTGCAAGGCTTGAAACTTGACATGGATGATCTTGAGAACATATTAGGACATTGGTGAGAATTTGGGACCACTTGGACCTAAGGATCTTGATGCAACATGAAACCCTAGTTTGGGGTAGACTGCCTTAGGAGAGAGCTTGTATGGCTAACCCTTGGACTACCTTGAGCAACTTGGAGATCTTTCTTGAAATGTTTTGAGAAATATGGGAGGGAAAATTTTGGGTTACAACACCTACTATCTAGGTTCCTTCTCCCCTATCTCCAGACAACAATTTACAACACTGTAAGGCCTGCACTTGACCAGATACGGTCAATTTCACATTCCCATAGTAAGTCGCTGTGCAGCCTGGAGCCTAACCAGATATGCAGTATACTCCCACCTCCTCAACCAGGGGTTAATTCCCCAGTAGAGTAATGAACAACCGAAGCTCCTGTACTCTATTTTCCCAGACGTAAATCAACATTCTCCAGCAAAGTCCTCCTCAGCGGCAGGTACAGGAATTCTCTCAAAGGAATCTTTTATACAACCAATAGCTTTTTTTGGATGGAATCTTTAAGCCCATCTCCGAAGACTCTCTGCTGACTTCCAAATGGCATCACTAAGCCCATTCCCGATATCACCAATTAGTATTACTTCATGCGAGTGCAAATCTCTGGGCACTCTAGTGTTGAATCATCTTCCACCTTCAGATCATGAAAGGCAGACCAGCCAATCTACATCCTCAAGTTTAAGAAGATTGAACAGGGGCAGTTGTTGTACCCCAAAATTTTCCCTCCCAATTTACTCAACATATGTTCATTAAAATCCTCAACTTGCTCAAGGATGCCCAAGAGTTGACCATAAAAACTCTCTCTTAAAGCAATGAACCTCCAACTATGGTTTCCATTTTCATCAATATGGGGAAGCTCCAAAGGCCTCATATGCTCTCCATTGTCCTAATATTCTCTCAAGACCATCCATGCCAAGTTTCATGCCTTGCACAAGAAATTTGATCAATCAACTACTCGGATACTTGAAAATCAACTATATTAGGTCAAAAGTCAACTATGGCCCACATACAGTCAAACTTCAAGATTTTTGGTCAACATCAACATTTTAGAGTGATATCCATCATTTTATCAAGGGTTGATCATGATTCCCAAAGGAATGCTCCTAATTCATCAAAACTCAAAACTTGCTAAATTAGGGTTTCTTAGGAAAAGTCAACCAAACTTTGACCAAGCATAACTTTCTCATACTTTATCAGAAATTTCCAATCCAAGGCTCATTTTGAAAAGGATGCAATTCCCTTAAACTCATATTCATCCCTCAAGTTCAAATAATGCACTCATGAAAAGATATGAATTCAGACATTACAGGTTATTTCAAAAAGTCAACAAAAACACCTGTTGGGTAAAATATTCTTACATGAGTATGAAAAATCCAATTTAAATGTGACAAAAAGGGTTGTTTAGAGGACATCCTAATATTTCTAAAAAGCCCAAGAACACCCTCCTAGGGTCAAAATTGAGGAAGATATGTATTGTCAAAGTTGACAATTTTTGGAAAATTGCATGAAGCCAATATTGATCAAAATGCATTTTTTTCAAATGTGCCTTTTTTTCATGATTAAAACTTGTTCATACCATGGTCCACGACCTTTGAGTTCACTCTTACATTATTTTATTATTTATATTATTTATTTTTGATATTTTATTCAATAGAATGCAAAATTAAATAAAGTGAATAAAAGAAATAATGTAAGATTTGATTTCAACTCTTTTTTCTCACCAAAATAATGAGCAAGATGTGCTGGCATGGCAAGGAAAACTCGTGGAGAGAGCAAGAATTGATTTGGTCCAAATATACAAGAAATCATATTATTGAAAGCCATTATTTTCTCATTGAAATCTGTTCTGGACTGGGCCCGTCCTGGCCCAAGAGCAAGAACGAAGGCCCACTCCAAGCAACTCTTATAGGAGGGCCCACCAGCACGTTGACCAGAAGCTGTAGCCGTGCCCGCCGTTGCCCGCGAATATGTCGTCCTCGACCACATAAAATCTAGCTCGAGCCCAGCTCGAGCACCATCCTCGTAGGGCAGACTATGACCGTTACCCCATCACTTGAACTCTGGAAAGACCGCGTCCTCGTCCCTTCGTACTTCTCGCAGAGCATCACCAGGAAGGAGACCATGTGCGGGTCCCCACTACACATGTAGAACCCGGCAGTTCCTTTATTGGGCCAGTCCTGGTCGGCCCAATGAAGGGACCTTGGCCCTGCACTGGGGGCTATAAATACCCTTTATTCCTAGAGGGTCATGTATTCATTCTTTTACCCATACACACACTTTTTGCCTGCTCGTACCATCACTCACTTTAGCATCGAAGTTCCTTGCAGGTACCCCTCCCATCTCGTTCAACTTTCGCTCGGAGCCAGTCGTGACGGTCCAAGTCTAATCCGGTAAGATCAGTGGCGCCGTCTGTGGGAAACTAGCTTCCCCGTCTTGCAAAACCTCGAAGACCAAAGCTCTAAATCACCTCCTACCGTCATGGCTGACCAAGTTCGTGATGACCAAAACATCCACGTCGTCGACACCAATAACGGCCTCGCAGGTAAAAATGGACTCCCCGACAACACTGGTAACCCCGGTCATAACACACTCCCCGGGGGCACCAACCCCGGGCATTCGGTCCACCGCGACGGAGTTACTTCCTCATAATCGTCAGTCCCTCCACCGCTTAAAGAAGACAACGCAGCTCCCACGAGCCATCGAGCTGCCCAATTTCAGGAAGTCGTTGTCCCTATCGGGGCAGATGCCACAACCCGCGCGCTATTCGCGGCAATTAACCAAACGAATTACCTCATCTTCGCCCAGGGGGAAAGATTGAGGGCACTAGAAGACAATCGAAGGCCCGCGAGGAGACACAGGAGGCCCCAGACTCCACCTCCCCGGGTGACAGAGGTACGTCTCCCGTCTCCCCCGCAGAGACACTACAGAGACACTTCCCGAAGCCCGTCACCCCGACCCTCAGGGAGACGGCCCCCTTTGGAGAGGCAACCCATCATTGAAGTCGGGGGACGCGGCCACGCCCCCACACGTCAAGAAAGAAGACACTATGGAGATGGCCATGGAAGAATCAACCAACAAGCACCATGCTCGAGAGATGCCCAGCACGACTAGGACCGTCGGGCTCGACAATATTACAGGTCCCCATCCCTATCCCCGGAGCAAAGTGACGAGGACGACCCCCGCGGTCCCCTGTCACAAGCCATCATGGAGGCTCCCATTCCCCCGGGCATGGAGAAGCCTCCACATCTAAAGGAATACGACGGAGTCGCGGACCCAGTCGACCACATAGACGGGTTCGAGGCTATGCTGCACTACCACAATGTCGGGGGACCCATCAAATGCCGGCTGTTCCCCACAACCCTCAAAAAGGCAGTAATGGATTGGTATGAAGGCCTCGCTCCGGGATCAATCACCTCATGGCGAAACCTGAAGAACCAATTCATAAGTTCATTCACTGCATCTCGGCGACACCCAAAGACCGAGGCGGCTCTCGAGGTCATTATCCAGAGACAGGATGAGACCTTAAGAGAATTTATTAAACGCTTCAATCGCAAAGCCATACAGGTCCCCTGCACGGACCACATGAAAAGGTATTTGCTGGAGAGGGGGCTCCTCCCCGGCACAGAATTCAGAAAGGCAGTGGGCATCGAGCCACCTAGAACATTCGATGCCCTCCTCGAGAAGGCCCGGGCATACATGGATTACGAGGAAAGGGAGGCAACCAACAGAGCCCGAGACCCCAGGACTCGCAGATCCAGCAGCAACCCACGCCAGGAAGCTGCTCCTCCTTGATGAACCGGGGAGAAAAGAAAGGAGGACAGACCCCGAGAAGTTCGGGAGAAAAGAGGAGCCTCGGGGCGTTTTACCGAATACACTCCGCTCACAGCTTCCCGCAAGCGCATTTTGGCGGAGTGTGCCAGCACTGACTTTAAAGATGGCGGCGTCAAACGCCCCCGACCTGCTCTTGCCAAGCCCGGAGCAGACAAGAGCAAGTATTGTCAGTACCATAGGAGTCATGGTCATCTGACTGAAGATTGCGTCCACCTCAAGGACGCCATCGAAACCTTCATCAAGGGAGGGAGGCTCGCCCAATACCGGCGAAACGATGCTCCTTGTTGTGACGCCCGAGAGGCAAGAGAACCGGAGGAAGACGCCCGACCATCCGACGAGTTGGTCCCCGTCCAGACCGCCTTCTCCGTCACCAGACCTGAGGACTTCTACGCCCCCGAGCACCTGCAGGAGCCGCTCACGACACACAGCAGGTGGGAATACTTTCCCTCTGCCATGGTCATCAATGGTGGAGGATTCAACGACCTGACTATCAATTCGACTAAAAGAAAGCTGGACGAACTGGTCGACACATCACCTCCATAAACAGTGACCTTTGAAAGGGTGAAAGCCAGGTCGGAGCCTATCACCTTTTACCTAGAAGAGCTCCCTGGGGGGGCCCCCAACGCAGCCATTCCCCTTCTGATAAGAGCAAGAATGGATAACTTTGATGTACACCGCATCCTCGTCGACGAAGGAAGTTCCGTCGATGTGATGTATAGTCAATTGTTCCGGACTCTGCAGCTGGACGATTCGAATCTCTCACCATATGTAGGTTCGGACCTACATGGCTTCAACGGCTCGACCTCCAAGCCTTAGGGATATGTCGAGCTCATGGTTACCTTCAGCGAAGGCACAACGACAAGGCAGGTTAAAGTACGCTTCCTCGTCATCGACTGCCCGTCCCTCTACAACTGCATCCCGGGGAGACCAACACTGGCAAAACTGACAGCGGTTCCCTCCACCGTCCACTTAAAGATGAAGTTCTACACCAAGAGGGATCGGGTAGCTACCATCCAGGGAGACCTAGCTGCTGCTCGGAGGTGTTTCAATGCTGCATCTAAGGGACGCGACACTGTCGACATCGGGACAAGGCCCGCCAAGAGACCGGCGACGACGCGACAGGAACCCGACAAGACAAAGCCCGCCAAAGAGGAAGACGAGAGAGCTCCACCAAAGGTCGACTCCATAGCTCTGGATGCTCGTTTCGACCATGACGAACCTCCAAACGGCGAGCAAATCCCCCTCCGACCAATCCCGGACGGAGACTTTGAGCTCGTCCCCCTCGGTGCAGACCCGAGCAAGGGAGTGAAGATTGGCATCGACCTCCCTGACCTGGCGAGGAAACATATCAAAGCCTGCTTGCGCGAGAATGCTGACATGTTCGCCTGGAGCGTCGCGGAGATGCCTGGACTCGACCCTGAGGTCGCCTGCCACCATCTTGCCGTAGATCCTTCCGCTAAGGCCATAGTACAACATAGGCGTAGGCAGTCTCCTGAGAAAACGGAGGCTGCTGAAAAAGATGTAAAAGACCTCCTAGAGGCGAATTTTATTTCTGAAGCCCGGTATTCAACCCGGCTGTCAAACGTTGTACTAGTTAAAAAGAATAATGGAAAATGGAGGATATGTGTTGACTATACCGATCTCAACCGGGCTTGCCCGAAGGATGCTTTCCCTTTACCGAACATAGATATGCTGGTCGACAACTCGGCCGGCTATAAGACGTTGTCGTTCATGGACGCCTACTCGGGCTATAACCAAATCCCAATGGCCATGAGCGACAAACATTGAACGACCTTCATGACCAGCTCGGGCAATTATTACTACAACGTAATGCCCTTTGGACTAAAAAACGCAGGAGCAACTTACCAACGTATGATGAACAGGGTGTTCCACAAGAAGATTGGAGACATGCTCGAGGTCTACATGGATGACATGATCGTCAAATCCCGAGTAGACACCGATCATGCAGCACACCTCAAGGCAGTCTTCTCCAAAGCAAGACAATGTAAGATGAGATTCAACCCCGAAAAATGCACGTTCGGAGTCAAGGCGGGAAAATTCCTCGGTTTCTACCTGACAGAACGAGGAATCGAAGCCAATCTCGACAAATGTCAAGCATTCTCCGACCTCCCGACCCCGACGTCGAAGAAATCAATACAAGTCATGAACGACATGCTCACGTAATTATCCTGCTTCGTCGCAAGATCCGCTCAGCACGCCCTCCCCTTCTTCAAACTCCTTCGCAAAGAGGCAGCCTTCAAATGGACCGAGGAATGTCAACAGGCACTGCGCCACCTAAAACAAAGTCTATCTCAACCACCCGTGTTATCTCGACCAGTCGATGGGGAGCCATTATTCCTATACTTGGCCGTCTCGAACGAAGCCATCAGCGAGACTCTCATCCGCGAGACCACCGACGGGTAGAAACCCGTTTATTTCACGAGCAAAGCCCTACAAGGACCCGAAAGCAGGTACCAACAGATAGAAAAAGTGGCTCTAGCCCTCGTCAATGCGGCGAGGAGACTCAGACACTATTTTCTGGCCCACACAGTCATCGTGCGAACCGACCAACCGGTAAAACAACTCTTAGGTCAACCTGACATGGCAGGCTGAACGTTGAAATGGTCCTTAGAGCTCTCCAAATTCGACATTCAATACGAGAGCAGGAAAGCTCTGAAAGCACAAGCCCTGGCCGACTTCGTCGCGGAAATGACCGCTCACGACCCGCCCGTAGGGAAAGAACACAAATGGACCCTCTTCGTTGATGGATCCTCCAGCTCGTCCGGAAGCGGCACGGGGATCCTCCTGGAAAATGAGGAAGGTGTAGTAATCGAACACTCATTAACCCTCTCCTTCTCGACATCCAATAACCAGGCAGAGTACGAGGCCCTTCTCGCAGGACTAAGGCTAGCCGAGGACCTGGGAGCCTGCAAGATACAAATCTTTACGGACTCATAACTCTTTGCCTCCCAAGTCCAAGGGAGTTACCAAACCAAAAACGACAGCCTCGTCGAATACTTACACTTAGTAAAAAAAACACATGACAAAATTTGAGCGAGCAGAAATATCACACGTCCCGCGCGAGCAAAACACAAGGGCAGACATATTGTCCAAACTCGCAAGCACGAGAAAGAAGGGCGGAAACAAATCCGTCATACAAGAATCCCTGTCACGCCCGAGCATCGAAAGGACCTCGACACCAGTCGAGGTACACGCCATAGGAGACGCCTCGTCCTGGATGACCCTGGTGTACAATTTTCTGACAAACGGCGAACTCCCTTCGGACCAGACAGAAGCAACCATCACGAAGCGACGAGCATGATCCTGCGTGGTGCTCGAGCAAAAACTATACCGCATGGGATTCTCCATCCCCCTCCTGAAGTGCATCGACGAATCCACAGTCCCCGAGGTGTTGCGGGAGATACAAAAAGGGATTAACGCCCAACACATGGGCGGTAAGTCCCTGGCGAGGAAAGCCCTTCGAGCGGGGTACTATTGGCCGACAATGCAGCAGGACGCCAAGGAACACGTTAAGAAGTGTGACAAGTTCCAGAGACACAGCGACATGCACCTCGCTCCTCCTCACGAGTTGAGCATACTGTCATCCCCGTGGCCGTTTGCATGGTGGGGGATGGATATCCTCGGTCCTTTCGTGCAAGGAACTTACCAAAACAAATTCCTCATTGTGGTCGTGGATTACTTCACGAAATGGATAGAGGTCGAGGCTCTCACGAAGATCACCTCTCACAATATCCTCTGTTTCTACAAAAGAAACATCCTCGCCAAATTCGGGATCCCGAGAGCACTGGTCACCGACAACGGCACCCAATTCACCGACCATGGATTCCAAGACTTCATCACCAAATTAGGAAAAAAATAACACTTCACCTCGGTCGAGCACCCTCAAACCAACGGGCAAGCCGAGGCTGCGAACAGAGTCATCCTCCGAGGACTTAAATGCCGGATCGGCGAAGCTAAGAGAGGCTCGGTCGAGGAGCTGCACAGTGTCTTGTGGGCATACCGCACCACGCCCCATTTGACGACGGGCGAGACCCCCTTTCGACTAACATACGACACCGAGGCTGTCATCCTAGTAGAAATCAGGGAACCCTCCAGGCGGACAGAAACTCCCCTCGACGAAGAAATCCACGACGAGGCACTCCGGGACGAACTCGACCTAGTCGAGGAAATCCGATCGGGGGCGGCCCTGCGTCACAACGACAAGGTCATTAAACGCGAGTTCGAGATCGGCATCCTGGTGTTACGAAGAAACCAGAAAGACTCTCGCGAAGGGAAATTGGCTGTGAACTGGGAAGGGCCTTATCGCGTCCACGGCACCACAGGTACCGGGGCATACTACCTCGAGCAACTAGACGGAGAACCATTGCCACGACCCTGGAACGCTGCTAAACTAAATCAGTACTATAGTTAAAAAACCTTAACACCAGGGACTCTCATCGTCAGACATCCACATCCAGTCAACGGAGAGAAATGTCCCGACCACGTAGAAAGGCCAAGGTACGGGCCCAATCTACGCCCAAATGACATAACGTCGTTCAGCCAAACAAGCACGAATGACAGTGCCCGACATAGACACCTCAACCGAGCTCCACCGTTGAAGTACCTGTATGGCAGAACACCCAGCTCACGATGGGCAGTTCACGCCACGGGCAATCGACCCCGATCTGGGTCATACGCCCGAGCAAGCGGCTTTACTCTGCACGCCCGACGCATATCGAAGTACGTCGGGCCACCAAATGGGTCGAAAGAATCTCCATTCAGGGACGTAACATAAGCAAATTTGCCACAAAATAACAGCCGAGCACAAACGTGACTCGAGGACGTAACTTAGGCAAATTTGCCACAAAATAACAGCCGAGCACAAACGTGACTCGAGTACGTAACTTAGGCAAATTTGCCACAACATAACAGCCGAGCACAAGCATGTCCCGAGGAAAAAACATAGGCAAATTTTCCACAAAGTGCCAGCCGAGCACAGGAGAGACTCGGGGACATAACTTAGGCAAATTTTATCACAAAATATAAAAACGTAGACACAAGCAAATATTAAAGGTCGAAACAAACATTCATTCAAAGGCTCGTAAGCAAAAACAAACAAAAATAAACTGACCAAGAAGGCCAGCGATGTTCAGAAATTACAGGCACGGGCACGCAGGCCCAAAAAATATGCACGGGCACGCAGGCCCCCAAAACAACTATCAATAAACAGGCGTGCAGGTTTGACCAGAATTCCACGGCTAGACTTCCCCGGGGCTACCAACATCCACGACCGGAGACTCGGGCGGAGGCACGACCTTTCCGTTGATGATCTGGGACATAAAACCCACCCCCTCGGTATTTAGACCAGGATTTAATAAAGTGAGCTGGCTAACCGCGGCCTTGAAACCATCCGCCAAGGTGCCAACACAGTCTGTTTCGAGGAGATGAATACGCGCGACCAGATCCGAGCGACTCCGCAAGGGGGCTGTCTCCTCCGACTCATCTTCTGTGGGGAGCATGGCTGCCTTCAGATCCTCAACTTCTTTGGCCAGACGCTCATTGTCGGCCTCTAAGTGTTCCCGGTCAAGGCGAAAACAGTCCCTCTCCTCGGCATCCTTCCCCGAGTTCTCCTTCTCCACGGCCAGCAGCTTAGCTTGCTCGCGGAACATCTCCTCAGACCGCTCAAGAGAAGCCTTCAACTTTTGAGAGCCCGCAGCAAGGGAAGTTTTCTCCAGCTCCAGTTCTTTGACGGGTCAGAGTCGGCCCCCTCCTCCGCGAGGACAACGGCCATCTCGGCCATCTTGACCATCCCGACCATACTGGCGGCCAGATGCTTTCTCCGACTTTCTTTATTTAGCCACGGATGGTCTCAGCCTCCTCAGCACTTACTGTCAAGGGAAACCCCTCAAAGAAGCCTTCCTCTTTAAAGCAGGGGGGGCAAGCCAAAGGCCCTCACCGAGCCAGACTCGTCGCCGACTTTCGGATGGCTCTCTACCTGGTTTCTCTTCCTCGGTATCAGATCAATATGCTGCTCGATGTCCAGGGAGTTCGGGGACCCGCCAAAAGCATCACCCGAACTAGTTGGCGGGCCCATCCTCGTCGCCTATGGAGCTCGTGCCATCCTTTTATTGACTTTCTTATCCTGTGTCAATTTTAAAAGCCTCTCCTTTCGTCCCGCCATATTACCTGCAAAAAAGAAAACCCGGGTTATTTACGAGCAAGTAACAAACGAAGAAACTAGAACAAAACTATAAGACAAAAAGTAACCTAGTAGGTTCGCGGCCTGCCCGTAGGACTGGCACTACACAAGCGCCTTGGTATCTATAGGACGGGCCTCAAAGGTCGGGTAACCATCCTCGTCGAGAATGTCCTTTCCCTCCCTCGTGGCCCACAGGGCAGGGAAGAAATTGTCGACATATCTTCAAAGGGTACCTTATGCTTCCTCGTCCTCGGTACTCATCCCTCCCGCGGGCGTATGGTAATGCCCGATACCATTCTCATAATGGTGCGAGCTCCAATGCAATGGGAACTTCGCTACGCGCCCCAACACCGGGCGACCCTCATCATCCATAAGAGGCTCCCCGTTCTCGTCAGTCACTGCAGTCTCTTCTTCATATACAGAATCCAAAACAGTCTGGGTGATCAGCCGCACGACATACCATTTGTCCTTGAAACCCCGGACCGAATCCATGTACATCCTGAACAGCCTCTTCAATTGTTTCAGGGAAACCCAACTATGCCTACCTCCCCGAGACTGGCGTTGCAAATGAAAAACTCTGAAGAAGAGGGGGATGGTCGCCCCAATCCTTAAAAAGCGACACGTCAGCTCAAACGCCCGAAGAAAGACGATCGAGTTGGGGTGAAGCTGCGAGGGGGCCAACACCAGATGACTGAATACCCCGACCTGGAAATCACTAAAGAGGAGCTTGAGACCGAGGTCCTTGAACGCGATTTCATACATAGGAAACCCATACTCAGAGAACTCCGAGCATATCCACGCGTCAAGAGACCGTCTGGTGACCACAAAGTTTTTCTAGAAGCCCGGCTGACTACCGCCATGTTCGACGATAGTGTAGGCGCTCCGACTGCGCCGACTATATGCCGAGGCAATCCCTTTGGGCTCGGTGCCCACCCAATCCAGCAAAGGGTCATCAACAGTATCAATTAGAGTTACATCTCCTCGGCACTCTGGTCCTCGACCTCGTTGTTCCCCGAAGACTCCGGTTCATCAGCCATTTTACCTGCAAAGCACAGGAAACCAGTGAAATTTGAGAGAAAATCCATACGCTCGCCGTAACTGACGGGAAGAAGGGCACAACGAGCCAAGTCACACTCCACGCGCATTAAAACGTTGAGGACTTGAACAAGAGCCTGGTTTCACCTCCCCGACGCTAAGGTGCCATGACGAGTCGTCCTACGTACTTCCTAAATGGGCCAACATCCTGGCCAGTCATGAGTGCGTCGACCTAAACTATGAATATGACGAGAAATATCATGAATCCTAAACCTAGAAATATGGGTTTATCGGGCAGTATCATAGGTTATGCGCCCAAAACCATGAAGATCCCGGGCAGCATCGCAAGTCACATACCTAAAGCTATGTGTTTATCGGACACAAACATGCGTTTACCGGGCACAAACATGAATATACCGGGCACGAACGCGAATGTGTCGGGCACTAATCCCAGATGCAGGTTTCTAACATACAAATAACAGGAAAAATTACCTACAACAGAGAAAAATATGAGGGATGGACGCTTACTTTAAAGTTAGGAAAGATGTACGGCGGCAGTGAAGAAAATCGACGGCGGAAGACACGGTGGTCCTAGGAAAAACAGATTATGGGACCCAAGGATCCTATTTATAGGGATGACGTGGAATACGAAACGTCACCCCCGGGAACCACGAGCTTCCCCTCCTCGACGTCTACTCCCCTAGGCAATGATGGCTCTACTTTTACTAGGGTGGTGTCACGGTTCCCAAGGGTTGCCTCATGTACCCAACAAGCACAGCCCGCAATAAATCCCCCGAGCACGCCTCGAAAAGGATTACCCCACAAGCGCGACTCATGAGAAACTCCTCGAGCAACCGCAGGAGGAAGCAAAAATCCTGGGTCGGGCATCAGACCCCGTGGCACAGGCGAGCTGAGGTCAAGTCATAACTCCTGCTCCAGGAGCCACGACTTGGGGGGCTCCTGTTCTGGACTCGGCCCGCCCTGGCCCAAGAGCAAGAACGAAGGCCCAGTCCAAGCAACTCTTCAAGGAGCACCCGCCAGCGCGTCGACCAGAAGTTGTAGCCGTGCCTGCCGTTGTCCGCGAATATGGCATCCTCGACCACATGAAATCATGCTCGAGCCCAGCTCGAGCACCCTCCTCGTAGGGCAGACTATGACCATTACCCCATCACCTGAACTCTAGAAATATCGCGTCCTCGTCCCTCCGTACTTCTCGTAGAGCATCACCAGGAAGGAGACCACGTGCGGGTCCCCACTACACACGTAGAACCTGGCAGTTCCTTTATTGGGCCAGTCCTGGTCGGCCCAATGAAGGGACCTTAGCCCCGCGCTAGGGGCTATAAATACCCTATATTCCTAGAAGGTCAGGTATTCATTCTTTTACCCATACACACACTTTTTTCCTGCTCGTACCATCACTCACTTTAGCATCGGAGTGCCTTGCAGGTACCCCCCCCCCCCCATCTCGTTCAACTTTCACTCATAGCCAGTCGTGACGGTCCAAGTCTAATCCGGCAAGATCAAAAGCAAAGATTTATTAAAATTTTGTTAGCCTAAATTTGATTCACTATATATGCATGCCCACTCAGAAGCACAAGAGGACGAATACAAAACCCTAAGCACTCAGACCAAAGTTGCAAAAAAATCACTTAAAACGTGAAAATCCAAAGAACAGGTTCTAGCCTCTTTCAGTCAAACCTAAGCCTCCCATTCACGCCCAAAAGCTCCCAAGAACGTGTAACAGTCTTTGTTCAAGCAATTTCACGCCAAGAAGCATCAAACTGAAACATTCATCGTTGGTATTTTTCTTGAATTTATATTTTGATTTTTATGATGAATTAACTTCCTTCAATGATTTATTTGTGTTCAGGGTAGCCCATTAGACACGTCAGACGTGAAATACTTGAGAAAAGACGCCAGAATAAGATCGTGCCATTTCTAGGTCACGATCTGTGTTCTTCACCATACCTCATAATATAGGCAGTTTCAGGATGAATGAACCCCAGAAACAGATTCAGAAGGGTTGGTTTAGGGAGGGTAGCTTTAATTATAGGCCTTGATCTTTTGATTTTGCAGATTTCACGTTTTTAACATCCCGGAGAAGATGACCGGAGTTTGACTCCGACGTCCCTCGGGCTAGTTGACTCAAAGGCAGGGTGGCGTGATAGCGTCATGTGATTGGTTGTTTTAAATACCCAAGGGCCCATCTCAGCGTGCGCTTTGACACATCATCATAATCCACCTATTTCAAATATATGTTATTATTCTTGTTTGTATAAACAAATTGATAATCAGCGCAGATGGCAAAGGGATGGATATGTGAAATCAAAGACCTTGGTTCGATCCCAGACGTGCAATTCTGTTATTTTCTTAACCTTCTATGCATGATTCAGTGTGTCTCATGCTTAGAGGTCAACCATGCGCCCTCAGATCTCACCCTTGGGATCTGTCTCTAGCCAGATCCAAGGTCCCACGCTGGTAAAGTCTATGGCGCACCCTCAGAAGATGGTCTCACTGGATCAGGCGCCAGACTCTAGGCCACCAACTTTGGGCCTTACACAAATTTGGCAATGCACCTGTCAGTCTGCTCATGAAATCAGGCCCAATTCCTTTAATTCTTTTTTCTAATTTCTTTATTTATTTTGTCTTAATTTCTTGTTTTAATTAATTTCACAAAAATCATTTTTTTGTTAAATCATAAAATCAGAAAATCACTAAAAATTAGATTTAGTTTTTTTATATAGAATATTTAATTACAATTAATTAATTAGTTTAATTAGGTTAAATTTAAAAACTTTTTATATATTTAAAAGTAAATAGAAATTAGGTTAAGTTGCAAGATTAATTGCTTTTCTCAAAAATCCAAAAATATCCTTTCTCCATTCCCGTCTCCATTCTTCGCGCGCGTTTTGTTTATTTATTTTTCGAATTACTGTAATTGTTTCAAGTTTGTAATAGTTTAATTAGGATGTTAATTTCCGCATCTTTATTTTCATTCTAATATTTGTGTTTCTTCCCAAAAGCCTTGTAATAGCTAGGAATTTAATTTCTCGCATTTTTTAATTTCTGCAACCATTAAACTATTAAATGTATGGATATTAGTATTGTATGCGAAAGATAAATCCACGATTAAAAAGGTAGAAATGAGAAGTCATGAAATCCACTTGAGGCATTAGAAGTCCAAGTTTCCTTTGAAAAAAACAAAACCATAGTTGTACGTTAATGCTTAGGATGAGGGTTTGTTTGGTCAATCTTTGAGTAGTCTTGAGCAATTGAGACCTTCATGAGCATGAGGAGGTATCTTGAATTAATTTGTCTTGAATAATAGGAGGGAATATTTTGGGGTACAACAGATGGGAACACAACTTATTTCTGGAGATTTGTCAAGGTGGCAAGGAGTATCCATAAATACTTTGGAAGACAGAGACAACACATTGAAAAGGCAAGAGACATCTAGAAAAGCATCAAACATAAAAGGTAACCACACTCTGGAAAATACATCAGAAACATATAAAAAAAAGCATTAGATGCATAATGAGACCAAATCTGAAGATACCTCAGGTAATAATAGAAGAACATTGAACTCTATTGGGGTTTAATAAAGGAAAGACATTAAAGACATTTAGAAAAGCATTGAATGAACTCTGCTGGGGAAAACATCAAAGATATTCAGAAGAGCATTGAATGATCTTTTGAATAACATCAAGCACATCCATAAAAACATTGAATGTACGAGAGAATAAATCATTAGAGATATTCAGAAGAGCCTTGAATAAAACTCTAGAACGCGACAATGCCAGTCGTCAAAGACATTTAGAAAAGAATTTAATGAACTTTAAAAAAAGAATTAGGCATATTTAGAAAAGCATTGAATGTGCGAGAAATATATCATCAGAGGCATTCAGAAGAGCATTGGATGAACTCTGAAACACATCATCAAAGACATTCAGAAAAGAATTGAATGAACTTTGGGATATCACATCTAGAAAAACATTGGGTGAAAAGGAATCCAAACTCTGAGGAAATTTCGGAGACATCTAGAAAAGCAATAGATGGAAGGAAACCAAAGACATTAAGAAAATCATTGAATGCACAAGGAACTTACAACAAGAAAATATGACAAAGATATCTAGAAGAACATTGGATGAAAGAGATGATCTTGAAGGCACATCTGAAACATTCAGAAAAGCATTGAATGTATGGGAACAAGTTCTGGAAAAACATTAGAACAACAAGGAAAATTCAGGAAAACATCGGATAAACACAGTTCAATCTGGAAGAACAACAGATAGAAAAGACAAGGTTTTGGAAGAACATCAGAACAAAAGACATGTCCAGAAGAACATTGGATAAGAAAGGTAAGGTTCTGGAAGAACATCACAATGAAATACATATCCGAAAGAACGTCGAATAAGAAAGAAAAAGGTTCTGGAAGAACATCAGAACAAAAGACATATCTGAAATAACATCAGATAAGAAAGGTAAGGTTATGGAATAAAATCAGAATAGAAGACATATCCAAAAGAACATCGGATATAAAAGGTAAGGTTATGGGAAAACGTCAGAACGAAAGACATATCCAGAAAAACATCGGATAAGTAAGGTAATGTTCTAGGAAAATGTCAAAACGAAAGACATACCCGGAAGAACATCAAATAGAAAAGGTAAGGTTCTAGAAGAACATAAGAATGAAATACATATCAGAAAGAACATCGGATAGAAAAGGTAAGGTTCTGGAAGAACATCATAATGAAAGACACTTCCGGAAGAACATAGGATAGAAAAAGGTAAGGTTATGGGAAAATGTCAAAATGAAAGACATATCCGGAAAAAAAAATCAGAAAGACAAACATATGAAACACAGAGGAGATAAATTTTTTTAGCAACTTCCAAGTAAGTTGGACTTTGACCACACGGTAAGACGTTTATAGCAACAAGACCTTGAAAAATTGAAATGAGCGCGAAACACCCTCCGAGTTATGCAATATTATTGAATTTTTCTATGCATGATATATGAATGATCTATGCATGTAATGCATATGTTTACGACAATGGAGCTTGACTAATATGTGGAGGTAAGATTGGAACTCAAATTCCTCAACACAGGGAACACTGCTAACTCTTCTTGAAAAGAAGAAGTTGAACACATCTTTGTAACACTTGTAAATTATATCAACCTGATGAACCTTTGAAAAATGACATAAAGAGATACTTGGGGATTTCTCCAGATTAACTAACTGCTGATAATAAACTAATCATGGCTTCAGTAGACAATTGCTAGTAATAAACTGATCATGGATTCAATTTTGAAACCGACTGAGGGAAAAGATTTCCCCTTTATGAGTCTTGAAAGAGATCTTTTGGTTAACCAATCATGGATTCAGTTCTGAAAACGACTGAGCAACAAATCTTGAACTAATTCACAGCAGGATCTGGAAGATACTTACCCCTGATAGGATCGTTAACTAATTTAGCGTTATGTTAAGCAATCGTAAGTGGACTTATGTAGAAGTCGCACCTATTTCGAGGCCGGTGAATAGCAATGTATGTATCATACATTTTAGAGACAAGGTAAAAACCCAGCACCTGAAACATGTAGCACAAGTAAAAACAAAAATAAAGAAGAAGGGTGATGAAATCTATAATAAATATTCAATGTTGATTGAAAATTGAACATAGGCCAAGTTTTATGAAGATTTATTAGAGGATTGATAAAATCAAAGCCTCCTAACAATAAGCTTCAAAGGTCTTGAGCCATGGCTTAATAATCAATCATACTTGGACAATTTCAAGCATAAAGCTTTGGACACTAATGATCACTTAAAGGAATCAACAAAAGGGATGAGATGAAGGTGGAGGGTATGAGAAGTCATTGTGGATCACATCCATAAAATTCTTTCATCTTCAAGTTCAATCACTCATAATTGATGGATTAAATCATTAAACATATTACTAATTCAAAGCACCAAGAGTGAATCAAATAATTCACTTTATGATAGATTCTAATTAATGAATGTTTATCCAACTTCATCTACATCCTAAGTACATTGAATTTGAAGAGAAATTGGACATCAACATTGCAATCCAAAGCCATAATAAAAAAAAGGAGTAGAAAAAGAAAAGGAACTAAAACAATCCCAAAACAAGTAAAAAAATTGCATTCTTCCTTCAGGAAATCAGTTTCTCCATATAGGGAAACCGATTTCCTGCACGAATTTTCAATTTGGGTAAAAAATAGTGAGGGAAACCGGTTGTCTGTATATAGGAAACTGGTTTCTGCTAAGAAAAAACTAGAAAACAACATATTTAAGAGAAGATTCTTGATCAAACATTTCATCAAATACCTTGTGATATTGGATTTAGTTGAGCATGAAAATTCCATCAATTTATGAGAAATTAGAACCAATCGAATAAAAAAATGTAGCTCAAAGAAGTAAACCACAAAGATCAACAAGAGATCACATTATGAAGGATGAAGATCAAGTTTAACAATGGTGGATCCAAAAAATTTACCTATTCAAATCTGAATTATGCTTTAAACCAGCTCCAAGAATCAATTTCTCAATCTTTAATTTAGATAATTAATGAAGAAAAAGTGTTTGGATGGAGGTTTAGCTCAAAGATTAGTAAGCTTCAATGAAAAGCTTACTAACTTTTATGGAAAATGAGCTTTGAATGACTTTGGGTAGTTGAAGAAAGTTGAGAAAAATTTTAGCAAGGTGAATTTGGCTATCAAAAGCTTAATGAATGAATTAAATGAGGGCTCTATTTATAGAGTTTAGGATTGGGATTATTGGTGGTTTAGAGTTTGGTTTGGTAACAAAATTAGGTTTGGTAATTGATTTTGGAGCTAAAACTAAGATCAAGTGGTGCACATGTCATCAAATGAAGGTGTATGAAGGAATTTAATTATGATGAGGTAGGAGAATTCTTTTTCAGTGATCAAGAATATTCTAGAAAAAAGGAAATTGGACCCACATGCCACAAACTTGAAAATCTGCTCTTTTTTTGCCAAATTCATCTCATGAAACCAGTTTACTTTATGGGAGAAACCAATTTCCACTGAAAAACTTGAAATCCTGGCGCATAATGAGTGGGGGAAACTGGTTTCCACATATGGGGAAACTGATTTCTTAAGGAAAAAAGTTCCAAAAAGCTCTGTTGGTTGGATGCTTTGGCTCGATACCTACAAGACATAAATATACAAGGAAAATAAAACATATATTTTTGGTATTTTGATTAGTGTTCAGTAAAATAGAAAACATATATACACGATCCAAAATTATAGTGCTTGGTGATCCCTTAAAGACAAACTTAAATATAGGAGAGAGAGAGAGAGAGAGAGAGAGAGAGGGAGTAAAATAGATAGCCAACCCAAATGCATGATCTTGATGCATTGTGATGATATGAAGTGATGAGGCATCTTAAGGGGGAAATGGGGTATGAAATAAGGGTCCAAAGGAACCACATCTAAAAAAGATACAACTCCACATTGCATCTTGCTCTTGAGCCTTTTGATATGATCCTCATAGGAAGCCTTCAACTGAGCTTTCTCTATCACAAGCTTGTCAAAAATTCCCTTCTAAGCACCTGGCATAGGAGGAACATCAGAAAACTCGTGAATACTTTGAGATGGAATAATGCTAGAGGAAAATAATTCATCTTGCTGCATTATTATCTCCTTTTTCATGTTGCTCAAGTAACTCATCCTTATGAAGAAGCGATTCATCTTTCTCCTTAATTGCTTCTGCACCTCTAACTTCTCACTATTAGAAACATGGAGTTCACTATCCCAGTCCTCCTTCTCTTGCTTCATCTTAGCTAAATCTCTTTGAAGACCTTCCCCATCTTCAATAGGAATATGAGGTAAACTTATGAACACAAGACTCATAGGTTTTTCAAAAGCATAAGGCATCATGGGCACACAAGCTCTATTCTTCACCCATTGAGTGTAAGGGTCCAAAGAAACATAATTATATCTTCTGAACTCATTCATCCCCCTTTCTATGGACATTGTGCCAATCATAGACCAGTATTTTCTTCAATCCTTGACTATCCATCCCTTCTTGGATAAATAAACCTTCCAATAGAATGTTGTTTGGTTTATCCTTCATAGCATATCCAAGTTAGTGTCTTACTAGTATTGGATTGTAGACAATTCCCCTTTGTGTACCAAGAATGGGCCTATTAGAGAACTCTCCATAAATATCAATGATCTTCATATCATAATATACCTGAGAATACCAAGTAATATCTGCATTAGTGAGGGACATAGTCTTATGAGACCACCTTGAACATCTCTTGTTATCCTTCAAAGAACTGGATTGCGGAAAGTTCAAAATAAACCACTTGTACAGTAAAGGTGAATAACAAATGATGGTTCCACCACTCTTTAAACTCCTATAATAAATAGAGTAGTAAGTATCTCCAAGATAGGTAGGAACTGGATTTCCAATCAAGAAGATATGAATAACATTGATATCAACAAATTTTTTAATGTTAGGGAACAAGACAAGGCCTTAAATCAGCAAGGAAATAATAGATTCAAAAGAAACCATACTTCCCGTACTAGCAAAAGTAAAAGCTTTCCCAATCAAGAACTTTGAAGTCAACCCAAGGATACCACCCTTAGTAATAATATTAGCTTTTATCTATGCTTTCATCAAATGAATAGCTTCTGCAATAACTTGTGGCTTAGGAATCTCCTCTAAACCACTGAATGGAATCTGATATGAGACCAACAAACCCAGGTGATAAGCATACTCCTCTAAACTAGGTGCAAGCTGATAATTTGGGAAAGCAAAACACTGATACAACGGATCACAAAACTGGACTAAGGTATTCAGAATTCCATCTTCAACATCAGTATACAAGATAGCCAAAATCTTCCCATAACGGTCTTAGAAATCAAAAGGACTAGTCACTAAACATCCAATATTATGCAACTCCTTCAATTCAGGATCATTAAAATTGTACTTACTAGTATTTATCCTTTCAAGATTCATAATCACGATTCCTATGATGTTTGTAAAGAGAAATTCTAAGTTCCTTAATAACCAGGTGAAAAAGATGTTTACAAATGCATGGTTATGCCACAATAAAAAAAATGGCAGGTTCAAAGGTTTGACATCACGAGCATATAGCCAAAGGTAACTACCACCAACAAGGTATGTTCTATTGGTTTCATCATCTACATAAGTAATCGGGTTCTAACAAGGTTCCTAAAGTCTTAGCCCTATCTTTCAGATTACCGATGTAAATGACTGACTCGCCAACCAATAATATTCTCAAGCGAAACTCGTCTAAATGTAGTATCATGTATCAACTAAACAAGGTCTACACCGGGATATTCACCATACTACATCCTCAACTTCGTAGACTCCTAGGTTGAAAGCAACAATGTCGTTACAATTTTACTTGTACGACATCATTATAGTCAAAGGGGCCTCCACTGAGAGAGGTATCTCAAGTCAACATACTGAGGATTAACTCCAAGTATATCAAGTATGACTATACCACCCTCATAATCATAAGTGTACTCAAATCTGGGTATATATCTTCTCACCATACAGAGAGATCACCAAGCACCCAAAAGCAAAAACACCAAACAAGAAGCAATAATATAATACAAATAAACAAGATAGGCTTAACCCACTTGACGAATACTCCCTAGCAGAGTCGCCAAACTGTTGAGGAGAGAAAAATTAAGATTAAGCTATTGATTAAATTAACTCAGAAAAAGAAAGAGTCACCATCGAACTTTATTATTTCTAAAGGAAAATGGAAAAGATCGAACAAAACTCACAAATAGTTTCAAAGAAAAAACTAATAAAAGAGAAATATGGATACGGAGGTTGTTTATGAAAATGGGAGATATTAGCACCTCTCACATCTATGGTACTCCATAAGAATCTCTTAAAGCAAAAATAGATATATTATACTCTTATTGGAATTCAATCACAATAACACTTATTCAATCAAGAAAGACCAGAGATGGTTTAATCACAATTCTCAAACGATAATTAATTGATTAGTTGTAGATTACATGAGTTGTGTCTTGTACAACAATTCAATTAATATTGGATTCTAAACTCACTAGTATTTTAGATTTTGACCAACAATAAAGCTCGATTAGGTACCAATTCTAACAAACCTAGCTTTACGTAATACATCACTACAAATTGAATAAATGATAAACTACACAAAGATTTGATGCCTAAGCATGCAATATCTTATGAAAATTAAACGTACGAGTGTATGAGAGAGAGAGAGAGAGAGAGAGAGAGAGAGAGAAAGGGAGTAAACTGGGATATATAGTGGTTTAACGTTCGTCCTGTTGCAATGCAAAAAATACTTGAGTGTATTGCACGCTCGAAATACAACAAATTCGCCACCAAACTTTATTTATTTCAAAAATGAAAGGAAATTATCGATAAAACCCATGAAAGAAAAGAGAATAGTTATCGCAACCAAAATCGAGTTCGGGAGTTGGTTATGCAAGGGGGAGTTATTAGCATCCCCACATATGTTGTACTCAACAGAACCCATTTAGTTAGTTCTACGAAAGAATGTTAGCTTATGTTACTTGTGATCTTCAACTTATAATGAGCGAAAAAGAAAGAAAGGGATTTTAGGTTTTTTGTTATTATGCCTGACAAGATTTTAAAATCCTTTTCCTATGTATCTCCAGGTACAATGGAGAACTCAAGGATATGTATTTCTTGGTAGCAAATATTTGTGGATAGGTCGATTTTAGAGAAAGATTCTCAAGTTGCATTCAAACAGAAAATATTGTTGCTCAAAACATGGATAATTGAACACGTATGTTGCTTAAAGAATAAATGACATAATCCGAATAAACACAGATTTATGTCCTCATCACATTCGAGCGGAAAATGTTTGATATTCTCATGTGAAAGTGCTATTTACATCATCGTGGAATGGGAGAAGCGTCTTTCATTTATAAAAATGTTTTGAATTTGAAATCCAAAAGGAAAAAGGTTTGATTGTGTTGAAATTGATTTTATATGAAGCCGAGTAATCGATTGAGCAAGGTGTGCACCAAGCGCTCGTTTACTATAAACATACTATTCTACTGGGTGAAAGTGGATACGCAAGTTGAAAAGTGAAGAATGGAGTAGTAGAGCGTGCTAAGCGTGCTTAACTCTACTCGGAATTTTAAAACTCGTCTAACTTCAACTAGTTTAGTCAACATTCACCATACTACCTATAATGAAAAACAATAAAGCAACTAAAACCCAAACAAAGCAAGCAACTCAAACCCAAACAAAGCAAGCAATCGTCAATTGCAAAAGAGGTTTTATACAACACCATGAGCAATAAATATACATATAATCAAGGTAAACTTACATATAAACCCCAAAAAATGGACCTTACAAAAGGAAGAATGGAGAATAAAACCAAAACTTTCTCGATGTCAATCATGAGCAAAGAGGCTTCGACTGCGGATCATCCGACTACAACCTCCAAATGTTGTTTTCTAAGCTCAATCGTCAAAAGAATGTTGGTGATGGAGTTGGGATAAAAAACTATCCAACCCATAACCTAAAAATGTTTTTTGTTTTCGTCATAACATGAAAATCGTAACTCCGATTTTTGCACGGTCAGAAGCGTTGGAAAGCTTATTCAATGCTCTATCTAAAAATTACTAAATATCAATTAAATTTATGATTTCCTCTTCTTTTATTTGAGCCTTATTATTTGATGAATTACTCAAAATCACATCTTTGAAGTTGTGGCTTTGGCCCTTATTACTCAACCCTTCAAATACAAATGAATACCTACCAAATGAATGAAAAACTATCAATAGATACATTAATTACATAAAAACACAAATATACACAATATGTACACATTCACGCAAAATTTTAGAATTATTCAAGGATTTTAACAAACAAGAGTTAATAAGTGCCACAAAACTATATACAAAAATGACTATAATTTGGCATTTATCAACCTTCAACTAACATAACATTTGAGATAGTAATAGTTGAGGGATTACCTATACTACCTTTTCCTAGTATTGCACCTTTTTTATGATCACCAAAGGATACAAAACCTTTCTTCTTCTCCATAAAGTCAGAGAATAGAAATATGTCTCATGTCATGTGTCTTGAACATCCACTATCAAGAATCCATTTTCCTGTCATATCGTCAAGACACTCAACCTAAAAAAATCAAACAAAGATGATAGGTACCCAAATTTCATTGGTTCCTTGGGAGTGAGTGAAATAACTGTTTCCTTTGGGCAACCATTGAAAATTTCCTTTAGGAACTAAAAAGCACCTAAATTTGTATTTTTCAATAGTATAGCCTTTCTTGCGACAATAGTGACAAAACAACCTATGATGTTTACTTTCACTATTTGAATCCCTATTGATAAAATTATAATTTTTGTGAGGCTTTTCAACCCTTGGAGAATTAATAGAAAAAATATCATGAGGTTGTGATGCTTTGTCAACTTGGGCTTCAAGAGTACTCACTTCTTGTTGCCGAATTTGACAAGTTTTACAATCGAATTAACAAGGTTCCTTATCCTCATATTTATGATTTTGACTTTCTATAGTAGATCACTTTAATGCTTCAAATTTATTGTTGGTTTCTTCAACCTTGTCTTCCAAGTATGTAAAAACGTTTTAATTGGAGGAAAGTTTTTTAGAAGCATATAATGTTTCTTTTTGTAGATTATCAAAAACAATGTTTAACTCCATAAAAGACAACTTATCAACATTAGAATATTTAGAATGACTAAAATTATTTTTCTTTCTTTGACGTTGATTTTCCATGAAATAATAGTTTGCCTCTTCATCGCTATCACTTGAGCTTTTATTACTACATATATCATTATCGCTATCTCAAGCAACATAGGCTTTTATAGAATTCCTAGAGTTGTTTCATTGGCTCTTACCTTTCTTGTTGGCAAGAGATGGACACTCTAATATATAATGACCAGACTACCACATTCATAACATATACCTTTTGCCTTATCTCTTTTATCCTCTTCATCTTTAAAGGATGTGGATTGTCTTCTAAATCTCACGAGATTATTGTCGTAGTGTTTGACACCATTCTTATGAATTTATAGATTGTATCTCATCACAAATAATCCCATTTGTTCATTATATGAATCTTCTTCATCACAAGAATCACTATCATTAGTGTTCTCATCCTTTGAGGATTTTGAAATTGAAGCCCTTAGAGATTTATACTTCAATCCTTCCTCCTTGTTGGTGTATTTCTCCTTTTCTTTTTCCAAAGATTTTTTTCATGTCTTTCCAAGAAATTGAGTTCTTGCTCGTGTTCTTCCAACTTTCCAAACAAAGTTGTTAGATAAAGTGTTGCAAGATTGTTGGAGTCTTTGATCGCGGTGACCTTTGGTTGTCAATTCCTAGTGGTTGATTCATCTAGATGGAATGATACATGGATTTGTCTTCATAGTTCCCCAATTACATCCTTCCGTGTCGGTACGTCTACGCCTAATTCCAATGAAATTAGAATAATTTTTACTATGCAAAAAATTTGATACAAGAGGATTATTCCAAGAGCAACTCCACAAACCCTAACGTTTGTTTTTTATTCAACCCCTTCTCTTCCTTTGATATTGAGAAATAACAAGACACAATAGATCCCTATTGACTTGTCAACAATGCTACTCCTTTGAGTTCTTTATCTCCAAAGCTTTCACGCACGATCAATTGTACCTATTGCAACACAAGACTTCAATTTGACTCATCGTTCTCGCACTACTTAATTTGCATTCTTTATCTCCAAAGTATCCTTTGTGTTATTCATCTCCAAAGGCTTTCACTAGGCCATAATCCTCTCTTGAATGTCTCGCATGAAAACCCCAAATCAATCAATGATCTTGGAGGACAGACCCTCGCGGCTTTTCTAGATGAAGACCCCTGCAAATCTCAACCTAATATTCTTAGCTACACAAAAACATAATTGGATTTTATCGAACCTCGTCTAGATGGTATCTGTTGTACCCCAAAATTTTCCCTCTCATTTCTCAAGAAATCTCTCATAAGATATCCATTGATTCAAGACTACACAAGGTTTGATCAACTCATGGCACCTCCTCAAACACTGACAACTCAAAATTAGGGTTTGAGTTTGTACAAATATAATTTAACTTCTAATGCCTTATATGACTTTCATGGATCATTTTGGATCCCCAAGATTGCTCATGTCAAGTTTCAAGCTTTGGATCACATTTTTGCTTAGTCAGTTGATCAGTTGACCTAAAATCAACTATATTAGGGAAAAGTCAACTGTGATCAATTTTCAGTCAAACTTCATAATTTTTTATCCATATAAACATTACGAACTAATATATATCAATTGATCAAGTTTGATCAGAACAGCAAAAGGGAAAATTGTCAAAATTAGGGTTTTGATTGAGAAGGCTCAATTCTTGACTTTTGACCAAGAAAATGACTTATTGGTTTAAGACATGATCTCAAGGATTCAAATGCACCATCTTGACCTAATTTCATAGTTCAAATCACCTCTCAAGATCATTGGATTAACAGATGAATTTCAGTCAACTAATGAAAAGTCAACTTTATACTGAAAAGTCAAACTTTGACTTTTTGATCAAAATCAAGTTTCAAAAATCATATTTCATCAAGACATGTCAAAATATGAAAGTTTTTCTTCAAGAAATTCAAAATTCAAAATTATCTTTGAAAAGTCAAAATTCTAGGACTTAGAAATTTTTCTAAGTGTTAGAAAGTTAACAATTTTCATAACTTTGTGCCGAATTTCCACCATGATGCAACATGATTCAAGGAAAAATTCCAACATAAAATTTGTATATCTCAATGAGATCTAAAACTTTGTAGAAGGAATCAAGTTCTAAAAATGTTTGGATTTCAAGTTATTGATTCAAGAAGTAATGTACATAATACTAAAAATACTTAGTGAAATTTTGAGTATTTTAGTCAGGATTTTGACCTAACTTCATGGAAAATTTTAACCTAGTTCCAAATTGGATCATAAATAATGTCCAACATGAAGGTTGTAGTGGATGTTACAAGCTTTTCAAAATGTCAAAGAACTCATTAAGATTATGTTGGAGCTAAGAGAATCAAAGACAAGAAGTTGGAAATTCATTCCTGAATTATAGGCCATTTCAATGATGAACAAGAATTCAAATCTCTTAGCCATGCCTTGTAATCTTTCTTTTCAGGCCTCCAAGTCTATAAATATCTCCATAATCAGAAGATTACACAACCTTTATGGCTATTATCCATTAAATCTAAGCTTTGTCTAAGTTAACATGCTATTTTTGGAAGAAAGGCAAGACTTCCATTTTGGAAAAGTATGCTTTTACAAATGTCAACCCTTATTGAGCCTCTCAATGGATCCTTCTGCAAACACTCAACCTAGAAACTCAGAAGAGGCATGTTTAAAGTAATTCAACCACTCTACATAGCTTTTAAAATGCATTGTGATTTTGGTTTTCCACTTTACTTCAAAACAAAGCAACCTAGCCATAACCCTACAACTCAGATATCCCTTGTGCAAATACATCTCTAACCTTTTCCATACAAATATACAAGTCTTTGGAAAGCAAACACACGAATGCTAAGGCCTGAAAATCCCTCAAACACTCACAAACCAGAAATTGCTCAAAAAACACCATTGATACACAGTTCTTCCCTTGAACTTGTATCTTTCATTTCCCTCGTGTGTTTTCCCTAAAAGTCATTTGCAAAGCTTCTATACCTAAAATATAGTCCATCCCTGTCCTTGTTTTGGAACTGTAACATCTCCATCACCATCCTCCATAACCAAAAATAGAGGTCTGCAACTTGACTTCTCCAGACCATTCCAGCCATCCATAGCTCAAGTTAAGCATTGCATTAGCTTCCTAGAGGTCCAAGGAAGCTAACCTGCTCATCACAACTCTTTAAAAGCACCTCAAACTCATTTCACGATTTTTAGTTCTTGAGGTATTTTTATGAACTTTCATCTCTTCATTTAGGCATTGTTAGGCTTTCATTTTTAAAGACAAAATGTAGATGTCATTGCCTTGAAGATGTACATATCCATAGTTTTCATTTATTTTGCCTAAGCTTAGAGAATTTTAAGTTTGAATCTCTGAAAAAAGTTAGGTCAGGATTTGGTACCTTTAGAAATACATGCTCATCTTTGATTGTTAGTAAAAATTGTTTACATGTCTGAAATCCTGGTAAAATTTCTAACAAGTTTGATGTTGGAAGTTTTGAGAATGGATGAGAAATGAATGAGATACAGGGACCCAGGCTGGAGGTTGAAGATGAAGTTCATTTCTAGGAATGGATTTGTAATATATATTTATGGTTTTGTTTAAGTTAACGGGTGTATAGCCACCCCAGTGGTAAGGCAGCGCGTGTATTATGTGAAGGGCGTGGGTTCAAGCCCCAACGCTGTCTTTTTACATATTTTTCAACATTTTCTTCTGTTTTGCAAGCAACCAGCGCGTTTGGGCCATGCACACTGGGCTTTACCATTTTTCCTTGTTCTGACCCCCTGTTTTCATTTAGAACACAACCCATTTATTTTATTTTTATTCTTTTTTTCTGATTTCCAAACCAAATCAAACATGGGTGAGGCTTCAAACAAAAAATTATTTTTCCTAACAAATACCCTAAATTCCATTTTTTACCTCCTGACTTTATTTTTCATATTTTACCTTATTTTCTTTAATTTATTATTTTTATTATTATTATTATTATTATTATTATTATTATCATGATTTATTAAATCAAAAATTCCAAAAAAATATTTTTATTTATTATTTGCATTTTATATACTTATATTTTATTCCTTTAAAAACAAAAAGACAAAACATTTTTCTTATAAAAAACTTAATTTCTTTTTCTTAATAAATTAATAATTAGATTTAGGTTTAGTTATTTTCTTTTTTAATTAAAATTAACTTAGAATTTAGGTTTTCTTTTAATTAATTGTTTTCCATACTATTTTTATTAAACTTAAAATGTTTTCTAAAAAAACCTAAAAATGCTTTCTTGATTAATTTTGTTTCTTTTAAACTAGGGTTTAATTGTACTTATTTTAATTAATTATATTTCTTTTATATAATTAGGTTAAAACCAAGGCTCTTTCTTAACAAAAATCTAAACAAAAATCCATTTCTTTTCCATTTATATCCTTGTATATTATATTCCCTTCAATTCTTGTACATTATTTCAATATGGTTGTAATAGATAATTAGGACTTTAATTTCTTGCAATCCCCATTTATAAATTTGTATAACCCCATCCCCAAATGATGTAATAGTGTAGTAAATTTACTTTCCGCAATTTATCGCTTTCATATCAATGCTAGTAAATTAGGGTTTGTATGGAAAGATAAAATCAATGCTTAGAGAAACCTAATTCAAGATAAACCAAGTATGGAAAATACACACTATTCACACATGCACTCTTAGGGTAATTCCACTTGTTGCCTTAGAAAAAACAATCAAAAATACAAGATCAGAGTCCCTCGATAACGCTACGAATGTTGCCTTACAAATGATCTTAGTCTCTCAAGTGAAATTATAAGATATCTCACAACATTGCTATGATCACTATATGATGACCCACGCTCGTCCCTTTACATCCAAAGATAAGACTTCTTACCAATCAATGGTAAGATAGAAATATCAAAGGAAAGGAGAGAAATGAACAAAATAATTTTGAGTAGGTAGAAACATTCTTAGTTTCTTGCTCACTTTCAAAACAAACACACACCAAACACTTTCAAAACATGAAATATTTTCAAATGTCGAACACTTTGTATACGTTCTTACAAAACGAGAACCATTACAAAGTTTGCCTAAACGAAGGCGCCTTTTCAAAAATACTTTCAAAAAACCACGAAAAAGAACACTTTCAAACAAAAGCAAGTGATCTAATAAAAGCAACTAAGAGCCCATAGATAACTATGGATGAAAAGGGTGCTAACACCTTCCCTTTTCATAATCTACCCCCTGAACTCAAGAAAATTATCTCAAAGGTCTTTCCTGTTCTTTTCACCTCTTTCTTTCATTAGATAAAAGAAAAGTCGGTGGCGACTCTTGCTAACCGCAACAATTACGATAAAACATAAAACATCCCAAGTCAGTTCTCCCACCGTATTACAGTATCCCAACAAAAGATTATTATGATGATTTGTTAATGTGTATGCATAGGTTAGAGGTTGAAGGTGAAAAGTAATTGTAGGAAATTTTTATGGTATCAAGATGGAATGATGCATGAATGATGTATTTATAGTTAAGGAGGCTTAGATGAAAAAAGACATTTTCAGAATTAAAAAGAATTGAAAAATTGACCTAAATAAATAGTGTATGTCGACTTGAAAATTGTATGTATTGACACATACGTCAAGATTCAGCTGTATCTGTCGACCTGGAAATATGAATGTGTCGACTGAACTAAGTCAGTAGCTACATGCTTTAAAACAGAAGTAAATGTGTCGACCTGAAATTCGTATGTGTCAAAACATTAAATAAGTTTTTTTCAATTTTAGAAAAGCTTCAGTGTGTGTCGCCCTATATGATGCATATGTCGACCCGAGTCTTCCAGAAGCTACAGGCTTCAAAATTGAGTGGCATGTGTCGACTTAAAATACGCATGTGTCGACACATGCAACGAAAATTTATGTATAAAATTGTTTTTTAAGACTTAGATCAATTTCAAAGTGGTTTTTAATGGTTCTTAAGACCCCTAATGCAAATAAGTTCCACAAGACATAGAGATACCGTCCAATATACAAAAATGCTAAATTTTCCTAGTCTAGACATCATGAAAAACATCTAATGGTGAAGTTGTCCTCACATGTTACCTTAATTAAGGTAGGATAAGACTTAATACATGTGTAGGTTATTTACATGATTGCTTATTAGCATGGTTGTTTAGTTAAGTGTTGCTTGTTAGCATGAGTGATTTGTTAGGTTGTGCTAATCAATATGATTACTTAGTAAAGTAATCTTTGAACTTAGACCTAGTGAGATTTAGGTTATAGATAGTAAGCATGATTACTTATTAAAGTAATGTTTGGACTTAGACCTAGTAAGATTTAGGTTGTGCTAGTAAGCATGATTACTTAGTAAACTAATATTTGAACTTAGATCTAATGAGATTTAGGTTTTAGCTAGTAAGCATGATTACTTGGTGAAGTAATGTTTGAGCTGATCTAGTGAGGTTTAGGTTGTATCTTTTTAGCATGATTGTGTTGTTAGGATGTTGATTGTTAGCATTGTTTACTTTGATTAAGGGATTTTAATCTTAGATCTTGTTAGGTTTAGGATTTAGTTGTTTGATCACTTTGTTAAGTGTAATGTCCTGATACATGATTAAATGTTTGAGATGTTTGTGGGTTGTCACCCAAATTTTTAAGATTCTTGTTGATTGTTATCTTTATGCTTGATACATGTGGGTTGTCACCCTAATGCTTGATATACTTATGGTTGTGATCTCTAAATGTGAAGTTGGTTTCCTTGTTAGGTATTTGTGATTCATTTTAGGGTTGATACCTTTGCATTTGATGTTTATCATTTGTTTGTTACCTTTGCTTTCCAATTGTGCTTACATGTTTGTGTTGTGGTGAATGAGGAGTAACTCAGTCTTGCATCTTAGCTGAGATCATGACATTGTTCCTTTTGTTTTAGTATAAGACGAGGAGTCACTCAGTCTTGTACCTCGGTTAATATAACAACATCATTCTTGTTGTTTTCTTTGTTTGTTTGCCTTGTGTTATGCCCTTCTCCCTTAGGTTCTGGATTCAATATTATTTAAGATGAATTGAGTAGAGTCTAGGTTAGTGAACAAAGCATGATGACGTAAGGTAGGTGTTCCCTTTATATCCTGGCCTTAGGGCCACCATTTCATGACAACAAGTAGCATTGAGATCCCCTTGCACTTGTAGGTTCTTTATTGTGCATTCTTGTAAGAATAAAAGCTCTTTTCTCAATCAAAACTCAAAACATTATAACAATACTCAAACATTTTCATGATGTAAAGGGGAAGTACTTTAAAACCTCCAGCCTTAGTTTACCATCTAAGGTATTCTCATAACAAAAACACTCCACCATTTAAACAATTTTTGGGAAGTTGGATTTTCTATTTAAAACTTTTCATAAAGGGTTGTTACCCATAAAAAACACCAACAAACCAAAAATTTTGAGCCGAACTACGGTGCTCTGATTCCTTCGGGATACATAGGAACGAGGTTTAACAACCAAGGTGAGAACCCTAATTTAAAACTTTTTTGTTCTTTAACAACTTATTCATGAATTATTTTAGCAAGTAAGCATTATATATAACCCACCCTTTGATTAGAACAACTATAGTGGATCCTGTTGAGTTCAATGGACGTGAGGGGTTCTAGTACATTCCCCTTACATAATCGACTTCCTTACCATGTTCTTTGTTACGATACCTTGTTCTTGCCTACTTGAGGTTTACTCGATGTTTTCCTTACCCCTTATGGGATAAACAACATTCAATGATCACTATGTTTGCATTGGTATTTGTCACGGTAGTGACACCGACATGCAAGTAACAACCCAACTTTACGCAAAACGGAAAGGCTTGTTGCACAACCTTAGAAACAACTTTTAAATATGAGAAGGATGTCAGGAAAGATATGCATGCTATAATTGGTTGGGCCTTCCCAATAAATCAAGTTGGTCCCTTCAAGCACCTCAATCGGAAGAGACGTTAGAGACCACATCCATGAGATGTCCAATTGGAGTGGTCGAAGAAGATCCATTGGGGAAATGGTCATGTTCTCCCGAACACACAAGCATCCAAAATGTATCAAATCAGCCTTAAATCCATAGGCGTTGGTCTACCTCAACCCTAGGAAAGAAAGCTCGAAAACGACCAAAAATGGATGGACATCTCACTAAGCGAGGACTCAATCCTTCATATATGTTGACCATAAAACCACCAGGACAACACATTCAAGTGAAAGCGCCTGATATACACTCACGGTCGACAAAAATGTTTAATTACTGTATTTGTAAATTAATTATATAATAGTGGAATGATATATATATATATATATATATATATATATATATATATATATATATATATATATATATATATATATATATATATATATATATATATATATATATATATATATATATATATATATATATATATATATATATATATATATATATATATATATATATATATATATATATATATATATATATATATATATATATATATATATATATATATATATATATATATATATATATATATATATATATATATATATATATATATATATATATATATATATATATATATATATATTACTATTATACGTTTGTTGTTTTGCTTTCAGCCTTGTCCCCTCTTTAGGCCACCAAAAACGTGAATGCACATAGCAGCGAACCAGGGAAAAATCAATGCACTTGATGCCTCTATAAAGACCTAAGGGTAATTTTGGAGATGATTTTCACGTCCTACTACAAGAATCAACAACCCCGACACTTTTCTTACATGAAGATTCAAGGGTGATATTGGATACGCTTTGTACGCCAGGCTATAGAAATCAATTCCCCACAACGCCTTTTGCATCTTTAGAATTCAGGGGTGTTATCAGATACGCTTTGTACGCCTGAATACAACAATTAATTCCTCACATCGCCTTATGCATCTTTAAAATCGAAGGGAGTTGTCAAAGACGCTTTGCATATCCGACTACTATCTAACTAATACCCCCATGGGTGCTATCGAATACGCTTTGTATGACTAAATATAGCATTCAAATACCACTTGTCAAAGAAATACACACTTCCATACGTAGATGGCCCACCTCATTCAGGTATAGCTAATATAAGGGCGAGAGTGGTGAAGCCTGAAGATGTCCATCTCAATCTAAAATATCACCTTAGAGGCAAGTACAAGGATCTTCAACCTTTGGTCGAATATGGTCCTCTATGACATGGAGCATGGTTTAAAGCATGTCTGCATCTAGCCAAATTTTCATCTCAAGATCAGATTGTATTAATATTTGGAGGGAATACTTTCATAAGCTCAAAGTTTATACTGGCACTCTCAAGAAGACCTCTTGAGGATAGGACTGGGACAACGTTCGACCAACCCTGTATAAATCTCTAGTGAAATCTTTCTAACCATGATCCTTTTATTTTATGAATTTTATTTTTAGTATCTTATTTCTGTTGTGATTACTCACCTAAAAATTACAAACACGGTCTTAATCGAGAAAGGTTAAAATTAATAACAAATTTTTAATACCATAATCCTCCTATTGTGCTTGAAGCTCACTTATCCAACACCATCAAGAATCATTATCATTAAACTGACCTCCTTCTTTGGAAAACTCTATCTTTAACAGAATAAGAATCCTAAAACACACCCAAACATGATAGAATTTCTACTCTATTGCCAATTGAAATTTAGTTCTTAGGACATAAAGATGTCAAATACAATGTCTAGCACAATGTGTATGATAAGGTAATTACATAGAAGATGTCATACCACAAATTTTCCCAACTAATTTTAGAAAAATGTATTCCTTATTGTTATTAAATCCCAATATCATCATTTCCTCCATAATATATTGTTTTCAAATTCATGTATATGAGGTTCAAGTTTCATAGAGAGGGTGTATTGTTTCAAAAATAGACCATCAAAATCTGATGGCCCATTAAGCTTTCCTTACAATTAGAAAGGAGGTATAGTATTAAGGGGGTTTGCTTACTGAAAATGAAATTTTGGTTCATTTGGGCCCATTAAGTCTTCTTTTGTGTAGCCTGTTTAGAATGAACAAGAGGGGTGTGTTTTCTTAGTTGGGTTATATACTTCGTTAAAATCTAAAGGTCCGTTCTCTTCTTAATAGAAGTCCAATTGTGTTTTTGTTGTATTTATTTTTTTTATTATTCAAAATATTATTAATATTATTATTAACATTGTTATTGTTGTTACTTATTATTCTACTATTACTTTTGTGAGAGTTTGACTAAGTAACTTAGGGCAAAAAACCCTAATTTCGATCCAGCCCAGAAAACAAAAATCCAGGAAAACAATTATTGTGGAGATTTAATCCAATAATTCATAACAAGTCAGATTGTATCAATTAACAAAAATCATATCAAATCTTATTACAAAAACATAATCATTCAAATAAAATAAACTACTTACGATTCAAAACAAATACATAATCAATTTTCTATCTGAATCAAATCTTTAATCACAAAATCAATTGCAATCTCTAATTTCCTCTAATCTAACCACTAACCTATAAACTAAATCAAATAGTAACAACAATAAGAAAACTACCTAATTCATCTATATATTCTAACCTATAAATAAAACCTAAAACTATCAGAAAAAGAAAAAGAAAACAAATTTGGAGAAAAGAATCATAACAGTGAGAAAACCAATCCGTGATTCAGCCACCTTCTTGAGATATGTGTTTCAATTTCTGAAACCCTAGATTTATGCTTCAAGTCGTGCCTCCATCATCTCCATAGTTGCCACTACTCTTCACACCTGCAATCAGAAAAGATGAAGAAGATTAGACAAAGAGACTAAGAGACAGAAGGAGATTTACAAGAAGAATCACTACAAAGAAGGTAAACCCCAAACTTAGCTTTAAATTGAAATATTATTATTGTTGTTGGATTTGGGTCAATTGGTGGTCGGATCTGGATTTCCGGGAACATTTAGGGTTAGGGTTCATCACCTAGGGTTAGGGTTCATCGCTCAGGGTTAGGGTTCTTTCATAAAGGGTTAGGGTTCTTGGGGTTCGGTTGAAGGTTGGGGTTAGGGTTCCTACGGTTCTAAGATTTTGGATTGGTCACGGTGTTTTGGTATGAATGTTTGAAGTTTACGGTTGAATGTCAACTGGAAAACTTGACATAAAGGGTGTTTTGTGGTGGTTGATGGTGGTGACCGCCGGCGGAAGCGATTTCCGGCACACCGGGCGATTTTTGATCGCCTAGAAATACAACATATTTGTTTTTTGGGATGGAGAGAGAAAGAAGAGAAAATGAGGCCCATCGTTGGACCCATTTTTTTATAAACCTCCGCCATGATCGAGAGTCTGCATCCCCATATCCTTACCATGCGCCCTCGTTGTATGTCTCTCTTATCATTATCAAATGCCCCCAAACTGCAAGCCCACTATAAGCCATGCGCGCTCCTCCCAGTGCTATCAAAATAAACCTCTCAATAATTCAAATATTGGGCCAGACCAATCTCTAACCACACCACCCTTTTGTTTAATTTTCCTACTACGTTAGAAATTGTACCCCCCTTGTGCTTTGGGCCCAGTTCAATATCTGAGCTTGGGACCCTTGCTGAATCAACCTCCAATTTCACTGCGTATTATAGATCTACACCCCCTTTATAATCTGAGCCTTAATCGAATATCTGATTTAGGGCCCTGTTATTTGCACTTCCCTGAATTACTCAGCCCAAATAAAATACACCCCCTTTGCATTTTAATTAAATTTTTTTATATACTTTACTTATTTATTTATTTTATATTATAATTAGTTTCTTTATAATTAATATATTTTTTATTATTAAATTCAAAATTATTTTTTTACTAACTCATTTTTAATTACTCTTATATTGCATTAAAATTCTTTTCATCATGCATTAAAAATATTTTTATTATATTATATAATATATTTGAAAATATCCAACCAATCAATACTAACCACTCTTTTACTAACTTAATAAAATCAAGACTTCATTTTCGAAAAGGATTATGGAGATATTTCTCGTTAACTGCGAACTTCATCTAACAACTTCGCTATTCACACACCCAGACTTGGTTCAAGGAAAATTTTAAATATCTTCGTAATTTATAAAATACACCAACCAACTGCGAACTATGAATTGGAACTTTGATTCATCATAAAAGGATACGTAGACATACAAATTAAAAATTGTGGCGAGTTCCCCTAATAAAAATTAAAACCCTATTTCCTAAAGATTGTGTTTATAAACCCCTAGTATCCTTGTGAACAAGGTAGATGAAGGGTGCCTAACACCTTCCCTTCGTCTAAAACAAGTCAACAACTTAGAATCTCTGACAAAATTAGGGTTATCCTTTATATTCCTTTCCTAAATATAAAAATAAAGGGTGGAGACTCTCATTTTAAAACCAGTTATTACAGCTGGCGACTCTGCTGGGGACTCAACCCTGGAGTTATAAGCCTTTCTTTTGGAGATTTAGGGTTTTTAGGGGTTTTCTTTTTTTTATTCTACATATTTTATTTATTATTTTTGGCTTATTTACTTTTTACATATTTTTATCATGCTATATCTATTTGTGATGGGATTTTTATTTTAAAAATTTATTTTCAAAAAAACTTTAGAAAGAAGGTTCGTCTATTGGCCAATGGGATACATCATCCCTATGAGTTTTTGTGACGACTTCTCCTAGAGTCGATGGAATTCCAAAAACTAAATATGTCTCAATAGACATCCTCTTGGGGGGTAGGACTTTGGGACGAAACCTATTACTTTTTGTATAAACCTAAACTAAAAACTCATAGTGAGACCATTCACGACCTAGAAACGAAAGTTTCAGTATAGAAAGAGGTTTCACTTAAGGGAGGCCTTTGTGATTTTTCCTCTAGTGTTATCCATGATACCCTTAAGGAAACTACCTTATAGGGAGGGTAGAATTCTAGGCCAAAACTAGGATCTTACCAACTAAAGACACCTTTCATGAAATACCGTTACTATGTCACACATGCGATTCATACCTTTTTGAATTTCACATATTCATTATCCCCCATTATTTTTTGTCTGTCTTATTCACAAGATTAAAAAATAATAAAAGGATTTATGGTGAAGTGTCTTAAAAATGAATGCCAGAGTGAAACAACGTGTCCGTGTTAATGTCATCAAGCCAGGTATGATGAAGGTCAAAACCATCAAAGGGAAACAAAACCATCAAAGGGAAATTGTCTGAAAGAGCTTTGAAGATGTTTACTCACTGCTATGGGGATACCCTTGAGTTGAAAAAAGTGGATGTACAATTGGACGTGATCTCTGCCTTAGTTCGATTCTACGATCCTCTATTAAAGTGTTTTACCTTCCAAGACTTTCACACTAGCACCGACTTTGGAAGAATTTGATATACTCTTGAATTTCTCTAAGGGAAAATATTATGTGGGAATTGGGCAGGCTATTGACATTAAAGACATAGAAAATGGTTTAGGGATCCCTTACCCAGAATTGTCACTTAAATACAAAAAAGAAGGTGATGTATCATGGGATTAAGAGATTCTATTTGGAAACTAAAGTTATTATTTTCTCGATAACAAAGAATTGGAGTCATGTTTTGATTGTTTAGGGCTACTTTTCTTTCGTGTAATTTTGTTTCTGCAGACTTTGGACTATATTGACCTGCAACTATTAGTCTTGTTTGGGGAGCGAAAGATTTGAATGCGGATCTAACTCCTACTTTACTTGCTGATATTTATATGCTCTTCACACTTGGTATGAAAAAGTGAGAGGTACTCTAAACTGTTTCATCCTACTCTTATATTTTTGGTTTATGACTCATCTCTGTAAGAAGATTACATGGTTCCAAATCTGACGAGATACGAGTGGCATCAAAAATAAAGGTCTCTTACTTCTAATTTTGTGTTGTGGTATGCAAGGAAGCTAGACATTGTAGATATCATCTATAGTTGTGGAGACTTTTCAAATGTTCAATTGATTAGATCACGTGGTTGCATCAACTACAAACCCTTCTTTAGCTCTGCGACAACTAGGGTACCCTTTGGAGGATAAACCCTCTAATGAACAGCTTAAACAATTAATCATTCATGACATGGCAGAAAATTTCGAGAGTTGCTTAACAAGATCATCCGAGCCTGGAGTATGGTTAACAAAAGAAAGGCCAAAAGGAAGAATGTTGCAGCGAAAGAACCTTACACTCGATGGGTTTTGGACAGGGTATAGGTTGTTAAGCTACCTTTTGACATTGAACCTGAGTACAATCCAGATGTTTCAGATCTTTTTCCTGTATCCTAGAAGAAATAGACAACTTGAAGAAATCTTTGAAACAAGCTCAAAAAGAGAAAGAAGAATTAGAGCTTAACCTCCATAACTTAGCTAAGGAGAAAAGACAGATGCAACACATACTTGAATCAAAAGATCAATAGATTCAAAAATATTGTGAGGCATTTGAAAAGGAGAGTCTTAAGCTAAAGTGTTCAACTGAAGGGTTGTTGAGTGCTACTTTCAACTTGGATTCCCACAACCAACGTTTGGAGGATGCTGCTAGCGAAATCGGGAAACTAATTAGGTGGTATGAAAAGGAAATGCAAGACAAGAAGGAGATCGAAAAAGATTTGAGGGCTCAAATCTAATGTTTGGCGCAATCTTCTTAGATCAAGAAGAACATATGAAGTATCTTACCACGAGACTCCAAGATAGCCAAGAATCAGGGATAGGGGAAAGCCTCAAGATTCTCGCCCAAAAGGCTGATGAATACGAGCGAGTATGTATCGAGTTAGAAGACCTCTGAAAGAATTTCCTAATACAACAGAAACTATATATGAAGATGAGGGCTGAAAATTATATTGGGAAGAGAAATATGAAAATATCGCCAATGAAGGATAGGATAATCATAAGATAATTCGAGACCTCTACCAAGAGTATTGATTCTAACAAAGACAAGCATGCAAACTCGCCTTCTAGCCAACAATCTTATTGGTGACATCCCTAGAAGTTTGAGAGATGCGAAAAATGTGATGGCCCCTCTCCCGAAAGAAATTAAAGGACTTCCTCAAGCTTTGTAGGTCAATGGTTGATGGCTTCAGAGCAAAAAGCCACAGGCGCACTTAGAAGAATTTTTGTTTCCCTTTGTTATTTCTTTCAGCAAGTTTTTGATGTTTAAGTTCGAATATTTTTCAGTATCTGAATTGTATTCTATTTTTTAAAGACAAATGGTTATTTCAGTAAAAGTATTTTATTTCCGTATTCTGATTGTGTATTTATTTTTTAAATACTCACCATAAAAAGCAAAACCTAAGAAAAAAATACATATATATATATACTCACCAATAAAAAGCAAAACCTATTTATTATATATATAATATATATATATATATATATATATATATATATATATATATATATATATATATATATATATATATATATATATATATATATATATATATATATATATATATATATATATCCAAGTGAATAAGACATTAAAAAAAACTATTAGCATATCCATACGCATCCACGCATTCGCAAATATTGCAATCATTTCACATTGCATAACAAAAAACTCATTAATTTTTAAAATCATCCCCAGTTAAACAATTGGTAAAAAAAGTGCCACCTCTTCGACCACCATATCATACAAGAGCCCATCAAAGGAAAGTAATGGAACAAATCTAAGAGAACCAAGCCGTATTCAAGGAAGATTAAGATCAAGTAAAAGGCAACATCGACTCATATGAAAGGAGATATGAGTTATTCTAGCCTTGAAGAACATCATCGAGAGGCAAGAACAAATTCCTAGAATACACTTTGAGGATATAGCCCATACTATTGGTGCATAGATCGTTCACCAACCAAGAAGAGAACCGAGATCAGGACCTCAAAAACATCTATGGCTCAACAAGAAGTCAGACTAGCTGACACTGAAGGGTTTGTCCCACCTCCACCAAAGGTAGGGGCATCCTATACTTTGCAGATTTTGGTCAACAATACAGACAACTATGCGGATCTACAATATGGAGATCTTGATTTGGAAGGTATCACTCAAGAACACCAACCAAAATTATTGAGAATCCCCTGGCACTCAATCAGTATAAAGCTCTAGAAGAAGGTTAAAATCTGTGGAGGGTTACGATGCTTTCAATTTTGATGCTCTCGAAAAGGGTCTAGTTCCTGATGTGGTGATCCCTCCAAAATTCAAAGTACCTGACTTTGGGAATATAAGGGGCTCACATGTTCGAGGAACCATCTAAGAATGTATTTCAGAAAGATGCACGCATATGCTCAAGATCAAAAGTTGATGATCAATTGCTTCCAAGACAGTTGAGTGGGCATCCTTAGATTGGTACATGCATTTGGAGCGGGTTCATATTCACACATGGGAAGATCTTGCTAATTCTTTCTTGAGACAGTACAAGTATAACTTGGACATGGTGCCTAACTGCATGCAACTCCAACATATGTCTCAGAAGAAGGAGGAGTCTTTCATGGAGTATGCTCAAAGATTGAGAGAAACGGAAGCCGCGTACAACCAAGACTCATTGGAAAAAGAGCTAGTCGATTATGTTCATAGAAACTTTACAAGGATTGTACTATGATAAGATGGTGGAAGTTTCTCTTCTAGATTTTTAGATTTGGTAACTATTGGTGAAAGAATTGAAGCTGGTAAAAAAAACGGAAAGATACAAGGGGGATCATCTAGTACCCCTTACAATTCTAAAAGACATGTTCCTAACTTCTCGAAAAAGAAGGAAGGAGAAATTATTGTTGTAGCATCACATACAAGGGCATAACAAACATTATTAATTTCATTAGAGTAACTACATAATAGGTTTGAAAGGCCTCCAAGAACATTTGATCCTCTCCCCATGTCGCATAGTCAATTATTGCAACATTTAGTCAAAGCATCTTTGGTAGAGCTATAACCTCTGGTTCCTTGAATTGGGGCACTCCCACCAAAGTACGATGTGAATTCCAGGTGCTAGTATCATTCCAATTCTCCGGGCATACTGTTGTACCCCAAAATTTCTCATTTTATTCAAGACATACTCATAGAGGTCCCCAAATGCTCAAGGTTGACTAAGAATTGACCAGACAAATTCTCCTCCTAAGTAATAGTTCTCCAACTAGGCTTTCACTTTTCACGAAGAAGTTTGGGTTTCAAAGGCCTCAAGTCATTTCCATGGTTCCTAATATGTCGTTAAGAATATCCATGTGAAGTTTCATGCCTTGCATCACAAGTTTGCTCAATCAATGGCTCAAATGTTTGAAAATCAACTATATTGGTCAAAAAGTCAATTGTGGTGAATATACAGTCAAACTTCAAGATTTTTGGTCAAACTAAATATTATTAAGTGATATTAATCATTTGATCAATGGTTGATCATGATTCCTCAAGGAAAGTCCTCGGATCATCAAAAGTCAAGAGTTGCCAAATTAGGGTTTCCTTAGGAGAAGTCAACTGAACTTTGACCAGACATAACTTTCACATGCTTCATCAACTTTTCCCTAAACAAAGACCATTTTGAAGAAAATTCAATTCCCTACAACTTTTCTTTTATCCTCATGTTCAAAATATGCATCATTGGAAAAATATGAGTTAATACATTACAGGTCTTTTTGAAAGTTAATAAAAAGGAATTTTTTGTCAAGGCAAGTTACATCAAGATAATTTCTCCAAATGAAAAAATAGTCAACGTAGAGATTTTAGGGGACATCTTGAGATTTCTAAAAAGTCAGAGATCATCTCCAAAAGATGAAAATTGAGAAAGTTATGACTACTACAAATTGGGAAAATTGGTGAAAATGCAAAAAAAGTCAACTTTGAGCAAAAATGAATTTTTAAGTTCATAGACCTATTTTGTGGGATTCAAATATGTTTATGACTTACTAAAGGACCCCTAAACTAACTCTCACTTTTATTTGCATTTTTTCTCTATTTTATTCATATTTATTTAGTTTTTATTCAAATAAACACAAAATAAATTGCATAAAATATTAAATAAAAAGTATGGACACATGGGCTGGTGATTTGGTTTGATATTGGGCCTTAGTATTAGTGAAAAGCATAAGAAAAAGACCACAAAATTTTTCACCAAAGCTCTCCAAAACAAATTCTCAAAATTCAAAGAAATTGAGAAAATCATATCTCGCATCTCTAGCGGTTTTCAAACCGATCCAAACCTTTCATTGTCCTCCTGAAGGCCAGGAGTCAGAATCAATCACTATCCTTTGCAAATCAACCCCATAGAACGCCCTCACATCGATTCTGATTGGTAAGTTGGTAGGTTTTGTGTTCTCAAGATTTTCACACTTTAAATCCATGTAAACATGTTTGTTTCATTTATATGCATTTTCTACAAATTTCTAACGTTTTACATGTAAGCATGGAGGCCGAAATAAAAATCATGACCACGGTGAACCCCAAGGAGCGTTCCCCAATGGATCAGAAAAAAGCTCCTGGACTCATCTGTTTTGGGCCCATTGTTCTCCTTCCTCACCCCCCCCCCCCCCCCCCCCCCCCCCCCCTCCACTTACATGTTCTCAGCAGGCCCATTTTCATTTCTTTTTTGTGTTTTAATTAACTACTTTCTTTTTTAATCAATCTTATTTTAATAAAAAAATCACAAAGATATTAGACTTAGATTTTCATTAATTAAATTAATTTTAATTAGTTATTTTAATCACCTTTCTTTTTTTAATTAATTAATCAATTAGAATTAGGATTGATTTAATTTCAAATCTTTTTCTAATAATAATTAAAAAAAACAAAATAATATTAGATTGTCTTATATAGTTAATTTTTAATCAATGTTCATTTTCTTCTATTAATTTAAATTAGATTTAGCTTTTTAATTTTCAATTTAAATATTTTATTAAAAAATAAACAAACCAAAAACAACAAAAACTGTCTTAATTTGCTTAGAATTTTTTTGGGTTTTTAGACGTTCCTTCTTAATCTTTGCACGTTCTTTATTTTCCGTATTATTACTTTTGAAATATTATATCTGCCCATGGTTTGTAATAGTTTAAAATTAGGATTTATTTACTGTTTTTACCCCTAGTTTTAGACTTGTAATTTTCCCCTCCCCGAAGCCTTGTAATAACTAGTTTAAATTCCGCACTTTAAATTTTTTGCACTTGTATATATATTGAACTGTTAGATGTATGCCTAATAAGATTCCATGACAAGAATTAAAAGTAAACTTTAGCAAACTTAAACATCAAATACAAATAACTGAAACACAACACACCCACACATGTGCACCTCTAGGGTACTCCCACTTTGGTTGCCTTCGGAATAAAACAGTCACGACTCTCGAACGTAAGAAATTTTAATGGCGACCCTTTGGTTTAAAGATCATAAGTCCCTCGATGACCCTTTCCATGTTGCCCTCGATATATGATCTTAAAACCTTAGGGTAATTACTAAAGTATCTTATGAGTTACTTTCGTGACTGTACGATGACCCTCAATTGTCCCTCAAACATCCAACGACAGGGCTACCTACTCACTAATAGTAGGATAGCACGGTCTAAAGGAAAAGAGGGAAAGAACAAACCTTTTCGAGTAGGTAGATAGTTCTTAGATGCTTTCTCAATAAATCAATTTTCCACACAAACACTCTCTTTCTAAAAAATATTTTAAAAGACACTTTGTATACGTTCTCTACGACATGAGAAACATCACAAAGTTCATTGCACTAAGGCGTCTTTTCAAAATAATTTTTCAAACAAACAAACACAAGGTATTTTCAAATGAGCTAGCAACTAAGAGCCCGTAGATAACTACTGATAGAAAGGGTGCTAAAATCTTCCCTTTCCATAATCTACCCCCTTACTCAGAAAGAATATTGAATGGTCTTTTTCCGTTCTTTTCACCCTTTCCTCTATTGGATAAAAGAAAAGTTGGTGGCAACTCTTGCTTACCGTAACATTTGCGAATAAAAAATTCAAAACCAATATAACAGTCGATTCTGCCACCGTATTACAGAAATGGCAACTTTGCTGGGGAATAATAAAAAAAAATGGGGTTACCTTAGAGTTAGATCATTTTAAATTGCTTTCCTTGTTTGCTTTGTCTGCTTTATTTTTAAAGGGTTTGTTGGGGTTATTGTTAAAGATCTTATACTTGGATCTGGGGCACCTTTTTAGGTAAGTAGCAATAAATCATGGAGGATGTACGACGTAGACCGATATGGACGAAGTGATGGCTATGTCAGCATGATACTCTGGCTTGTACTAACGTTCCTTGAGTCAATTAAGGATAACGTTAGGCTTCCTCATAGTGTAATTAAGCGCTAACTAACCTTTATAACCTTTAATTGACTCATCCTAGACATTAGAAAGTAGTGAGATAGCCGGCTTTGGTTTCGACCAAAGATTGGTTGATACTCGATGCTACACTCATTGAGATTGGACTTTCGGGGTATTTTGGCCGCAATATTTAGATGCTTAAGCTGAAACAATGCCTAAGAGAAAGGTCAATGATATGATACTCTTAGAACCCGATTACTATTACTAGGACATGTTGAGCCAACTGAAACTTCAAGAGGGTACTTTCCTTTAAAACCTCATGCAAGCCTTTAAACCTAAGGTCTTTGTATGACTTGCTTGTGTTTGCTATCTCTGTTTTAAAGCATAATCATAACATCATGAACATCATAACATATCATTTACACTAACCATTTCAAGGACCTGGGGATTTATCTCTTCTCCGTTTTGTAGGTTATGGATTGCGCTCGCAGAAAAACCATTCGGATCAACTTCATAGGTATTCCTCTTAAACTTAAGGAGCTGGTCTTAAGAGTTACCAAAAGCACACCATTCAACAAAAGATATGGTCACTTGCTCAGTTTGGTTACTACCGGTTTTGACGAAGGTTTAATGAGTGTCCTATTCCATTTATTAGATCCTAAGCACCATTGCTTCACATTTCCACACTATCAGTTGGTGCCCATGTTGGAAGACTTCTCTAAGCTACTTGGTTTTCCTATATTGGAGCTGATACCTTTCACAGGTTTAGAACAAGATCCAACTTCTGAAAATGTTGCCATAGCCTTGCATTTGAAGCCATGTTACATTGAATCCAGTTGGGAAATAAGAAGTGGGGTTAAAGGTCTTCTTGCAATGTTTCTGATGGAGAAAGCTCAGGTATTCCTAGACGCCATGAGTTACCATGCTTTTGAAGATATCTTGGCTCTCTTTATTTATGGGTTGGTTTTGTTCCCTAATTCATACCAACTTATAGACGTCAATGCCATCAACATTTTCCTTACTCATAATCCAGTGCCTACATTGCTCTGGGATATTATGCATTCACTCCATACACGTACTATGAAGAAGCGAGGAACTCTAATGTGTTGTATGCCTTTGCTCTATAGGTGGTTTATTTTGCACTTTTCTCGATCAGTAATGAAGAATGAGTTAGGCTTAAGGTGGAATCAAAGGTTAATGCAAATCTCTCACTCTGATATCTATTGGTGTCCTCGCTCTCAAGAAGACGTCTCTTTTATTGATCATTGTGGAGAGTTTCCTAATGTTACACTCCTTGGCATTAGAGGAGGCATCACCTATAACACTTCTTTAGCCCTACGTCAGTTTGGTTACGCATGGAGAGATGGTCCTCCTCATATGCTCATCCAGGGTTTTGTGTTTGACTATTCAAATGATCTACAAGGTTATCGTCAGAGATTCATCCGCTCTTAGGGCATGGTTAAGAAGACTGATATTAAGACTTAGGGGCACAAGAACTCTATCCCTTTGGAACCTTACCTCAAATGGGTGCGAGCTCGTGCTCAAAGTTTTATGATGACATATACTTCCATCTTACCAGTGATCTTGGAACCTATTGTTCAACGGGACAAGTCTCATATTATCCTTCATCCTAATATGCCAACAAACTTTGAAGAATTGAAAATTTCTTGGATCCAACTCAAGGAAGAATGGGACACCTTCGAGACCCAATTATATTCTAGTGAGAAGAAAGTGTGGAACGGATGAAGCAGCTTCACGAGGAGTAGAGTCTTAATGCCTATACCAGCACGAAAAGGAAGCATCCATGGGAAACCTATAAGTTTTAGAAGTTAATTGTTATTTCTTTGCAAACTTTGATTTAATTTGAACTTACTAATAAAAATATTTGTTTATGTTTTGATTAAAAGAGTTTAAATCCTACGAGGTCCTTAAAAACATTGCATAAGCATATCATGCATATCATCACATAACCAGGTATTTCAAGACAGGTTTCTTATCTTTTCGTTGTTTATTTCAGCAAAAAGAAATGGCTCTTGAACAAACAGTTAAGGCTCTTCAAGCACATAATGCTCCATTTCAACAGGTGTTCCTGGCTCTGGCTAACGGACAAGAAGATCTAAAAGCTCTCGTTGTCAAAGAGAAGACAAAGAAGACAAAAGAAGAAGATAACATCCCATGGAGTGTTGAAGAGGAAGCAGACTATGCTGAAGAATAATGTCCTCTTGTTGATGACAAATATATACAACTGGAGGATAGTCTCGATGCTTTGTAGATTCAGAGAGTACTTGGTTTTCACTTTGAAGAGCTATGGTTGGTCTCGGGAGTGGTTATCCCACAAAAATTCAAAGTTCCCACTTTTGCAAAATATGACGGTGTTTCATGTCCCAGGCTTCATTTAAGGTCTTATGTCAGGAAGATCAAACCCCAAATAGCTGATAGGATATTATGGGTTCACTTCTTTCAGAAGAGTTTGTCGGGAACGCAATTAGAATTGTTCTATCAATTGGAAAGAACCAACATCCGCAATTGGGAAGATTTGGATGCTTCTTTTTAAAAGTAGTACCAATATAATGCTGACCTGGCATCGACTCGTATACAGTTTCAAAACATGTCCATGAGCTCAAATGAAGGTTTCAAAGAATATGCTCAGAAATGGAGAGATCTAGCTGGAAGAGTGAAACCTCCTTTGACTGACCGGGAAATGGCGGACATGTTCATGGGTACTCTGACAGGCCCGTTCTTTAACTTGTTAATTGGAAGTTCTTCGTCTGGTTTTATAGAAATGGTCCTGACTGGGGAAAGGATCGAAAGCGGTATCAAGAGTGGGAAGATTCTGATGGCTGCATCTTCTAATGCTGAGAAGAAGCCATTTGGTGATGAGAAGGAAGTTAATATTATGTATGTCCAGAAGGGTCGTAATAAGATAGACTACATCCAATTTGTAGGGGCAGTACTGGTCTCTAATCCGACACCAGTGCAACGACGACAACAGAGCAATTAACATAAACAAGACACACTCAAAAGACAATTTACCAAAATAAACATGTCTTTGGCTCATGTATTTCAACACATGTTGAAGATGGAGTTAATTACATTGAGGGATCCTCTTCGGAATCCCCATACCTCCGCTCCTAGCTATCACCCTAATGCAATATGTGCATACCATTACAATAGTCGTGGACATCATACAAATGAATGTTGGGCGTTAAAGAACAAGATTCAAGATTTGATTGATTCTAAGGCTCCCAATATGATCACTCTCCCATGCCAAATCATGGCCAAAATTGAGAGTGTTTATTTCATTTGAATTCTCAAATTGTAATTTATTTGGATTGCTCGAACACTTATTTTATGTCAAACTTTGTTATTCCATTAATGCATTGTATGTGTTTGTCTTGAATTAATCCATTAGTTTTTACTATATTTAAACTATTCTTTTACTTCCTTTTTGTGATATTCAACTCTCAATTAAAAAATTGTAAGCCTTTAGAGGGAGGATGACGAAAAAGCTACCACAATCTCTACAGTATGCTTTTGAACAGACTTAGCTGACGATGTACAGGAATTGTTTCAAATCCTAAATAATGGAGTTATAAGGAAGATAATCCTTAGTCAACCCCTTTGAGCCTAAGAAGTGGGATTTTTCTTTTTCACGCAAATTGAAACCTTTAATCATAACCTGGGGCAGGGTAGTTTCTCAGTTAATTCAAATGTGCATTCAGTCGCGAGCTCTACCTTCATACACGACAAATAGTGTCGAAGATGCTCTTCTAAATCAAAAGATGGTGATGGTTCCACATAATCATTAAAACAGGAAGTCATTATCTCTCAAAAGAAAAGCCCGCTATGTCAAAACCTATGAAGGAGACTTAAGAAAAAACAGGGGCATCCTAGTGACTGTAATCATAAAAGAAATAGTTCCAGCAAAAGGTAGGGATAATATAATATAAAAAAAATATGTCGCTCTAAATCCTCAACAAAAATAAAAGGTTAAAAAATAGATTGCCTTCTCAAATAAACTTTCAGTATCCGAACCATCACTGGAATATCAAGGCCAAGATTCAAGAACTCAATTATGATCTAAATGTATAGTTAACTGAGTATAGGACTAAAGAACATCACGAATAATGGGTTGGGTACAAATAAAGTTGAGCCTTTATCCTTTGATTCTTAAACTGTGAACCAAGCCACGTTACAACCCTCAAAAGTCCTAACTGAAGCATGGGTTAGTTCAAAAGCATACTGTTACAAAAGGTATACTGACTCCTGTAAGGTTTGCTATAAATCCTGACACCTCTAATGTTTGAACCATTCCATCTTATTGTGAACTTGATGTTCAATCCTTTCTTTTCTTTTGAATCCTTGAGGTATATTGAATGCACTTGTGCAACATGTATTAGAATCAACCTTTCAAACTCTTGATCCTATCCTCATAGCATGTTAGAAGCTTTATTTCAAGTCCTTGAATGGTTTAAGTCTTCTAACTTTGGCTTTGTTTGAATTATTTGTCTTGTTAACTTGTGATCCAAGTTTTGTGATACATTATGTGGATTCCTTCTTCTTAGTTATGCTTGTAAACCATAATGAGATGAATGAGTATGGATGTAAAGTGTTTGCTACTGACTTCTAAAGTCTTTGTTTGTACTTCCTCTCTAGCTCCTCTAATTCCTGATTGATATTTACTTGTCAATCGAACATGGTGACATGAAAGGAGAAACAATTATTTAGTTTTGTCCTAGTTGTTGTTTGAGTTTACTTGATGCTTCTTACATCTACTGGTTGGATGTTTTGTCATCATGTTCTTCCATTACTTTGGTATACCATTTTCCATCCCTTATTGGTTCATCATCTATCTTTGAAATCACTAATTTGTTTGTTGAATGTGCGAGGTACTCTGAGGAAAGTTTCTCCATTTAGACTTAGTATTGTAGTGTTCCACTTTATTCGTGGAACACAATTGTTGTGTTTGCACCATTCATGTGCTTTGTATATTTGTCATTCTCTTGTAGGATATATATGTGGTCATGAATGTTATACCTCACCTGTGGGATATGTTCATATTTGGAGCCTCAATGCATATATTTGATGGCGCGATTCCTGACTTGATTTGTTTAATGATGCTAGCTTGCTTGAAGTTATTTGGGTTTCTTTTTCTTTCTCATTTGCTATGGATAGTTATCAGTTTGGTATTGCACTATTTCCCTTTTACTGTTTCCGCTCCTTATTGGTTTCTATTGCATGATGGGATCTTTGTTGTTGATATATGTCAGGATTCCCCCTGGTTTATTTAGAGACTTGTTTGAAGATATTCTGCATATGTTCCTTACTTGCTACTCGAGTTAGACCCTAGGATAGGAATCCATACATGCTAACATAGGGTAAAAACTTCCCTCTTTCATCCTAAACCTTAGGGCCAATCATTGTATGATAACATTAGGGCTAGAGATTAAGATAGTCTCCGTTAGTTATTTTCTTTTCTTTTGCATTCTTGCATCTTAAAACTAAAACTTCTTTTTCTTGGTAAATCATAAAACATATTTAATAAACTTAAATCCTTCTTCAAGGTAAAAAAATACAAACCAATCTTAATTGTTTGTGCGCATCTTGGCTTTGTTTTTTTCATCTAGATTAATGATGTTTTGCCATCCTTACCATGTTATTCTTTTATCTTTTCGCCGATGTTTCACCATCGCGCACATGTTTTTTTATCCTACCTTGATTCTCAATATCATTGTTAGGTGTGATGTTTTATCATCTGGTTTATTGATGTTTCGCCATCTTTTCCATGTTATCTTGTTATCTTTTAGCTGATGCTTCGCCATCGCATATTTGTTTTTATCATCATATCTGAGATTGTGTTGCCATGCGATGTTTTGTCATCCAATTTTGTTGCTTTATCATTGTTGTTGATGTTTTGTCATTTATCTTATGTTTTACCATCTTGTCTGTTGCTTTTATCTTCTTAAGTAAAAAACAAAAACCAACCAAAATGTATGAGCCAAACTACGGCTGCTCTGATTCCTTAAAAGGGATATGTAGGCACTGGGGTAGGGCCCAAGCGAGCAAAACTTTTATTTTCCCTACATTCTTTTCTCCTTTCTTTTGCATGCATTCCCTGTACAACTTAGATATATATTTTTACACACGATTAGATTAGACAACAAGAGTGGATACCGTAGAGTACTACGAGTGTGAGGGGTGCTAATACCTTCCCCATGCGTAACAGACTCCCTTACCCGATCTCTCGGTTGCAAGACCGTAATTTCACCCTCTTCAGGTTTTCTCGATGTTTACCTTTCCCCTCTCAGCGGGATAAAAGACGTTCGATGGCGACTTCATTGATTTCATAATCGGATGACGGTTCGGCCAGGTTGTTCAGCTGGCGACTTCACTGGGGACAGATTTACCTATTGTTGGTCCATCTCGGAGTCTATCCTAGTTCTTGTTTGTTTATTTCTTTGGGTGTTTATTTGTTTCCAGTTTTGTATATACTGTTTGCATATGTTTGTGCATGCATCTTACCGCTTTCCATATATTTGTTTATCTGTTGTTCTGGCTCTTCTATCATGTTGGATGGGTGTTACAAGAGGTAAAAGGCCCAATACCCAGGCCAAGTGATAACCATAGGAACCTTAGGAATAGAGTGGAACATGAACGTCTAGTCGACTCTGATTTTCTAGTGCCGTCATGTTGTCCATGCTCAGATGAGATTACAAATGGGGTGTTATCATTTCACGTCGGTGTTTCGACGATAGTGGCTTCAGGCATACCCATGATTCTGAGTTACCCTTGTCTTACCCTGACCTAGTTTGCACCTGTGAGCTGGGAAGGAATGTTGATCCTTACGGGTACATTTGGTGACTTTTTTGTTGCTGACTGGATTTCTAAAAAGAATGACTGGTTATTTTACAAAGTTATGGATCTTGGTTTCCCGGCATATTCAGAACAGCACAGCATATACCTTAATTCCTATGTGTTTGCATCACTTCATGGATTTTTTTTTTAAAATGCAAGAAAAAATGTATGTATGTCTAATTCACATATGCCTATTATTTCTAGGGTATTTAGAAGTTGTCACCGGCATTCAGACAAATAACAACATGAGCACGACTGCAGAAACTCTTAGGAAGAAGGTTGCCTATCAGTTTGTGTTTTATGGGGGTCGATTGCGAGAGTTTGGAGCGCTTGTGAATGGTCCGAATAGAAATATTTTCAGGAAACGATATGGGAACTTGTTGCCACTGGTGAATGATTTTTATGAAGAATGGGCATTAAGAGTGCTTCTTTAGTTCTATGATCCACGACTACGTTGCTTTACTTTTCAAGATTACCAGCTAGCACCAACTCTTGAAGAATACGTATATATTCTTGATATAAAGATCACAAACAATATTCCTTTTGCTCAAGTGCCTGAAGTTCCCAACTAACTGGCTATCGCTAAAGCTCTTTATTTGACTGTTAGCGAAGTCGAAGGCAATTGGATCGAGAAATGTGACGTACAGGGTATTTCTCTGGACTATATGATAAACAAAGCCAAGGGATTTGCAGAAGAAGGAAAGTTGACGGCTTTCAATGCGCTATTAGTCGTGCTAATTTATGGTTTGGTCCTCTTACCTGTGGCAGAAAGGGTGGTGGATTTGGCGGCAATTTGTGTCTTTATGAATGACAATATGGTACCAACATTATTGGCTGACACTTACTTCACTATTCATTCCTGGCATGGCAAGATGGGGTATATGGTATGCGGTATAACTTTACTTTACAAATGGTTCATGATGCACAGGCCCACCAAGGGACCATTTGTCGACACTGCTGAAACCTCTCTCTGGGCCCCAAGGATCATGGGACTCACTTCTTATGACATTGTTTGGCACAGTATGGGAATTCTAAAGGAGTTCATCACGAGTTGTGGTAGGTTTCCTAATGTTCCACTCATGGGAACTAAAGTTTGCATTAATTATAATCCCATTTTAGCACGACACCAATTTGGATTCGTAATAATAAATGGACCAACCGAGTGGGAGGTGAGGGAAACCGTGTATTTCGGCAAAGGAGGAGATGTTTCTATGTTTGAAAGAGTAAAATTCGCCTGGAAACACATTCATCGAAAGGGAAAGCAGTCTTTTGATAGAAGCGGAGGTACGACTCTTGACGCCTATTCGAGGTGGATTCAGGATCGAGTGAAGGTGTTGTTGTTTCCTTATAAGAGGGAAGAACCATTATACCCGCAGCCTATGTATGATCCGCTTATAGATAAATTCCCATCTTGTAAAAAGGAGGTTGATCACCTGTCTCATGATAGGACATCTTCTAAGAAATCCGCGCTGGGAGAATCCGAAGTTGTACCAATTGCGTGCCTCAAAAACGCCAAAGCTGAGAATATTAAGCTACAAGCTGATCTGGAAGATAAGAATATTGAACTTTCCTTTGCTCTACAAGAAAAGTGAAGACTTTGGATGGAGAATCGGGAGAAATATTATAAGTTAGAGGGTCGTGGATCATATGAACAATCAAAGAGGTCGAGGATTGAGAAGTCCAGCTTAACTAATATTCAGGATATGGCACTTCTTAAAAGTCAAAAAACGGTGAAGAGTCTCCAAGTAGAAGAAGCAAAGTTAAAAGCATGTCATAGCAAGAGGGGATATTCTGCATTCACTCCATAACCGTACGATGAAAAAGCGAGGAACTCTTATGTGTTGCATACCTTTGCTCTATAGGTGGTTTATTTTGCACCTTTCTCGATCAGTAATGAAGAATGAGTTAGGCTTAAGGTGGAACCAAAGGGTAATGTCTCTCTCTCACACTGATATCTATTGGTATCCTCGCTCTCAAGAAGATGTATCTTTTATTGATGGTTGCGGAGAGTTTCCTAATGTGCCACTCCTTGGCATTAGAGGATGCATAACCTATAACACTTCTTTAGCCCTACGTCATTTTGGTTACGCACGAAGAGATGTCCCTCCTCATAGGCTCATCTAGGGTATTATGTTCGACTACTCAAATGATCTATAAGGTTATCGTCGGAGGTTCATCTGCGCTTAGGGCATGGTTAAGAAGAATAATAGTAAGACTTTGGGGAACAAGAACTCCATCCCTTTGGAACCTTACCTCAAATGGGTTTGAGCTCGTGCTCAAAGTCTTATGATGCCATATACTTCCATCTTACCAGTGATCTTGGAACCTATTGTTCAAGGGGATAAGTCTCACATTATCCTTCATCTTGATATGCCAACATACTTTGAAGAATTGAAAAGGTCTTGGATCCAACTCAAGGAAGAACGAGACACCTTCGAGACCCAATTCTATGCCAGTGAGAAGAAAGTTTTGGAACTGGTGAAGAAACTTCACGAGGAGTAGAGTCATAATGCCTATACCAGCACGAAAAGGAAGCATCCATGGGAAACCTAGAAGTTTTAGAAGTTAATTGTTATTTCTTTGCAAACTTTGATTTCATTTGAACTTAATAATAAAAATCTTTGTTTCGGTTTTGATTAAAAGAGTTTAAATCCTACGAGGTCCTTGAAAACATTGCATAAGCATATCATGCATATCATCATATAAGCAGGTATTTCAAGACAGGTTTCTTATCTTTTCGTTGTTTATTTCAGCAAAAAGAAATGGCTCTTGAACAAACAGTTAAGGATCTTCAAGCACAGAATGCTCCATTTCAACAGGTGTTCCTGGCTCTGGCTAAAGGACAAGAAGATCTAAAAGCTCTCATTGTCAATGAGAAGACAAAGAAGACAAAAGAAGAAGATAACATCCCATGGACTATAGAAGAAGAAGCAGACTATGCTGAAGAATAATGTCCTCCTGCTGATGACAAATATAAACAGCTGGAGGATCGTCTCAATGCTTTGGAGATTCATAGAGTACCTGGTTTTCACTTTGAAGAGCTATGGTTGGTCTCAGGAGTGGTTATCCCACAAAAATTCAAATTTCCCACTTTTGCAAAATATGATGGTGTTTCATGTCCCAAGCTTCATTTGAGGTCTTACGTCAGGAAGATCAAACCCCATATAGCTGATAGGATATTATAGGTTCACTTCTTTCATAAGATTTTGTCGAGAACACAGTTAGAATAATTTTATCAATTGGAAAGAACCAACATCCACAATTGGGAAGATTTGGATGCTTCTTTTTACAAGTAGTACCAATATAATGTTGACCTGGCATCGACTCGTATACAATTGCAAAACATGTCCATGAGCTCAAATGAAGGTTTCAAAGAATATGCTCAGAAATGGAGAGATCTAGCTGGAAGAGTGAAACCTCATTTGACTGACCGAAAAATTGCGGACATGTTCACGGGTACTTTGACAGGCCCGTTCTTTAACTTGTTAATTGGAAGTTCTTCGTCTGGTTTTATAGAAATGGTTCTTACTGGGGAAAGGATCGAAAGCGGTATCAAGAGTGGGAATATTCTGATGGCTGCATCTTCTAATGCTGAGAAGAAGCCATTTGGTGGTGAGAAGGAAGAAAATGTTGTGTATGTCCAGAAGGGTCGTAATAAGATAGACTACAACCAATTTGTAGGGGCAGTATTGGTCTCTAATCTGACAACAGTGCAACGACGATAACAGAGCAATACGCGTAAACAAGACACACTCAAAAGACAATTTACCAAAATAAACATGTCTTTGGCTCAAGGATTTCAACACATGTTGAAGATGGAGTAAATTACGTTGAGGGATCCTCTTCGGAATCCACATACCTCCGCTCCTAGCTATCATCCTAATGCAATATGTGCATACCATTCCAATAGTCGTGGACATGATACAAATGAATGTTGGGCGTTGAAGAACAAGATTCAAGATTTGATTGATGCTAAGGAGATTGAGTTTAGCCCTCCTAAGGCTCCCAATGTGATAAATCTCCCATGCTAAATCATGGCAAAGATTGAGGGCATTTATTTCATTTGAATTCTCAAATTGTAATTTTTTTTTATTGTTCGAACACTTATTTTATGTCAAACTTTGTTATTCCGTTAATGCATTGCATGTGTTTATCTTGAATTAATCCGTTCGTTTTTACTATATTTAAACTATACTTTTACTTCCTTTTTGTGATATTCAACTCTCAATTAAAAAATTGTAAGCCATTAGAGGGAGGATGACGAAAAAGATACCATAATCTCTACAGTATGCTTTTTAACAGACCTGGCTGACGATCTACAAGCGTTGTTTCAAATCCTAAATAGTGGAGTTATAAGGAAGATAATCCTTATTCAACCCCTTTGAGCCTAAGAAGTAGGACTTTTCTTTTTCACGCAATTTGAAACCTTTAATCATAACCTGGGGCAGGGTAGTTTCTCAGTTAATTGAAATGTGCATTCAGTCGCGAGCTCTACCTTCATACACGACAAATAGTGTCAGAGATGCTCTTCTAAATCAAAATATGGTGATGGTTCCACATGATCATTAAAATAGGCAGTCATTATCTCTCAAAAGAAAAGCCAGCTAAGTCAAAACCTATGAAGGAGAGTTAAGAAAAAACTGGGGCATCCTGTTGACTGTAATCACAAAAGAAATAGTTCCAGCAAAAGGTAGGGATGATAAAATATATAAAAATAAGGTCGCTACAAATCCTCAACAAAAATAAAAGGTTAAAAAAATGATTGCCTTCTCAAATAAACATTCAGTATCCGAACTATCACCGAAATATCAGGGCCAAGATTCAAGAACTCAATTATGATCTAAATGTATAGTTAACTGAGTATAGGACTGAAGAACATTATGAAGAACGGGTTAGGTACAAATAAAGTTAAGCCTTTATCCTTTGTTTCTTAAACTATGAACCAGGCCACGTTACAACCCTTAAAAGTCTTAACTGAAGCATGGGTTAGTTCAAAATCATATTGTTACAAAAGGTATCCTGACTCCTGTAAGGTTTGCTATAAATCCTGACTCCTCTAATGTTTGAACCATTCCATCTTATTGTGAATTTTATGTTCAATCCTTTCTTTTCTTTTGAATCCTTGATGTATATTGAATGCACTTGTGCAACATGTATTAGAATCAACATTTCAAACTCTTGATCCTTTCCTCATAGCATGTTAGAAGCTTGATTTCAAGTCCATGAATGGTTTAAGTCTTCTAACTGTGTCTTTGTTTGAATTCTTTGTCTTGTTAACTTGTGATCCAAGTTTTGTGATACATTATGTGGAATCCTTCTTCTTAGTTATGCTTGTAAACCATAATGAAATGAATGATTATGGATGTAAAGTGTTTGCTACTGACTTCTAAAGTCTTTGTTTGTACTTCCTCTCTAGCTCTTTTGATCCCTGATTGATATTTACTTGTCAATCTAACATGGTGACATGAAAGGAGCAATCGTTCTTTAGTTTTGACCTAGTTGTTGTTTGAGTTTACTTGATGCTTCTTACATCTAATGATTGGATGTTTTGTCATCATGTTCTTCCATTAATTTTTTATACCATTTTCCATCCCTTATTGGTTCATCATTTATCTTTGAAATCACTAATTTGTCTGTTGAATGTGCGAGGTACTCGGAGGAATGTTTCTCCATTTAGACTTAGTATTGTAGTGTTCCACTTTATTTGTGGAACACAAGTGTTTGTGTTTGCACCATTCATGTGCCTTGTATATTTGTCATTCTCTTGCAGGATATATATATGGTCATGAATGTTATACCTCACCTGTGGGATATGTTCATATTTGGAGCCTCATTGCATATATTTGATGGCGTGCTTTATGACTTGATTTGTTTACTGATGCTAGCTTTATTGAAGTTCTTTGGGTTTCTTTTTCTTACTCATTTGCTACGGAAAGTTATCCGTTTGGTATTGCATTATTTCCCTTTTACTGTTTCCGCTCCTTATTGCTTTCTATTGCATGATGGGATCTCCGTTGTTTATATATGTCAGGATTCCCTCTGGTTTATTTAGAGACCTATTTGAAGAGATTCTGCACATGTACCTTGCTTGCTACTCATGTTTAAGCCTTTGTTTGCTTACTTGTTGGGTATTTACCATGCTCCCTTAGGATAGTTTGTATAGGCTTAGTCCTCGAGTAAGACCCTAGGAAAGGAATCCATACATGCTAACATAGGGTAGAAACTTCCCTCTTTCATCCTCAACCTTAGGGCCAATCATTGTATGATAACATTAGGGCTAGAGATTAAGATAGACTCCCTTAGTTATTTTCTTTTCTTTTGCATTCTTGCATCTTAAAACTAAAACTTATTTTTCTTGGCAAATCATAAAACATATTTAATAAACTTAAATCCTTCTTCAAGGTAAAAAAATAAAAACCAATCTTAATTGTTTGTGTGCCTCTTGGCTTTGTTTTTTTCATCTGGATTAATGATGTTTTGCAATCCTTACCATGATATTCTGTTATCTTTTCGCTGATGTTTCGCCATCGCGCACATGTTTGTTAGCCTACCTTGATTCTCAATATCATTGTTAAGTGTGATGTTTTATCATCTGGTTTATTGATGTTTCGCCATCTTTGCCATGTTATCTTGTTATCTTTTAGCCGATGCTTCGCCATCGCATATTTGTTTGAAGCTGATGTTTCGCCATCGCACATGTTTGTTATCCTACTATGATTCTTAATATCATTGTTAGGTGTGATGTTTTGTTCTCTGCTTTATTGATGTTTCGCCATCTTTTCCATGTTATCTTCATATCTCTTAGCCGATGTTTCTCCATCGCACATTCTTTTAGCCGATGTTTCGCCATCTCACATGTTTGTTATCCTACTTTGATTCTCAATATTATTGTTAGGTGTGATATTTTGTCCTCTGGTTTATTGATGTTTCTCCATCTTTTTCATGTCATCTTCCTATCTCTTAGCTAATGTTTCGCCATTGCACATTCTTTTACCTATGTTTCACCATCGCGTATGTTTGTCATCCTAATTTGATCCTCGATATCATTGTTAGGTGTAATGTTTCATCGTCTTGTCTGATATTTTTCTATCATGCTGACGTTTTATCATCATATCTGAGTTTGTGTTGCCATGAGATATTTTGTCATCCATTTTTGTTGCTTTATCATTGTTGTTGATGTTTTGTCATTTATCTGATGTTTTGCCATCTTGTTTGTTGCTTTTATCTTCTTAACTAAAAAACACACACCAACCAAAATATATGAGCCGAACTACGGCTGCTCTGATTCCTTAAAAGGGATACGTAGGCACTGGGGTAGGGCCCAAGTGAGTATAAATTTTATTTCCCCTACATTTTTTTCTCCTTTCTTTTGCATGCATTCCCTGTACAGCTTAGATATAGATTTTTACACACCCATTAGATTAGACAACAAGAGTGGATACCGTAGAGTACTACGGGCGTGTGGGGTGCTAATACCTTCCCCTCGCGTAACATACTCCCTTACCCGATCTCTCGGTCGCAAGACCGTGATTTCACCCCTATTCAGGTTTTCTCGATATTTACCTTTCCCATCTCGGCGGGATAAAAGACGTTCGGTGGCGACTTCATTGATTTCATAATCGGATGACAGTTCGGCCAGGTCGTTTCAGTTAATAGCTAGAATGGATCCTTTAAAATACGTGTTCAAAAAACCATCTCTTACAGGAAGAATTGCCTAATGGAAAATGTTACTATTTGAATATGACATCCAATACATTACTCAAAAGGCCATCAAGGGTAGTGTACTGGCTGACCATCTAGCTTATCAGCCATTGCCGGAATATCAACCAATCAAGTTCTACTTCTCAGACGAAGATGTCATGGTTATTGAAATTCTGGTATCAGATATGTGATGTCGAATAAGATGTCATGACACAAATATCTGTTTGCAAGTAAGGTGCAGTAAAAACACAAGAGATTATTCACCCAGTTCAGTGTACAACAACACCTACTCTAAGGGCTACCAAGCCAGGGACAAGTTCACTAAATAGTATCAATTTATAGACCCGCGGTAAACAACCAGTTTACAATCTAATCACTTAATCACTACCTAAGCTAAACTTCTACCTAAGACTCACCTAGGTATGAGGCTATCCTCAAATCCCTTCAATCACTTAAAGTGAAGAACTTAACAAAATTAATAAGTTTGAAACACTCCAATCATTCAATGCTTAAAAGCTTATGAATGATACACAATTAACAACCCAAATAACAACTCAAGTATTTAAACTAATACTTAGAGTGTATTACAAATAAAAACCCTAGACTTCTAATCAGAAATAAAGTATTCTTCTTCAAAAGTTGCTTGTCTTTGAATAAGGAAGCAAGTCCTTATATATGCGCAGCTGTGGGCTTGGGCTTAAAAACAAATATTCAATCTTTTGAATATTTCCATAAAAACAGGCTAAGATAAAATTCATTCAATTTGAAAAATATTCCTCCATATTTTTCGCAACCTGTAGGTCACAAATCCTGAATTATGGCACGCATGAAAACGGGAAACAAAAAGACTTAACTGATGTTAGGCTGAGATCAGTTCGGTAGGAAAATATCAAGACATCTTCTTTGACATCATTCAAAACAATTTTTCTCCAAATATTAAGGCATTTAGCAAAACATTAACAAGTCATTTGTGTTGTACCCCAAAATTTTCCCTCTCCTTTTTTCAAGACTTTTCTAACAAGGATTTTCCAAAGTTCTAATTTGCAGAAGTACAATATATTTTTTATTCCCCATATAGCTTCCATGGATCACATTGGGCTTTCTAGCATCAAAATTGAATACAAGCAAGCTTACTTCGATTCACAAATATTCGACTGGGCTTTGGCTTCCTTTAAGCTTGCTTCTATTTTACAAAGCTTCGACTAAACTTTGGACTCCTTCAGGCTTGCTTCGATTTCCCAAGATTCAACTGGACTTTGACTTCCTTCAAGCCTGCTTCTATTTCACAAAGATTTGATTGGGCATTGGCTATCTTCGTGCTTGCTTTCATTCACAAGGGACGGGTTTTCCTCATGCTAGCACGCACAAGGAAATGGCTTCCCTCATGCTTCGATTCACAAGGCAAAGGCTTCCCTCATGCTAGCATGCACAAGGCAATGGCTTCCCTCATGCTTCGATTCACAAGGCAAGGGCTTCCCTCATGCTAGCATGCACAAGGCAAGGGCTTCCCTCATGCTAGAATAAACAAGGAAATGGCTTCCCAAATGCTAGCATGCACAAGGAAATGACTTCCTTCATGCTATCACCCACAAGGAAATGACTCCCTTAATGCTTGTTTCGATTCCACCTTTAAACCCTTCAATACACATAGTTTCTACACTGTGACACACAATTTCATGGATTTGAAGGACACATATTTGGTGGCTCATTTGAAGAACATGAATTTGGTGGATTCGAAGAACACATGTATGGTCCATTAGAAGAATATTCAATTGTTCCATTCGAAGGACATACAATGGGTCCATTCGAAGAACATGAATTTGGTGGATTAGAAGAACACACGTATGGTCCATTAGAAGAATATTCAATTGGTCCATTCGAAGGACATACAATGGGTCAATTCGAAGAACACACAATTGGTGTTTTGTATTTTGATGAGTCTAGTCGAAGGCTGCTGAACAAAGTCCTATGTGCTGCCAAGTCCAAGTCTATTGTACTACTGTGAAACAGTCCTGCACCAAGCTGCCACAACACTCCAAAACTGCTGCAAAGAAGTCCTGCTATGCTGCTCCTAATTTGCACCAAATTGGCATACAGAAACTGCACCTCAAAGGCTATGAAGACAGCATACCCAATTTGTTCAAATTTTATTTATTTTCCCCCCCAAAACCTCAACTAAACTACATCTATAAATAAGATGTTTCACAAAACATCTAAGCGTGGCTTTTTATTAGCTGGAGAGAGTTCTGTTGGCAAGGAAAAGAGAGGAGAGAATACTCAAACACTCTCAAACCCAGAACCAAAGAAACACAACACTTCTTTTCTTTCGAATCCAGAAACAATGAAATACAACACCCCTGTTTGTTCTCTTTTTTGAATCCCTGTTTCCTTATCCTTCAACTCTGGTTCCTTCCTTCCTTTGAATTCAAGAATATATAGGGCAGAAACTCAAAGTCCAAAAGACATTCCAGCTTCAAGGTAAGTCTTCTTTACTTTAAACATTTTGTTTCAGGCATAGCATGTAAATAGCCTTTTGTTTATTTTTTGTTTCTACCCTTTTGTTTGTTTTCTTTTCTTATCCAAGTACATCTTAAGAACTAACCTTCAAGACCATAAGACAATATTAGCATGGCTTCGACCCATACCACTGTTTCACAGTCCCAAACGAAAGAAAAAAGGTTATGTGAATCGAAGCCTTAGTATTTTCCCCATACTGCTATCCAACCCCAAATGAAAGGAAATAAAAAAGGTGTGTGAATCGAAGGATACAGGCTTCGATACACACTAGTTACAGGCTAAAACGAAAGGAAACAAAAAGGGGTTGAATCGAAGGACACATGCTTCGATCCATGATCTCTTTTCTTTCTCTCTTTTGCACTATTTTCATTTTTTTATATATTTTTATATATATATTATTTCTTTCATTGTTATTCAATATGGTTGTAATAATTAGGAATTGTATTGCTTTCACCCCCCATTTGTACATTTGTATCCCTCACCCCCTAATGATGTAATAGCTTAGGATTTTAATTTCCGCAACTTACCACTTTAATATAAATTATTAGTAATTAGGGTGTGTATGGCAAGATAAAATCAACATGTAGACAACCCTAAATTCAAGACAAAAATGCATGCAATCAAACACACTATTCACACGTGCACCTCTAGGGTAATCTCACTTGTTGTCTCAGAAAATAGTCATGTCCCTCGAATATGGGCATTTTAGCAAAGACCCTCGATAAAAAGATCATAGTCACTCAATGTTCCTCGATGTTTCCTTCGGTAAACAATCTAGTCCCTTACAAAATTGCTAAAACGTCTCATAAGTTGCCTTCTTTGACTATAGGATTGACCCACGCCCGTCCCTTCACATCTAATGATGGGGCTTCTTACCAAATCAATGGTGAGATAGAAAAATCTAAAGAAGGAAGAAAAGAACATAGACCTCTTGAGCAGGTAGGACGCTCGTAGTTGATTGCTCACAAATTAAAACCATTTCCACACTTACACTTGCAAAACATCTTCAAAAAACATCTCTTTGAACTATTTTCAAAACCAACACTTTGTACGCGTTCTTATAGAGACGAGAATCATTACAAAGTTTTGTCGAAACAAAGGCGTTTTCAAAATACTTTAAAAACCCACAACAAAACACATTTCAAACAAAGCAATTTCAAAAGTGATCTAGCAAGAAACTAAGAGCCCGTAGATAACTACAGATGAAAAGGGTGCTAACACCTTCCCTTTTCATAACCTACCCCCCGAACTCAAGAAAATATCTCAAAGGTATTTCCTGTTCTTTTCACCCTTTCCTTTATTGGATAAAAGAAAAGACGGTGGCGACTCTTGCTATCCACAACATTTGCGATCAAATGCAAAAACAACCAAGTTAGTTCTCCCACCGTATTACAGAACTGGCGACTCTGTTGAGGGCGACTTAAAAATGGGGTTACCTTAGAGCTAGATCACCTTTATAATGATTTCCTTGTTTGACTTGATTGATTTACCTTATGGTTCCTTGTTTGGGTTATTGTTAAAAGATCCTACACCCGAATCTGGGGAACCTTTTTAGGTAAGTAGCAATAAATCATGGAGGTTGTACGGTGTAGACCGATATGAACGAAGTGATAGCTATGTTAGCTAGATACTCTGGTTTGTACTAATGTTCCTTGAGTCAGTCAAGGATAACATTAGGCTTCCTTATAGTATCATTAAGCGCTAACTGACCTTTAGAACCTTTAATTTACTCATCCTAACCCATTAGAAAGTAGTGAGATGGACGGCTTTGGTTCCGACTGAATATTGGTTGATACTCGATGCTACACTCATTGAGATTTGACTTCTGGGATATTTTGGCCACAATACTTCAGTGCTTGAGCTAAAACAGTGCCTAAAAGAAAGGTCAATGATATGAGACTCCATAGAACCTGGTTACTATTAATAGGACAGGTTGAGCCAACCGAAACTTCAAGAGGGTACTTACCTTTAAAACCCATGCAAGCCTTTAAACCTAAGGTCTTTGTGTGACTTGTTTGTGTTTGACATATCTATGATTTTAAAGCATAATCATAACATCATAACATGGCATGTACACTAACCATTTCAAGGGCCTGGGGATTTATCTCTTCTCTGTTTTGTAGGTAATGGATTCAACTCGCAGAAAAACCATCTGAATCAATTTTGTAGAGATCCCTCCCAAACTCAAGGAAATGGTCTTAAAATTTCCTGAGAGCTCATAATTCAACAAGCAACATGGTCACTTGCTCGGTTTGCTTACTACCGGTTTTGACGAAGGTATGATGAGTGTCCTATTCCAATTCTTCGATCCTAAGCACCACTGTTTTCCTATATCAAAACAGATACCTTTCACTGGTTTAGAATAAGATCCAGCTTCTGAAAATGTTGTTGTAGCTTTGTATTTGAAGCCATCTAACATTGAGTCCAATTAGGAAAGAAGGAGTGGAATTAAAGGCCTCCTTTCAAATTTTCTAATGAAGAAAGCTCAGGTATTCCTCGACGCTATGAGTTACCATGCCTTTGAAGATGTATTAGCTCTCTTGATCTATGGGTTGGTTTTGTTCCCTAATTCATACTAGTTTATAGATGCCAGTGCTATTAATATCTTCCTTGCTCACAATCCAGTGCCTACATTTCTTGGGGATATTGTGCATTCACTCCACACTCGTACTATGAAGAAAAGAGGAAATCTTATGTGTTATACGCCTTTGCTTTATAGGTGGTTTATTTCGCACCTTCCTCGGTCAATAATGAAGAATGAGTTAGGCTTAAGGTGGAACCAAAGGTTAATGTCTCTCTCTCTCTCACTCTAATATCTTTTGGTGCCCTCGTTTTCAAGAAGATATATCTTTTATTGATCATTGCGGAGAATTCCACAATGTGCCACTAATTGGCATTAGAGGAGGCATCACCTACAACCCCTCTTTAGCTCTACGTCAGTTTGGTTACGCACGGAGGGATGTTCCTCATGATATGCTCATCCAGGGTATTGTGTTTGACTAATCAAATGATCCGCAAGGTTATTTCCAGAGATTCATCCGCGCTTGGAGAATGGTTAAGAGGACTGATAGCAAGACCTTAGGGAGAAAGAACTCCATCCATTTGGAGTCATACCTCAAATGGGTGTGAGCTCATGCTCAAAGTCTTATGATGCCATACGCTGCTATGCTGCCAGTGATTTCGGATCCTATTGTTCAAGGGGACGAGTCTCACATCATTTCTCATCCTGATATGCCGACAAACTTCGAAGAATTGCAAAAATGTTGGATCCAGCTCAAGGAAGAACGAGATACTTCTGATACCTGATTATATGCCAATGAGAATAAGGTTCTAGATCTCATGAGACAGCTCTATGAGAAGCGAAGTTTGAACGCATACATTGAACCGAAGAGGATGCACTCGTGGGAAACTTGATTTATTTTTGTTTTAGAAAGTTTATTTTGTACTATTTTTGTTTCTTCCCATGTAAGCCCAAGAGGCATGTTGTAAGCAATTTGAACTTATTATTACAATTAATGTTTGTTCCCTTTTTTCTAAACAAATTTAAATCTTATGGGTCCTTGAAATCATTTGCATACGCATGTTCATGCATCATAACACAAACAGGTTTTTCACAACAGGTTTCCTTATATTTCTACTGTTTATTTCAGTAAGATGGATATCGAACAAAAAGTGAAGGATCTTCAAGCACGGAATGCTCAATTCCAACAGATGTTTATGGATCTGGCTAAAGGATAAGAGGACCTTAAGGCTCTCATGATCAAAGACAAGACGAAGAAGAAGAAGATAAAGAAAACGGTGGGTTTCCTGAATATGGGAAGGAGATTCAGAGAACCAGCAAAGCGAGCTCTAGAATTTACAACTCTGTCAAATGAGGGAGACAATCTGGAAGAGAAGGCAAAATAAAGGGACCATAGTATGGGGTCTAATGAAGAGGAGGCTGACTATGCTGAAGAACAATATCCTCCTGCGAATGAAAAATATAAATTGCTGGAGGATCATCTCAATGCCATGGAAAGTCATAGAGTACTTGGTCTGGATTTTGAAGAGTTAGGTTTGGCTTCTGGGGTGGTCATTCCACCAAAGTTCAAAGTTCTCGCATTTTATAAATATGACAGGGTTTCATGTCCTAAGCTGCATCTAAGGTCCTACGTTAGGAAGATCCAACATCACACCGCTGATGGGAACTTGTGAGGGCATTTCTTCCAGGAAAGTTTATCAGGGACTCAATTAGAATGGTTCTATCAGTTGGAGGGGACCAACATCCGCAATTGGAAGGACCTGGCTGCTTCTTTCTACAGGCAGTACCAATACAATGTTGACCTCGCTCCAACCCGTACACAACTTCAAAGCATGTCTATGGGTTCCAGTGAGGGCTTCAAAGATTATGCTCATAAATGGAGAGATCTTACAGGAAGAGTCCAACCTCCTCTATCTGATTGAGAGCTAGTAGATATGCTCTTGGGTACTTTTTCAGGCCCATTCTTCAAACATTTGATCGGCAGTTCTTCAACTGGGATCACTGAGCTGATATTGACAAGTGAAAGAGTAGAAGCAGGTATTAAAAGCGGTAAAATTTAGAGAGATGCATCTTCAAGTACAGTAAAGTAACCATTCTCTGGGAAGAAAGAAGTAAGTTTTTCCTATGGTCAAAAGAATCAAAACAAAGTTGAACGCCATCCAAGTGGGAGATGTAATGATCTCCAACCTTGTATCAACTCAACAACAAAAAAATCAGCGCAGGAAGGATGCGCCTAGAAGACAGTTCACTCGGCTTAACATGTCCTTATCTCAGGTTTTACCACACTTGTTGAAGTCTAATCTGGTCACTCTGAAGGAGCCTCCTCAAAATCCAAACACTACATCTCCCTGTTATAATCCAAATGCTCGGTGTGCCTATCACTCCAACAGACTGGGGCATGATACAAATGATTGTTGGGCTCTGAAGAACAAAGTTCAGGATCTTATTGAGGCAAAGGAGATTGAATTTGAACCTCCCGAGACCCATAATGTGATAAATGCACCAATGCCTAAGCACGGTCAGAGTGTTCATGTCTTTTATAATTACTTGTTTATTTCTTTTGTTGATGAACTAGCTACTCCTCTGCTGATTGTCAAGAAGAATCTCTTGAGAGCCAGTTTATTTCCAGGTTGTGGTGAAGGTTTCCACTTGTGTACTTCTCTATTCAATGGTTGCTTGTTGTTGAAGATAGGTGTCCAACGCCTGATGAACAACAAGGAAATTTTGTTTGAGAAAACTCCCTCTGCGAGAAGTCTGTGAGAAGGCATATCAATTATTACCATTTCCGACAATCCTCCCAAGGTCTCCTCCAAAAGAGCTGTCAGGATTACATCCACTCCTAAGGTTTCTCCTTTAATTATCACTTTTCCTGGGCTAATACCATATTCCTCCGATAAGGTTGTTCCTTGGAACTATGGAGCTAACGTCTATTACCATGGCGTCAAGCAAGACCTATTGGCTATCAAAGATAAAGTTGTTGAAGATACTGATCATAACATCGACAACATTGTCGGGACCAGTAAAACTACTAGAAGTAGAAGGATCTTCTCTCCTGAGATCTCTCCGAGGACTATTTCCACTCCTCTGGTTATTCCTAATAATGTTCCTATTGTTACTCCTGTTGCTACTCATACTGTCACTCCTACAGTCATTCCGACTACTGAGTTAGCTGAGACGAAGGACAAAGAAGTACTGGTTGAGGCTGACCGGACGGAGGCACTTAAAGAAACCATTGGGGGAGATACTGAAAATCATACGGAAAAGTGACTACAATGTTGTGGAACAATTTGGGCCGACCCCCTTAAAAATTTCAATGAAGTTCCTCAAATCTGCTCATGTGTCACAAGAGACTTCTATCGACCAATTCAAGAACTGTGTCGCTAGTCTAACTGCTGACAATGGACTTGGTTTCTCCGATGCTGATTTGACGTCTAAAGGAAGAAAGCATAATGATGCCCTGCATGTCTATATCGAGTGCAGGGGAACTACCTTTGACCATGTTCTAGTTGATATAGGTTCATCGCTAAACGTTCTACCCAAGGGTGCTTTAGACAAATTGGATTGTGAAGGACTGACTTTGAAGCCCATTATTATTATGGTGAGGGCTTTTGATGGTTCTAAGAGAATGGTACACGGGGAGGTGAACATTCCTATTAAAGTTGGTTCCCAAACTTTTGGCTCCACTTTCTATGTGATGGACATTCACCCGTCTTATTCTTATTTGTTGGGACGCCCTTGGATTCATGGAACTGGTGTTGTCACTTCCACTTTGCATCAGATGTTAAAGTATCTGGTTAATGGAAAGATTATTACAGCCCATGGCGAAGAAGATTATATGGTGAGCCATTTGAACTCTTTCAGATATGTCGAGATGGACAGAGAATTCATTGAGACCCCTTGCAAGAATTTTAAAGAGGTTCCTCAGACAATTGCTGCTACCAAGATTGCCACTGTTGTTCTAGAAATTACAAGTCCTTCACTAAAGATGGCTTATCTAAAGGATTTCAGGGCTGTAATTGAAGAAGGTTGGTGCACTATTTTGGGCCAACTACCTAATGTCCCCTATAAGTCTGACAAGTTTGGTTTGAGTTTCACTTCAGGAGGTCAAAAATCCTTCCGTCAAGCTCACACTGGAGGTCCACCATTACGCATCAACAACCATGGAGTAAACGCTGTAGAAGACAGTGACAATGACTGCGACCTGGACCATTGGATCTTTCCTACTACCAATGGTGGACTCAGTAATTGGACAGTTAGAGACTTTGTTCCCATTACGTTCATTCAAGAGTAATTGTGTTTTTGTTTTCTTTTTAGGATATGTAATATTTGAAAATTTTAAAATCTAAAGCCTTGTGTCTTACCCGAGGCACAATGATTTATTTGTGAGGGTTATCATTTCACTTTTCATATGTCATGAATAAATCATTGTACGTTTTGCATACAAATTTTGCGCTCTTTGTCTTTATTTTCTGCTTTTACTTTATAAAAATTGTTATGCTCTCTTACACACACCCATATATCAAACTGCAGATCCATATCCACTCTGGATCCCATTAATAACGGTTCTACTATTGCCAGTTATGACTTTGAATGTCCAGTCTACTAAACTGAGAACGAAGTTGAGGAGATTGTGAAGTACCAGGAGAACTTGCTAGACTGTTACAATAGGAGGAAAGAGCGATACAACCTCATGAAGAGCCAGTTGAGACGGTAAAATTGGGCATTGAAGAGGATAAAAAGGAAGCCAAGATATGTGCCAACTTGGAGCATAGCATCAAGGAGCGGTTAATCCAGATGTTACATGACTACATTGAGATCTTTTCCTGGTCGTACAAAGACATGCCGGGACTGGACACTAATATTGTGGTTCATCATCTACCAACAAAAGGAGATTGTCCTCTAGTGAAGAAAAAGGTTCGTCGTATACAGCCTGAAATGTCAGAAAAGAACAAGGCTAAGGTTATAAAACAGTTTAACACCAGTTTCTTAGTTGTTACTTCTTATCCACAATGGGTTGCAAACGCGGTACTGGTACCTAAGAAAGACTGCAAAGTGCTAATGTATGTGGATTACAGAGATTTGAATAGGGCGAGCCCCAAGGATGACTTTCTGCTTCCCCTTATTGATGTTCTGGTTCATAACACCGTGCAACATAAGGTTTTATCCTTCATGGATGGTTTCTCGGGGTATAACCAGATTAAAATGGCGCCTAAAGATATGGAGAAAACAACTTTCATTATGCGGTGGGGCACCTTTTACTACAAACTTATGCCATTTGGATTGAAAAATGTTGGGGCAACCTATCAGTGTTCTATGGTAGCCTTGGTTCATGATATGATCCATCACGAGATAGAGGTCTATGTTGATGATATGATATCAAGGTCTCAGACTGAAGAAGAGCACTTAGATCATTTGCAGAAACTGTTTGAAAGACTAAATAAATACAAGTTAAGATTGAACCCGAACAAGTGCACCTTTGGAGTAAGATCTGGTAAGCTATTAGGCTCCATTGTCAACGACAAAGGTATCGAAGTAGATCCTGCAAAGGTTAAATCTATTCATGAGATGCCGACTCCCTGCATTGAGAAGAAGGTTAGAGGATTCTTGGGACGTCTAAACTATATTGCCAGATTCATTTCCCACATAACCGCTACTTGAGAGCCGATCTTCAAACTACTAAAAAGGATCAAGTGGTGAGGTGGAATGGCGACTGCCAGACTGCCTTTAACAGAATCAAGGAGTATCTTCAAGGGCCTATAATTTTGATGCCTCTAGTTGAAGGAAGACCTATGATCATGTACTTAAAAGTTTTAGAAAATTCAATGGGGTGTGTGTTGGGGTAGCATGACGAGTCTGGCTGAAAAGAGCACGCAATATACTACCTGAGCAAAAAGTTTACCGACTGTGAAACCATATATTCACTACTCGAGAAAACTTGTTGTGCTCTAGCATGGGCTGCTCGTCGGCTAACATAGTATATGCTGACTCACAATACCTTATTGATATCTAAAATAGATCCTATTAAATACATATTCGAGAAGCCCACTCTCTCTGGAGGAATAACAAGATGGTAAAGGGTCCTGACCGAATACGACATTCAGTACACTACCCAAAAGGAAATAAATGGAAGTGTACTAGCTGATTATTTGGCTCATCAGGCTGTGGACGACTATCAATCCATGAATTTGAGTTCCCGGACAAGGACATCATGTTAGTGAATGATTGTAAAGAACTTGGACCATATGAATAACCTGAACAAGGATCCCGATGGACTATGGTTTTTGACACAGCTTCCAATGCACTTGGAAATGGTATCAGTGCTGTGATCATATCTCTCGAAGGCTGTCATACTCCTTTCACTACCAGACTATGTTTCAACTATACCAACAACATGGTTGAATATGAAGCATGCATTATGGGTCTCAAAGATGCTATTGACTTGAGAATCAAATGTTTGAGCATATTTGGAGACTCGGCCTTGGTGATCATTCAAATCAAAGGAGAATGGGACATGAAGCATCTTAATCTCATATGTTACCCAGAGCATGTGTTTGACGCTGATTCCACACTTTGAAGAAGTTACCTTTGAGCATTTTGCACGAGAAGAAAATCAACTAGCAGGCGCACTAGCTACTATGTCATCCATGTTTAAAGTCAGATGGGATAATGAAGCTACTCATATCACCATTGAGAGATTGGATGAACCATCATACTGTTATGAGGTGGATATGGAAGAAGTAGGTGACAACCTTGGTTCCATGAAGTGAAAAGATACCTTGAGGCCGAAGAGTATCCTAAGGGAGCTTCCGTCAATGATAAGAAGTTCCTAAGAAGGTTCACTGCCAAGATTTTCCTCAGTAACGGAATCCTCTACAAGCGCAACCATGATTCCAATTTACTTTGATGTGTATACAAGAGTGAAGCAAGGAGGATCATGGAGGATATGCATGAAGGTGCCTTTGGCACCCATTCTAGTGGGCACGGAATGGCTAAAAATATTTTGAGGGCAGGATACTACTGGTCCCGTACGGGAGTAGACCGTTATCAACATTCCCAAACTTGTCACAAGTGTCAGATCTATACTGATAAAGTACATGTGCCTCCAATTTCCTTGAATGTATTGACTACTCTCTGGCCTTTCGCAATGTGGGGCATCAATATGATTGAAGAGATTATATCTACCACTTCTAATGGGCACCGCTTCATCCTAGTCACCATTGATTACTTCACAAAGTGGGTCAAGGAAACCTCATTTGCTTCTGTTACAAAACATGTTGTGGCCCGGTTCATCAGACATAAACTTATATGTCGGTACGGTACTCCAAAAAGAATCATCACAGATAACGGTACCAATCTCAATAATATTATGATCACCGAGCTCTGCGCACAATTCAAGATTCAACATCATAATTCTTCTCCTTACAGACCGGAGATGAATGGCTCTATGGAGGCTGCCAATAAAAACATCAATAAGATTGTGCAGAAGATGACGGTGACATACAAATACTGGCATGAAATGTTACCATTCTCTCTTCATGGTTACTGTGCCTCAGTATGCATGTCAGCAGGGGTAACTCCTTTCTCTCTGGTATACGGTATAGAAGTTGACCTACCAATCGAAGTCCGGATCCCTTCCTTGAGAATCATGAAGGGTGAAGGTTTGAATGAAGATGAATGGGTTCAGAATCGACTTGATCAATTGAACCTCATTGTCGGGAAAAGGCTCGCGGTTGTCTGTCATGATCAGATGCACCAGAAACGTATGATTAAAGCTTTTAACAAGAAGGTCAAATGTCAAGAATATCAAGTTGGTGACCTCAAAATCAAGCGCATTATCCTGCCACAAAGTGATCCCAGGGGAAAATGGGCTCCCACCTACGAAGGACCATTTGTGATCAATAACATATTTTCTGGTGGAGCCATGGTATTAACCACTATGGACGGTGACGACCTTCCACATCCTGTAAACGCGGACATAGTTAAAAGATATTATGCATAAACAGAGACCCGCTAGGTTGACTGGCCTAGGAAAAAAAAGGGCACCTCGGCAAACCAAAAGGGTTCGGGAAAAATATAGGGATACATACATGAAAAAAATTTACACTCGGCAAGTCGAAAATCTGAATAGGTGGCTCGGGCAAAAAGTGGTATCACAATGGACTGAAAACCCGAAAGGGAGGTCCAGGAAAAAGTTTGGGATTAAAAACGTACAATCATTTCCCGCTAGGTCACCTCACAGACAGATTTCAGTATCAAGTGTCAAGTTCAAATGGTACTAATCAATCTAGTCGGCCTCGGTCAAGCAGCAAAGTGATGAGACGCTCAAAGATATAAAGACAGTAGCAGAATGGGAATCCAATGGGATTATTTCATATAGTTGTTTTCTCTTTGTATAATTTTCATTTTTACACGGCATTCTCTTACTAGGATGTTTGTCTCCTTGTACAAAAAAAATCCTGTTATTGGCAGACTTCTTCAGATTAATACAAAAACTACCCCTTTGAAAGTGCATAAACTATCTGTTTTTATCTTCCTGTTTTGTTTTTCAAAAAATGTTCAGCATTTATTTTTAACATATGCATTTGAATATAATCACCGTCTACAAGTACACGCATAAAAAACAGAAAGGTAGTTATTAATGGCTTTAAGAAACGAAACAATGTCTAAAAAAGCCATTTGCATATCCCCGAGCAAGTTACTGAGTTTTCTCTTCCCTGTAGAGTTTATTTCTATAGCCATAGAAGTCCATATCCCGACAATCCAATTTCAACAGATAAAGAAGAATATTCATCCACAACTGAGTTGGTATAAGAAAAAAAGAGAGGGAACTGCACGGATTCCTCCTTAAAGAAAACACCTCCCCAGCAGGACGTCAAAATATTCTCTTCAACAGGGTTTATTTCCCCAACAAACTGTAAATTCCCCAGTTTGCTTTTGTTTCTTAAATAACTACAAACCAATGGATGAAGCTCCTCCTCCCCAATAGAGTTTTCCATTATTCCCAGGGAGTTGTTGCAAAGCTTGGAATCCGATCAGATAACGGTTAACTTCTTTATCCCCAACAAGTTGTTAGATTTCATTCTCTCCAATCAAGCGTATAACTCCCCACTAGAGCAACAGACGACTAGAATTCCTGAACTCTTTCCCTCAAGCAGAAACCAACACTCTCCACAGATTTCTCAAGCCAAAGCCAATCTTCCCCAGCGGGTTTCTCCTCAAAACGGGAATCCCCAGTGGAAACATTCTAAAAAAGGTTTGAAGATGTGCATACTCTTCATCCTGTTGTACCCTAAATTTTGCCCCTAAATTTTTCAGTCGCACTTTCATATCGTATTTTGTCAGTTGGTCACAATCATTAATAAATAGCTCTATTCATCACATGTGCATCCTATCTTTAAGTTTTCTCTTGTGTTGTTGACTAATTTGTAATTAAATTACAAAAAATATTTGTCTTTGTCTTTATATATTTGTGTTTTGTAGGTATCGAGTCGAAGCATATGGAAAATAAGGTTTTCCGGTATTATTTCCCTAAAATCTCTATTTGCAAAGAAAAAGAATTAAAAAAATTTCATTTTTTTCACTGTACAATCGATTGCTCCTAGAGTGCAATCGATTGCACAAAGTGCATTTTGCGCCATTTTTGAAAAATACACTGTGAAAATCGATTTGCACTATAGTGCAATCGATTGCACAACGTGAAAATTTGAAAAACATCAGCATTTCAAGCTTGTCAAATTTTTGGCTCCAATTTTCCTCTAATTTTTGAAAGAATTAACATTAATTCAAATTTTGGCTCCAAGAATCAATTACAAAATTACCACTAATCCCAATCCTAAACTCTATAAATAGAGCTCTCATTTCATTCAAACTTCAAGCTTTTGATAGCCAAAATCACTTTGCTAAAAAATCTCTCAATTCTCTCCATCTACCAAATTCACTCAAAGCTCCATTTTCAAAAAGTTAGTAAGCTTTGCATTGAAGCTTACTAATCTTTTTGCTAAACCTTCATCCAGACACTTTTTCTTCATCAATTCTCTACATCCAAGCTTGGAAATTGATTCTTGTGATTGAATTGAAGCAAATTCTTGAAGTTGTGTTGATAATTCTCTAGATCTACCTTTGGTAAGTTGGATAATTCATCTTTCACAATGTGATCTCTTGTTGATCTTTGGGTTCGATTCTTTGAGCATTGTTTTGTGATTCCATTGGTACTATTTTCTCATAATTTGATGGAATTTTCGTGCTCAATTGGATCCATGATCATAAGGTGTTTGATGGAAAGTTTGAACAAGAAATTGGCCTTTTAAAGTGTTGTTTTTGCTGCCTGTAACAGCGTGCAATCGATTGCAGTAATAGTGCAATCGATTGCAGTAACAGTGCAATCGATTGCACAGAATCAATTTCGCATAGTTTTTTTGAAAAATGTACTGTGTAAATCGATTTATAAAGTAGTTCAATCGATTTGCACAGGGACATAATGCATTTTTTTGCCTTGTTTTGGGGCAACTTTGATCCAAAATGCTTTTTCTACTCACTCCTTTTGATTGTTGGTTTGGATTGCAATTTTAAATGTCCAATTACTCTTTAAACTCAATGGACTTTGTGATGTAGATGAAGTTGGATAATTGTTCATCAATTCAAATCTACCTAAGAGTGAATTATTTAATTCATTTTTGGTGCTTTGTATTAATGATATGTTTAGTGCTTTAATCCATCTAGAGGAGTGGTTGAATTTAAAGATGAAAGAATTTTGAAATGGTGATCCAAATTAGCTTATCATTCCCCTCTCTCTTCATCTTATCCCTTTCTTTTTTAATCGTGCTACATGTTAAGTGATGGTGATCTCTATATCATTTATCCAAACATGAAGTACATATATTGCTATTGACCAGCCTCAAAATAGGTGTGACTTCTACATAAGTCCACTTACGATTGCTTAACATAGCGCTAAATTTTGTCACGATTCGAATAAATGATCATTCGTGGCCCAAACTTATGATTGCAAGCCCAAGTATGTTAATTTGATCTCTTTGATCCAATAACCTTGAGATTCATTGTGTGGAGGATTTGGTTCTACCAATCCTCTAATGGATCTACAACACCTTTAGTCAACGTGGAACACTTAAACATCGTTGATCATTACATGTTACTTTTGAGGATTCCAAAATGGATGATATACATGAAAAAAAGCAAATGAAACTTGTTGAGTGGAGTCTTTGGTTCTACCAATCCTCTAATGAGTTCCAAATGCAAGTTTCAAGATGGTCATCCAACTAACCACTAATTACTAACAATTGACTTTACTTTATGCTTTTATTTTTTATGCTTTATGTACCATGTACTTTTAGCATTGTACATTTCATGCTATTTTCATCTTTGCTCACTTGAGCATTTACTTTTATGTCATTTTTATTTTGCTCACTTGAGCTTTTATTTTCCTTTTAAAGACACGTAATAATCAACATGAACCATAAAAAAACATTAATGATATTTGGACTACTTGGTTACTATCCTTTGCATTATGGAGTGATGGACTTCTTGGACTTAGGAATTGAAACCTTGGCTTACATTGGAGACCTTATGATCTTAATGGATATTTTGTCTGGAGCTCTTGAGGTTTACCTCAAGACATTGGGTTGTTTGTTTGTTTTGTATGCAGGTTATTGTGATTACATACTTTGTTTGTAATCTGGAATTCACCCGTATACAGCCGTTACTCTGCCCAATTTTTTCGAAGACTTAATGCAATTAAAGCTTGGTTTTCTCAAGAGGTCTAGTATCTTTGCTTTGCTTGGTTTCAATCCAAAGAATGGGAATTCTATCCTGGCCCATAATGTCAAGTATTGGCTTCTTATTCGTTAGACGGTTCTCTTCCTTAGCTTTTACCTTATTCTTTAGGATAGTCCCTTCATCTCCTCCCATCTTCTTTAATTTTCAAAACCTTCTCATCTTCTTTCAAAATCTTCTTTGTTTTTAACATCAAACCGCTTTCATAATAAACCTCGACTTTGTCGATTGGCTTTTCTTTTAAAACTTATTTTCTTTAAACAAACTTCAATACACTTAATCATAATTTAACATTTTTCTTCAAAAATTAACAAAAACACTTCAACTCATTCAAACTCTTTTGTGCACTCGAGCACCTTTTACATTCAAAACTTTTTTCAAGATGAGACATGATTCATTGATAGTCGATCAACATTCTCTTATCCCTATGGTTACAAAGGTGTCGACTTTTCCACTTGAGTACTAGAGGCGTTCTCAAACCCTCACTCTTGTTGACGCAGGGTCCATTTTTCTCATACCTTGTGGGTGTTAGTCGAGATTTCTCTCCTAACAATGACGACTTGTCTCGTCGTTTAAAATCAACCAACAAACAAGTCTTTTCTAGCCGAACTACGGTGCTATGACTTTCCCATTGCACGAGGGAGTACGTAGGCATTAAGTCTTACGACCCAAAGCGAGATAAGATATAAAAAAACATTTCATTTTCTTTTGTTTACAAATACTCATTCATTCTTTTCCTTTAGCAAGTAAACCTTTACACAACACTAATTTTAAAAGAAACCTAACAAAGTAGATCCTACGGAGTACAATAGATGCTTAGGGTGCTAATACCTTACCTTTGCATAACCGACCCCCGTACCTCGATCTCTGATCTTTTTGGGTTTTGTTCACTTTTTTCCCATTTCCCTTTGGAAACAATAAAGTGCGGTGGAGACTTCATTATGTTGAGATAAGTCAATTGATGGCTTAATCTCAAATCTTTACCGCTACATTTCTCATTTCATATCATAATTGTCGCCATCGAGCGCCAAGAAAAGTGTGCGACAGGAAAGTGGCGACTTTACTGGGGACAGATTGACCTATTGCTGGTCCATTCCTAAGTGGGTCAATCCTAGTTTTGTTTGTTTCTCTTCTATGAGTGTGTATATATTGTTTTACTTGCTGTTTATTACTTCCCATTATGTTGTATATATGTTTGTCTAGATTTTCCTGGTTTTCAGGGGCTTGGTGATTTCTTATAAGTCTTCTACCCGGACTTTGGGCAAATATAAGATAGGACGGGCGGTATAGTCATGTTAACTTTGAGGGAGTAATCCCAAAAAAGGAGACATGAGATACCCCACTCAGTGGAGGCCCCTTTGACTGTAGTGTCATTTATCGAGTAATCGGGAAGACGTACTGCTTTCTACCTGGGAGCCTACTGAAGCTGAGGACCGTAGATTACATAACCCATCTTGGCCTTTTAGGTGTAGTGCGGAAGCTATGACGAAGTAATCTGGAAATAGTTTTCACACGATACTAGGCTCGGACGAGTTTTTCCTAAGAATATTGCTAATTACCGAGTTAATCAGGACGTTTGTAATATCCGAAGGAAGGATGTAGACTCTGGGAACCTCTTAGAACCTTGTTCGGTAGGTGATAACCGTTAGTCCATACCTTATTGGTTGTACCTTTGACTCCAGGCTTGTGACTCTGAACCATGTGACCCTATTACTGTGCAGTACATTGCATAACATTGCATATCATTTGCATCCTATGCATCATTCTACATACATCCAGGTTGTTCAGGATCTTATTCCCAGTTTCTTCTTTCTTCTAGTTAGTCGTCTACCGTCAAGATGATTCCTCAACATAACTACGGGACTAGAGTTACTGTCAGGTTGAGAATGGAAAAGCAAGAACAACACAACATGGAAGTCAGAATGGAAATTGATGAGTTGAAGTCAGGAATAGCCAAACTTACTGAGATGATGCAAGTCCTGATTTCAAGAGGAGAGCCACCTCAAAGGACTGTGATATCTGAAATCCAAACCGCTGTTGTTGACACTCAACCTATCCAGCATATATCTACTACATGGCCAGATTTTGGGTTACCTCGGAATTACTCTCCGCCTGTTGCAATTACTTCAATGGTTGGCCAGTCTTCCCGACCAGTCTTTCAAGCTCCAGTTTTCGCTGAACCTCAGCCAATCGTTCATACTGCTTCTCACCAACCTGTTGCACAAGCTGCTTTTGGGAACCCTCTCTTTGAGTACCATGCTGCTAGTCCTCGAAGTGTGAGTCAAGGAGACTTTGGTGAGTTTGAAGAGTTCAAAGAACAGTATCAGACTTTGGAGAAGAGACTCAGAGATATGGAAGGAAATGAGTTCTTCAGTGTTGATGTTAACAACATGTGCCTAGTTTCTGATCTGGTTATGCCTGCAAAGTTCAAGACTCTTGAGTTTGAGAAATACCGGGGGCATACTTGTCCAAGAAGTCATTTGGTGATGTACTTTCTAAAGATGTTTGCTTACACAAAGAATGACAAGTTGCTTATCCATTGTTTCCAAGATAGTCTGAGTGGAGCTTCATTGAAATGGTATATGGGACTTGAGAAAGGTCGTATCCAATCCTTCCAAGATCTTGTTGATGCTTTCATAAAGAAATACAAATACAACCTTGACATGGCACCTGATCGCCGCCAACTTCAAAATATGTCTCGGAATGAAAAAGAATCTTTCAAGGAGTATGCTCAACGATGGAGAGAATTGGCATCTCAAGTTGAACCACCTTTGGCAGAGAAAGAGCTAATTGGTTTGTTCATGTATACTTTGTCCCCTTTCTTTTGGGAGAGTATTATTGGTAGTGTGTCCTCCAGCTTCACAGACTTGGTGACTATCGGCCAAAGATTAGAAGAGGGAATCAAGAATGGTAAAGTGTCTAAAGCTGCTGAATCTTCTAATGGTGCAAAGAAATACCTTGGGAAATTTCAGAAGAAGAAAGAGGTAGAAGCCAATGATGTCTCGACTGAGAGAAGAAGACCTCTTTGTAGGCCTCAATACACTGATCAACCACAAGTAGCGGCTGTTACTCCCTCGGTCAATTCTCAACCAATTCAGGTTCCTCAACGACAGAATATTATGCAGAATCATAATCGGAATAGGGCTCAATTTGATCCCATCCATATGGCATACACTGAATTGTATCCTGCATTGGTGCAGAAGGGCTTGATTACAACTAGGCCTCTGATTCCTCAAAATCCTCCTCCAGTCGGGTTCAGATCTGACTTTCACTGTGAATTTCATCAGGGAGCTGCTGGTCATGATTTGGAGAGCTGCTATGCATTCAAAAAAAGAGTGCAGGAATTGGTGAAAAAAATATCCTCACTTTTAAAGAGGCAGGTCCTAATGTTATCAACAATCCTTTGCCAAGACAAAGTGGCTGAAGACTGAGTCGGGGTACCCTCAAGTCACTTCCTAAAGCCAGTGTTTCAGACGGGATAGCTCATCTTTGTTACTGATTAGTCATTAGGCCATGTTTCTTTCTGTTTGCATTTTTCCCTTGTTTATGTTAAAAAATTTGCTTTCAAATATTGTTTATACTTTCATGTTAATTCTAATGAAATGAGCATTACAATGTTTTGATTCAAATCATTTTCATTTACTGCTTTCAAATATATTTCTCTTGTTTACTCTCTTTATCAAGCTTTTGTTTATGAAAAGATTGGAGGGAGGATGATGAAAATGAAATACCCATAATTGTTGCTGGTATGCTTTTGAATAAAACTTGGCTGAGGATATACAAGCATTATTTCAACTCCCAAACACCGGAGCAATATAGAAGTTAATCCCTCGTTCACCCCTTTGAGCCTAGAAGTTGGAGTTTCTTTCTATACGAAAAACCCGCAATGTTAACCTGGGGATGGGTAGTTCTCGGTTAATTTGGATGCGCATTCAATTACAAGAGAAATCGTGCAAGACACCTTTCAACAAAGGTTGTGGTCAAGCTTTCCATTGCACACAGCAAGAAGTGTTGAAGATGCTCTCAAACAAAAAATGACGAAGATGGTTCCCCGTAATCATTGAGCAAGGAGTCATTATCTTTCCAATAAAGAAAAATGAAATGAAAAGAAAAATCCCGCTAAGCCAAAACTTCTCAAGGAGACTTAGGCAAAAAAAACTGGGGCATCCGGCTGACTGTAATACCAAATGAAACAGTTCAGTCAAAAACTGGGGCATCCCGCTGACTGTAATCTCAAATGAAACAGTTCAGGCAAAACTTGGGAATAACAAATTCAATCATAAGAGGTCTTCAAATCGTCAAAATACTCCATCATAGTTGACAAAAGTCCTCAAAACAACAAAAAAATGTAAGAAGAAATGACTGTCATTCTCAAGAATCCTTTAGCTTCTGAACCATCGTCATTATTACCATCAGTGCAATTCCAAAATCTCTTGGAACCTGAATGCATATTCTTAATTAACTGAACAGAGGGCTGAAGAAAATCACGAAGATTGGGTTGGGTACAAATAAACTTTGAGCCTTTATCCTTTATTTATTAAACCGTGAACCAGGCCACGTTACAACCCTCAAAAGACCTAATTGAAGTCAGGTTTCTTTTGAAAGCATACTACAGCAAGGTTGCGTAAACTGACTCCTACGATCTTTTGCAAATCATTTGTTTTGGTATCATACCTTTTCTTTCTCTTTCACTCAAAAGTATAAACCACTATGTTTTAACCAGTGATGCATTTTCTATACACCAATAACATCATTTTAAAAATGATTTTGGATTCAAAAATTTTGCATGAACTTTGCATTAAAATAACCATGTTTGAATAAACAATTTTGCTTGCAAACAAGATTTCCTTGTCAAGGAATTTCAAACAGCTGGGAAACTTGGCCAGTGACCCTATCATAGGTAAGCATCTTCTAGATCCATCTGCGAATCAATTCAAGATTTGTTTCTCAGTGCAAGTTTTCTCAGAATTGGTTAGCCAGAAGATCATTTTCAAGACTCATACTGGGGCATTCCTTTCCAACAAACATTTCAATAGCTGAAGCCATGATCAGTTTATCTCCAACAATCCTTTCACAGTTGAAGCCATGATTAGTTTATCTTCAATAGTCATTTCAGAGTTGAAGCCATGATCAACTCATTTCCAGCAACTTTCGGCTGAAGCCATGATCAGTTTATCTTCAACAGTCAGCTAATCCGGGACAAATCCCCAAGCAGCTCTCCAGTCTTTCCTCAGAAGATCATCAATTCAATACAATTTACAAGTGTGACAAATTTGGGTTCAAGACATTTTTCTTCCCAAACAATTTGGCAGAGTTCTCTGTGTTGAGGAATCAAACTTCCAATCTTACCTCCACAAAAGAGTCAAACTCCGTTGTCATATACGTCATCTTTACATGCATAGACCATTCACATATGATGCATAACAAAATTCATACATAATGCATAACAAGAGTGTTTCATCCTCATTTGCATTTTCCGAGGTCTTGTTGCAGTTGACATGTCACCTTGAGATCAAAGTCCAACTTACTTGGCACCTACCAATGCAAACATCAGTTCAGCTGTCTCTTTTTCCATCCAAAGCCAGTATTGGATGTTGTTACCTTTTCTTCCGTCCAAAGCTAGTATTGGACGCCTTTAGTTTTTCACTCATTCAAAGCCAGTATTGGATGTTGTGATCTTTTCTCTCGTCTAAAGCCAGTATTAGACGTTGAGTTTTCCCTTCATTCAAAGCCAATATTGAATGTCAAGATCTCTTTCACTCATTCAAAGCCAGTATTGGATGTTGTGATCTTTTCCCTCATCTAAAGCCATTATTAGATGTTGAGCTTTTCTTTCATTCAAAGCCAATATTGAATGTCAAGATCTCTTTTTCCATCCAAAGCCAGTATTGGATGTTGTTACCTTTTCTGCCGTCCAAAGTAAGTATTGGACGTCTTTTTTTTATCTCACCCCATCCAAAGCCAGTATTGGATGTTGTGATCTTTTCTCTCGTCTAAAGCCATTATTAGATGTTGAGTTTTCCCTTCATTCAAAGCCAATATTGGATGTCGTGTTTCTTTTCCGTCAAGCGTCTTTCATGGACGACTCGATGTAGCTTCAGATTTAGTCTCATCCCACATCTATTGTTCTTCTAGATGTTTCTGATTGTCTTTTCCAGAGAGTTGCTCGCCTCATTCAATGCGATTCTTGGATGTCGCTGCTTACCTTCTCGAGTTTTATCTTTTTTCCAAGTATTGTCGGTTACTCTTTGTCTCCCTGACAGATATCCAGAAGTATCTTGTTGTTCCCCGGCGTGTCTTTCCACGTCATTTCATCTGAACTACCATAAGTTTCCAGTTTCGAGTCATTCCATATTCCCACAAAGTCTGTCTCATCTCATACATCATTCAAAATTATATATGTAAACAAAGAGTCCATGCATTCATTCATAACATATGTTATCATCTCATGGCATCATGGACAAAATTCAGGTCTGTTTATATTTAATTACTTTCCGTCTATCTGGCTAAAAGATAATTAAATGGAGGCAGCTGTTGTACCTTAAATTTTGCCCCTAACTTTTTCAGTCTCACTTTCATATCATATTTTGTCAGTTAGTCACAATCATTAATAAATAGCTTCATTTATCACATTTGCATCCTATCTTTAAGTTTGCTCATTTGTTGTTGACTAATTTCTAATTAAAATACAAAAAATATTTGTCTTTGTCTTTACATATTTGTGTTTTTTAGGTACCGAGTCGAAGCATATGGAAAATAACGTTTTCCGGTATTATTTCCCTGAAATCTCTATTTGCAAAGAAAAAGAATTAAAAATTTTTCATTTTTTTCACTGTACAATCGATTGCTCCTAGAGTGCAATCGATTGCACAAAGTGAATTTTGCGCCATTTTTTAAAAATACACTGTGCAAATCGATTTGCACTACAGTGCAATCGATTGCACAACGTGAAAATTTGAAAAAAAAATCAGCATTTCAAGCTTGTCAAATTTTTGGCTCCAATTTTCCTCTAAATTTTGAAAGAATTATCATTAATTCAAATTTTGACTCCAAGAATCAATTACCAAATTACCACTAATCCCAATCCTAAACTCTATAAATAGAGCCCTCATTTCATTCAAATTTCAAGCTTTTGATAGCCAAAATCACTTTGTTAAAAAATCTCTAAATTCTCTCCATCTACCAAATTCACTCAAAGCTCCATTTTCAAAAAGTTAGTAAGCTTTGCATTGAAGCTTACTAATCTTTGAGCTAAACCTTCATCCAAACACTATTTCTTCATCAATTCTCTACATCCAAGCTTCACAATTGATTATTGTGATTGAATTGAAGCAAATTCTTGAAGTTGTGTTGATAATTTTCTAGATCTACCTTTGGTAAGTTGGATAATTCATCTTTCACAATGTGATCTCTTATTGATCTTTGGATTCGATTCTTTGAGAATTATTTTGTGATTCCATTGGTACTATTTTCTTATAATTTGATGGAATTTTCGTTCTCAATTGGATCCATGATCATAAGGTGTTTGATGGAAAGTTTGAACAAGAAATTAGCCTTTTAAAATGTTGTTTTTGCTGCCTGTAACAGTGTGCAATCGATTGCAGTAACAGTGCAATCGATTGCACAGAAGCAATTTCGCACAGTTTTTTGAAAATTATACTGTGTAAATCGATTTACACAGTAGTGGAATCGATTTGCACAGGGACAAAATGCATTTTTTGCCTTGTTTTGGGGCAGCTTTGATCCAAAATGCTTTTTCTACTCACTCCTTTTAATTGTTGGATTGGATTGCAATTTTAAATGTCCAATTTCTCTTTAAACTCAATGGACTTTGTGATGTAGATGAAGTTGGTTAAATGTTCATCAATTCAAATATACCTAATAGTGAAGTATTTAATTCATTTTTGGTGCTTTGGATTAATGATATGTTTAGTGCTTTAATCCATCTAGAGGAGTGGTTGAATTTAAAGATGAAAGAATTTTGAAATGGTGATCGAAATTAGCTTATCATTCCCCTCCCTCTTCATCTTATCCCTTTCTTATTTAATTGTGCTACATTTTAAGGGATGGTGATCTCTATATCATTTATCCAAACATGAAGTACATATAGTGCTATTGACCGGCCTCAAAATAGGTGCGACTTCTACATAAGTCCACTTACGATTGCTTAACATAGCGCTAAATTTTGTCCCGATTCGAATAAATGATCATTCGTGGCCCAAACTTATGATTGCAAGCCCAAGTATGTTAATTTGATCTCTTTGATCCAATAAGCTTGAGATTAATTGTGTGGAGGGTTTGGTTCTACCAATCCTCTAATGGATCTACAACACCTTTGGTCAACGTGGATCACTTAAACATCGTTGATCATTACATGTTACTTTTGAGGATTCCAAAATGGATGATATACATGAAAAAAAGCAAATGAAACTTGTTGTGTGGAGGCTTTGGTTCTACCAATCCTCTAATGAGTTCCAAATGCAAGTTTCAAGATGGTCATCCAACTAACCACTAATTACTAACAATTGACTTTACGTTATGCTTTTATTTTTTATGCTTTATGTACCATTTACTTTTAGCATTTTACATTTCATGCTATTTTCATCTTTGCTCACTTGAGCATTTACATTTATGTCATTTTTATTTTGCTCACTTGAGCTTTTATTTTCCTTTTAAAGACACTTAATAATCAACATGAACCATAAAAATACATTAATGATACTTGGACTACTTGGTTACTATCCTTTGCATTATGGAGTGATGGACTTCTTGGACTTAGGAATAGAAACCTTGGCTTACATTGGAGACCTTGTGATCTTAATGGATATTTTGTCTGGAGCTCTTGAGGTTTACCTCAAGACATTGGGTTGTTTATTTGTTTTTTGTGCAGGTTATTGTGATTACATACTTTGTTTGTAATCTGGAATTCACCCGTATACAGCTGTTACTCTGCCCAATTTTTTCGAAGACTTAATGCAATTAAAGCTTGGTTTTCTCAAGAGGTCTAGTATATTTGCTTTTCTTGGTTTCAATCTAAAGAATGGGAATTCTATCCTGGCCCATAATGTCAAGTATTGGCTTCTTGTTGGTTAGACGATTGTCTTCCTTAGCTTTTACCTTATGCTTTAGGATAGTCCCTTCATCTCCTCCCATCTTCTTTAATTTTAAAAATCTTCTCATCTTCTTTCAAAATCTTCTTTGTTTTTAACATCAAACCGCTTTCAAAATAAACCTCGACTTTTTCGAGTGCCTTTTCTTTTAAAACTTCTTTTCTTTAAACAAACTTCAATACACTTAATCATACTTTGACATTTTTCTTCAAAAATTAACAAAAACACTTCAACTCATTCAAACTCTTTTGCACGCTCGAGCACATTTTACATTCAAATTTTTTTTCAAGATGAGACATGATTCATTGATAGTCGAGCAACATTCTCCTATCCCTATGGTTACAAAGGTGTCGACTTTTCCACTTGAGTACTAGAGGTGTTCTCAAACCCTCACTCTTGTTGATGCAGGGTCCATTTTTATCACACCTTGTGGGCGTTAGTCGAGATTTCTATCCTAACAATGACGACTTGTCTCCTCATTTAAAATCAACCAACAGACAAGTCTTTTCTAGCCGAACTACGATGCTCTGACTTTCCCTTTGCACGAGGGAGTTCGTAGGTATTAAGTCTTACGACCCAAAGCGAGCAAAAATAAAAAAAAAAACATTTCATTTTCTTTTGTTTACAAATACCCATTCATTATTTTCCTTTAGCAAGTAAACCTTTACATAACAATCATTTTAAAAGAAACTAAACAAAGTGAATCCTAGGGAGTAACATAGATGCTTAGGGTGATAATACCTTCCCTTTGCATAACCGACCCTCGTACCTCGATCTCTGGTCTTTTTGGGTTTTGTTCGCTTTTTTCCCATTTCCCTTTGGAAACAATAAAGTGCGGTGGCGACTTCATTGTGTTGAGATAAGTCAATTGATGGCTTAATCTCAAATCTTTACCGCTACACTTCTCATTTCATATCATAACTGTCGCAATCGAGCGCCAAGAAAAGTGTGCGACACATCCCCAACAACATTCTGGGATTTAACTTCCCAAAGCTCCCCAACACTTGTCAAGGATTTACTCTCCAAAGCAAAGATAAATTCCAAGAAATATTTCACATTCATACATCATATTACATACATGATAAATGCATACATCATTATCTCATTTATTTTGAGAACATCATCTAGCCATGCATACATCTGCATGTAGCTAACCTTCTTCCTTGCAGGTAAAAGTCAATCAGCAAAAATCCTCTTTTGGAAAATATCATAACCATTTCTCAAAAGGTCAGAGATTAATTCCTAAAACAAGCCAGGCCAACTATCTCTACGACCAACAAAAAGTGGGTTCCCCATTAATACTTGAAACAAGACAGGACAACTATCTGTGAACAACTGAATGTAGATTAATACCTGAAACAAGACAGGACAACTATCTACATGAACAAATTGAAGATTAACTCCCGAAACAAGCTAGGGAAACTATCTTTATTTCTCTAAGATCGGAGATTAATTCCTCAAACAAGCTAGGCCAACTATCTCTACGACCAACAAAAATCAAGATCCAGATTAATACCTAAAACAAGACAGGGCAACTATCTGTGAACAACTATTTGTAGATTAATACCTGAAACAGGACAGGACAACTATCTACATGACCAGCGTTTCCCTCAGGACACCTACTATTTCAGTATAAATCTATCAAAGATTTATTCTGATACTTCTTCCAACTTCTACCAACAGTCACGCTAGATGACATCTGTAAGCCTATCTTCGACAACTCTCTATCACCTCTCCAAATGGAATCTTTAAGCCCATTCCCTACATAATCAACCACCACAACATCGATTGAAAATTTCTGGGCACTCTAGTGTTCAATAATCTTCCACCTTCGAGTCACGAATGGCGGACTCACCAATCTTACACTTCAGGTTTAAGAAGATTGAACAGGGGCAGATGTTGTACTCCAAAATTTTCCGTTTCCTTTTTCCAAGACTTTTCTAACAAGGATTTTCAAAAGTTCAAATTTGCCAAAGTACAATTGGATTTTTTATGCCCCGTATAGCTTCCATGGATCACATTAGGATTTCAAGCATCAAAATTGAAGAAAAGCAAGCTTACTCTGATTCACAAAGTTTCGACTGGGCTTTGGCTTCCTTTAAGCTTGCTTCGATTTCACAAAGCTTCGACTGGTCTTTGGCCTCCTTCAAGCTTTCTTCAATTTCCCAAGCTTCGACTGGACTTTGACTTCCTTCAAGCCTGCTTCGATTTCACAAAGCTTCGATTGGGCATTGGCTATCTTCGTGCTTGCTTTGATTCACAAGGAACAGGCTTCCCTCATGCTAGCACGCACAAGTCAATGGCTTCCCTCATGCTTCGATTCACAAGGCAAAGGCTTCCCTCATGCTAGCATGCACAAGGCAATGGCTTCCCTCATGCTTCGATTCACAAGGAAATGGCTTCCCTCATGCTAGAATGCACAAGGCAAGGGCTTCCCTCATGCTAGAATGCACAAGGCAAGGGCTTCCCTCATGCTAGGATGCATATAGAAATGGCTTCCCTCATGCTAGAATAAGGGAAGCCTGTGCGGAAATTGAAGAATCACTTTCTTCACTCACCAACAGCAGTCCGGGACTCAGCTTCCCGGTACTCTTCAGCAGCAGTCAGATGTTTATTTTCCCAGACAAAGATACTGTGCAACAAGATTACATGTTCATACATCATGGCATATGCATACAAATACATATATCATAATCTCATTTATTTTGGGACCATCATGCAATTCATACATCATGACATCGCATGAAACTGATTTTACCTTTTCAGGTTAAATTAGCAGACGGACAAACACTATCAACTTTTATAGCAGGTTAAAGATTAATGCCCCAAACTAGAAGGGGAAACCATCTGCACGACCAAGTGGTATGAACTCCTAAAACAAGACAGGTTTTACCAACAAATACAGCAGGCCATAGATTAATGCCTGAAACCGGATAGGGAAACTATCTATGTGACCGATGTTGCCAAGTCCCAGATTAATACCTGTAACAAGCCAGGAGAACTATATATGGACGACCGACTGTGGATTAATACTTGTAACAAGCCATGTCCCAGATTAATACCTGTAAAAAGCCAGAAAAACAATCTTTCTTTCTCAGGTTAGAGATTAATACCGGAAACTAGCCAGGATAACTATCTCGACGACCAACAAAGTTAAGTTCTAGATTGATACCTGTAACAAGCCAACACAACTATTATAGGACGACCGACTATGGATTAATACCTGTAACAAGCCAGAAGAACTATCTACATGAGGAGATTGAAGATTAATACCTATAACAAGCCAGGAAAACTACCTTTCTTTCTCAAGTCAGAGATTAATATCTGAAACTAGCCAGGACAACTATCTCGACGACCAAGAAAGTTAAGTTCCAGATTAATACATGTAACAAGCCAGGAAAACTATATGTGGTTGACCGACTATGGATTAATACCTATAACAAGCCAGGAGAAATATCTACATGAGGAGATTGAAGATTAATACCTGTAACAAGACATGAAATCTATCTTTCTTTCTAAGGTCAGAGATTAATACCTGAAACTAGACAAGACAATTATCTCAACGATTGACAATTTTCAAGTTCTAGATTAATACCTTAAACCAGACATGACAGCTATCTGTGAATATCAGATTTATAGATTAACACCTGAAACAATACAGGAAAACTATCTACACGACCTGAAGAAGCAATCTTACACAGGTTACTTCTCATCATCCAGATGTAGTCTAACACGGACTCATCCTGAAACAGCCCCACACAGGCTCCTTCTCATATATCTCTGGATGCAGACTAAAACGGACTCATCCTGGAACAGACCTACAGATGCTCTTTCTAATACATTTTCAGATAACAGCTAACTCCATTATCCCCCGCAAGTTACTATGAAGCCTGGATTTCAACCATAAAATAGCAAAATTTCATCTCTCGAGTACAAAGATAACTCCTCAGTAGAGTCTTGGACAACTGAAGCTCTTAGAATCTATCCCACTGAGTTTTACTCAAGCATGAGAACAATATAAATCAACATTCCCCAGCAGAGTCCTCCTCAGACAACAGGAGAAAGAAATCCCCGCAAAGGGACCATTTATGAAATTAGCATCTACTTTGGATGGCATCTTTAAGCCCATCTCTGATGACTCTCAGTTATCAACCACTAATGTTACTTCATACGAGTAAAAATTTCTGGGCACTTTAGTGTTCAATCATCTTCCACCTTTAGATCACGAAAGGCAGACAAGCCAATCTACATCTTCAAGTTTAAGAAGATTGAACAGGGGAAGCTGTTGTACCCCAAAATTTTCCCTCTCATGTTTCCCAAGGTTTCTTTTACATGGTTCGTTACAAACGTTTACCTAAGGAAAAATGAAATTTTTGAATGATAGAAAAGGGTCTTTCAATTGGCATGCCAACAATTCCTTTCGATTGGCATCTGAATAATGTCATTTGATTGGCACATCAGAGTAGTGTCCTTCGATTGGCACATCAGAGCAGTGTCCTTCAATTGGTACATCAGAGAAGTGCCCTTCAATTGGCACATCAGAGAAGTGTCCTTCGATTGAAATAATGCTAAGCTTCGACTGGGCTCCTAAAAACATTCGACCAAGCAATATCCCATCAGCTTCAATTGCGTGTTGGTTCCCCTCTCGAGCAAGCATTGGTCCAAGTTCATTTATGTGATAATCCCCTACAAGTTCCCTTCGATCCACAAATAGTGGCTTCCTACATGTATATTCTGAGTCACTAGGCAATGGCCTCTTTTACGCTTGCTTTGACCTGTCTCATGCTAGCACCCCTTGAAACAATTTTTCACACTTTGACACGCATGATAGTCCCTTCGAAGGCATATTCATGTGGTCCCTTCGAAGAAGAATTCACTAGTACATTCGAAGGACACATTATTATTGAAGACAAGTTGGCTTTATGGTGAGTTTTAGTCCAAGATGCTTGCTGGCAAAAATCCTACATATTGTCAAACCCAAGCCCTTGTACATGTACATTCCTGCCAAAGGTAGCTTCGACTAGCCAAAGTGAAGTCTTTCGATTGAGCTAGTTGAGTAAGGTCAGGAAAGCGAGCTTAGGGGCTGATCGAAGAAGCCAGGATGTTGAGGCCTTATATAACTCAAATCAAGATCTGAGCAATTCGAATTAAGGTAGACAGACTCAATCGAAGGAACTATAAGGGTGAAACCAAAGCTAGTCGAAGGAGGCACCTTGAGGCCAATTGAACAGTAGGGACTGAAGGCATTCGAAAGTCAAATGTCTAGGTTCTTTCAATTTCAAAAAGGGACGAGAATTCCACTTCTTTTGCAACGTTTCAAAATGGTATTCATGGCCTTAAAACACCAACTTAATGGTTGTTTACTCATTTTCCTTCTTGTCCCCTCCATCCCCTCTATATAAGGAGACCACATACATACGCACAGGGGAGAGAGAGATAAGCCCAGGGGAACCATACACACGGATTGTTTTACACACATACACAGCCTAAGAGAAGCACACCAAAAAACTCTCAAAACTCAACAAGAATCACACCACGCTTGTTCCCTATCATTTCTAATCCAAGGGCATCCAGCAACTCTAGTCCCCCACATAAGTTCCAGTTTTAAGCAAGGTAAGTCCCCTTGGCCTTGCATCTTTCGTTCCAGCATGACATGTAAATACCCTTGTACTTACTTCTTGTTTCAGCATAATATATAGATAGCTTATTAGTTGGGTTCTTCGTTTATGCCCTGTGGGCTTGTTTTCTTTTCTTTTTGAAGCTAACTTTTACAGATTCAAACGAAAGACAAAAGGAGTGTGAATGAAGGATATGCACTCATGCTGCTCTGTATGTCTATGTTATTTCATAGTCTAAATCGAAAGAAGCATAGGAGTTTGCAGTCGAAGGTCACTCATGCCCACTCCCTGGCTCATTCGAAGGAAGTAGAAAAGGCTGCAATCGAAGGTTGTCCATACCATTCCCAAACTCAGTCGAAGGAGGCAGTAAAGGTGCAAATCGAAGCTTGCACACATCAATTCTCAAGCCCAATTGACATAAGGGAAAAGAAGGGTGAATCAAAGGAATCCGTGGCCTGGATCGAAGAATTCATTTCTCTCCTTTATTTTTGTGTTTTGTTTTTATTTCTTTATTGACTTATTTTTTTTATTTTAACTTTAAATAAAAAAATCACAAAAAAACATTATAGTGTTTATTAATCAAATTAATTTGTAAACAAATTAATTAATTATTTTAACATTTTCTTGAAATTAAAATTAAATAGACTTAGGTTGTATTTTCTTAAAATAAAACAAAACAAACAAAAATATTTCTTTTCCTTAGGATTTAGACGTCCCTTTTTATTCGTTTGTGCATTTATTTACTTTCGCATTTTTTTCCATCTTACTGTAATTGCTTCCTAGTTTATAATAGTAACTAGGACTTTACTTTTCGCATTTCTATAATGTACCTCTCACAAAGCCATGTAATAGCGTAGGATTTATATTCCCGCACTTTACATTTCTGAACTTTAAATTCCTATATATATATTAACTGCTTGTAACTAGGATTGCATGACAAGACTAAAAACAAAATGCTAGAAAACCTAACAAAAAGACAAAAAATAACTGAAACATAATACACATTCACATATGCACCTCTAAGGTACGCCCACTTTGGTTGCCTTCGGAAATAAAACAATCATGTCCCTCGAGACAGAGACGCTTTAGCAAAGACCCATAAATCAAAAGAGCATAGTCCCTCGATGACCCTACATTTTCCTTTCGGTAAATGATCTAGTCCCTAAACAGAAATTGCTAAAGTGTCTCTACATTGTTGCCTTTATGACTGTACGCCCCTTTGATGTCCCTCATACATCCAACAATGGGGCTTCTTATCAATCAATGGTAAGACATCAACATCTAAAGGAGGAGGAAAATAACATTAGACCTTTTGAGTAGGTAGGACGCTCATAGTTGCTCGCTTGCTCAAAACAACAAAAAATCATTTTTACACATACACTTTCAATTGAAACATTTTAAAAAGTCAAAACTCTTTATACGCATTTTTATAGAGATGAGAATCATTACAAAGGAACTTTTAAAAATCACTTTCAAAAAAAAACATCTTCTACAAACACTTTTTCAAACTATTTTCAAAACCAACACTTTCTACGCATTCTTATAGAAACGAGAATCATTACAAAGACGTTTTCAAAATATTTTCAAACCCATACCACAAGCACATTTTCAAACAAAAGAAAGTGAAATAGCAAGCAACTAAGAGCTCGTAGATAACTACGGATGGAAAGAGTGCTAACACCTTCCCTTTCCATAATCTACCCCCCTTACTCATAAAATCTCGAAAAGGTATTTTTCTATTCTTTTCACCATTTCCTTAATTTGGATGAAAGAAAAGTCCATGGTGACTCTTGCTTACCGCGACATTTGCAAACACAAAACGCAAAAACCAATATTAAATAGTCGGTTCTGCCACCGTATCACAGAACTAGAGACTCTGCTAGGGATACTATAAAGTGGGGTTACCTTAGAGCTTAGTTCATTTTAAATTTGCTTTCATTGTGTGTTTTTATGCTTTACTTTTAAGGGCTTGTTTGGGTTATTACTAAAGATCCTACACCCGGATCTGGGGAACCTTTTAGGTAAGTAGAATAGATTGTGGAAACTGTGTGGGGTATACCGACACGGTTGAAGCGATAGCTACATTGATGTGACACTTTGGTTGGTATCGGTAGCCCTTGAGTAGTCAAGGAGAATACGGGGCCGCTTTGTGGTGTCATGAAGCATCAACTGACCTTAGAACCTTTAATTGAACAACTTGGCCATTAGGAAGTAGTGAGATAACCGTCTTTGGTGTAGTCTTAAGTCGGTTGATACTCGATACTACACTCATTGAGATTTCACACCCGAGTTTTATTTGGTGGAAAGTCAGTTGTCGATAGGAACGAAACTTATGGGAAAAATCAGTGATATTGAGATCCTTTAGAACCCGGTTACTATTGATAGAACAGGTTGAGCCAACTAAACTCAAGAGGGTACTTACCTAAAAACCCCATGCAAGCCTAAACTTAAGGCTGTTTATGTGACTTGTTTACTTTCAACTTGAACTACTTGCAGGGTTTTATTATCTAACAACATAATTTCCTTGCAGGATTTGTTTACAGTCATTATCCAATAAACTGGTTTTCTTGCAAGATATACTTGTCTTTATCACCCTGCATTTTTCTTGATGCATAGCATACACATCATAGCATCATACCATAGCATTTCCTTAACCATTTCAAGGATCTCAAGGGCCTGTAGTGCAGATTATGATGAATCGGGCGTCTAGCAAGGGGAAAGGGGATTTATTTTCCTCTAGTCAATGCCTTCAAAAGACCCAAACACGACAACTTGAGTCGGGGGGCTATGACCCACTAGATATGGTGAGCTTGACTCTTGTAGAAGGACATTCAACAACACGAAGTTCTTCAATCAAATATGTAACCTTTAACTTCTGACTATTTTTTGTTTACCCTGCGAGATCCTTGAAAACATTGCATGCATGCCATTTCATAACAGGTCTTCCAGTACATGTTTCTCATTTTCTCCCTGTTTATTTCAGCAAAGAAAATGGATCTCAAACAAGACAACAGAGATATTCAAACTCAAGAGGCTCAGTTCATGGAAATGTTCCTAAACCTATCCAAGGGGCAGGAAGAATTGAAAGCACTCCTCGCCAAGAATATGACTAAGAAACATCCTGACAACAACAAGGATGACCAGGTTGAACAACTACAAGCTGAGATGGAAAGGATGAGAATCCAGATGATCAGTCAAATGGCTCTCATCCAAAGCTTGGCTCAGGGGCAAGAAGAGTTAAGACTCCTAATCAGAAAACTTCCTCAAGACGGATACAACCGTGTGAAACAAATGGTCGAGGCTGGGGATCAAGTCATTAATCAACCCCTGATGAGACAAGAAGTTTGCTTGGTGGAGAATGGACCTTTCCAAATTAATGCTACATCACGAGCCCAATCAAAACCTCGCCAACAAAGACAGGGTAATCGGCGTACGCGGGATTCATTTACTAGGCAATATACCTAACTCTACATACCAATGTCACAAGTCTTGCAACACATGTTGAAGTTGAATTTGGTCATATTGAAGGATCCTCCTCGGAATACTTATACTTCTGCTCCTACTCCCAATCCTGATGCAATATGTGCATATCACTCCAACAGTCTGGGGCATGACACTGGTAGTTGTTGGATGTTGGAATACAAAATTCAAGACTTGATTGATGAAGGAGCATTGGAATTCGCACAAGATGGTCAACTGGAATATTTTTTGTCATCCCTCCAAGGCACACCATCTGAAGTGACAAGTTCTGGAAAGAAGGCTTTTTGTCCATTAGAATTTTCAAGTTTTAACTGTCTTTTGATTTGTTCGAACACTTATTTATGTCAAACTTTGTTATTTCATCATTGTGTTACATGTGTTTGTCTTGAATCAATTCATTCGTATACATTGTACTCAAACTGCATTTATACTTCCTTTTTTGTGATATTCAACTCTCGATCAAAAGCTCTAAGCATTTAGAGGGAGGATGACAAAAACGATGCCTTAGTCTCTACAATATTGCTTTTGAAAAGTCCTTGCTGACGATGTACAGGCATTCTTTCAAATCCTAAATGGTGGAGTTATAAGGAAGATAATCCCTAGTCAACCCCTTTGAGCCTAAGAAGTAGGAGTTTTTCTTTTCACAAAAATTAAAACCCTTAATCATAACCTGGGGAAGGGTAGTTTTATTAGTTAATTTAGATGTGCATTCAGTCGCAAGATCTACCTTCATACACGATAAATAGTGTAGAAGATGCCTTCCAAAAGATGGTGATGGTTCCGCATAATTGTCAAGATAGGCAGTCATCGTCTCTCAAAATAAAAGCCCGTTAAGTCAAAAAACTATTAAGAGACTTAAGAAAAGCTGGGGCATCCCGCTGACTGTAATCACAAAAGAAACAGTTAAGGTAAAAGTAGGGATAACAAAAAAAAAAAAAGGTCCTACAAATCCTCAAAAAAAAAAAAGGTTACAAAAATGACTACCTTCCCAAACAAACGTTCAATTTTTGAACCATCACCAAGTATCAGAGAAAAGATTCCAGACTCAATTGGGATTTAAACACACAATTAGCTAAGCATAGGACTGAAGAACATCACGTAGAACGGGTTGGGTACAAATAAAATTTGAGCCTTTATCCTTTGTTTCCTAAACTGTGTACCAGACCACGCTACAACCCTTAAAAGTCCTAGCTAAAGCATGGGTTAGTTCGAAAGCATGTTGCTACAAAAGGTATCTTAACTCTTGTAAGGTTTTCTATAAATCTTGAGCTGATATCACATTCTTACAAAATTTGTTTGTTTTACTAAAAAATGAATTTTAAAACATCAAGACAGACATAAGCTTTGCATTCTTAAAATACCATTGTTTGCATATGACTATTTGTTCAACAACGGAGAAATCGCAAAATAAATATTCAGTAAACGAAGATCATCTCAATGGACAAAATCACCTCGGACAGAAAATACATTTCCAGTAATAAGCCCTTCATAATCAAGGGGCAGAGCATGGTATCTAGGTGATATGGGGAAGTCAAGTCAAGATTCGAGGGATCTCTCAAAAGTGCCAAATAACTAAGGGCAGATCTCCATCTGAATCACTTGGGGCATTGGACATGAATTCCAACGATGAATCATGTACGATCCAGCAAAGACCTTTTGGCAGTGTGGCAACACTTACTACTGTGAACAGTGGCAATCTTCTGCACCCTGTGAACGTGGACATAGTCGGAAGATACTACGCATGAACAAAGACCCGTTAGGTTGAATGGCCTAGGAAAAAATAAGGGCATCCAGACAAACCAAAAGGTTCGGGCAAAAATTAGGGATATATACAAAAAATGGTACACCCGGTAAGTCGAAAACCTGAGAAGGCGGCTTGGGCAAAAAAGGGTATCCCGGTGGACTGAAAACCCGAAAGGGCAGTCCAGGAAAAAGTTAGGGATTAAAGCTTATGACTACGTCCCGACATCTTGTCGTTTGTCTATCAGTAGAATACTCCCTGATCAACATCTACTCAAAACCACAGGAGTTGGGACGACACTCAAACCATCTACAAAATCTCCACAGATACCTTCTCCAAAAGGTAGAGAGGCATAGGAATCTTACTATCAGGTCACTTCCATATCCTCAGCATGTAGCCTAATGAGTTCAGGCGGTCTTACATCCCCGGCAAAAAGAAATCTTTAATTACTACTCCAAAATTCCCAAGTGAAGTCGCCAAGCTTCTCAGGATTCCCCAACGGGATTTGAACAGAATCCTCAAGCAGTTTATGGAGTTCACCGTCCGCCATAGATTTTATAAATCTCAACTAGTTTATAAAGCCTTATCCCTAGTGGAGTTTCTTTCTCTAGCTACGGAAGTCCATCCCCCAACGGAGTTTGTTTCTCCAAATTGGTGAAATCTTCCAACAGAACTCTTCCCCTCGGCAAAAACATTCTCAAACAGAAGTCAAAGATCCTCGGAGGAGAAAGGAAATCGGAAACAAAACTATCTCCATTCATTATCCCCAACGCAAATTGAAGAATCACTTTCTTCACTCACCAACAGCAGTCTGGGATTCAGCTTCCTGATACTCTTCAACAGCAGTCAGGGATTTATTTTCCCAGACAAAGATATTGCGCAACATCATTACATGTTCATACATCATGGCATGTGCATACAAAGACATATATCACAATATCATTTATTTTGGAAGCATCGTGCAATTCATACATCATTACATCGCATGAAACTGATTTTACCTTTTCAGGTTAAATTAGCAGATAGACAAACACTATCAACTTTTACAGTAGGTTAAAGATTAATGCCCGAAACCAGACGGGGAAACTATCTGCACGACCAAGTGGTATGAACTCCCTAAACAAGACGGGTTTTACCAACAAATACAGCATTCCACAGATTAATGCCTGAAACCGGACAGGGAAACTATCTATGTGACAAATGTTGCCAAGTCCCAGATTAATACCTATAACAAGCCAGGAGAACTATCTGTGGACGACCGACTATGGATTAATATCTGTAAAATTCCAGGAGAAATATCTACATGAGGAGATTGAAGATTAATACCTGTAACAAGCCAGGAAAACTATCTTTCTTTCTCAGGTCAGAGATTAATACCTAAAACTAGCCAGGACAACTATCTCGACGACAAAGAAAGTTAAGTTCTAGATTAATACATGTAACAAGCCAGGACAACTATTTATGGACGACGGACTGTGGATTAATACCTGTAGCAAGCCAGGAGAACTATCTACATGAGGAGATTGAAGATTAATACCTGTAACAAGCCAGGAAAACTATCTTTCTTTCTCAAGTCATAGATTAATACCTGAAACTAGCCAGGACCACTATCTCGACGAACAACAAAGTTAAGTTCCAGATTAATACCTGTAACAAGCCAAGAAAACTATATGTGGACTACCGACTATGGATTAATACCTGTAAGAAGCCAGGAGAAATATCTACATGAGGAGATTGAAGATTAATACCAAAATATCTACATGAGGAGATTGAAGATTAATACCCGTAACAAGCGAGGAAAACTATATTTCTTTCTTAGGTCAGAAGTTAATACCTGAAACCAGACAGGACAACTATCTCAACGACCGACAATTTTCAAGTTCTAGATTAATACCTAAAACCATACATGACAGCTATCTGTGAACAGCTGATTTGTAGATTAACACCTGAAACCAGACAGGAAAACTATCTACATATCGAGACGAAGCAATCTTACATGGGTTACTTCTCATCATCCAGATGCAGTATAACACGGACTCATCCTGAAACAGCCCCACACAGGCTCCTTCTCATATATCTCCGGATGCAGACTAACACGGACTCATCCTGGAATAGACCTACACAAGCTCTTTCTAATACATTTTCAGATAACGGCTAACTCCATTATCCCTAGAAAGTTACTGTGAAGCCTGGATTTCAACCAGAAAATAGCAAACTTTCATCTCTCGAGTACAGAGATAACTCCTCAGTAGAGTCTTGGACAACTGAAGCTCCTAAAATATATTCCCACAAGAGTGTTCCTCAAGAAGGAGAACAACAGAAATCAACATTCCCCAGTGGAGTCCTCCTCAGACAACAGGAGCAAGAATTCCCCGTAAAGGGACCATTTATGAAATCAGCATCTACTTTGGATGGCATCTTTAAGCCCATCTCCGACGACTCTCAGTCATCTTCTTCAAATGGCATCTGTAAGCCCATTCCCGACATCATCAACCACCGATGTTACTTCATGTGAGTGCAAAATTCTGGGCACTCTAGTGTTCAATCATCTTCCACCTTTATATCACGAAAGGCAGACAAGCCAATCTACATCTTCATGTTTAAGAAGATTGAACAGGGGCAGCTGTTGTACCCCAAAATTTGCCCTCTCATGTTTCCCAAGGTTTCTTTTACATGGTTGGTTACAAATGCTTACCTAAAAAAAATTGAAAATTTTGAATGATAGCAAAGGGTCTTTCGATTGGCATACCAACAATTCCTTTCGATTAGCATCTGAATAATGTCCTTCGATTGGCACATCAGCATAGTGTCCTATGATTGGCACATCAGAGCAATGTCCTTCGATTGGCACATCAAAGCAGTGCCCTTTGATTGGCACATCAGAGAAGTGTCCTTCGATTGGCATAATGGCAAGCTTCGACTGGGCTCCTAAAACCCTTCGACTAAGCATTGGCCTATCAGCTTCGATTGCATGTTGGTACCCCTTTCGAGCAAGCATTGGTCCAAGTTTTGTTTAGGAGAGAATCCCCTACAAATGCCCTTAGATCCATAAACAGTGGCCTCCTGCATGTATATTCCAAGTCACTAGAAAATGGCCTCTTTTACGCTTGCTTTGACCTGCCTCATGCTAGCGCCACCAAGGCATTGGCTGCGTTTATTCCAGCTTCGAATGGGCAAGGGTCCCCTTGAAATAGTTTTTCACACTTTGACACACATGATAATACCTTCGAGGGCATATTCATGTGGTCGCTTCGAAGAAGCATTCACTGGTTCATTCGAAGGATGCATGATTATTGAAGATAAGTTGGCTTTATGGTGAGTTTTAGTCCAAGATGCTTGCTGGCCAAAATCCTACATATTGCCAAGCTCAAGCCCCTATACAGGTACGTTCCTGCCAAAGGTAGCTTCGACTAGCCAGAGTAAAGTCTTTCGATTGAGCTAGTTGAGTAAGGTCAGGAAAGCGATCTTAGGGGTTGATCGAAGAAGCCAGGATGTTAAGGCCTTATACAATTCGAATCAAGATCTGAGCAATTCAAATTGAGGTAGACAGGCTAAATTGAAGGAACTATAAGGGTGAAACCAAAGCCAGACGAAGGAGGTAACTTGAGGCCAATCAAAGGGCAGGGACTGAAGGCATTCGAAAGTCAAATGTCCAGGTTCATTTAAATTCAAAAAGGGACAAGAATTCCACATATTTTGCAACGTTTCAAAATGGTATTCATGGCCTTAATACACCAACTTAATGGTTGTTTACTCATTTGCCTTCATGTCCCCTCCATCCCCTCTATATAAGGAGACCACATACATATACACAGGGGAGAGAGAGAGATAAGCCCAGGGAAACCATACACACGAATTATTTTACACACATACACAGCCTAAGAGAAGCACACCAAAAAACTCTCAAAACTCAACAAGAATCACACCACACTTGTTCCATCTCCTTTCGAACCAAGGGCATCCAACAACTCTAGTTCCCCATACATGTTCCAGGTTTAAGCAAGGTAAGTCCCCTTGACCTTGCATCTTTTGTTTCAGCATGACATGTAAATAGCCCCGTACTTAATTTTCGTTTCAGCATAATATATAGATAGCCTCTTAGTTGGGTTCTTTGTTTCTGCCCTTTGTGCTTGTTTTCTTTTCTTGTTGAAGATAACATGTACAGATTCAAACGAAAGACAAAAGGAGGAAGGAGCAAGGTAAGTCCCTCATACATCCAACGATGGGGCTTCTTATCAATCAATGGTAAGACATCAACATCTAAAGGAGGAAGAAAAGAACATTAGACCTTTTGTGTAGGTAGGATGCTCATAGTTGCTCGCTTGCTCACAACAACAAAAATCATTTTTACACATACACTTTCAATTGAAACATTTTAAAAATTCAAAACTATTTATACGCATTCTTATAGAGATGAGAATCATTACAAAGGAACTTTTAAAAATCACTTTCAAAAAAAATATCTTCTACAAACACTTTTTCAAACTATTTTCAAAACCAACACTTTGTACGCATTCTTATAGAAACGAGAATCATTACAAAGACATTTTCAAAATATTTTCAAACCCACACCACAAGCACATTTTCAAACAAAAGAAAGTGAAATAGCAAGCAACTAAGAGCTCGTAGATAACTACGGATGGAAAGGGTGCTAACACCTTCCCTTTCCATAATCTACCCCCCTTACTCATAAAATCTCGAAAAGGTATTTTTCTATTCTTTTCACCCTTTCCTTAATTTAGATGAAAGAAAAGTCGATGGTGACTCTTGCTTACTACGACATTTGCAAACACAAATCGCAAAAACTAGTATTAAACAGTCGGTTCTGCCACTTTGTCATAGGGTCCATGCGAAGAACATGAATTTGGTGGATTCGAAGAATACATGTATGGTCCATTAGAAGAACATTCAATTGGTCCATTCGAAGGACATATAATGGGTCCATTCGAAGAACATACAATTGATTTTTTGTATTTTGAGTAGTCTGGTCGAAGGCTGTTGAACAAAGTCATATGTGCTGCCAAGTCCAAGTATGTTGAACTGTTGTGAAACAGTCCTGCACCAAGATGCCACAACACTCTAAAACAGCTGCAAGGTAGTCCTGCTATGCTGCTCCTAATTTGCACCAAATTGGCATACAAAACCTGCACCTCGAAGGCTATGAAGAAGGCATACCCAATTTGTTAAAATTTTATTTGTTCCCCCCCCCCCCCCCTTCCCCCCCAAAACCTCAGCTAAAATTCATCTATAAATAAGATGTTTCACAACACATCTAAGGGTGGCTTTTTAGTATCTGGAGATAGTTTTGTTGGAAAGGAAAGAGAGGAGAGAATACTCAAACACTCTCAAACCCAGAACCAAAGAAACATAACACTCATTTTCTTTCGAATCCAGATACAAAGAAATACAACACCCCTGTTTGTTCTCTCTTTCGAATCCCAGTTTCCCTATCCTTCGACTCAGATTCCTTCCTTCCTTCAAATTCAAGGATATCAGGGAAGCAACTCAAAGTCCAAAAGACATTCCAGCTTCAAGGTAAGTCTTCTTGACTTTAAACCTTTCGTTTAAGGCATAGCATGTAAATAGCCCTTTGTTTATTTTTTTTTGTTTCTACCCTTTTGTTTGTTTTCTTCTCTTATTCAAGTACATGTTAAGAACTAACCTTCAAGACCATAGGACAAAATTAGCATGGCTTCAACCCATACCACTGTTTCACAGTCCTAAACGAAAGAAAAAAGGTTATGTGAATCGAAGCCTTAGGCTTCGCCCTATACTGCTATCCAACCCCAAATGAAAGGAAACAAAAAATGTGTGTGAATCGAAGGATACAGGCTTCGATACACACTGGTTGCAGGCCCAAACAAAAGGTAACAGAAAGGGGTTGAATCAAAGGATACATGCTTCGGTCCAGGATCTCTTTTCTTTCTCTCTTTTGCACTATTTTCATTTTTTTTTACATTTTTCTATATATATTTATTTCATTGATATTCAATATGGTTGTAATAATTAGGAATTTTATTGCTTTTCACCCCCCATTTGTACATTTGTATCCCTCATTCCCTAATGATGTAATAGCTTAGAATTTTAATTTCCGCAATTTACCCTTTTAATATAAATTGTTAGTAATTAGGGTGTGTATGGAAAGATAAAATCAACAGGTATACAACCCAAAATTCAAGACAAAAATGCATGAAATCAAACACACTATTCACACGTGATCCTCTAGGGTAATCTCACTTGTTGCCTCGGAAAATAGTCATGTCCCTCGAATATGAGCGTTTTAGCAAAGACCCTCGATAAAAAGATCGTAGACCCCCAATGTCCCTCGATGTTGCCTTCGGTAAATGATCTAGTCCCATACGAAAATTTCTAAAATGTCTCATAAGTTGCCTTCTATGAATATACGATTGACCCACGCCCGTCCCTTTACATCTAATGATGGGGCTTCTTACCAAATCAATGGTGAGATTGAAACATCTAAAGGAGAAGGAAAATAACATAGACATCTTGAGTAGGTAGGACGCTCGTAGTTGCTTGCTCACAAATTAAAACCATTTCCACACCTACACTTTCAAAACATCTTCAAAAAATATCTCTTTAAACTATTTGAAAAACCAACACTTTGTACGCATTCTTATAGAGATGAGAATCATTACAAAGTTTTCCGAAACAAAGGAGTTTTCAAAATACTTTCAAAACCCACCACAAAACACATTTTTAACAAAGCAATTCCAAAAGTGATCTAGAAAGCAACGAGCCCGTAGATAACTATGGATGAAAATGGTGCTAACATCTTCCCTTTTCATAACCTATCCCCCGAACTCAAGAAAATATCTCAAAGATCTTTCCTGTTCTTTTCACCCTTTCCTTTATTGGATAAAAGAAAAGTCGGTGGCGACTCTTGCTATCCGCAACATTTGCGATCAAACGCAAAAATAACCAAGTTAGTTCTCCCACCGTATTATAATTTGTTTTACCAAAATTTATGCCAACAAGCACTTACAAACTCCCCATTTGGCAAATTTTGGCTAAAACAATATTAGAGAAGATTATCAGAGCAGCAGCACAATTATCAGAGCATTATCAGGGCAGCAGCATAAGCACATCAATCAAAACATACATTCAGTTAGCAGTTAGCTGTTAGCAAAGGAAGATTTCAAAAAATCTTCTGAGACATGAGGATCCCCCTCAATCAATGGTCAGTGGTCAGTGGTTAGACAGTCACTCGCTCACTTTCTTTCCCCCTTTTTAGTAATAATATGCCAAATAAAGGATGCATTCAAGATAATATCAGTAACAGGATACTGTGATATGGTGGCAGAACCGACTATTAATACTGGTTTGATTTTTTTGTTTGCAAATGTCGCGGTAAGCAAGAGTCGCGACCGACTTTTCTTTTATCCAAATTAAGGAAAGGGTGAAAAGAACAGAAAAAAATACCTTTTTCGAGATTTTTTGAGTAAGGGGGGTAGATTATGGAAAGGGAAGGTGTTAGCACCCTTTCCATCCATGGTTATCCACGGGCTCTTAGGTACTTGCTCATTTTTTTAAACTGTTTTCGTATTTGTGTGTTTTGAAAGATTTTGTTTGCTTTATGATAACTCTTGTATCAGTCCTCAAGAGTGTGAGAAAGCGTTTTTGAAAAGAAATTTGAAAGTGTGTAAGTGTAAAATATCAGATTTGAGCAAGTACTTAAGAACTGTCTACCTACTCGAAAAAGGGTGTTCTTTTCCCCCTTTCCTTTAGATAGTGATATCCTACTATTAGTGAGTAGGTAGCCCTATCGTCGAATGTTGAGGGACTATCGAAAGAGACGTTATTGTCATTGAAGGCAACATGTAAGGATACCTTAGCATTTCGAAGGGACTGTCATCATATAGGCAACATCGAGGGGCAAGATCATTTCTCGTAGGCAACTCGAGGAACATTGAGGGACGATGATCTTTATGATGACTTTAACCGAGGGTCTTTGTTAAGGGTATCCCTACGTTCGAGGGACATGACCATTATTTTTCTGAAGGCAACAAATGAGGTTACCCTAGAGGTACGAGTGTGCAAATGATTCAGTTCGATTATTTATCTTGCAATTAGGGTTTTCTATCATTCATTTTTATATTTCCATACAATCTATTTAATCTAAGCATTGCATAAAATATAGTAGTTGAAGGTAAAGGCGGAAATGTAAACCTAGGCTATTACAGAGCTTTGAGGCGGTTACATAATAGTGAAGAGTGCGGAAAAGAAATCCTAAAACTATTACATCCCAGAAGCAATTACATGATAATGATAAAAAAAATGCGGGAAAAATAAAGCTACGCTATTACAGTTGAACGCGTCATATACACTTTATCTAGAAAAACAAAATTAAGATGAAAATAGCAAAGAAAATGTTTTGGTGATTTTTTATGAAATAAATGATTTATGATAATAAATTAAATAAACCTAAAAAACCTAATTAATTTTAATTTTAAAAAAAATGTTAATTTTGAAAAAAAAAATTAATTAAAATACCTAAAACCTAATTAATCTGAATTAAAAAAAAAGGTTAATTTAAAAAAATATTAAAAAATCTAAAATTAATTAACCTAAACATTAAATTAGGTTTTTTTTTGTAAAAAAAACAGGTTTGTGAAAAAAGTTGTGGTTAAGTGAATTTAAGATTGGAAAAGACAAATTTGTTAGAAACCAAAAACAAACAATAAAAATGTTGGGGTGGATGTTGAACCTAAAATTAAATTAAAACCTAAAATTTAATTAAAAACCTAAAATTAATTATTTGAGTTTATTAGGAAAAATCAAAGGTTTGTGAAAAATGTTAAGTTTTATGAAAAAAGTTTTAAACAGACAGAAGGAACATAGGTAAAATAGATAAAAGGATAAATAGAACGGAAGAAAACCAAAACCAATAGTGATGGGTGTTAAACCCACGCCCTTAGCCTCCTTAGGATGCCTGCCTTGCCATGAGTCGTGCATTGGTTGTTGTTCTGTTTTGGCCTCGACATTTTGTAATAAACCTGCATAGGACCATGTCTAAATCTGCAACGTTGAATCCCATGAACACATTAAATAAATTACTATATCATGAAATATAAAGAAAACAAATATATGAAATTTTGTAATGTTAAAACCGATATGGCATGTATGAATGCTTCTATATCCTTTTGATCATGGAGATCAAATCAGCCTTATCCTTAATGGAGAAGTAGTGAAATGGGGGTTTGTAACGAGGATGACTTGTTTTTAGTGAGATGGGGGTTTGTAAAAAGGATTTCAAGATTTTTAGGGTTCTTGAAAGAATTTGATATATTGACAAGGTTGTGGAAAATGTTTTTCTTTTTGTCATTTGTGTGAAAAGAATGAGATTATATAATGGAAATTAGAGTAAGGATATGGACTTTGAATATGCAATTGGACCTCCAATAACCACAAGCAATAGTGCAGATTTTTATTCACTTGAGTCTGTCATGTTCCAGGCTAAATCGCAGGGACTTAAATGCAATTTTCGTAGTTGAAATGTGAAACAAAATGTAGCCAACATCGAGAAAAAACTCCAGTCTGAAAATGGTCTAAATCGAATAAATGGTGAATTAGTTATGAATTTTTAAAGTTTCTCCTCAGACAAACTTATTTTGGGCTCCAGTGTCAACTCTAACACGTTCTTCAATAAAAAACTGGTATTGATTGGAGAAGAACCCGGTCTCGACTTTGGAAGAAAATTTTTAGATATCTGAGTCAGTGACCTTGTGTAAAAATATGGGCCCGATCTGATAAAAATTTAATGAGATATGAATTTTCGAAGTTTCGACCAAGATGAAATAATATTCAGCATTCAGGATTTTCGGCGTGTCACACGCACTCTAGGGAAAAAATGAAGGCCTTTTGGATACCGTTCGAACTCAATACCTCTTGCGAAAATTTAGCCAACTAAATTTTTGAAATTTTGGCGCCGGAACCAACTCAATATGATGAAAATCTCCCAAGTTATGATTTTCTGAACATGACACAAATAAACTTCTGTCACCAATTTTCTATACAAAAATACTTGACAAATCCGTATTTTTGAAGACTTTCTGATCGAAATTGGCTTCCAGCCGTGAGATATGAAAATGTAGATGACATCAAGACGGAATTTTGGCCACCGGAACAAGTTCAAAACGAACCATGATATTCAAGTTATGAATTTTTTAGTGTGTAAAAACTGCACTTTCTGCACACTTTTTCACCACATTTCTTCGAGAAAAATCGCACATTCAGAGACCTTCTTTAAATAATTGGCTCTCGAGACGAACCTGAATTTGAGAATATGTTATCAGGAATTTCTTGGCGAAAGAACACTTGAATATGACGCACCGGGTTGGACTTGTGAATCTTTGAACTCTGAATCATTGCGAAATGGCGAACCGATCTTCAGCATGAAAAATACTCTAAGAACATCCATTGACGAAATAAATGTCACTTGTATCCTGACGAAGCTTGATAAATATACCTTGATCCCATAACCATAGAATCAATGATATGCATATATGTAATAATGAAATGTAAGCCAAAAAGGTCGAAATAAAGAGGGTAAATTTTTGGGTACAGCAGCTGCCCCTGTTCAATCTTCTTAAACCTGAGGATGTAGATTGGCTAGTCTGCCTTTCAGGATATGAAGGTGGAAGATGATTGAACACTAGAGTACCCAGAAATTTGCACTCCTCTGAAATGATACTTGACTGTGTAGATAACATTGGGAATAGGCTTATAGATGCCATCTGGAAAAGATAATGGAAGATCATCGGAGATAGGCTTAAAGATGTCATCTGGAGAACTGTTGATTTCATGAGATAATCCTTTGTGAGGGTTCTTATTCATGGTGTTGAGGAGGACTCCTTTTAGGAATGTTGGTCTTTGTTCGGGAAATAGAGTTTAAGGAGCTTCAATTGTCCATTACTCTACTGGGGAGTCATCTCTTGATTGAAGAGACGGAAGTGAACTACTATCTGGTCGGGATCCAAGCTTCAAGTGACTTGCGGATGATAATAAGGCCGACTGCTATCCGGTCATACTCCAGGCTTCACAGCGAATTACTGGGGAAATGAGATTAAACTGTTATCTGGTCGTACTCCAAGCTTTGCAGTTTCTTAAACTGTTATCTGGTCAGGATCCAGGATTTGCAGTTTCTTAAACTGGAATAGAAATCAGAAAAATATTAGTTTCGATTTAACTGAACCATAGAAAGGTCTTTAATTAACTTTGACTAGAATGTAAATCAGAAGAATCTTAGTATCGATTCAAATGAACCAGACAAAAGTCTTGGAATATCATTAACTGGAATAGGAATCAGAGAGATCTTAGTGTCAATCTGACTGAACCAGAGAAGGTCTTTAATTAACTTTGACTGGAATGGAAATTAGAAGAATCTTAGTATCGATTCAACTGAACCAGACAAAAGTCTTGGAATGTCTTCAACTGGAATAGAAATTAGAGAGATCTTAGTGTCGATCTGATCGAATCAGAGAAGGTCTTTTGGGAACATATTTCTGAGGAAAACACTGAAATAACCCTTCATTAGATGTAGCTTTTGAGAAGACTACCAGGTCACGTAAGTGGCCGACGGTGTTTATTGATTTGATCTTTTCCATGGAAAAGGCAAAGAGTTAGTCATATGCAATGTCATGATGTATGAAAGGCATTGGCAATGTTCTCAAAATAAGTGAGATTATGTTGTATGCGATATGTATGTGTATGCCATAATGTATGAATATGGAATGCTATTGTGATGTTTCTTAGTCTGGGGAAGTAAATCTCGGACTACTACTGAAGAGTATAAGGAGGCTGAATCCTTCGTTTCTGCTGGGGATGATGAAAGGATATAATCTGCCGGGGATTTCCTCTTCCTGCTTAAGTATGTTCTGTCGAGGATTGACTCTGCTTGAGAATAACTTTGTGGGGGGAGAATTCTTTGTTGGAAGATTTTTCCGATGTAGAGAAATAAACTCTGTTGGGGAATGATCTTCCGCGGTTTGAGAAATAAACTCTACTCGGGAGGAGGTTTTATAATCTGTTTAAGATTATAAACCTTGGTTGGGGAATACAGATTTGAGCTCTCTGAAGGCACTTTGCTGGAGGAAGTAACTCCTATTTGGGGAAGAAGAGATCAAAACTTTGGTTGTGTCTACTCTGTGGGGAACTTAGACGTCACAGGTTCGTATGTAATGGTGACTTTGCATCAAGACGTTTCCGCCCCTGTACCTGCTGGAGAAAGTGCCTGCGGAGATTTTATGGATGGATCTATGTCGTGATTGTACTTGAACATGTATTGAATGAGTGTCAGAATGAAATCCGTCTTTGGATTGTATCTGAGTTGTACTTGAAACATGTGTTGAATGAGTGTTAGAATGACATCCGTCTCTAGATCGTATCTGAACTGTACTTGAAACATGTGTTGAATGGGTGTCAGAATGACATTTGTCTCTGGATCGTATCTGAATTGTACTTGAAACATGTGTTTAATGAGTGTCATAATGACATATGTCTCTAGATCGTATCTGAAATGTACTTGAAACATGTGTTGAATGAGTGTCAGAATGACATCCGTCTCTGGATCGTATTTGAACTGTACTTGAAACATGTGTTGAATGAGTGTCAAAATGACATCTGTCTCTGGATCGTATCTGAATTGTACTTGAAACATGTGTTGGATGAGTGTCAGAATGACATTTATCTCTGGATCGTATCTGAACTGTACTTGAAGAGAATCTAAATAAGTATCAGGATGACATCTGTCTCTCGATCGTACCTGAACTGTTTCTAGAAGATAAGTCTGGAATAAGTACCAGGATAACATCCGTGTCTGGATCGTACCTGAACCGTTTCTAGAAGAGGACTTGGTTTATTTAGAATGTTTTTGTTGGGAATTCCTATTCAATTGCTTTTGAGATGAAATCCGCTGAGGAACATTGATTTTGCTTTATTGTACGTGATTCATTGCTGGAATTCATGTTTAATACCCCAAGTGATTCAGATAGAGATTTGCCCTTGGCTATTTGGAATTTTTGAGAGATTCCTTGAATCTTGTCTTAACTTCCCCAGATGATGGAAAATGATCATGCCGTGCCCCTTGGTTGGAAGTGTTTTTCCACTTGAGGTGAACCTTTTCATTGAGAAAGTTTTTATTCACTAGATATTTGTCATGTGAATTTCTCTGTTTGTCGAACAGATAACTATATGCAAACAACGATATTCAAATAATGCAAAGTTTATGCTTTTCTTGAAGTTTTTGAAAATTCACTTTTTCAGTAAAGCAAATTTTGCAAGAGGGTGATATCAACTCAGGATTTATAGCAAGTCCTACAGAAGTCAGGGTACCTTTTGTAACAGTATGCTTTCGAACTAACCCATGCTTCATCTAGGACTTTTAAGGGTTATATCGTGTCCTGGTTCAAGGTTTAAGAAACAAAGGATAAAGGCTCAAAATTTATTTGTACCCACCCATTCTTCGTGATGTTCTTCAGTCCTATGCTCAGTTAATTGTGCATTTTGAATCCCAATTGAGTTTTGGAATGTCCTTGATATTCCAGTGATGGTTCAAAGATTGAACGTTTGTTTGAGAAGGCGGTCATTTTTTTAACCTTTTCTTTTTTGTTGAGGATTTGTAGGACCTCTCTTTTTTGTGATTTTGCTATCCTTGTCTTTTTCCTGAACTATTTCTTTTGTGATTACAGTGAGCGGGATACCCCAATTTTTCTTAAGTCTCCTTCATAGGTTTTGACTTAATGGGCTTTTATTTTGAGAGATAATGACTTCTTATTTTGATGATTACACGGAACCTATCACCGTCTTTTGATTTGGAAGGACGTCTTTGATGCCATTCATTGTGTACGAAGCGGAAGATTGTAACTAAATACGCGTACGAATTGACTGAGAAACTACCCTGCCCCAGATTATGATTAAGGATTGTTATTTGTGTGAAAAGAAAAACTCCTACTTCTTTGTCTCAAAGGGGTTGACTAGGGATTATCTTCCATATAACTCCACTGTTTTGGATTTGAAACAACGCCTGTACATCGTCAGCAAGGTCTGTTCAAAAGCACACTGTGTGAGATTGTGGTATCATTTTTGTCATCCTCCCTCTAAAGGCTTATAGCTTTTTAATCGAGAGTTGAATATCACATAAAGGAAGCAAGAAAACAGTTTAAATAAAATGACAATCAAATCATTTAAGACAAACATATGCGATGCATTAACAGGAAAACAAAAGTTCGGCATAACAGTAATTGTTTGAACAACAAATGAAATTACAAATGAAAAATAAAAAATGAACTGGACGTTCTCAGTGATTTGGCCTAGGAGCAGTGATCACTTTGTGAGTCTCTGGAGGGTCAAATTCAATCTCTTTGGTGTCAATCATATCCTGAATTTTGTTCTTCAGAGCCCAGCAGCCATTTATATCATGTCCAAGACTATCATAATGGTATGCACACCTTTCGTCGGGGTGGTAACTAGGAGCAGAAGTATTGGGATTTCGTAGAGGAGCTTTTAACGTAATCAATCCTGCTTTCAACATGTGTTGTAACGCTTGAGCTAGTGACATGTCTATTCTGGTGAACTGTCTCTTAGGTGTGACCTTTTTATGCTGATTCCCCTATTGATGTTGTTGCATAGGAATAGGATTAGAGACCAGTATTTCCCCCACAGATTGATTGTGGTCGTCTGCCTTATTACGACCCTTCTGGCCATACACAACATTGGCTTCCCTCTTACCGGCAAGTGGCTTCTTCTCAGCATTCAAAGATGCAGCCATCGGGATATTCCCACTCTTGATACCACCTTCGATCCTTTCTCTAGTCAGAACCATCTCTGTGAATCCAGATGAGGAACTCCCAATCAGCAGATTAAAGAACGGGCATGTCAGAGTGCCCATGAACATATCTATCATTTCCCGATCATTCAGAGGAGGTTTTACCCTTCCAGCTAGATCCCTCTATTTCTAGGAATATTCTTTGAAGCCTTCGCTAGAACCCATAGAAATGCTTTGAAGTTGTGTACGAGTTAGAGGGAAGTCAGCATTGTATTGGTACTGCTTATAGAAAGTAGCAACCAAGTCTTCCCAGGTATGAATGTTTGTTCTTTCTAGCTGGTAGAACCACTCTAGTTGCGTGCCAACTAAACTATCTTGGAAGAAATAGACCCATAACTTTCAGTCAGCAGTGTGAGGCTGGATCTTCCTGACATAGGACCATAAGTGTAAATTAGGGCAGGAGACACTGCCATATTTATTGAACGTGGGGACCTTGAATTTTGGTGGGATGATCACGCTAGAAACCAGTCCTAATTCTTTAAAGTCCAAGCCAGGTATCTGCTGAATCTCCATAGCATTGAGACGATCCTCCAGTTGTTTGTACTTATCATCAGTAGGAGGATATTGCTCCTCAGAATAATTAGCTTTATCTTCATCAGTCCCCAAGTTGATATCTACTTCATGATTGTCCCCCTTATTTGATTGAGTTGAAAGATCTAGAGCTCCCTAAACCAGTTCTCTGAGTCTTCTTCCCATATTCAGGATGCCAGCCGGTTTCTTTTCCTTCTTCTTCTTCTCTTTGACGATCATAGCTTTCAGGTCTTCCTGCCCCTGGGTCAGAGTCAGAAACATTTGTTGAAACTGAGCGTTTTGAACTTGAAAGTCTTTTACTGTTTGTTCAAGAGCCATTTCTTTTGCTGAAATAAACAGCAAAAAGATGAGAAACCTACTTTGAAAGCTGCTTATGGAATGATATGTATGATATATGTATGCAATGTTTTCAAGGATCTCACGGGGTAAACACAAAGAGATGTTAGGAGTTGACTTCATCCTTGATTGAAGAACTTCGTATCATTGAGTGTCCTTCTACGAGAGTCAAGCTCACCATATCAAGTGGGTCATAGCCCCTGACTCAAGTTGTTGAGTTTTGATATTTTAACGGCATTGGCTAGAGGAATAAATCCCCTTTGCCCCTTTCTAGACGTCTGATTTACCATAACCTGCATCATAAACCCTTGATATCCTTGAAATGGTTAGTATGAAATGCCATGTAATGATGTCATGATTATGCTAAGAAATCACATATATGGCAAGCACAAGAAATCACACCAAAACATTAGTTTTAAGGCTGTGTGGGTTTTAAGGTCATACCCTCTTGAAGTTGGATTGGTTCAACCTGTTCTATAAATAGAAATCAGATTCTAAGGGATCTCAATCACTGATCTTTCCCACAAGTTTCATTCGATAGGAAACTGACTCGCAACCAAACAAAACTCGGGAGTCAAATCTCAATGAGTGTAGCATCGAGTATCTGCCGACTTTGGAAATACACCAAAGACGACCATCTCACTACGTCCTAATGGCCAAGTTGTTCAATTAAAGGTTCTAAGGTCAGTTGACGCTTCATGACACCACGCAGCGGCCCCGTATTCTCCTTGATTAACTCAAGGGCTACCGATACCAACAAAAGTGTCGCATCAACATAGCCATCGCTTCAACCGTATTGGTATACCCCACACAGTTTCCAAGATCTATTGCTACTTACCTAAAAGGTTTTCCCAGATCTGGGTGTAGGATCTATAATAACTCAAACAGTACCCTTAAAAATAAAGCAATCAAAACAAGCAAAGAAGCAATTTTAAAATGATCTAGACCCTAAGGTAAACCCCATTTTATTATTTTGTCCCCAGCAGAGTCGCCAGTTTTGTAATACGGTGGCAGAACTGACTGTTAATACTGGTTTGTATTTTTTGTTTGCAAATGTCGCGGTAAGCAAGAGTCTCCATTGACTTTTCTTTTATCCAAATTAAAGAAAGGGTGAAAAGAACAGAAAAAAGACCTTTTTCGATATTTTCTGAGTAAGGGGGGTAGATTATGGAAAGGGAAGGTGTTAGCACCCTTTCCATCTATGGTTTTCCACGGGCTCTTAGGTACTTGCTCATTTTTTAAAATTGTTTTTGTGTTTGTGTGTTGTGAAAGATTTTATTTGGTTTATGATAACTCTTGTATCAGTCCTCAAGAGTGTGATAAAGCGTTTTTTAAAATAAATTTGAAAGTGTGTAAGTGTAAAAAATCAGATTTGAGCAAGTACTTAAGAACTGCCTACCTACTCGAAAAAGGGTGTTGTTTTCCTCCTTTCCTTTAGATAGTTCTATCCAACTATTAGTGAGTAGGTAGCCCTATCGTCGGAAGTTGAGGGACTATCGAAAGGAACGTTATGGTCATTGAACACAACATGTAAGGATACCTTAGCATTTCGAAGGGACTGCCATCATATAGGCAACATCGAGGGACGAGATCATTTCTCGTAGGCAACTCGACGGACATTGAGGGATTATGATCTTTATGATGACTTTAACCGAGGGTCTTTGTTAAGGTTATCCCTACGTTCGAGGGACATAACCGTTATTTTTCCGAAGGCAACAAGTGAGGTTACCCTAGAGGTACGAGTGTGCAAATGATTCAGTTCGATTATTTATCTTGCAATTAGGGTTTTCTATCATTCATTTTTATCTTTACATACAATCTTATTAATCTAAGCATTGCATAAAATTTAGTAGTTGAAGGTAAAGGCGGAAATGTAAACCTAGGCTATTACAGAGCTTGGGGCAGTTACATAATAGTGAAGAATGCGGAAAACAAATCCTAAAACTATTACATCCCGGAAGCAATTACATGATAATGATAAAAAAAATGCGGGAAAAATAAAGCTACGCTAATACAGTTGAACGCGCCCTATACACTTTATCTATGAAAATTAAAATAAGATGAAAATAACAAAGAAAATATTTTGATGATTTTTTATGAAAAAATGATTTATGATAATTAATTAAATAAACCTAAAAAACCTAATTAATTTTAATTAAAAAAATGTTAATTTTGAAGAAAAAATTAATTAAAATACCTAAAACCTAATTAATCTGAATTAAAAAAAGGTTAATTTTAAAATAAAAGTTAAAAAATCTAAAATTAATTAGCCAAAAAATTAAATTAGGTTTTTTTTGTAAAAAAAAGGTTTGTGAAAAAAGTTGTGGTTAACTGAATTTAAGATTGGAAAAGAAAAATTGGTTAGAAACCAAAAACAAACAATAAAAATGTCGGGGTGGATGTTGAACCTAAAATTAAATTAAAACCTAAAACTAAATTAAAAACTTAAAATTAATTATTTGAGTTTATTAGGAAAAATCAAAGGTTTGTGAAAAATATTAGGTTTTATGAAAAATGTTTTAAATAGAAAGATGGAAAATAGGTAAAATAGATAAATGGATAAATAGAACGAAGAAAACCAAAACCAATAGGGGTGGGTGTTGAATCCACGCCCTTAGCCTCCTTAGGATGCCTGCCTTGCCATGAGTCATGCATTGGTTGTTGTTCTGTTTTGGCCTCGGCATTTTGTAATAAACCTTGATGGGACCATGTCTAAATCTGCAGCGTTGAATCTCATGAACACATTAAATAAATTACTATATCATGAAATACAAAAAAGTAAATATATGAAATTTTGTAATGTTAAAACCGATATGGCATGTATGAATGCTTCTACATCCTTTTGATCATGGAGATCATATCAGCCTTACCTTACTGGAGAAGTAGTGAGATGGGGGTTTGTAACGAGGATGACTTGTTTGTAGTGAGATGGGGGTTTGTAACAAGGATTTCAAGATTTTTAGGGTTCTTGAAAGAATTTGATATTTTGACAGGGTTGTGGTAAAGGTTTTTCTTTTTGTCGTCTGTTAAAATAATGAGATTATATAATGGAACTTAGAGCAAGGATATGGGTTTTGAATGTGTAATTGGACCTGCAATAACCACAAGCAATAGTGCAGATTTTTATTCACTTGAGTCTGTCTCGTTCCAGGCTAAATAGAAGGGACCATAATGTAATTTTTGAAGTTGAAATGTGAAAACAAAATGTAGCCGACATCGAGAGAAAATTCCTATCCGAAAATGGGCTAAATTGAATAAACGGTGAATTAGTTATGAATTTTTAAAGTTTCGCCTCAGACAAACTTATTTTGGGCTCCAGTGTCAACTCTGACACGTTCCTCAATAAAAACTGGTATTAAACGGAGCAGAACCCGGTCTTAACTTTTGAAGTAAAGTTGTAGATCTCTGAGTCAATGACCGTGTTTAAAAAGATGGGCCCGACCCGATACTAATTGAACGAGTTATGAATTTTCGAAGTTTCGACCTAGATGAAATAATATTCAGCATTCAGGATTTTCAGTGCGTCACGTGCACTCTAGTCAAAAAACGAAGGCCTTTTGTATACTGTTCAAACTCGATACCTTCTGTGAAAGTGTAGCCAACTCAATTTTTGAAATTTTGACGCCGGAACCAGCTCAATACGATGAAAATTGCCCAAGTTATGATTTTCTGAACATGACACATATATACTCGTGTCACCAATTTTCTGTACAAAAATACTTCATAAATCCTCATTTTTGAAGGCTTCTGGTCGAAATTGGCTTCCAGCCGTGAGAGATGAATTCCGCATTTTTCACCATATTTCTTCGAGAAAAATCGCACATTCGGAGACCTTCTTTAAAGAATTGGCTCTCGAGTCGAACCTGAATTTTAGAATATATTATCACCGATATCTTAGCGAAAGAACACCTGAATATGATGCACCGGGTTGGACTTGTGAATCTTTGAACCCTGAATAGTTGCGAAATGGCGAACCAATCTTCAGCATGAAAAATACTCTGAGAATATCCATTGGTGAAATAAACGTCACTTGTATCCTGACGAAGCTTGATAAATATACCTTGATCCCATAACTATAGAACAATGATATGCGTGTATGTAATAATGAAATGTAAGCCAAAAAGGATGAAATAAAGAGGGTAAATTTTGGGGTACAATAGGTACAAACCATATAATTCAAATGTCAAGCACATGCAAGGGCCAAAGAAACAAAGATTTCAGAGATACATCAAGTAGTATAATTGTCATCAGGACCAGTTGACTTGGTTGAATCAGAACTTCTTTCCACACTGGAGTCTTCACCTTCAAAAATCACTGTATCATAAGGTTGTTGTCCTTTTGCAGGTCCTTGATCATTTTTTCAAAAGTTAGCTTCCTAGCTGAGCTCACTCTGATCACGTCATTTAATTCCTTGCAGGCTTCCCTTAATTCATTAATCATATCATCCTTGGTGGAGGTCTTCTCAGCAGGAGCAGATGTTAAAACAATGTCTGAGACATGTTTTCCTGAAAAGAGTTTAAAATGAAGGGTCAAGGCAGACTCCCTCTTGCACAACACATCATTTCCACTTAGGATTCCAGGATGTTGATTTAGGATAATTCCGCAGAGGAGAGAAGGAAAAGCAATTGGCATCTTAATGGCACAAGTTCCTGCATGTTGATGGTCTGATCAAATATGTAAGTTCCATAATCAAAAAGTTTCTGGTTCCAATAGCATAAATGAACTTTCCTAAACCAATGGAGATGGTTGAAGTGTGATTAGTGGGAACCTAATTTGCAGCTCCAATCCTATGTAAAATTGCATATTTCACACTCAGTTTGCTGACAGGAAGTTTGTTTTTCATGGGCCAATCACTTACTTGGTTAGTAGTGATGGCTCTGCACACTTGATTATTTGTTACTTCCAGCTCACAACAAACATCTTCAGACCTATCTAGAAATTTGTTTATAATGGCAGGAGAAAATTCTACACACTTTCTTTAACAAAAACCTTTCTATACTCCTTACTCTTATTGTCAGCTCAATCAACAGGAATATTAACAATAAACTCCTTAACAAGAGTTTCATAACAATTGGCAAACCTGGTAATTGTTTTCATCGGTCTAGCATAAGAGATTGGCTCCATGATTTCCTTGCATTCCAAAGCACCAGCTCCTAGTTCTCTCTCCAGGGCAATCCTTCTTTTATACACATACTTCCACTTTTCAGCATTCCCAACAGAGTGAAAGGAGATGTTGTCAAGTGGGGCATCAGGAACCCTAACAGACAATTTCTTATTTGCAGACTTTTTGATAGAAGATATGTCCTGGACATCTAGCTCGACATCATACTCAGAGTCAGTCTCTTCAACTAGAACAGCTTTTTTCTTACTTTTGGATCTTTTTACAACATCCTCATCATCATCAGTAGAGCTAACATGTCTAGCTTTTCTTTTGCTAGAAAGGGGGACCACTTTACTTCCTGCTTTTGGGGGTCCATACATGGTTTTCTTCTTGATTGTTTTGAGAGAGGGTGTGACACTTGAATCTTTCACTTTCATGTATTTTAGCCTTCTTGCAATACCATATACAACATTAGTGATGAGCTCATTGTCAGACAACTCTTCTACATTGACTATATTGTCAGCATTTTGACCTTCTCCATCCTTGGAGGCAGCAGCACCTTCTCTAGAAGCAGAGTTTTCTTCAACGTTTTGTTCAACATTTTCCTCAACATCTTGATCAACAGTTTCTTCATCCACTTCTTTTAGGGCAGAGGTAGCAAGCTTCTCAAGTTTGCTTTCAGCAGCATCTTTCTTGGATGTTTCAGCAGCATCATTTTTAGGATTACTTCCTTTGTCAGCAGGAGGAGGCATGCGAGTAATGGGATTAGAAATCCCAGGCACAACAAAGCCTTCATTTAATACTTTGTCCACAAGCCTACTGATGCTTCTTTTTCTCAAGCAGAGGGATCGTTGATAGAGGAGTAACATCTAGTACTCTGTCAAGGGAAAGATCTTCATTGGCAGATTTTGAGAAAGATGATGTATGATGTTGAGACATGTTTGAGAATTTCTGAGCAAGGTGATGAAGAATGGCATGGGTCATTTTTCTATGGAGGAGAATGAACAGTTTGTGAAAGTAGAGAGAAGAATTTTCGTAGCGTGTGGGAAAAAATTTGAGTTAGTGTTGTAATGATTGCTTTCTAAAATTTATTTATTGGAAACACAAATAAAACAATATCACTTTAATGATATTCCTACACACTTTTAATTGCTACAAACTCTCATATAAACATATCCCTAATTTTCCTCTTAAATTCTTAAATTGATTAGCATCCAAAGCTTTTGTGAAGATGTCAACCAGTTGCAACTCAGTGGCTACATGTTCTAAAGCAACAATCTTTTCTTCAACAAGCTCTCTTATGAAGTGATGTCGTGTGTCAATATGCTTGGTCCTGCTGTGTTGAATGGGATTCTTTGAAATGTTTATGGCGCTTAAATTGTCATAGAATAATGTCATGACATCTTATTTGACATTGTATTATGTTAACATTTGTTTCATCCAAACCAATTGAGAACAACTACTTCCTGCAACAATGTACTCAGCCTCAGCAGTGGATAGAGACACACAATTTTGGCTTCTTGCTGAACCAAGATATGAGATGATTTCCCAGAAAGAAGCATCCTCCTGATATACTCTTTCTACCATCAGCACTTCCTTCCCAATCAGCATCACAATAACCAGTTAGGGAAGAATTTGATTCATGAGATTACAGCATACCATAGTCACTTGTCCCATTCACATATTTAAGAATCCTCTTCGCATGGTTGGCATGGCTAATTTTAGGATCAGCTTAATATCTTGCACACACCCCTACAAGAAAGTCAATGTCTGGTCTGCTAGCTGTGAGATATAGAAGACTGCCTATCATGCTTCTATAGAGACTTTGATCTACACTTACTCCTTTTTCATCTTTAGTCAACTTCAGATGTGTGGGAGCAAGGGTTCTTATGTGACTAGAATTCTCTATCCCAAACTTCTTCACTGTATTCTTGGCATACTTGCTCTGAGATAAAAATATAGAGTCTTCCATTTGTTTAACTTATAGATCGAGAGAATAGGTTAATTCACCAACAATACTCATTTCAAATTCAGACTGCATTTGCTTGACAAAATGTTGAACCATCTCATTTGACATACCACCAAATACAGTATCATCAACATAAATTTGAGAAATCATAATCTTCCCTTCTTCTTCTTTGACAAAGATGGTTTTGTCTATGCCACCTTTCCTATATCCATTCTCCACAAGGAATTCGGTTAGTCTCTCATACCAAGCTCTTGGAACTTGCTTCAATCCATACAGAGCTTTATTCGGTTTATAAACATGTTTAGGAAAACATGGATCAACAAATCATTTTATTTATTCAACAAAAACTTCTCCATTCAGGTACCCATTCAAGAAGGCACTCTTTACATCCATTTGAAGAAATTTAAATTTCAAAATGCATGTAACTCCCAACAGTGATCTGATTGATTCAAGTTTAGCCGCAGGAGCAAAGGTTTCATCAAAGTCCACTCCTTCAATTTGAGTGTATCCTTGTGCAACTAACCTTGTCTTATATCTAGTGACCACCCCTTTTTCATCAGATTTATTCTTGTATACCCATTTAGTGCCAATCACATTTTCCCCTTAAGGTCTTGGAACCAGATCCCAAACTACATTCCTACTGAATTTCTCTAACTCCTCTTGTATAGCATTAATCTATAACTCATCGGTTAGGGCCTCTATGACATTCTTAGTGTTGTACCCTAAAATTTGCCCTCTTAATTCTCAAGGCTTTTCTTACAAGGATTTCAAGGTTCAAGCTTGAAAAAGTGCATTGGGATTTTCCAATACCAAAATTAAAAGGAAACTGTCAAAAATGGAGAAAATAGATAAAAATAACATTTTGACAAATTTGGAGGAAAACAGGTCTCCTTCGATTCAGCACCCTTCGATTGACTCTTGGCCTCCTTCGAATGCAACTTGGATTACATCCTTCGTTTTGAGCAAGAGCCTCCTTCGAATGCAACTTGGATATGTCCTTCATGTTGAACTTAAAGCCACCTTCGAGTGCAAGTTTAGAAACACCCTTCGATTCAGAAGCTAGGAACTTCCCTCACGCTAAAAGGCATTGACTCCCTTTATGTTTGTTCTGATCCACATGCTTCGATTGGGAAATATGCTTCCTTCGAGCAGGAGCTTTCGATTTTATCAACAATGCTTCCTTCGAACACGAGCTTTCGATTGGGTAATATGTTTGCTTTGATCCAAGCTTTGACTGGGCATTAGCTTCCTTCGAGTAAGCTTGTTTCTACCACAAGCTTCGACTGAAGCAAAGGCTTCCTTCGAACAAGTGCTCTTCGATCTCATTCTTGCATTCGACTCAAGACCAAATCTCATTTGCCAGGCTATGTTGCTTCCAAATCTTTACATAATCAGAAGCTTGTACAAGGGTTTTAAAATGTGTCTTTTAGATACTACTATTCTTGGTTAAAGGCTACATACTCTTTTTCATAAAAGGTACTTTTATCACAAAAACAGCTTTCAACCTGAATTTGGTCTGATCACAAGCAACGCCAAAAGCATAAGTCACATCTTCTTGACCCTAACTGCCAAGAGGCCCCCCACATGTACTTTCATGTTACATTATTTTATCATTTCTTTGCAAGGCTGGCTATTGAAAACATGTCCATTATTTTTCTCTATAAATAGAGGAATTTTTACAAAGCTAGAAGAGGATCTTTGGACCAGAGGAACGAATCCCCAAATTTTCTCAAACACAACAAAACTCTTAAGTTCATCAACACTTGAGAAATCACAAAAAACCCAGAATCACATTCATCTCCTTCGATTCTGAAGAACAACCACACTTCAGTCTCCTTCAAATCAAAGAAGCATCACTCTTGCTTTTTCTCTTCCTTCGAGTCCAGCATCCTGGGCCTCCACTCAAGATCCCACATCCATTCAAGGCCTGAAGCAAGGTAAGTTATTCTTACCTTTGAACTTTTCGTTTCATGGCATAGTAATTTTCCCTTTCGTTTGAAACATGTACATATCATTGTTCTTTTCGTTTCCACCCTTTTAACATATTTTTCAGAGCTAACCCTTTCATTTTTCTTTCTATTTACCAGAACTTGCTTTAACTATTAAACTGTTTACAAGACAACTACTAGCATGGCCTCAGGCCATGTTTCCATTTAATGCTTTAAACGAAAGAGACAGGAAACAGGAAATAGGAAACAACGTTGTTGGCTTTTATCCTCTTTCTCCAGGTTAAACGAAAGAGACAACCAGGAGACAAACCATGTTGACTTCCAGGCCCAGACGAAAAGCTTGCCTTCACTGATTCCAAGCTCAGTCGAAACACATTCCCTCACTGCTTTCAACCTCCAGTCGAAGAAGGCAACAAGGCCACAAGGCAGAACCAGAAGGCTTCGCCATACACTGACTTCCAGGCCAATCGAAGGACAGGACCTCACTGGTGCTAGCCCCAATCAAAGGAGGCCAACAGAATGCAAGTCGAAGGGTGCTACTGCCTGGGTCGAAGAGCTCATTTTCCTTTATTTTATTTTGTTTTTGCCTTTACATTTTCTTGCCTTTCAATATGGTTGTAATAGTGTAGGATTTATTTTTTGCACTTTTTATTACTTTTGTATAAATGCTAGTAATTAGGTGTGTATGGTATGATAAAACCAACAAATAGGCCACCCTAATCAAAGACTAAATACATGTAAATAAAACACGTTTACACACTTACACCCTTAGGGTAATTCCACTTGTTTCCTATCGGAAAATAGTCATGTCCCTCGAATATGGGACGTTTTAGCAAAACCCTTAGATAAAAAAGGATCGTAGTCCCTCGATGTTTCCTTCGGTAAACGATCTAGTCCCTAAACGATATTGCTAAAACGTCCTATATGTTTTCTTCTATGACTATGCAAACGTCCCAATGCCTGTCCCTTCACATCCAATGATGGGGCTTCTTACCAAAACAATGGTAAGATAGCCACATCTAAAGGAGGAGGAAAAGCACATTTAAGACCTTTTGAGTAGGTAGATTCGCTCTTAGTTACTCGCTTGCTCACAAAAAAAAACATTTTTACCCACACTCTCATCTTTGAACTATTTTCAAAACAAACACTTTGTAGGCGTTCTTATAGAAACGAGAACCATTACGAAGTTCCATTTTCAAAATTCTTTCAAAAACACATCTCACAAACACCTCTTTGAACTATTTTTGAAACAAACACTTTGTATGCGTTCTTATAGAAACGAGAACCATTACGAAGTTCCATTTTCAAAAATACTTTCAAAAACCACCACAAGCACATTCAAACAAAAGCAAGTGATCTAGCAAGTAACTAAGAGCCCATGGAAAACCATGGATGAAAAGGGTGCTAATACCTTCCCTTTTCATAATCTACCCCCCAAACTCAAGAAAACATCTGTAAAGGTCTTTCCTATGCTTTTTCACATTTCCTTTTGGATAAAAGAAAAGTCGATGGCGATTCTTGCTAACTGCAACATTTGCAATCACAAACGCAAAACCTCAAGTCAGATCTCCCACCGTATCACAGAACTGGCGACTCTGCTGGGGAATTTACTTAAAGTGGGGTTACCTTTGGGCTAGATCACCTTTATTTGCTTACATTGATTGATTTGTTTGCTTTACATTTTAGTTCCTTGTTTGGGTTTGTTTTAAATCCTACACCTGGATTTTGGGGCACCTTTTAGATAAGTAGCAATAGACTGCGAGGGAACTGTGCGGGGTATACCGACATGGTTGAAGCAGTAGCTACGTTGATGTGGCACTTTGGTTGGTACCGGTAACCCTTGAGTTGAATCAAGGAGAGCACGGGGCCACCGCGTGGTGTCGTAAAGCATCAACTGGCCTTAGAGCCTTACTTGACCAACTTGGCCATTAGGACGTAGTGAGATGACCGGTTTCAGTGTAGAGCTGAAAATTGGTTGATACTCGATGCTACACTCATTGAGACTTGACCCCTGAGTTTTGTTCGGTTGCGAGTCAATTGCTTATTGAACGAAGCTTGTGGGAAAGGTCAGTGATATTGAGATCCCTTAGAACCTGGTTACTATTAACTAAGACAGGCTGAGCTAACTAAATTTCAAGAGGGTACTTACCTACAAAACTCCATGCAAGCCTGAAACTAAGGACTTGTCTGCTTTGTGTGAATATGATTATTTTTATGTAAATTTGCTTACCTCGTATACTTGTAAATAACATCATGGACATCATACCATAGCATTTTCAATTACCTTCTTAAGGATCTCGAGGGCCTAGGATGCAGGGTCACGTTGAACCAGACGTCTAGCAAGGGGCAGGGGGATTTATTTTCCTCTGACCAAACACCGTCAAAGATCAAGTATGGAAAACTCGAGTCAAGGGATATAGCCCACTTGACATGGTGAGCTTGATTCTCGTGGAAGGACATCCACCAATACAAAGTTCTCCAATCAAAGCTGTTGATCAAAGTTCAACTTCTAACTTTTTCTTATGTTTATCCCGCGAGATCCTTGAAAACATGCATCTGCATATCATGCATCATATCATGACAGGTTTCTCCCATACAGGTCTCCTTATCTTCCTGCTGTTTATTTCAGTAAGATGGATATGGAACAAACACTGAAAGATCTCCAAGCTCAAAATGCTCAATTCCAATAAATGTTTTGGCTATGGCTAAAGGGCAAGAGGACCTGAAAGCTCTCCTTCTCAAAGAAAAGAAGAAAAAGTCCAAGAAGTCAGTAGGCGTCTTGAACTTGAGAAGAAGACCTAAAGGCCTAGATTTTTCAACTCCATCCAACATAGGGGATACTCTTGAAGAAGACCACAATTTGGAGATTGATAAAGTTGAAGTTGATTACTCCGAGGAACAATATCCTCCCACTGATGACAAGTAAAAATAGTTGGAGGACCGCCTCAGTGCTATGGAGATTCAACAGACACCTGGCTTAGATTTAGGAGACATGGGTTTGGTTTCTGGAGTGGTCATCCCGCCAAAGTTCATAATCCCTACCTTTTCCCTGTACGATGGATTCTCTTGCCCTAAGGTGCATTTAAAGTCTTATGTCCGCAAGATTCAACCTTACACAACTGATCTGAAGCTTTGGATCCATTTCTTCCAAGAGAGCCTAGTAGGGACTAAACTCGAATGGTTCTATCAATTGGAGAGTTCTCGAATCCACACCTGGGAGGATTTAGCTGCTACTTTCTACAAGCAGTATTAGTACAATGCTGATGTTGCACCAACTCATGTGCAATTGCAGAACATGACCATGGGTTCCAACGAGAGCTTCAAAGGATACGCCCAAAAGTGGAGATATCTGGCGGGTAGGGTGCAACCCCCTTTAACTGACAGGGAGCTGATTGACATCTTCATGGGAACTTTGACAGGGCCTTTCTTCAAACACTTGATCGGAAGCTCTTCAGTCGGGTTCACCGAGCTAATACTGACCAGCGAAAGGTTCGAAGCTGGCATCAAAAGTGGAAAGATCCAACGAGTTACACCCTCTGGCGTTCATAAAAAACTAGACAATGGAAAGAAAGAGTCCAATGTTGTGTACATCCGAAAGAGTCGTCATGATCAACAGGTAGGGGCAACCCTGATCTCTAATCCTACATTTGTTCAACAAAGACAGGGAAATAGGCGTAGGGTAAGATATCAAGAAAGGAAGTATACTGACATCAACATGCCTTTGTCTCAAGCATTACAACAATTGCTGAAGGTGAAACTTATCACACTAAAGGATCCTCCTCAAAATCCTGATACCTCCTCTTCTATGTACAATCCGAGCGTAAGATGTGCCTATCATTCTGATAGTCCCGGACATGACACTGACGGCTGTTGGACTTTGAAGAACAAGATTCAAGACTTGATTGATGCCAAGGAAATCGAGTTTGACCCTCCAGAGACTCCAAACGTGATCACTGCTCCTATGCGAAATCGTTGAAGGTTTTTGTTTCATTTGAATTTTCAAGTTGTAATTTATTTTGTTATTCAAACAATTACCTATTAATGTCAAACTTTGTTTCATTAATACATTGCATATGTTTGTCTTTAATTATTTCATTTTCATTTAAACTATGCTTTTTACTCACTTTATGACATTCAACTCTTGCTAAAAGTTACAAGCCTTTAGAGGGAGGATGACAAAAACAATGCCATAATATCATACAGTATGCTTTTGAACAGACCTTGCTGACGATGTACAGGCATTCTTTCAAATCCTAAACACTTGAGTTATAAGGAAGATAATCCATAGTCAACCCGTTCGAGCCAAAGAAGTAGAAGTTTTCTGTTTTAACACAAATTGAAACCTTTAATCAAAAACCTGGGGCAGGGTAGTCTCTCAGTTAATTCAAACGCGCATTTGACCGCAAACTCTCATCTCGTAATACAACGAATGACATCAAAAAAATCAAAAGACGGTGATGGTTCCCTACCAAATAGGCAGTCATTATCTCTCAAAAAGAAAAATCCACTAAGTCAAAACCTACAAAGGAGACTTAAGAAAACTGGGGCATCCCGCTGACTGTAATCTCAAAACAAGAACAGTCAGGCAAAAATCAGGGATAATAATTCAAAAGAAAGAGGTCACTACAAATCCTCAACAACATGAAAAATGTTGCAAAAACGATTTCCTTCTGATAAACTTAACTTGTCTGAACCATCACCAAAACGTCATCCCAGACTCAATTGAAGTTCAAACGTACAATTAACTGAGCTTAGGACTGAAGAACATCACGAAGAATGGGTGGTTACAAATACATTTGAGCCTTTATCCTTTGTTTCTTAAACTGTGAACCAAGCCATGTTACAACCTTTCAAAAGTCCTAATTGAAGCATGGGTTAGTTCAAAATCACACTGTTACAAAAGGTATCCTGACTCCTGTAAGGCTTTACTCTAAATCTTGAGTTTGAATTTTTCTTACAAAATTTCTTTACTCGCTAAAACGCATTTCAAATTTCAAGACAAACATAAACTTTGAATTACTTGAATATCATTGTTTGCATATGGCTATTTTTTTGACAACAGAGAAATTCACACAATGAATATCCAATGAACGAAAATATCTCTCAGTGAACAAAATCAATTCAAGTGGGATGACACTTCCATTGACAAATCTCCTATCAACAAGGGGACATGACATGTCACTATCCGACACACCTGGGGCAGTCCAGTCAAGATTCCCAGAAATCTCCCAAGAATTGCAGAGTAACCAGGGGTAAGTCTCCATTTCCAACTCTTGGGGCATTGAACGTCAATCTCAGCAAAGAGTTACGTACAATCAAACATTTTTGGCAATACCACAAACATTGGCTTCTAGGGGCAATGCCAAGTCTCCCCCAAATTCCTTCTCATAGGATGATTTCCCAGCAAGAGTTTAATCTCTGAAAACCTTTCCCCAACTCAGACAACCTCAAGAATCCTCGAGGACATTCCCCCAACGAAGTCGTCACCTCTCTAGCAGACCGGCAACAGGGTTTATTTCCCCAACAAACGACAGGATTCCCCAGCTTGAGGTAGCCTTTCCGACTACTACAAATCAAAGGACCACAACTCCTCTTCCCCAGTAGACTACTATACAATCCCGAACAAGTTACTGCGAAACCTGGACCCGACCAGATATCAGTTCAACTTCGACTCCCCAGTAGAGCAACAAATGACTAAGACTCCTAAACTCTTTTCCCAAGCAGGAATAAACATGCTCCCCACAGAGTTTTTGATATCCCCCAGCGTATTTCTCCTCAAACAACAAAATAGGAATCCCCAATGGAAACATTCTAAGCAAAGTTTGAAGACACCCTTACATCTCAATAACATTCATAGCATATGCATACAAAATACATATAACATAAATCTCATTTATTTTGAGAACATCATTACACAATGCATACATCATGACATTGCATACAACTAACGTTTTACCTTTTCAGGAAAAAGTCAACAGATAAAGGTCATCATTCTTTTAAGGTTATAGTCATCCAAGATTCCTTCATCATCCTGCTGAGGTTGTAGTCATCCAAGATTCCTTCATCATTCTTTTGAGGTTATAGTCATCCAAGATTCCTTCATCATCCTGCTGAGGTTGTAGTCATCCAAGATTCCTTCATCATCCTGCTGAGGTTGTAGTCATCCAAGATTCCTTCATCATCCTGTTGAGGTTGTAGTCATCCAAGATTCCTTCATCATCCTACTGAGGTTGTAGTCATCCAAGATTCCTTCATCATCCTGCTGAGATTATAGTCATCCAAGATTCCTTTATCATCCTGCTGAGGTTGTAGTCATCCAAGATTCCTTCATCATCCTATTGAGGTTGTAGTCATCCAAGATTCCTTCATCATCCTGCTGAGGTTGCAGTCATCCAAGATTCCTTCATCATTCTTTTGAGGTTGTAGTCATCCAAGATTCCTTCATTATCCTGTTGAGGTTGTAGTCATCCAAGATTCCTTCATCATCCTGCTGAGGTTGTAGTCATCCAAGATTCCTTCATCATCCTGCTGAGGTTGTAGTCATCCAAGATTCCTTCATCATCCTGCTGAGGTTGTAGTCATCCAAGATTCCTTCATCATCCTGTTGAGGTTGTAGTCATCCAAGATTCCTTCATCATCCTGCTGAGGTTGTAGTCATCCAAGATTCCTTCATCATCTTGCTGAGGTTATAGTCATCCAAGATTCCTTCATCATCCTGCTGAGGTTGTAGTCATCCAAGATTCCTTCATCATCCTGCTGAGGTTGTAGTCATCCAAGATTCCTTCATCATCCTGTTGAGGTTGTAGTCATCCAAGATTCCTTCATCATCCTACTGAGGTTGTAGTCATCCAAGATTCCTTCATCATCCTGCTGAGATTATAGTCATCCAAGATTCCTTTATCATCCTGCTGAGGTTGTAGTCATCCAAGATTCCTTCATCATCCTATTGAGGTTGTAGTCATCCAAGATTCCTTCATCATCCTGCTGAGGTTGCAGTCATCCAAGATTCCTTCATCATTCTTTTGAGGTTGTAGTCATCCAAGATTCCTTCATTATCCTGTTGAGGTTGTAGTCATCCAAGATTCCTTCATCATCCTGCTGAGGTTGTAGTCATCCAAGATTCCTTCATCATCCTGCTGAGGTTGTAGTCATCCAAGATTCCTTCATCATCCTGCTGAGGTTGTAGTCATCCAAGATTCCTTCATCATCCTGTTGAGGTTGTAGTCATCCAAGATTCCTTCATCATCCTGCTGAGGTTGTAGTCATCCAAGATTCCTTCATCATCTTGCTGAGGTTATAGTCATCCAAGATTCCTTCATCATCCTGCTGAGGTTGTAGTCATCCAAGATTCCTTCATCATCCTGCTGAGGCTGTAGTCATCCAAGATTCATTCATCATCCTACTGAGGTTGTAGTCATCCAAGATTCCTTCATCATCCTACTGAGGTAGTAATCATCCAAGATTCCTTCATCATCCTGCTGAGTCCAGATACAATCACCTTCGGATGGCATCTTTAAGCCCATCTCCAAAAACTTTCTATCACCTCTTCAAATGGAATCTTTAAGCCCATTCCCTCTACCATCACATCACCAAGTGAAAATTTCTGGGCACTCTAGTTTCCAATCATCTTCCACCTTCGAGTCACGAATGGCAAAACTCGCCAATCTAACTCTTTAGGTTTAAGAAGATTGAACAGGGGCAGCTGTTGTACCCCAAAATTTTCCCTCTCAATTCTCAAAGCTTTTCTTACAAGGATTTCAAGGTTCAAGCTTGAACAAGTGCATTGAGATTTTCCAATACCAAAATTAAAAGGAAACTCTCAAAAATGGAGAAAATAGATAAAAATAACATTTTGACAAATTTGGAGGAAAACAGATCTCCTTCGATTCAGCACCCTTCAATTAACTCTTGGCCTCCTTCGAATTCAACTTGGATTACATCCTTCGTTTTGAGCAAGAGCCTCCTTCGAATGCAACTTGGATATGTCCTTCATGTTGAACTTAAAGCCTCCTTCGAGTGCAAGTTTAGAAACACCATTAGATTCAGAAGCCAGGAACTTCCCTCACGCTAAAAGGCATTGACTCCCTTTATGTTTGTTTCAATCCACATGCTTCGATTGGGCAATATGCTTCCTTCGAGCAGGAGCTTTCGATTTGGGCAACAAGGCTTCCTTCGAATACGAGTTTTCGATTGGGCAATATGTTTGCTTTGATCCAAGCTTCGACTGGGCATTAGCTTCCTTCGAGTAAGCTTGTTTCGACCACAAGCTTCGACTGAGGAAAAGGCTTACTTCGAACAAGTGCTCTTCGATCTCATTCTTGCATTCGACTCAAGACCAAATCTCATTTGCCAGGCTATGTTGCTTCCAAATCTTTACATAATCAGAAGCTTGTACAAGGGTTTTAAAATTTGTCATTTAGATACTACTATTCTTGGTTAAAGGCTACATACTCTTTTTCATAAAAGGTACTTTTATCACAAAAGAAGCTTTCAACCTGAATTTGGTCTGATCACAAGCAACACTAGAAGCATAAGTCACATATTTTGCACCCCAACTGCCAAGAGGCCCCCCACATGTACTTTCACGTTACATTATTTTATCATTTCTTTACAAGGCTGCCTATTGAAAACATGTCCATTCTTTTTCTCTATAAATAGAGGAATTTTTACAAAGCTAGAAGAGGATCTTTGGACCAGAGGAATGAATCCCACAAATTTTCTCAAACACAACAAAACTCTCAAGTTCATCAACACTTGAGAAATCACAAAAAACCTAGAATCACATTCATCTCCTTCGATTCTGAAGAACAACCACACTTCAGTATCCTTCGAATCAAAGAAGCATCACACTTGCTTTTTCTCTTTCTTCGACTCCAGCATCCTGGGCCTCCACTCAAGGTCCCACATCCATTCAAGGCATGAAGCAAGGTAAGTTATTCTTACCTTTGAAATTTTTGTTTCATGACATAGTAATTTTCCCTTTTGTTTGAAACATGTACATACCATTGTTCCTTTCGTTTCCACCCTTTTAACATATTTTTCAGAGCTAACCCTTTCGTTTTTATTTCTGTTTACCTGAACTTGCTTTAACTATTAAACTGTTTACAAGACAAATACTAGCATGGCCTCAGGCCATTTTTCCATTTAATGCTTTAAACGAAAGAGACAGGAAACAGGAAATAGGAAACGAAGCTGCTGGCTTTTATCCTCTTTCTCCAGGTCAAACGAAAGAGACAACCAGGAGACAAACCATGTTGACTTCCAGGCCCAGACGAAAAGCATGCCTTCACGGATTCCAGGCTCATTCGAAACATATTCCCTCACTGCTTTCAACCTCTAGTCGAAGAAGGCAACAAGGCCACAAGGCAGAACTAGAAGGCTTCACCATACACTGACTTCCAGGCCAATCGAAGGACAGGACCTCACTGGTGCTAGCCCTAATCGAAGGAGGCCAACAGAATGCAAGTCGAAGGGTGCTACTGCCTGGGTCGAAGAGCTCATTTTCCTTTACTTTATTTTGTTTTTTCCTTTACATTTTCTTGCCTTTCAATATGGTTGTAATAGTGTAGGATTTATTTTTTGCACTTTTTATTACTTTTGTACAAATGCTAGTAATTAGGTGTGTATGGTAAGATAAAACCAACAAATAGGCCACCCTACTCAAAGACTAAATGCATGTAAATAAAACACGTTTGCACACTTACACCCTTAGGGTAATTCCACTTGTTGCCTATCGGAAAATACTCATGTCCCTCGAATATGGGACGTTTTAGCAAAAACCCTTCGATAAAAAAGGATCGTAGTCCCTCGATGACCCTCGATGTTGCCTTCGGTAAATGATATAGTCCCTAAACGATATTGCTAAAACGTTCCATATGTTGCCTTCTATGACTATACAAACGTCCCAATGCATGTCCCTTCACATCCAACAATGGGGCTTCTTACCAAAACAATGGTAAGATAGCCACATCTAAAGGAGGAGGAAAAGCACATTTAAGACCTTTCGAGTAGGTAGATTCGCTCTTAGTTACTCGCTTGCTCACAACAAAAACATTTTTACCCACACTCTCATATTTGAACTATTTCCAAAACAAACACTTTGTAGGCGTTCTTATAGAAACGAGAACCATTACGAAGTTCCATTTTCAAAATACTTTCAAAAACATATCTCTCAAACACCTCTTTGAACTATTTTTGAAACAAACACTTTGTATGCGTTCTTATAGAAACGAGAACCATTACGAAGTTCCATTTTCAAAAATACTTTCAAAAACCACCACAAGCACATTCAAACAAAAGAAAGTTATCTAGCAAGTAACTAAGAGCCCATGGAAAACCATGGATGAAAAGGGTATTAATACCTTCCATTTTCATAATCTACCCCCCGGACTCAAGAAAACATCTCTAAAGGTCTTTCCTGTGCTTTTTCACCTTTCCTTTTGGATAAAATAAAATTCGGTGGCGACTCTTGTTAACCGCAACATTTGCGAACAAAAACGCAAAACCTCAAGTCAGTTCTCCCAACGTATCACACTTAGGCTTAATTTTTTATATAAAGGAAGAGTTTGAAATCCCTTCTCTTGATATGGTAGTACCTCCTTTATTTGGATCTCCTATGATAAGCTCCTTAGGATGATCTTTCTGATATCTAATTGAAGGTCCTTTGTTGAGGTGACAAGGCTCGGGATCTTCTTGAGGAGGATCAATACTTGTGTCATTTGATTCAGTTGGACTATCAGGAAAAGATGTTCCAACATCTTCTGAGACATCTTCTTCAACATTCCATCCTCTATCATCAATAGTAACAGTTGGTTTTCTTCCACTCCACATTTCATATAAAGTAGCTGAAGTCCATTTCCTTAGAGTGACTCTATTATGGATATAGCATGCAATATTCATTGCTTTAGCCCAAAAATGGTAGGGTAGCTTCTTAGCATGAATCAAGGCTCTGGCAGATTCTTGAAGAGTTTTATTCTTGCGTTCTACAATACCATTCTGTTGAGGAGTAATGGGAGAAGAGAATTCATGGTTGATTCCTTCAGAGGAGCAAAACTCAGCAAATTTGTTTTTCTCAAATTCCTTTCTATGATCACTTCTTATTCTTATGACATGGCTTTCCTTTTCCCTTTGAAATTTTTGACAAAGATCTTTGAACACTTCAGAAGTTTCTGATTTTTCTCTAATAAAGCTTATACATGTGTATCTAGAAAAGTAATCTACAACAACATAGGAATACTTCTTACCACCAATACTTTCAACCTGCATAGGTCCCATCAAGTCTATTTGAAGAAGTTCTAAAAATTTTAATGTAGTAAGATGTTGAATCTTCTGATGTGACATCTTAGTCTGCTTTCCAATTTGACAGTCATCACATACCCTTCCTTCTTCTATCTTGAGCTTAGGAATCTCTCTTACTAATTCATCTGATATAATTCTCTTCATACCTTTCAGATGCAAGTGCCCCAATTTTTTATGCCATAGTTTAACTTCATTCTCTTTGGCTAAAACACATGTTGAGGAGAGGTTTAACTCTTGAGCAACCTATAAATAACAATTGTCTTTAGATCTGATTCCTTTCATGATAACTTTATTCTTTTCATTTCACACACGACATTCTTCCTTAGAGAAGTTAACTTTGAATCCTTGATCACATGGTTGTCTTATACTTATCAGGTTTACTGTTAACCCTTTTATCAGTAACACATTATCAAGTTTAGGAACTCCTGAACAGTCAAGCTTGCCAACACCTTTAGTTTCTCCTTTTGCTCCATTACCAAATGTCAGATAACTGGTGGTGTGATATTTGACATCCACCAATAGATTCATGACACATGTCATGTGTCTAGAACAGCCACTGTCAAAGTACCAGTCATCTTTGGTTGATACTATGAGAGAGGTGTGAGCAATGAAACTAGCAACATTAGACTTGGGAATCCACTGTTTCTTCTTTTTTCTATTTTGTGGCATCTTATCAGTCTTGGGAGGAATATTAGTCTTAGGATACCCATACAATTTGAAACAGAAGGGCCTTATATGACCAAGCCTTCCACAGTGATGACATCTCCAAAGCTAGGGAATAAGATTTATCTTCCCATGATGTTTGCCATGATGTCCTTTCTTCACATGAGGTTTCCCAAGATGTCCTTTCTTATCATTATGTTGAGACATTTGATTAGACATCTTTGGTTTAGGCTTGGCATGTGTGGAAATAGACGAAGGTTGTTTTCCATGATGTTCTTTCTTCACATGATGCTTGTCAAGATGTCCTTTCTTACCATGATGTTTTCCACCGTGTTAAGACATTTGATTCAACATCTTTGGTTTAGGCTTGGCATGAGTGGAAACAGATGAAGGATCTTCTGAGTTAGGTTCCTTTTTCTCATTGAAACCTAAACCACTCTTATCTCCTGTCACTCTTCCTGCTTGGAGAATTTCATCTAATGTGTCAGACCCATTATTCAACATCTTGAGAGATTTGACCATTCTATCAAGATTTGAATTTAGAGAGGACACTTCACTTTTCAGATCAGAAATAATTTTAAGATGCTCTTCCCTTTCCTCCTTCAGCTGAGTTATGATGGCTTTCGGTTTATCCCCTACAAGACACACTTCTGCACTTCTGAGACATAGTTCTTTGTATGAAGTAACTAACTCATCAAAGGTTAGTTCCCCATCACTAGACTCTTCATCTTATACATATTTGCTTGTCAATGCTTTAACATATTTGGAAGATTCTTCAAGATCACTCTGAGTCCTCTTCAGACCAAGTAACAGATAGATTATTCTGATGTTTCTTAAGATATGCAGGAGATTCACCTCTAATGTTCCCAAAGCCTTCACATTCATGACATTGTATTCCATTCCCTTGAGAATATTTTTCTTCAGCTCTTTTTCTTCCTATCTCATTTGACTTATGGATGTCAGATGAGATGTTCTTGACATTTGATCTTTGGTTCATGTCCATTCTTTTTATCACTTTATTAAATTGTCTTCCAAGCATAGCTAAGGCATTTGATATTCCTCCATCTATATCTAGATCACAGTCCTCGTCTTCATCTTCAGTATTTGATCCAAAGGCTATGCTTTTGTTTTTCTTTTCAGATCTTTCATTGATGCTTAATTTAAATGTTAGAAGGGATCCAATAAGTACATCCACTTTCATTTTGTTAATGTCTTGAGCTTCTTCTATAGTAGTTATTTTCATATCAAATCTCTTGGAAAGAGACCTGAGCATCTTTCTCACCAATTTATCTTCATGTATTTTTTCTCCTAAAGCACTAGAGGCATTAGCAATTTCAAGAATGTTCATATGGAAGTCATTAATACTTTCATCATCCTTCATTCTCAAATTCTCAAATTTTATGGTGAGCAGCTAAAGTCTTGACATCTTAACTTTGGATGTTCCTTCATGAGTAGATTGAATAATCCCCCATACATCCTTAACAACTTCACATGTATTCACCAATCTGGAAATATTCTTGTCAATTCCATTAAATGTAGCATTCAAGGCTTTAGAATTTCCAAGAGCAATTTCATCTTCTTCTTTAGACCAATCTTATTATGGTTTTAATTCAGTAGTAGGTTCTCCATTTTCTCCCAATTTAATAGGGTGTTTCCATCCTCTTAAAACAACTATCGAAGCTCTGCTGTCTAAAGACTTTAGAAAGGCAACCATACGTGGTTTCCAGTAGACATAATTGCTTCCATCCATAATGGGTGGTCTATTCACAAATCCTCCTTCCTTGTCCATAGTACCAGAAAGTATCTTTTCTGGATCTCACCCAGATAAAGAGCAGGATGCCTGCTCTGATACCAATTGAAATTCTAGTATCAGATATGTGATGTCAAATGAGATGTCATGACACAAATATCTATTTACAAGTAAGGTTGAGTAAAATCAAAATCAATAAAAACACAAGAGATTGTTCACCCAGTTCAGTGTACAACAACAACACCTACTCTGGGGGCTACCAAGCCAGGGACAAGCTTACTAAATAGTATTGATTCATAGACCCTCGGTAAACAACCAATTTATGATCTAATCACTTAATCACAGTCCAAGCTAAACTTCTACCCAAGACTCACCTAGGTATGAGGCCATCCTCAAATCCCTTCAATCACTTACAATGAAGAACTTAACAGAATTAATAAGTTTGAAACACTTCAATCATTCAATGCTTAAAAGTTTATGAGTGATACACAATTAACAACCCAAATAAAAATCAAGTATTTAAACTAATACTTAGAGTGTATTACAAATAAAAATCCTAGACTTCTAATTAGAAAGAAAGTATTATTCTTCAAAAGTTGCTTGTCTTTGAATAAGGAAGCAAGTCCTTATATATGTGCAGCTGTGGGCTTGGGCTTAAAAAAAATATTCAAATCTTTTGAATATTTCCATAAAAACAGGCTAAGATAAAATTCATTCAATTTGAAAAATATTCCTCCATACTTTTCGCAGCCTGTAGGTCACAAATCCTGAATTATGGCACGCATGAAAATAGGAAATAAAAAGACTTAACTGATGTTGGGCTAAGATCGGTTCAGTAGGCAGATGTCAAGACATTTTCTTTGACATCATTCAAAACAGTTTTTCTCCAAATGTTAAGACATTTAGCAAAACATTAACAACTCATTTGTTTTACCAAAATTGTTGCCAACAATCACTTAGAGTTATGGGTGACTACGAAATTCCAGAGCTCGACGAAGGACCTGAACCAAGGGCACGTTAGACACTCATGTTTGACGAGGCTTCAAAAGCACTAGGGCATGGTACTGGAGCAGTTTTGACTTACCAAAAGTGTTTTCATAAATCTTATACTGCAAGGTTATATTTTGACTGCACCAAGAATATTGCGTAATACGAAGCTTGTATCTTAGGTTTAAGAGCCGCCGATCTAAGAATTAAAAATCTCAAAGTGTTTGGAGACTCAGCTCTAATCATATACCAAGTCAACGATGAATGGGACACTAAATATCCCAAATAGATTCCATATCGAGATCATGTTCTAAAGCTAGCTGTAGAATTTACCGAGGTTATGTTCATTCATATTCCATGAGAAGAAAATCAGATGGAAGACACCTTGGAAACTTTATTAGCCATGTTCAAGGTAACCTGGCCAAACCACGAACTGCACATTACAATCAGACATTTTGAAGAACCTGCACATTTCTTTGCTATTGAAGAAAGACTGGATAACAAGCCTTGGTTCTACGATATTAAAAGGTATCTCGAGAAACAAGAATACCTAGAAAATGCCTTTGTGATTGACAAACGAACTCTGCAGAAGCTAGCTTCAAAATTCTTTCTGAATGGTGATGTGTTGTACAAAAGGAATTAAGACATGGTATTACTCAGGTGCGTCGAGAAGCATGAGGCGGATACACTTATGAGATAAATCCATGAAGGCACTTTAGGAACTCATACAAATGGACATGCCATGACCAGAAATATCTTACAAGCAGGTTATTATTGGTTAACGATGGAAGTTGATTGCTACCATTATACAAACACATGTCACAAATGCCAAATATACGCCGACAAAATGCATGTGCAACTGACTCCTTTGAATGTCCTAAGTTCTCCTTGGCCATTTTTAATGTGTGGAATTAATATGATAGGAATGATCAAGCCGAATGCCTCTAACGGACTCTGATTCATACTAGTTGCCATAAATTACTTCACCAAATGGGTGGAAGTTACGTTCTATGCAAATGTAACAAGACAAGTGATTACCCGGTTCATCAAACAAAATTTTATATGCAAGTATGGGGTTCCTAGAAGAATCATTACAGACAACAGTCCAATTTAAACAACAAAATAATGGAGGAGTTATGCGATGATTTCAAGATCGAGCATCATAATTACTCAACATATCGACCCAAGATGAATAGGGTCGTTGAAGCTTCCAATAAGAACATCAAGAAAATCATTCAGAAAATGGTAAAGACATACAAAGATTGGAATGAGATACTCCCTTTCACTCTACATGGCTATCGTACTTTCATACGTACATCAATAGGTGCCACTCCTTTCTCTCTAGTATATGGAATGAAGGCAGTACTCCTTGTTGAAGTATAGATTCCATCACTTCGATTCTAATGGGAAAAAATCTTGAACAATCAGAGTGGGTTCAGATGCGATTTGATCAGCTTAACTTCATTGAAGAAAAACGCTTGACAGCTCTGTGCCATGGTAAGTTTTACCAAAAGGGGATGAAGAAAGAATTTGACAAGAAGTCTCATCCTTGAGGGTTTAAAGAAGGAGATTTGGTGCTCAAGAAGATTCTACTACCTTGCCTTGATTCACGCGGCAAATAGACACCTAACTATGAAGGTCCGTATGTAACGAAAACAACATTCTCGGGTGGTGGTCTTATCCTCACAATAATGGATGGGGAATAACTGCCACATCCGATAAATTCAGACGTAGTCAAAAAATACTATATACAAAAAGATTGCTAAGTTTGAACCCTAAACAGGCAACTTAGGCAAAAAGGAGTATCCCGGTGGATTGAAAACCCTAAAGGGAGATCCATGCACAAAATAGGGACATACACAAAAATCTTATCCCAGTGGATCAAAAACCGAAAGGGTGGTCCAGGAAAAAGTTAGGGATCTTACTCTGAAATAAAAAACAAAATGTCTGCGATCTAAGAACCACGACTACGAAGGAGAGAGATTGATCCAAATCATTCGACTCATAAGCAAAGGAGATTGGATCTATTAAAAGGACATTGGAAAAACAACAATAGCAATTATCAATTTCATTTCCATTTTCAGTTCTAAATCTTTCTGTAATTACCTCTTTTAAGGAATTATATCTTGTACTCTTGCCTATTCATAGGCATATTTATCAATAAACATTTACTTTCTCAAACTTTCAATTGTGTTTTTCTTTTCTTTGACCAGTTTGCAAAATACTACGATTATTTCTTGTAAATACTGCATTGAAATCACTTAAGGGGATTTGACGATAAAAAAAAGTATTTGACAAAACATCAAAAAGCATTTTTTTTGTTAGAAAAACATCGAAAGAAAACCCACGTCTATGTCCACACCTGCGATCATAGCCACGTCCACGCCTAAGTTCACAACTACGCCCATGCCTATGCCCGCGCTTTCAATACAATATCAAAATCTTGTTAACGCTTATTCATCTTGTTCAAATCAATGCAAAGACACCACGATAACATAATATACAACATTAAGGGTCGGTGACACAAAACCAATATTTTAAAAGGAGAGAACATTAAAGAAGTTCACAACAAACATATGGTACATACGCAAACATTTAGGGCATATACAAAACATTTGGTGCATACACGAACATTTGGGGAATATACAAAATAACTCAGCGCATATATATTTAGGGTTCCATATCATCTTAGGGCATTATGCATCGCATTTTCTGAACATATCGTCGGTTAAAACTACTAACTTTTTTGGGGCTCGTCATCAGATTATTCGATTTACAAAACAAATAAACACCTTGGTTGAGAATAAACACAATTGGTGAAATCCGATCTTATCTTGGGTCTATTCATCTAAGGTTCAATTACCGAAAACACTCTTCAATTATCTACCCTATAGGTCGTGGTAGGTATGCGAATTTTCAAGATCACGTTATTTATCCTCTATGTCATGATAAATACGTAAGACTACTCTCGTGTCGTTAATCCTCTAGGACGTGATAAACACACAAACTTTTCAATCATCTATCCTCGAGTTCGTGGTAGATGTGTGGGCTGTCATGTTTATGTTATTCATTATCTAGGCCATAATGAATACATAATTCTATCTTTGTGTCGTTTATCCTCTAGGTCGTGATAAACGCACAAACTTTTTCAAATATCTATCCCCTAGGTTGTGATAAGTATGCAATTTTTCAGGGTTATACTATTCATCTTTTAGGTCGTGATGAATACATAAGCCTATCACTGTTTCATTTATCCTCTAGGTCGTGGTAAATGCATAGGTTCACCCTTGTATTGTTTACTCCCTAGATTGTAGTAAATGTGATGAAATTTGTGATATAACTCATTGTGCCAATCTCCATGCAGCGATGTATTATCAAACTTTGTTTCATTTATCTCCTAGGTTATGATGAACAAAATCTATGTATTAAGCTTACTATGTTAGTCATGAGGAATTTGTAGGTCATTTTGGAAGCTAGTGTTATTTATCTTCTATGTCATGGTAAATACGCGAGAAAATATTTGTTTACTTTTTAAAAATTGACGAGATGTTTGTGTCGTCGCACCTAATTTGGATCAAAACTTTTGTTCAAACTCTGGTAAGATGATACATCATCGTCTATGTCTACTTCTCATACTCATGGGAACATTGTACAGTGTATCCTTATAATCTTTCAGACAAATATTGGGGTCTTCAATTATTTAATAAACTTCCGATTTGAACCTGTGAGACATGCGTATTCTTACACTATCTAATCGAAGAGTAATTAAATAAGGGCAATTGTCATAGACCAAAATTTCCCTACTGATTTCAAAATAATTTATTCCTTATTGTTATTAATCCCCAATATCATCATTCCCTCCATAATATATTATTGTCAAATTCATGTATATGGGTTTCACATTTATAAAGGGGGTGTATTGTTTCAAAAATAGACCATCAAAATCCGATGGCCCATTAAGTTTCCTTACAATTAGAAAAGAGGTATATTATTAAGGGGGTTTGTTTGCTGAAAATGAAATCTTGGTTCATTTGGGCCCATTAAGTTATTTTTTTGAAGCTCGTTTATGATGAACAAGAGGGGTGTGTTTTCTTATTTGGGTTATAGACTTTGTAAAAATTAAAGGCCCATTCTCTTCTTAATAGAATTCCATCTGCATTTTTGTTGTATTTTTTTATTATTAAAAACATTATTAATATTATTAACATTATTATTAATATTGTTATTGTTGTTACTTATTATTGTATTGTTACTTTTGTGAGAGTTTGACTGATTTAACTTAGGGCAAGAAATCCTAATTCAATCCAGCCTAAAAAACAAAAACCCAACAAAACAATTACTGTGGAGATTCAATCCAAAAATGCATAACAAATCATATTGTATCAATTAAGCAAAATCGTATCAAATCTTATTACATAAGAGAATCATTAAAAATCAAAACATTACGATTCAAATCAAATATAGAAACAATTTTCTATCTCAATCAAATCTCTGACTTACAACAAATCAATTACAATCTCTAATTTCCGCTAATTTAATCATTAACTTCTAAACTAAATCAAATAGTAACGACAATCAGAAAACTTCCTAATTCATCTAAATATTCGAAGCTATAAATAAAACCTAAAACTATCAGAAAAACAAAAAGTAAAAGGAATTTGGAGAAAAGATTCGTGACAGTGAGAAATCCAAACTACGAGTTAGCCACCTTCTTGAGATTTGGGTTTCAATTTCTGAAACCCTAGATTTGTGCTTCAAGTTGCGCCTCCATCATCTACGCCATTACCACCACTTTTCACACTTGCAAAAATAAAAGGGGAAGAAGATTAGATAGAGGGAGAAAGAGTCACAAGGAGATTTACAAGAAGAATCACTCCAAGAAAGGAAAGCCCCAAACTTAGCTTTAAGTTGAAAGATTGTTATCGTTGCTGGATTAGGGGTCGATTGGTGGTAAGATCTGGATTTTTGGGAAATTTAGGGTTAAGGTTCATCACCTAGGGTTAGGTTTCATCGCTCAGGGTTAGGGTTCTTCCACAAAGGGTTAGGGTTGTTGGGGTTTGGTTGATGGTTGGGGTTAGGGTTCCTAGGGTTCTAAGATACTGGGTTGGTCACGACGTTTGGATATAAATGTTTGAAGTTTTCGTTTGAATGTCACCGGAAAACTGGACATAAAGGGTATTTTGTGGTGGCTCATGGTGGTGACCGTCGGCAGAAGCGATTTCTGATCAGCGGTGCAATTTTTGATCGCCTAGAGAGAAGCGAGAGCTTCTCTCTCTAGAAATACAACAAATTTATTGTTTTGCTTTAGATATAGAAAGAAGAAGAGAAAATGAGGCACATTGTTGGGCCTGTGTTTTTATAAACCTCCCCCCACGATCCAGAGTCTGCATCCCCATATCTTTACCATGTTCCCTCGTTGTATGTTTCTCTGATCATTATCAAGCACCCCTAAATTGCAGGCCCACTGTAAGCCTTGCACGCTCCTCCCATGCAATTAAAATGAATTTCTCAATAATTCAAATGTTGGGCCACATCGCTAACCACACCACCCTTTTGTTTAATTTTCCTACTAAGTTAGAAATTTTACCCCCTTGTGCTTTTGGGCCCAATTCAATATCTGAACATGGGCTCTTACTGAATCAACCCCCAATTTTACTGTGTAGTATAGATCTACATCCCCCTTGTAATTCGGGCCTAAATCCAATATCTGGATTTAGGACCCTGTTATCTGCACCACTCTAAATTACTCAAACCAAATAAAATATACGCCATTGCGTTTTAATTAATTTTTCTTATATACTTTATTTATTTTTATTTAATATTATAATTAATATCTTTAATACTTAATATATTTTTTATTATTAAATTAAAAATTATTTTTTTACTAACTCATTTTTAATTACTCTTAAATTGCATTAAAATTCTTTTCATCATGCATTAAAAATATTTTTCTTGTATTATATAATATATTTGAAAATATCCAACCAATCAAATACTAACCACTCTTTTACTAACTTAATAAACTCAAGACTTCATTTTCGAAAAGGATTATGGAGATATTTCTCGTTAACTACGAACTTCATCTAACAACGCCGCTATTCACATACCCAGACTTGGTTCGAGGAGAATTCGTAATATCTTCATAGTCTATAAAAAAAACACCAACCAACTGTGAACTACGAATTGGAACTTTGATTCCTCATAAAAGCATATGTAGGCATACGACCTAAAAATCGTGGCGACTTCCCCTAATAAGAATTAAAACCCTATTTCCTAAAGACTGCATTTTTAAACCATATTATCCTTGTGAACAAGGTAGATGAGGGGTGCCTAACACCTTCCCTTCGTCTAAAAACGAGTCAACAACTTAGAATCTCTGACCAAATTAGGGTTATCATTTATATTCCCTTCCTAAAGATAAACATAAAGGGTAGCGACTCTCATTTTAAAACTGGTTATTACAGCTGGTGACTATGTTGGGTACTCAACCCTAGGGTTAGAAGCCTTTCTTTTGGGGATTTAGGGTTTTTAAGGTTTTGTTTATTTTTTTTATTTCTTCACATATTATTTATTATTTTTTGCTTATTTACTTTTTTCATCATTTTACCATGCTATATATATTTGTGATGGGATTTTTAGTTTAAAAATTTATTTTCAAAAAAACCTTAGAAAGAAGGTTCATCTATTGGCAATGGGGATACATCATCCCTATGAGTTTTTGTGACGACTTTTCCTAGAGTCGATGGAATTCCAAAAAAGAAATACGTATCAAGAGACATCCTTTTGGGGGGTAGGACTTTGGGACAAAACCTATGACTTTTCGTATAAACCCTAAATTAAAACTTATGGTGAGACCTTTCACGACCTAGAAATGAAAGTTTCGGTCTACAAAGAGGTTCAAATTAAGGGAGGCCCTTGTGCTTTTCCCTCTAGTGTTATCCATGATACCCTTAAGGAAACCACCTTATGGGGAAGGTAGAATGTACATAGGCCAAAACTAACAGCCTACCAACTAAGGACACCTTTCATGAAATCCTTTTACTATGTCACACATGCATTCATACCTTTTTGTATCTTACATACTCATTATCCCCCATTCTTTTTTAATCAGTCTTACTCACAGAATTAAAAAATAATCAAAGGTTTTTTTGGTGAAGTGTCTTAAAAATGAATGTCAGGGGGAAACAACTTGTCCATGTTAATGTTGTCAAGCCAGATATGACGAAGATCAAAACCATCAAAGGGAAATTGTTTGAAAGAGCTTTACAGATTTTTACTCGCTGTTATGGGGATACCCTTGAGTTGAAAAAAGTGAATGTAAAATTAAATGTTATCTCCGTCTTGTTTCAGTTCTACGATCCTCCATTGAGGTGTTTTACCTTCCAAGACTTTCAGCTAGCACCGACTTTGGAAGAATTTGATAGACTCTTGAATTTCTCTAAGGGAAAATCTTATGTGGGAATTGGGCAGACTATTGACATTAAAGACTTAGCAAATGGTTTAGGGATACCTTGCCTTGAATTGTCACTTGATTACAAAAAAGAAGGTGATGTACAAGGGATTAAGATATGCTATTTGGAAACTAAAGCTCTTTATTTTGCTGATAACAAAGAATGGCAGTCTTGTGTTGATTGCTTAGGGATACTTGTCTTTGGTGTAATTTTTTTTCGCGGACTAAGGACTATATTAACCCTGTAGCTTTTAGGGTTTTTTGGGGCACGAAATCTTTAAATGCGGATCCAACTTCTGCTTTACTTGCTAATATTTAGTATGCACTTCACACTCGGTATGAAAAAGGGAGGGGTACTCTAAACTGTTACATACCACTCTTATATTCTTGGTTTATGACTCATCTCTATAAGGAAGATTACATGGTGTTGTACCCCAAAATTTTCCCTATTCATTTTATCTTTCATGGCTTATGTTTCATCATACATATTCATGCATTCTCATGATAGGATCAAGGTATCTTGGTCCCCAAGTTCTTCTACAGTCTATAAAGGATGATTGATCCTTAATCTCTGACTCTCTCAAGCTACAAGGGTTTCTTTTATTTCAATATATCTCATTTATCCCATATAATCATTAGAAGTTGAAAATTTGCAAAAAGTTTTGAGAAGAATCATATTTCTACTATTCATCTATCAAAATTAGGGTTTTGACCAATTGAAGAGTTTGAGGCCTGTATAACCCAAATTTGTGAAGTATCATCTTCTTATCATCATATGAAGCATCTTTTTTCAAAGAATCTCTCATTTTTTCCAAAGGAATGAGGGTTTTGAAGATTGATCACCATCTCCTAGCAAAAAGTGCTAAAATTAGGGTTTTGATTTTAATCAAGAGCTCTCTAACTTTTTTATCCAAACACGATTCCATGCTTCTTTACATGATAATTAACTCCTATATTTGAATAATTGAGTGCCAATTTTGATTGGAAGAAGTTCAATTGATCAAAAGGGTCAAAATGGTCATTTTATCAGAAGTCAACCAAAGTCAAAGTTGAACTAGTGGACTTTTAGTAAACTACCCATTCAAGTATCCTATTTTTATATTTCATGATTATTGGTGTCATGAAATCAATAGAAGAGATAAAATTAGAGATAACTTGTTCAAGAAGTTACTTGGATACTTAGGAAAATTTTCAAGTTCTTAAGTCCTTATAGTACTGAACTGTGGACATCTATAACTTTCTCATTTTTTATCCAATGGAGGCAAACCCTACATGCTTGGAAAGCTTGAGAAAAAACCTACAAGATTGTCAATGTGTGTTTAAGTCCCAAAAATGAAGTATTTGTGAGTTATGGAACTTAGGAGTTTAGTGCATAAATATGTCAAGTTACAAGTCATGTTACACGCTCCTGCAGTCATTTCTACAAACACATGGCGTGCCCCTATTCATGATGCTTTATCACTTAATACAAGTGTCAATTGAAAATGGAATTCAAAAAGAAGTTGTAATTGGGTATGTAAACTACAACTTGATCTTTAAATCACTTGATTTGGATCATTATTTGATGAAATATTAGGGTTTGAATGTTGTCTTGTGAGGTTGCCTTATCATGCATACCTACTGGTGACCTGCGCGCACACGAAGCATGCCAAGCCAATTTTTTTTTCAAATTCGGTCCAATTTTCCACCAACTTGAAAGCATAATTTTTAATTTCTATCAACTACAACTTTGACCTCCAATATCTCAGTTTTCCATAGGCCCCAACTTCAGGAAAACGGCACGAGTAAAACGATATATTCATAAGCTTTTTCCTAGGTTGTCACTGTGTTAATCTTCTGGCATGAGTTCAAAGTTACTTACAACAAAGCCTTTGCTTTCCACATCATTTATTCACACCTTCCTTACTATGTCACAAATTAATCAAAACCCAACCATTGAAAGCTCAAAACGCAACAAGCTTCAAAGTTGTTTCCAACGGCTCCAAATTGCAAAAGACTATCCTACCCTCAACAGAAACTTCTTCAACACACTTCCTTACTCTATATAAGCTCCTCTTAATTATCATTTCAAGAGGAGGCTCGATTAACATTGACACCAAACCCCTCAAATTTCTCCTCAAAGTTCAACTTCTCTCTCAAAACAGAAATTTCTTCTTCAAATTTTCTCTCAAAGTTCTTGGCTCAAAGCTCCAATTGTTGCATAGTCACGCAACATTGAAGAGAAATAGAAAGGTTCATCAGGATTTCTTTCAATTTCAGAGGCATATAGTGAACTTATTTTTCACTCACTTAAGGTAAGTTGATTCTTAAGCTTCCATTTGAATCTTTCTTTACAATTAAGATGTAGGTCTTGTATGATAATGTAGCTGGCTAGATCTTAGATCTGATGAGTGTTCATATACAATTTGAAGTTTAAATTCATGCTCTACAAATTGTGTACAAATTGTTTGTTGCAGAGGTTTCATGTTTAGTTTTCATTTTATTCTTGCAACATTTGAATAATCTAAGAGTATATTTGTATTCTTTGCACTTCTTTGATGAATTTTGATGTTTGGGTCATGAGATTTATTAATGAAACAAAAAAGATTTGTGGATCTGAAAATAGAATATTGATTTCTATTTTATACATTCATAATTTGTTATTTTCAGTGATTTTCGCCTCAACTTTTCTCCCTGATTCGTATATCATTTTGAAAAGTTTTTGACCCTATGATAATCTACGCTATGAGATCTTTAATTTGATCAAAATTTTGTTCGTTTTCATCAAGAAATGAAAGAGAAATCGTGATCTGAATCCAGCATGTCAAACTGAGCAGATACGTTAGGGCATGGTTATGAAGACAAGGATGATCATGTGGCGCGTATCAATTGAGCATGATTTAAATTTCTTTTACAGTGTGTTTGATCCTTAACAGGTGTAATAGATTTTGGCATATTTGAATTTTAATACAATTTTCATTTGTCTTCTTTAATTTTGTTTTAATATTTTTTATCACTCAAAAATCATCAAAAAATATATTAGACTTCTTTTTTAGTCTATTTTCATATTATGAATTTTTTTAATCATTTTTAGAAAATTAAATAATTCAATTAGTTCAATTAGGGATTTCATCATCTTCTAGGTTCTAGAATTTTATTTTCCAACTTTTACTAACCTAAAAAATCACAAACAAATATACTACACTTCATTTTAAATCTAATTCATAAAAATATTTTTTTTTATTTTATAAAAATTCCGTGACAAGAAAATAAAAGCAATCATTAGTTATATCTTTTTCTTTACTTTTTTTTGTTATATTGTGCAAATAATTTTTGTTTGACATCTTCCCCTAGGGAAAAATTCCATAAAAATATATTTGTTGACTATTAGGTTTTAATCTAATTTTCCAAGATTTTTAATTGAATTTATATTTCAGTTTTCCTAGTTTTCCAAATTTTTATAAACCAATATTAGTTTTTGGTCTTTCTTTTTGCTTAAGCCTAAAGAAACACTTGAAAATCTAACTTCCTTCACTTATAAAAATAAAAGAAAATATATTTGAATTTCTTGGATGACTTAAAATCATAAGAATCATTTTTGTTGAATTTTAATTGTTGACCTTGCAGTTTTCACAAATATTTTGCTAAAACTCTCTAGCTTTGACCCTTTTGTTAACTAGTCTTGAAAGTTTCCAATTATTTCCACCTATTTGAGTCAGTCCAAGATTTTTAAATTATGATCCTAACTTTTATAAGTCTTCAGGAAGTTAGGATTTAATAAAATTAATTTTGTAAGCCTTTTCCCTATTTACAACCTAATTTTGATTTAGGGGCATGGTAGGGTTTTACCTTGACTAAAAGGTTTATATGTAAAACCTTGTGTGCAATGTTTAGGGCCAATTTTTTACATAAAATATGATGATGACCTGGTGATATTGTATTTTAATTCTTCTATTTTTCTAAGACTCCTAAAACCCTCTTCTCCTAACAACTTTAAGCATCTTTTATCCACCTCTCTTGGTGTGTTTAAGAGTTTCATCTATAGCTTTTGTTTTGTCATAAAATGTTGAGTGTTCTTGATACTTGGTCATCCCTTGGATGATGATATATCGTCTATTTTCCCTCCTTTATTGGATTTCCCTATCATATGCTCCCCATAGGACCTTCAATTCATTCTTTTCTAAATTTGAATTGAATAGACATTAGGCTTATATTCATGTATGCCAATAATAGGTAGATATTTCCCTCTTTTATCTTCAACTATAGGATCAATAATGCATGGCAACTTTAGGGATATTTTTCTAGTCTCCCCTTACACTTTTCTTTCTTCTTTTTCATCTCATTAAAACAAAAACTTCTTTTTCTTAAAAACTTCAAAACACTTAAAAATTACTGATGAGAATCATCCTTTGTTGAATATGGAAGATGATAAGCGGGTTTATTCTCGATCTTATTGTTCTTCCATTCTAGGCTTTAGGGCGGTTCAAGTCTCAAAGACTTCTTTCATGGATAAGTTGAGAATTGGCTAATATCTCTTTCTTGAGATCAACTATAATCTGCAAAAAAAACACCAACCAACGCAAAAAAAAAATTGACTTCAGGCTTTTCTTTCAAACTTTTCAAAAGAACAAGTTAATTCACTTCAGTGATGATGCGTAAATCTATAATGGTCGAGTTACGGCAGAAGGAGAAATTAGTAATGTTCATTAAAAAATAAAAAACCAATGGAAACTTTCCAGCCGAACTACGACACTTTGATTCCTTAAAATGGATACATAGACATCTGGTCACGGGGCTCAGCCGAGCGACCTTTGTAATATTTCTTTCTTTTCCCTATGTTTTCTCTTTTTGCATAGATTCCCCCTTTGCATATTTCTTTATAGCTCTTAAGATTTATACATAGATCTTATACATCCTTAGATTAGAACAAACATAAGTGGATCCTATGGAGTACCACAGATGTGTGGGGTGTTAATACTTTCTCCTCGCGTAACCGACTTCCTTAACAAATCTCTATGGTTGCAAGGCTGTGATTTCTCCCCTTTAGGTTTTCTCAATGTTTACCTTTCCCTTTCCATGGGATAAAAGAAGTTTGATGGCGACTTCATTGAGTTTTATCTTTTATGATTTCAGTCGGTTGTTTCACATGGTTCCAAATCTAACGAGATACGAGTGGCCTCAAAAACTAAGGTCTCTTACAGCTAATTCTGTATTGTGGTATGCGAGGAAGCTAGACATTGGATATATTATTTATAGTTGTGGAGACTTTTTGAATGTTCTATTGATTGGATCACGTGGTTGCATCAACTACAACCTTACTATGGCTCTGCGACAACTAGGGTACCCTTTGGAGAATAAAACCTCCGATGAACAGGTTTAACAATGAATCATTCATGACACGGGAAAAAAAGACTGAGAGTTTCTCAACAAGATAATCTGAGCCTGGAGTAACAAAAGAAAGGCCGAAAGGAAGAATCATGTGACGAAAGAACCTTACACTCCATGGGTTTTGGATAGGGTACAGGTTATTAAGTGATAAACCGGAAATGTATCGAATATTTGGATCAATTTACATGAATTTTATCCGTATTTTAATTAATTAAATTACTCTTTATTCGTATTATGGTAGTATTTTCTATGTTTTCAGGAATTTGATGTTTGTAAGGCATGTGCGAAGAAAGTCAAGAAAAGTCGAGCTAATCGTATTTAAAATCCGCACAAAGAAAGAGAAATTATACAATTGAGGGGTGTGTGGTGAAATTGGGTGCATCACAAAGTAAAAAGCCTTGGAAGTCCAAAGAAGAAACAAGCGCTGGCCCAATCCACCCAAGGCCCAAGGGGTGTAACGACATTTACATATTCCTTAGCCCAATTGTAACGACCGGTACACCCTGCCATGTTAGCCCTTCCTCAAAAGTAGGGGGTGTAACGACCGTTACACCTTGCCATGCCAGCCCTCAAAAGAAGGAGTGTAACGATCGTTACACTGAGTCAAATCCGGAGGAGAAAATATCTCAACTCTCTGCGCATCTCCAAGCCTATAAATAGGACCTCAAATTCCCATTTTTAAAAACGCTTTCTTTTCTGTTTTTACTGTTACTCTGCCGAATATTTTCCGCATTATTTTATTTACCGATCTGTAGGAGACATCCAATATTAGACAAATATTTTGTCGTAATATTTCAGGTTTAATTTAAGTACTTTATTTATTTATGCCAGGATTGTCTGCAATGTTTAGTTTATTTAAATTGCTAGATGGTAATTATTTTTGTTGCGCTGTTATTGAATCGTTTAATATGCTAGGATAAATTTATTTATCGGTATGTAAGGTCATATAGCCAACGGGTTTTAGCAACACCAATTGATCAGTTCCTTTTAAAAAAAGAATAATTTTCTAGTTTTAATTACTAGTTTTAAATATTAATTGTTTTGTTACGAGAGTAAAATACATATATAAGTTAGGATCAATAAAACGAGAGTTTGAGATAATAACTAGATAGTAGTAATTGTGCATCAACTTAAAATACATCGAGAGCGCTTTTAAGTTGATTAGGTTTTGTTTTTCTCCAAAAACTATTTTTAAACTCTATTGACACAGCGAGAGCACTCACTTAGGTTTGATCGTAAGATCTAAATCAATAAACATGAGAGTGTGAGAAGAGGGTTTTCAAGCAAATACTTCCTACAGAAACTATTTTATTAACCCGAGTTAGGTCAATGAGTTGCTAAATCCCCAAAGTCTGATGATTACATATCGATATTCTCCCTTGAATCTAAACTAGATTATAATCAGTTAGGTTTCTTAAACCCCCTATTAATTACATTATTAGCCTTAGATTTACGTAGTAACCTAATATAACGATAGTTCGACATTTAGTCCCTTGGGATTCGATAATCTTTAAAGCTACACGCGATAGAACTATATACTTACGGTCTAGATTCTTTAAGACTCACAAAGTCGCGATCAAGTTTTTGGCGCCATTTTCGGGGACTAACAAGTCAATATCGTAACTCTTTTAGTTATGCTTTAGAGACTAAGGCACCATTCCCAATTGTATGGCCAGCACTCGCTCTAAAGGTGAAGTCTTAGTGCTACCAATTTCTGAACCTGAGCGCTCTATTACTAGAAGATGCAGAGTACGAGTATCTCGTACAGATTAATCCCTCTCTCAATCTTCTATTCCTACCGAACCAATTGAAGGACCAGACATGGGTGATCAGCCACGTCCGCTCAAATCTTATGTTATTCCTTCGTAGGAAGAACCACATAACAACATTGCTACTCCTCCGATCGAGGCTAATAACTCCGAACTCAAACCTTCCTTGTTGTCTGCTGTACAACAAAACCAGTTTTCTAGAGGGTTAATGGACGACCCTAATCTACATTTATCGATGTTTCTGCAATACGTAGATACAGTTAAGAACAATAGAGTCAGTCAGGAGGCGATAAGGCTTCGTCTTTTCCCTTTTTCCCTAAGAGACAGAGCCTGAGCCTGGCTACATTCTCTACCAGCTAACTCAGTTACCCCTTGGGATGAGTTGAAGAAAGTATTTCTTGCAAGATATTTCCCACCAAGTAAGACATTTATGCTAAGATCCCAAATAAGCAATTTTCAAAAAAAGGACAATGAGTCTCTTTTTGATGCTTGGGAAAGATACAAAGACATGTTGAGGCTCTGTCCACATCATGGCCTAGAACAATGGTTAATCATCCATACCTTCTACAATGGTCTCCTCTATAATACAAGACTAACGATAGACGCCGCCGCATGTGGTGCACTTATGGATAAATTCTACGTTGTTGCTTATGCTCTCATAGAAAGTATGGCTCAAAACCACTACCAGTGGGGGAGTGAAAGAGGTCAAGCAGACAAAGCTCCCGTAGAGAAAGCACTGACAAAAGGCGGTATGTACGAGATTATAAGTTGTTGTACCCAAAAATTTTCCCTCTCACTTATCAAGAATTTTCTCACAAGATCTCCTTGGGCTCAAGACTGCATTAGGATTTGATCAGCTCAAAGTCATCTCCTCAAACACTTATGACAAAAATTAGGGTTTGAGTTTGCACAAGGATTTTTGAACTTCCAATTTCCCATGTGACTTTCATGGATCATCATGGACCCCAAGATTAATCATGCCAAGTTTTAAGCCTTGAATCACATTTTTGCCCAGTCAATTGAGCAATTGGCCTAAATATCAAATGTATTTGGAAAAAAGTCAATTGTGGACAATTTACAGTCAAACTTCATAATTTTTTATCCACATCAACATTTTAAACTTATATGTATCATTTGATCAAGTTTAGACCACAACTCCTCAAGAAATTTGATCAAATCTCCAAAAGAGCAAAATGGTCAAAATTAGGGTTTTGACTGAGAAGGGGCAATTTTTGACCTAGAAAATGATTAATTGGTTTAAGGAATGATCTCAAGAGTCCAATTGCATAATTTTTACCTAATGGCATGGTTCAAAACATTGCAAGTCCATTGAATTGACAGATGAATTTTTCAATCAACTAATCAAAAGTCAATTGTATACTGAAAAGTCAAACTTTGACTTTTTGGTCAAATTCAAGTGCCAAGGATCACAATTCATCAAAACATGTCAAAATATGAAACTTATTCATAAAGAAATCAAAAAGTCAAGATTTCATTTTGAAAAGTCAAAATTTCTAAACTTAGAAATTTTTCTAAGTGTTGGAAATTTCATATTTTTTCATAACTTTGAGCCAAATTTTCACCATGATGCAAGATGATTCAAGAGAAACTTCCAACATGAAAGTTGTAGATCTCCATGAAATCTAAAACTTTTATTTACACAACTCCTTCCAATAGTTCTTGGATCTTAAGTTATAATTTTATGAACATGTGGTCATGAAACTAAACACTTAGTGAAATTTTTCCCTAATTTGGTCAGGATTTTGACCTAACTTCATGGCACTTTTTCATATAGTTCCAAGGGGAATATTCAAAATCAATTCAAATATGGGCTGTAGAGAACACTTCAAGATTTCCAAAATGTCCAAGAACTCCTTGAGATCATTCTTGAGGAAGGAGAATCGAAGAGATGAAGTTAGGGTTTTGTCACTTGAATTACAAGTCATTTTTTATGAACACATGAACCAAATCCATGTTAGGCTGCATAATCTTTGCTTTGCAGGCCTCAAAATTGTTTGTCACTCCATAATTAAATGTTTACACAGCTGTTAGGGCTTTGATCCAAGCAATTGAGCTATTGTCCAAGTTGCATTTCCATTTATGGCACAAAGTTAACAATTCCTTTCTTCTAAAGCAAGCTCTTTGCATAAAGTTCACATTTAAGCTCTAACTTGTTCCCTCTGATCACACTCCATCCACAAAGTTAGAAGCAAGCTTGTTTAAAGCATAACCGCTCTATCTTAGCAAGTACACAAGGCATGGAAACTTGTTTTGTCAAAAAATTACATGTTTAACTTAAACATGTAAATTTGAATTCTGATCAACTAGAGCACTCTAAACTTGTTGCTTGTAAACAGAGTCACTATTTTTAATCTAGGGCACGAGCTTTAACACCCTGAAACACTCCAAAATTCCCTCTAGCCAGAAATTGCACAAAAAACTCCATTGATACACAGTTCTGACCTTAAACTTGTATCTATCATTTCCCTTGTGCGTTTTCCCTCAAATTCATTCATAAAGCTTCCTCATACCAAGTACAGACCATCCATGTCCCTGTTTGCAAACTGTAACTCCATCTTCATCAACTTCCATAACCAAAAACATAGCATTGTTGTTGGACTTCTCCAGGTCATTTCAGCCACTCTCAACTCAAGCAAACCATTGCATTAGCTTCCTAGGACCTCAAGGAAGCTAACCTGATCATCACCACTGCCTGAAACAAGCTCAAACTCCAAACACGATTTCCAGTTTTGAGGTAAGTTTTCTCAACTTGGAACTCTTCATACAGGCATCATCAATAGTTTATTTATGAACAAAACATGTAGATATCACTGTCCTGAAGCTAACCATATCCATAGTTTCCATTAATTTTACTTGAGCTTAGAGAATTTTGAAACTGAAATCTCTGAAATTTTTAGGGTTCAGATTAGGGCCATTAAAATTCATGCTTATCTTTGATTTATAGTTTTAATACTTTACATTTCTGGAATCGTGAGAAAATTTGCTACAAGTTTCATGTTTACAGTTTTCATTTTTGATGAGAAATAAGCAAGTTACAGTTGGTCTGGCTGGAGGTTGAAGATGAAGTCTTCAGAACACGTTTTGCCTTACATATTTATTGTTTCATTTGTATTAACGGATGTACAGCCACCCCAGTGGTAGAAGCGCGCGCCTGTAACCTATGGGACCTGGGTTCGAGCCCAATGGTAACCTTTTCATTTTTCACATTTTCATTTTTTGATTTTTGTTAGTTTTTGGTAGGCGTTGGGCCCTTTGGGCCTGGCTTGCTATTGTTTTTCCTTACTAACCTCCCTATTGACTAATGGCACCCCTGGCCCAAGTTTGTTTATTTTTTTTAATTTATTTTATTTTTATTTTCTTAAATATATTTTCTAAATAGTAAAAAATCATAAAATACAAAAAAATGATATATTTATATTTTAATTTAGTTTATTTTATTTTTCTCACAAAAATATTTTTATTAATTATACTTTATTTATTTTTTACTTATTATCTTGTAAATATAAATAAAATTAGGTTATTAGTTATTTTCTTTCATACTAATTTAAATGCATTATTTTTTATATAAAAAAGGACTAAAAATAATTTATAATGCTATAAATATTTTCAAGATAAAAAATGCCAAAAATACTTTTCTGAAAATTATTTTCTTTTGATTAATTAATAGAACTAGGTTTTTTCATTTAAAATCTTTTCTTAATAAATTCATTCTTAATTAACTATTTTCTTTATTTAATTAGGTTAAGACAAAATCATTTTTTATGAAAATTAAACAAAGATACTTTCTCTTTACATTTTTTGCATTTTTGTACAATTCATTCATTTTATTACTTTGTATTTATTTATTTCCTTGTATATTTATACCAATTCAATATGGTTGTAATAGACTAATTAGGTTTAAATTCCTGCAATCCCCATTTACAAATTGTACACCCCCTCCCCACAAATTTTGTAATAACATAATAACTTTAAATTTTGCAATTTATCGCTTTTATATACAATGCTAGTAATTAGGGTTTGTATGAAAAGACTAAAACCAATGCTTAGAAAACCTTAATTCAAGACAAAAACAAGCATGAAAACAACACACCTGCACACAAACACCCCTAGGGTAATTCCACTTAGTTGTATTTACAAAACGGCCACATTATGCATGTGAGGTATCTTAACAAAAACAAGCAAATACAAGATCATAGTCCCTCGATGACGCAATCTAAGTTGCCTTACAAATGATATTAGTCCCTCAAAAATAATGCTAAGATACCTTGCAACATTTCTAATCATGGTTATACGATGACCCACGCCCGTCCCGTTTACATCCAAAGATAGGGTTGCTTACCAAATCAATGGTAAGACAACAATGTCAAAGGAAAAGAAAATGAACAAGAAAGACATTTGAGTAGGTAGATTGCTCCTAATTACTTGCTCCATTTCAAAACAAACATCCTTGCTATTTTCAAAAACAAACACCTACACTTTCAAAACATCTTACAAAATTGGAAAACATTTTCAAAAGATCAACATCTTTGCATACATTCTTATAAACAAGAATCATTACAAAGATTGCCTAAACAATGGCCTGTTTACAAGATACTTTAAAAAACCACACAAAGCATAATTTCAAACAAAAGAAAGTGATCTAGCATGTAACTAAGAGCCCATGGAAAACCATGGATGAAAAGGTTGCTAATAACTTCCTTTTTCATAATCTACCCCCCAAACTCAAGAAATAATCTCAAAGGTCTTTCCTGTGCTTTTTCACCTTTCCTTTTGGATAAAAGAAAAGTCGGTGGCGACTCTTGCTAACCGCAACATTTGCAATCAAAGGCAAAACCCTCAAGTAAAATTATCAACATTTGTTGGGGATAATTTTAAAGTGGGGTTACCTTAGGGTTAGATCATATTTACTTGATTTCATTGTTTGACTTGTATGCATTACATTATGGTTCTTTGTTTGGGTTTGAATCCTCTACCCGGATTTGGGATACATTATAGGTAAGTAGCAATACATTGTGGAAACTGTGCGGGGTATAACGACATGGTCTAAGAAATAGCTACGTTAGTGCGACATATTTGTGGATACCGGTAGCCTTTGAGTTCATCAAAGATAATACGGGTCCACTGAGTGATGTCATAAAGCACTAATGAACTTCTAGAACCTTTACTTGACCAACTTTGCCTTTAGGATGTAGTGAGATGATCGACATTGATGCAGTCTGAAGTTGGTAGATACTTGATACTACACCCATTGAGGTTTGGTTTCTTGGGATATTTCGGTCGCCATTAAAGAGGCTTGTGCTAAAACAATGACCAAGGAAACAAACCAGTGATATTGAGCTCCTTAGAACCCGATTACTATTACTAGGACAGGTTGAGCCAACTAAACTTCAAGAGGGTACTTACCTGTGAAACTCCATGCAAGCCTAAACCTAGGGACTGGTTTGTTTTGTTTGTATATACATACTTGTACATAACATCATGAACTTCATAACATCATACACACTCACTAACCATTTCAAGGATTTTGGGATTGATCTTTGTTCTTGTTTTATAGGATATGGATTCTCTTCGCAGGAAAACTATTCAACTTAACCTTGTAAGGATCCCTCCACAACTTAAGGAGCTAGCCTCAAGGATTCCTGAAAACTCTCCATTCACCGAGAGACATGGTCGCCTACTCAACTTGGTCACCTCCAACACAGATGAGGACATGATGAAGTGCTCTTTCAGTTCTTTGATCCTTTACACTATTTCTTCACATTTCCCAATTATCAACTTGTGCCTACTTTGGAAGAATTCTCCCAGATTTTAAGAATTCTCGTTCTTAATCAACTACCTTTCAACGGTACAGAAAGAGATCCAAAGCCAGAAGAGATTGCTCAAGCTCTACACTTGCACTCATCTGATGTCATAACTCATTGGGAAACAAGGAGTGGTGTCAAAGGTTTCCTAGCAAAGTTCTTGTTTAAGAAAGCCCAAAACTGTTGGATTCTTTGGACCTGCAAGCTTTTGAGGAAATTTTGGCTCTCCTCATCTATGGGATGGTTTTGTTTCCAAATCCTGACCAACTCATAGATGTGAACACCGTCAAAATCTTCATATCCCGCAACCCGGTGCCTACATTGCTAGGAGACATCCTACACTCTTTTCACACTCGCAAAATGAGGAAAAGAGGTGTCCTTATTTGTTGCACTCCTCTCTTGGCAAGATGGTTTATTTCGCATCTTCCCCAATCTGTATTAAAGAATGAGCAGGGTTCAAGGTGGTTATAAAGGTTGATGACGCTCAAACATTCAGACATTCATTGGTGCTCCTGATCCATAGAGAATGTTACTATTGTCGACCGTTGTGGAGAATTTTCTAATGTCCCTTTACTTGGCATTAGGGAAGGTATCACCTACAACCCCTGCTTAGCCTTAAGACAGTTTGGTTATGCCCGAAGGGATGGCCCGCACGAGATGTGATTCAAGGTTTGGTATTTGACAATGAAAACGACGATCAAGGTCTTTGCCAGAGATTTATCCGAGCTTGGAGGATGTTGAACAAGGTAGATAGCAAGACTTTTGGGCACAATAATTCCATCCCTCTTGAGCCTTACCTCAAATGGGTATGAACTCGTGCTCAAAGTCTGATGATGCCTTATCCCTCCATTCTCCAGGTAATTATTGAGCCTGTCATGGAAGGAGATGTTCCATACACTATCCTACATCCTGACATGCCCACCTCTCTTGAAGACCTACAAAGAGATTGGATACAACTCAAGGGGGAGCGAGATACTTTCGAAGCCCAATTCTATGCAAGCGAGAAGAAGGTTTTGGAACTCACTAGGCTACTTCATGAGGAGAAGAATCTGAATGCCTACATTGCACCAAAGAGGATGCGTACTACCTTTATATCTTAGAGTTTCTTGTATTTGTTTTGCCCAAGAATTCATTGATGTACTCAAAACTTTAAATTATTAATATAACGTGTGTTTCCTTTTTGTCTAAAACAAATTTGAATTTTAAAATCCTTGAAATCATTGCATACGCATTTATCATTCATCATAACATAAGCAGGTTTCTTGCAACAAGTCTCCTCATCTCTCTACTGTTTATTTCAATAAGATGGATCTCGAGAAAACGGTGAAGGACCTCAAAGCTCAGAATACATAGTTCCAACAGTTGTTCTTAACTCTTGCCAAAGGACAAGAAGAGTTGAAGACCTTGCTGGTTGAGGAAAAGAAAAAGAAGACGAAGAAGATAACCGAAATTCTGAACATGGGAAGAAGACTCCAAGGGCAGACAAGAAGGGCCTTAGACTTCGTAATGACATCCGGCGAGAAATACAATCAAGATGGGAAGGGAAAGGAAATGATTGTCCAGTCTGATACAGAAGAGGAAGAGGAAGAAGAAGACTATTCTGAAGAATAATATCCCCTAGTTGATGACAAGTATAAGCATCTAGAAGAGCGGTTGAGTGCAATGGAAATCCAAAAAGTCTCTGGCTTGGACTTTGAAGAATTGGGTTTAGTGTCGGGGATTATCATTCCTCCAAATTTCAAAGCACCTTTGTTCGAAAAATACAACGGATTCTCATGCCCCAAAATGCATCTCCCGTCTTATGTGAGAAAAATCCAGCCCCATACCGCTGACAAAGATTTATGGATACACTTCTTCCAAGACAGTCTATCTGGAACTCAACTTGATGGGTTTTATCAGTTAGAAAGAGTCAATGTTCATACTTGGGAAGATCTTGCTGCAGCCTTTTACAAACAATACCAATATAATGCTGATCTTACACCTACCCGTACTCAACTCCAGAGTATGGCCATGGTTTCAAGTGAAGGCTTCAAGGACTATACGCAAAAATGGAGAGACTTGGTGTTGGCTCTTAAATTCGACACCCTTGTTTCATTAATATCAGCCATTAAAGCTGAAGGATGTTTTCGATCAGCTGGGTCTGTCGAAATGACCATCGAAAGATGACACTGTAATTAGAAGATTTCTTCCAAGGGAGAAGTTGGTTGCCTTCGACGTCGAAGGTGTTTCTCGTCGAAGATGCTTCTCGACGAAGGTGTTCGATGGTTCAGAGTGGAACGGTTTGAAATTCAAGCATTTGGAGGGAAAACGGTTTCCAGCGGTTACCAAGCGCAACGTGCAAAGATCTGGAGCGTCGAACATTGAGAACGTGCCAAGTGGAATCATCTCGAAGCAGTGTAACTGCCCGACGGTTACTTGGGATGTTTTAGTATAAATAGTAGTAGTTCACGCAGTTTCTCGCGTGTGTTCACAATTATATACAAAGTCACTCATATAGATTCGAGTACCCAGCGTGTGAGAAAGAATTGTTGAGAATGTATGTGTGAAACACCACTTTTATTAATCAAAGTCATTTACTTTTTCCAGAAACTTTACTTGCTTTCTTCTTTACTTTCCCTGTCGAAGTCCTTTACTTCAAGCCTTCATTTATTTTACCAAGCCTATTTCTTCATGCAATTTACTTAAAGCCTCTTTATTTTATTGTCATTTAACCATTATCCAATTTAATCAAAACCTCAAAATCAACCTATGTCTTAGGATCAATCTGATCGATCCTGCGAGTAACCAAATAAGTAACCATTTGGAGGATCAACGGTTGTTTACCAATAACCACGGTAAACAAATTGGCACACCCGGTGGGACCGTGTGTTGATTTTTGAACATAATCTCATCTTTTTCGAGGAGTGTTGCATGTTATTGAGAAGTGGTAGAATATACACTAACGATACCAATACTGCCAGAAGAAGGGAAGAGATGGCGAATCCGCCAAACAATAACGAAATCCCACAAACAAATGTGGGAGCAACAGTTATCCCGACCGTAAGTGAAGCGATAACCGCTGGTTCAACACCAGCAGTAACGGTCACAGCAACGGGGCCATTACCTCCGTTCGCAGGCCCCAGAGTGCCTTTGGGAACTCCCCCACCAAGGGGAAATTTAGGCACAAGGCCTTTTGTTCCCCCAGGATTTATGACAGGCGGTCATAATCGAGAACCGCTCTATGGCATGCCAACTTCTGACTTGGCTAGCCTGACGAATGCTGCGTCCACTTTTTCAGACCCTTTAGTGAGTGCCTCTTCGCCACTCCAAGGTTCTGGAGTAGGTATGGCGAATAGAAATAGGACCCAACTCTTAGGAGGAACGTCCCAAGTAGCACATGGCCTTACAAATGCCTCGACAGCAGTCTTGAGGCAACAAATGGACGAAAGCAACCATGATATGGTGCAAATGTTGGCACAAACTTTAAGTACAGTGCTGAACCCTCTAATACAAAACACTACTCAATCGAATCAGCAGATGACAGCGCAAATGACGCGTTTGGCTGATTTCTTTGGAGTACCCCAACCTATTCGACAGCCCCAAAGGGCGCAAATAAGGGGAAACCAGGGTGTATTCTTAGAGGAAGAAACCACCATCAACCAAGTCCAACAGCCTGTCGAAGAAAACCATAGGGCACGATTGGAGCAACCTGTCGAGGAACCTAGGGTAATAACCCCAGAGGTAAGGTTAGTTAACAGAAACCAAAATGCTGACGAAGTAGTTCAGCATATCCAATACCAAAACATGGGTTTGGAAAATAATCTGGCAACCATGATCGAAAGGATCATGACTCAAAATGGGATGAAAATGGGCTTTCGAAGGCCCAACTTCACATCCCCATTGTCAGAATACGTGTTACAAACAGACTTACCTCCTAGATATAAAGTCCCCAAATTCACTAAGTTCTCTGGGGACACGACAGAATCTACTGTCGAACATGTGGCGAGATACTTGATCGAAGCAGGAGATATTTCGAATAACGAAAACCTGAGGATTAAGTACTTCCCAAGTTCTTTAACAAAGAACACTTTTACTTGGTTTACAACTCTCCCCCCCAATTCGATCCATCATTGGACCCAGTTGGAAAGATTGTTCCACGAGCAATTCTACATGGGGCAAACCAAGATAAGCCTGAAAGAATTGGCCAGTGTAAAGAGACGTTTCACTGAACCTATAGACGAATATCTAAATAGGTTTAGGTTACTCAAAGCGAGATGTTTTACACAAGTGCCGGAACATGAGTTAGTCGAAATAGCCGCAGGCGGTTTAGATTATTCCATTAGGAAGAAGTTAGACACCCAATACCTGAGAGACATGGCCCAACTGGCCGATAGAGTTCGACAGGTAGAACGCCTCAAAGATGAAAAAGCAAAGGCAACGAAAGCTCATAAGAGAGAGAGGATAGCGTATGTTGAGATGGACGACGAAGATCTAGAATCCTTCGACGATACTATAACTGTCGAAGAAGGAGAAGTCGATTTAGCGGAACTAAAACAAGGGCCACCATACTCTTGCAAACTGTTAGTCCCCTCAAGTGGGAAAAATCCCATTGGTCCAGAAAGGACCAACGATAGGTTCCCCAAAAAGACTTATAGTTTTGACATTACAAAATGTGATGAGATATTTGACTTGCTTGTAAAAGATGGCCAAATGATAGTACCCCCAGGGGTAAAACTGCCTCCTCTTGATCAAAGAAAGAAGAGAGGCTTTTGCAAATATCATAATTTTTTGGGCCATAAAACTTCTCAATGTTTTCTTTTCAGGAATCTTGTGCAAGACGCTATCGAAGAAGGGAGGTTGAAGTTTGCTAACAAGACCCCCATGGCTGTCGACTCTAATCCGTTGCAGGCTGAAGCCCACTATGCTGAGCCCTCAGAGGTGAATGTGATCGAGGCATCCAGGAGCCAGTCGAAGAGGCCAGGAATCACAATGGTCGAAGTCTCAAAGGACCATATCAACATGCCAATCTTTGGCAGTTTTTCTGGGAATTTATCCAGAAAGACAATTGAAGCGGTTCAGAAAGCGGCCGAAAGCCCAAAGCTGGAGACCGTTGAAGCACAAAAAACTGGACCAAAACCCAGTTCTCACTTGGCCACAGTTTAAGGCCAGACAGAGAATTTGGAGATTCAAATGAAGCAGTTGACTCTTGCCAACAAAGATACAATGAATGTCAACATGGTCGAACTCTCTGACCCAAAAGCATCAGAGGAGGCCATGAGGCAAGAACAAGCTAACAAGACTGCTTTCCCTCGGGAAAATGAAAATCTGGCAGATTTCCTGCAAAGATGCTAGAAAAAGAAGTCAGAGGTGATGCTGTGTCCAAGATGCAGTTCGATCTTTGACAAAAAAGCTGCTGAGCATATTCAAGGCGTAAGAGCAGCAAATAAGAGAAGGGAAAATGTTGATCTTCGACATGACCCCAGAAGAGCCTCCCAAAGAGGTTCAAACCAAGAAAAGAGGCCATTGACTTTCAGGCCTCCAACTAATGTGCCAGTAGATACCTGGTACAAAACATCTGGTCGAAAGAGGCCAAGTGAGGAGAGATGGCACTCTTTCGACGTGCCAAGGGGTTCATCTTTAACACAAAAGAAAGAGCCTCAAGTTGCTGCACCTAAATTTGCACAAGTGTCAAGCAACTACAAAGGGAAAAATCCCATGTCTCGATCTCAATGGAGGAGATACCAAAGGAGACGAAAAGCTGAGAGGGAGGCTGCCAATGAACCAAAGGCAGAAACCAGTTCAAATGTTCCTCTAAGGAAGCAAAGGAAACCTCTGGAAAGAGAGTCGGTAACCAACAGGCTAGTTTGGCCTAACCAAGGTGAAATTGAAGACGAAGATGGTTCTGAGTCTGATGATACTTTGGACATAATGGTGAATATAGTCTCAGTGCTGCCCAGAGAATTCAATCGACAGGTGGAGGTCGAAACAAGTGATTGGGAAGTGGAGCAAGAAATGGCCAAACATAGGCCAGTGTGCTATTTCGTCATGGACAATGGCACTACTGAGGAACAAAATGGGTTCTTCGAACCACCTACAGAGGCGATGAAAAATCACCTCAAGCCTTTATTTATAAGGGCTAAACTCGAAGAAACTACAGTGAATAAAATCTTGGTGGATTGTGGGGCAACCATCAACATTATTCCTCACTCTATGCTAAGGAAAATTGGCAAAAGGGATGAGGACATTAAGCCTCACAACATGGTCCTGTCGAACTATGAGGGCGGCATAGGGACCACTATGGGAGTGATCCAACTGGATATCAAGGTAGGATCTATCCTTCGACCAACAATGTTTATGGTCATATCGGCCAAACCTAACTACAATCTTTTGTTGGGCCGTGAATGGATTCATGGTGTTGGAGCTGTGCCATCATCAATGCACCAGAGGCTGCTCCTATGGCGTCCAGATGGGATGGTCGAAAACATAGAGGCAGATCAAAGCTATTACCTGGGCGAAGTGAATCACCTAGGGCTGGCAGATTTCGACAAGAACTTGGCTCACATAGGGCCATGTCCAACACCTGACTTCGACTTGGCGCCATCGCCAAATACTTTTTGTTCCCTATACCTGCACCCTGAGCATGGTTTTCAATGGGACAGAGAAGACTTGTCCCACATAGACTTCAGTGGGTTAACTGATATCCAACCAACTGGTTGGGGAAGTGAATTCAGTGATAATGACTGAGTCACAATCATTGAAGCGAATTTCGGCTTATGTAGCCGAAACAAAGATGATAACGGCTCTCGAAGCCGAATTAAAGTACATGGCCACACAAGCCAATGATCAACAGTTATCTGCTGCAGGTCCAGGAAAGGATTTCGATCCAGAACCCCCTGATATCATGCCAGAAGGAATGCAGGAACAGAGGCTCGACGCCATCTATGACGATGAGCCTTTGGGCTTCAAAAAGAACCCCTTGGCGAACAACATTAAAATGTTAGCGCAAGATCCTTTAGAAGAAATCAACTTAGGCGAAGGGTCAGAGAAAAAGCAAACTTACATCAGCGCCAAAATTGACCCAGAACTTAGGTTGGAAGTAATCCAATTTTTGAAAGAGTTCAAGGACTGTTTTGTATGGGATTACGACGAAATGCCTGGTCTCGACAGAGGATTGGTAGAACTTCAGTTGCCAATCAAACCTGGGAAGAAGCCAATCAAGCAAAGTCCAAGACGCTTCGCTCCAGAAATACTGTCGAAGATCAAAATGGAAGTCGAAAGACTGCTGAAGTGCAAATTCATACGCGTTACAAGGTATGTCGAATGGATTGCAAACATTGTGCCAGTAATTAAGAAAAATGGTACATTAAGGGTGTGCATAGATTTCAGAGATTTGAATGCTGCTACGCCCAAAGATGAATATCCTATGCATGTGGCGGAAATACTAGTCGATTCTGCCGCTGGCTATGAATACCTGAGTATGCTCGATGGTTATTCAGGATATAATCAAATATTCATTGCTGAAGAGGATGTGTCGAAAACAGCTTTTCGATGCCTTGGGGCCCTAGGCACTTACGAATGGGTAGTGATGCCTTTTGGCCTAAAGAACGCTGGGGCAACATACCAGCGAGCGATGAATTCTATCTTCCATGATTTTATTAACACTTTTATGAAAGTATATATTGATGACATTGTTATAAAATCTGTTTCCAGGAAGAATCATATTGACCACCTTCGACAATCATTCGAAAGAATGAGAGAACATGGTCTGAAGATGAACCCTTTGAAGTGTGCATTCTGTGTGAAAGCTGGAGATTTCTTGGGCTTCGTTGTCCACAAGAAAGGAATCGAAATCAACCAGAACAAGACGAAGGCTATTCTGGAAGCGAAAGCGCCATCGAATAAGAAGGAACTGCAGTCTCTGTTAGGCAAGATAAATTTCTTAAGGAGATTTATATCTAACCTAAGTGGGAAAGCTCAGGCCTTTTCACCCTTACTTCGACTGAATAAAGAGGGGTTCGAATGGGGGCAAGAGCAACAAGAAGCCTTCGACAAAATCAAAGGGTACCTCACTAAGCCACCTATTTTGGTGCCTCCCTGTAGCAATAGGAGTATGAGATTGTACATAGCTGCATCCGTCAAAACTTTGGGAAGCATGTTAGCCCAAGAAGATGAGAATGGAGTCGAAAGACCCATTTACTATCTTAGTAGAGTTTTGAACGATGCAGAAACTAGATATAGCGAAGTTGAAAAATTGTGTCTATGTCTGTATTTCTCTTGTACAAAACTCAAGCAATATATAAAACCAGTTGATGTGTATGTTTCGTCTCACTTTGATGTTTTCAAGTACATGTTGTTGAAACCTATCTTGCACAGTCGAATTAGCAAGTGGGCACTAGCATTAACTGAATACTCCTTGACCTTTATGCCTCTTAAGGCAGTGAAAGGACAAGTGGTTGCAGACTTTATAGTCGACCACTCAATTCAAGTTGAGGATATTAATTATGTGGAGATAGAACCTTGGAAATTCTACTTCGATGGTTCCATCCATAAAGATGGAACAGGGGTAGGAGTCTTGATCATTTCTCCAGAAAAAATTCCAACAACATTCAAGTATAAGATATCAGGTTCTTGTTCGAACAATGAGGCTGAGTGTGAAGCTCTAATTACTGGCCTTGAAATATTGTTGGAATTGGGGGCAACTCGAGTCGAAATAATGGGAGACTCAGAGTTAGTCATTAAGCAAGTCACAAAAGAATATAAATGCATTAGAGAAAATCTCATTATGTACTTTGTGATAGCAAATCGTTTATTGAAAAAATTTGAAATGGTCAATATTCGACACATACCCAGATTGGAAAATCAAATAGCCAACGACTTGGCACAAATTGCATCTGGTTACAAGATTTCAAAAACGAGATTACAAAGAGCAATCGAAGTTCGAGAAAAGATAAAAGCAACTTGTGTATCACCAACAGACTTGGAATCGACAAGACTAGGATATGCTGATCAAAGTAACTTCGAAATTTCGTTCATAGATAATTTGTCAGAGCGGGATTGGAGGAAGCCCATTATGGATTATCTTCAAAATCCAGGAGCTTCGACGGAACGAAAAACAAAGTACAGGGCGTTAAGTTATGTACTCATGGGTAATGAGTTATTCAAGAAGACGCCTGAAGGGGTATTGCTAAAATGTTTAAGTGAAACTGAGGCATACATAGCCCTTTCGACTACGCACGCTGGAGCATGCGGGGCTCACCAAGTAGGCCATAAGATGAAATGGTTGTTGTTTCGACAAGGACTATACTGGCCCACTATGTTGAAAGATTGTGTCGAGTTCGCTAAAGGTTGCCAAGAATGTCAAGTCCATACAGGCATCCAACATGTACCAGCAAGCGAACTTCACTCGATAGTGAAACCTTGGCCCTTTAGAGGATGGGCGTTGGACCTCATTGGAGAGATTCGACCAGCATCATCAAAGAGTCAGAAGTATATATTGGTAGGCATTGATTATTTTACTAAGTGGATCGAAGCTATCCCTTTAGTCAATGTAGACCAAGAAAATGTCATTGAATTTATTCAAAAGAACATTATATTTAGGTATGGAATCCCTGAGACTATAACTACTGATCAAGGATCAGTTTTCACCGATCGAAAGATGCAGGAATTCGCTCAGGAAACAGGTTTCAAACTCCTAACATCGACGCCTTATTATGCACAGGCAAATGGTCAAGTTGATGCAGCGAACAAAGTAGTGATTGGCTTGATAAAAAAGCATGTTGGGAAGAAGCCCAAAAATTGGCATAAGACGTTAGACCAGATTTTGTGGGCTTGTCGAACGTCTCCAAAAGAAGCCATAGGTACAACACCGTATAGGCTAACTTTTGGCCATGACGCAGTGTTGCCAGCAGAAATTTGTCTTCAATCTGCAAGGGTTCAGAGACATTATGATATTCCCTCTGAAATTTATTGGGATATGATGTTAGACGAACTAGTGGATTTAGACGAAGAAAGATTGCGCGCTCTTGACCTACTCAGGCTTCAGAAGAAAAGAGTAGAAGACTCTTATAATAAAAAGGTGAAACCTAAGGTATTTTCGCCTGAAGAACTAGTTTGGAAGGTGATTCTTCCCATGGATCGAAGGGATCGAGGCATGGGAAAATGGTCACCCAAATGGGAAGGACCATTCAGAGTTATCCAGACTTTTTCTGGTGGAGCCTATGAAGTCGAAGAGCTAGGTGAAGATAAAAGGCTCTTGAGAGTGAATGGTAAATATTTGAAAAAGTACAAACCTACACTCCAAGAGATAAAAATGAATAACAAGTAACGACTAAATTAACCATAAAGAAGCCAAAATGGAAAGTTTTTTATAAATTATCCAAAATGGCAATGTTGTCGAATACATATTACAAAATATGGTTAAAAGGTTGAATCAATCAGAAGGGGATGGAGTCCTTGAGTCGAAGGTATTTGGTTTGCTGCAGCTCCAATCTTTTGGTGCACAAGGCATTCGCCTGCGCAAGCTTGGCAATTTGATCGTCGAAGGCTTGAGCTTTCTCAGCAAATTCTAGGCCCTGTGTGATTTCAGCTTGACTTTCGGTGTCTGGAACAGTCGAGAGAAGTTCCTCCTTGCGCTTAGTATTGGCATTTATCTTAGCCTCTATTTCTTCGATTTGCGCCTTGAGGGAAGCATTCTCTCGATCGATGGCATCAACTTCTTCTTGTTTAGATGCTTTTTGCTTCGACAACTCCGCAATTCGAGAAGTTGTCTCTGCTACAGCAGTCCATGCAGAAGAGCTTTTGCCATATAACACTTCAAGCTGGCTATTAAAGCCCCTTTGTCTCCGATAATCTGCTGAGACTTGATCAATAATGGAGTGTAACTCCATGATAAAGCCTGAGACTTCTGGAGGCACAGCTAACAAGTCTACGGCATTCAAAGCATCCCTCAAGTATGATGGAGAAGTAGGGTCCCCCTCCAAAGCTTTCATCAAGTCCTTCTTAAAAAACTGAGCCTTAACCTTCGTCAAAGCCTCATCGAGAGGAGAAGTTTCAGTGGACTTCCCCGACAGAGTAGGAACCTCCTGACTAGCATCAGACGAACTTTTGCTCTCGATGATGGCGTTCAGATAGCTAACAGGATCAGTTTGCTTCAAGAGTTCTAAGTCTTCTTTCGACCTATGCTTTGTTGAGGTAACAGCCTTTGCAACAGCGTTGTCTTGGGTTTGAGGCGGTTGAGTAGCATTTGCCTCGACTTGACTCTCTTCGACTTGGACTGCGGCAGTACCAGCGTCATCATGGTTCCCTTCGCCAGCGTCACCTTGATCCTCTTCGCCAGTTTCGCCGCGGTCCCCTTCGTCACGATTTTCTTCCGACAGATCCACCACCTGAATCTCTTTTGGTTGTTTCTCTTCTGTTTGTGGATCTTCTGCTGGTTTTTCTGCTGTCTCAGCATTGGCTTCATTTATTTCAGTATTGGCTTCATCGTTCGCCAAGTCTTTTTCTTGTGGCCTGCTGAGTTCAGCAGAATCCAATGTTTCAGAAGTCCTTGGCGCTGAGCTTTCAGTGGTGTCCTGAAAAGAGAAGAAGAAGAATCTTCTAAATTCGAAAGAGACATAGTCGAACGTAGGTATCGACACCTGAGTTACAAAGGGATCAAAGAGATTACCTGTAAAGTAGCTTCAGCCCCAGGGCTGGAATTGTCGCTTTCGACAGGTTTATTGAGAAGAACGTTTAATTCCTCCTCCGTTGGCTCCTCAATGATTACTGGAGGTGGCCTGGGCTTTCTCCCAGCAACCTTTATTCTAATTGTTCGAGCCTCAGGAAGAGGAACGTCCTTCTTCAGCTTTCGCCTTTTTAGAGGAGCAGGGGGAGAATCATCTTCTTCGTCGCTCCTGGATTCGACCGTCGGTGCTGGCCGTTTCTTGGGCGAAGGTGCCTAAAAAACCAATTGGAGTTCGATTTAGCAGTTGCATCGAAAGTCAAAAAGTCAAAGCCAGAAGAAAATAATGAAAGTCTGGTTACCGATGCAGAAGGCTTTTTCGAAGGGCCTTCCCCCTGTTGGTTTGTTGTGGTCTTCTCCGGCGCTATAGTCTTCGCCGGCGGTGGAGGTTTTGTTAAGGGGCCTCCTCCCTGTTGGCCTTCTGCAGCCTTCTTGGCTGCAGGCTTTCGAACAACTGAAAGTAGACAAAATAATTAACAGGCTAGCAGTCGAAAGAGAAAGACAAAGTAATTTGGAAAGATGAACTTACATTTCTTTATTTTGTCCAAGACAAGGACAAAAGATTTCTGAAGCTCATCCACGAAGTCCTTCTCGTCAAAAAACTCCTCAGCGTAGTAACTTTTCCACCACTCCTCGAAGGATGGTGAGCAGAGAAAGTTAAGCTGATAGTCAAACAACGAAAGAACTGTTCGACCAGCATATCTGCCGATATGCTTAGTGGCAGCTTCTTCAGTATAGTCGTTGCAGAAGTATAACATAGACTTCTCCCTGGGAAAAATTGGAGAAGGTAGTGTTTGGATAATACCAAACTGGCGAGACACCAGGTTTGGTTGATACGCGATCAGACTCAGGTGAGTCTTAGAGCTCTTGAATCGAAGGGGCATTATTCTTGGTGTGAGAAATGCCTCCCACACTGTTGTATGTTCGTCGACCTGAGGACCACTCGACGTCCTAGGATGTGGCCTTGTGAACCACTCTGGGCCAACCTTTCGTCGAGCAAACAGAGCCATGGTCGAAGCAAACTCTTTCCTTTTAGCAAACATCAGAACGAAGTTTGTAAAAGTTTGTTGAAGCTCCAGCCCATCTTCCGTTGGAGTCAACAGAGCCAATCTGGTGCCTTCGACGCGTCTGTTTTCTATTTCTGGAGCCTGCTCATTTATTTGAATCCTCTTAGGCAAGAAAGACTCGAAGGTGGCATTGAGCCACAATTGAAGCAGCCAAAAAGGTCCAGCAAGCAGCAGACTGGCTCTGTTCTCGATGATCTTCAGAAGAGTCGCTCCGTTGCTAATCGACTCATACATACTCGCCAAAATCAATTCTGCCAAACAAATATTTTGGCCATGGTGGAGTTGAGTGGCGAGAGTGACCATCTTCTTGGTCACCTGTAAGGACTTGGAACAAAACACAAAGCGTGTCAGCCATAAGGCTAGAAACGCAATATGTTCAACATCCGACACAGCATCTGTCGACTTATCGTGGTAATGATTGATGAAGGTGGTGTAGGTTGGTTTTGTGGCAGAGAATCCAATCTGATCCTCCGACATTTCCTCCGGGTCGAAGTAGTCCCCAGTGGGTCAAAGGCCAGTGATGGCGGCCACGTCGAAGAGCGTGGGAGTCAGCATTCCACAGGGAAGATGGAAGGTGAAATGGGTGTAATCCCAGAAGAGTAAAGAAGCTATCAACATCTCTGGGGAATAGTTAAGACCTGTCTTCGACAGCATAACCAGGTCGAATATCCCCATGTCTTTCCAGATTGAAGCCTGGCGTTTCTCCATTTTTTCCAGCCAAGCACTATAATCAGGAGTAAGGCTAGGGCCAGACCTGAAAGCCCTAACACCTTTGTTGAAGAAACGGATGTCGATTTTCTCTTTAGCAGGATCTTCATTATCCTCTGCATCTTTCTTGGAGCATCCAACCGGTTTGAGTCTCTCAAGTACCGGAAAGTAACTTTTGATCTTCATGGCCTCAGCAATGCTTGGGTATAATGGGCCAGACATAGCAAAGACTTGGTTGGAATATCCAACCGGAATCATGAGGTGGCGTGAATAAGCATCACGTACAGCAATGTCCAAAGGCTCAGGGACCCTTCGTTGGCCCGTGGGAGTCACTACGGGAGCGGTGGAGAAAACCCTAGGTTTGACATTTCCAGAGGGAGTGTTGGCGCTAGGAGCGTTGGAAGAACCAGATGCCATTGTTGGTACTAAGGTTGAGGACGAAGTGAAGAACAAGGGGTTTGCAAAGTTGACAAGAGTTTGTATGCAAATGAGGAATTCTAAAAGCAAGGTAGCGTAAAAAGTCCCACAATGGGTACTTACCGCTATTTATAGTAGTGGGAGAAATCCCCAAATTCGAGGACATTAAATGCCATTTAATGTTGCAGAAGGTAGTGGGACACGTGGCGTCTCCCTGTTGTTGTAGCCGTTTTGCAGAAGTGGAAGGGTGCAGCGTGCGCCCTCGTTTTTGGGAATTGTCATGATGACAATTTGTGAAATGACGTTTGGCACACTGCACGCCGTACTGAAGTGACGTCTTAGGTACGGATGAATGATGGTTTTTCCTTGGGATTGTCAGTGGTTGGTAGAAGACAACAAAAAGTGCACAATTTAATTTGTGACTAAGAATGAAAAGACATGTGTCGAATGGCATTTCAAAGAATGCCTTTTTCTTTCAGAATCGAAATAAGGCATTCTTGGGGGGCAATTTGTTGGCTCTTAAATTCGACACCCTTGTTTCATTAATATCAGCCATTAAAGCTGAAGGATGTTTTCGATCAGCTGGGTCTGTCGAAATGACCATCGAAAGATGACACTGTACTTAGAAGATTTCTTCCAAGGGAGAAGTTGGTTGCCTTCGACGTCGAAGGTGTTTCTCGTCGAAGATGCTTCTCGACGAAGGTGTTCGATGGTTCAGAGTGGAACGGTTTGAAATTCAAGCATTTGGAGGGAAAACGGTTTCCAGCGGTTACCAAGCGCAACGTGCAAAGATCTGGAGTGTCGAACGTTGAGAACGTGCCAAGTGGAATCATCTCGAAGCAGTGTAACTGCCCGACGGTTACTTGGGATGTTTTAGTATAAATAGTAGTAGTTCACGCAGTTTCTCGCGTGTGTTCACAATTATATACAAAGTCACTCATATAGATTCGAGTACCCAGCGTGTGAGAAAGAATTGTTGAGAATGTATGTGTGAAACACCACTTTTATTAATCAAAGTCATTTACTTTTTCCAGAAACTTTACTTGCTTTCTTCTTTACTTTCCCTGTCGAAGTCCTTTACTTCAAGCCTTCATTTATTTTACCAAGCCTATTTCTTCATGTAATTTACTTAAAGCCTCTTTATTTTATTGTCATTTAACCATTATCCAATTTAATCAAAACCTCAAAATCAACCTATGTCTTAGGATCAATATGATCGATCCTGCGAGTAACCAAATAAGTAACCATTTGGAGGATCAGCGGTTGTTTACCAATAACCACGGTAAACACTTGGCTGGAAGATTTCAACCTCCCCTATCTGAAAGAGAATTAGTAGACACATTTTTGGGCACCTTGTCTAGTCCCTTCTTCAATCACCTAATTGGGAGTTCATCGGAAGGTTTTACTGAACTAATATTGACCAGAGAAAGGGTAGAAGCCGGTATAAAAAGTGGAAAGATTCAAAAAGATGCATCCTCTGCTGCTGTAAGGAAGCCATTTATCAGAAAGAAAGAAGTGGTTGTTTTTTATCCTCGTAAAAATAGAGATAGGGACGAACTCCGTCCAATGGTGGGGGTTGTTATGATTCCTAAACCTGCGCCTGATCAGCAAAGAAACAACCAACCGAGAATGGAAAGACCAGTCAAAAAATTCACCAGAATTAACATGACCCTATCTCAAGTATTACCACATATGTTAAGATCCAACCTAGTGACTTTAAAATAAGCTCCAAAGAACCCTAACACAACCTCTCCTCACTATCATCCTAATGGCCGCTGTGCATACCACTCTGAGAGTTTCGTCCATGACACTAACAACTATTGGGCTTTAAAGAACAAAGTACAAGACCTCCTTGAACTCAAAGAGATTGAATTCGATGCACCAGAAAAGCCCAATGTCATTTCTTCCTGTGATACGGTGGGAGAACTGACTTGAAGGTTTTGCGTTTGATCGCAAATGTTGCGGTTAGCAAGAGTCACCACCGAATTTTCTTTTATCCAAAAGGAAAGATGAAAAAGCACAGGAAAGACCTTTAAGATAGCTTCTTGAGTTCGGGGGGTAGATTATGAAAAGGGAAGGTATTAGCATCCTTTTCATCCATGGTTATCCATGGGCTCTTAGTTACTTTCTAGATCACTTGCTTTTTTGTTTGAAATTGTGCTTGATGTGATTTTTGAAAGTATTTTGTAAAAGAGGCAATTGTTTAGGCAATCTTTATAATGATTCTCGTTCATAAGAACGTATAAAAAGATGTTTGGTCTTTTGAAAATGTTTTCAATTTTGTAAGATGTTTGAAAGTGTATGTGTTTGTTTTGAAAATAGCAAGGATGTTTGTTTTTAAATGGAGCAAGTAATTAGGAGCAATCTACCTACTCAAATGTATCTCTTGTTCATTTTGTTTTCCTTTGACATTTGTTTTACCATTTATTTGGTAAGCAACCCTATCTTTGGATGTAAACGGGACGGGTGTGGGTCATCGTATAACCATGATTAGGAATATTGGAAGGTATCTTAGCGTTCTTTTTCAGGGACTAAGATCATTTGTAAGGAAACTTAGATAGCGTCATCGAGGGACTATGATCTTGTATTTGCTTGTTTTTGCTAAGATACCTTACATGTGTAATATGGTCGTTTTGTATAAGGCAACCAAGTGGAACTTACCCTAGGGGTGCTTGTGTGAAAGTGTATTATTTTCATGTTTGTTTTTGTCTTGAGTTAGAGTTTTCTATTTGATTGATTTTATTCTTTCCATACAAATCTTAATTACTAACATTTGTATATAAAGCGATAAATTGCGGAATTTAAAGTTATTATGCTATTACAATATTTGTGGGGAGGGGTGTACAAATTGAAATGGGGATTGCAAAAAATATAAACCTATTTAGTCTATTACAACCATATTGAATAGGTATTGATGTGAAAAGATTTAAATGTACAAGATGAAATAATATACAAGAAATGTAATTGTTAAGAAAATGGGCAATTTGGATTTTTATCAGAAAAAGGGAAATCATTTTAACCTAATTAATTAAAGAAAATAATTAATTAAACTTGAATTTATTTAAGAAAAGTTTTTAAATAAAACCCTATTTCTATTGATTAATGAAAATAAGTTTAGAAAAAAGTATTTTTAGATATTTTTGTCTTGAAAATATTTATGGCATCATGAAATATTTTTAGTCCCTTTTTTTTATATCAAAAATAACATATTTTAATTAGTATGAAAGAAAATAACTAATAACCTAGTTTTAATTATATTTACAAGATAATAAGTAAAAAATAAATAAAGTATAATTAATAAAAATATTTTTTTGTGAGAAAAATAAAATAAAATAAGTCAAAATATAAATCTAGCATTTTCTTGTATTTTATGATTTTTTAGTATTTAGAAAATATATTTAAGAAAATAAAAATGAAATAAAAAAAAAGAAATAAATAAACTTGGGCCAGGGGTGCCAATAGTCTGCAGGGGGTTAGTCGGCAAAAAAAAAACAAAAAAAGCAAGCCCAATAAGGCCCAGGCGCTCAAAAAGTCAGAAAATGCCAAAATGTGTAAAACAAAATCTAAAAGGGTACCACTGGGGCTCGAACCCAGGTCCCATAGGTTAACAGGCGCGCGCTTTACCACTAGGGTAGCTATACATCCGTTCATATAAACAAAACAATAAATATGTAAGGCAAATCAAGTCTTGATGACTTCATCTTCAACCTCCAGCCAGTGTACCTGCAACTTCTTCATTTCTCAACAAAAATGGAAAATGACAAAATGAAAGTGGTTGCATTCTTCCTCACGAATCTAACCATATAAATAACTAAAGCTAAAAATCAAAGATAAATGAGAATTTCTCTGGCCCTAATTTGAACCCTAAAAATTCCATAAACTTCAACTCTAAAATTCTCTAAGCTCAGGCCATGTAAATGCAAACTATGGATATGTACAGCTTCGTGGCAATGAGGTATACATTTTTCCTTCATAAAATAAACATTAATGATCCTTAAATGATGAGATAGAAGTTCAAGTGAAATACCTCAAAACTGGAAATCTTGAAATGCAAATGAGCTTGATTCAAAGTGCTGCAAGGATCAAGTTAGCTTCCTTGAGGTCCCAGGAAGCTAATGCAATTATTAGCTTTAGCTGAAAGTGGCTGAGGAACTCTAGAGAAGTCAAGTTGCATACCCCTATTTTTGAAATTAGAACTTGATGATGGAGGTGTTACAGTTGAGAAAATGGACTTTGGATGGTTTGTATTTGATGTTTAGAAGCTTTTGGAAGTGAAAGGCCAAAGAACGCACGAGGGGATTTGGAGTTTGGCATGTAAAGTCATAATTTGCACAACAATGGTGTTTTAAGACAGTTTCTGGCTAGAGGGAGTTTTAGTGAGTTTAAGGGTATTCAAGCTCGTGTCCTAGCTCACAAATAATGCTTCTATTTATAAGCAACAAGTTTGGAGACTTGTTGTTGATCAGAATTTGAAATTACATGTTTACGCATAACATGTGATTTTTGAGAAAACAAGTTCCAATGCCTTGTGTACTTGCTAAGATAGAGTGGTTATGCTTTAAACACACTTGCTTCTGACTTTGTAGATGAAGTGTGATCAGAGGGAACAAGTTAGAGGCTCAAGAATGGACTTTATGCATAAAGCTTGCTTTTCAAGAATGGTATTGTTAACTTTCTTCCCAAAATGGAAATGTGAATTGGATAAAGCTTAAATCACTTGGATTATAGCTCAAAAGTTTGTGTAATCCATTAATTATGGAGTGACAAACAAGTTTGAGGCATGCAAAGCAAATATTATGCAGCCTAACATTGATTTGGTCCATGTGTTCATCCAAAATGACTAGTAATTCAAGTGACAAAACACCAACTTCATCTCTTCGATTCTCCCTACTCAAGAATGATCTTAGTGAGTTCTTTGACATTTTGGAAAACTTGCAATGTTATCTACAACCCATCTTTGAATTGCTTTTGAATATTCCCCTTGGAACTATGTGAAAAATTTCAATGAACTTAGGTCAAAAAATCTGCCTAACTAGGGCAAAATTTAACTAAGTTTTTTTTAGTTCATGAGCATGTATTCATAAAATTATAACTTGAGATCCAAGAACTTTTGGAAGAAGTTGTGTGAATAAAAGTTTTATATTTTATGGAGATCTACAACTTTCATGTTGGAAGTTTCCTTTGAATCATCTTGCATCATAATGAAAAAATTGCCCAAAGTTATGAAAAAATAAGAAATTTTTTACACTTAGAAAAATTTCTAAGTTTAGAAATTTTGACTTTTCAAAATGAAATCTTGATTTCTTGATTTCTTGATGAATAAGTTTCATATTTTGACATGTTTTGATGAATTTTAATCTTTGATACTTGATTTTGACCAAAAAGGCAAAGTTTGACTTTTCAGTGTATAGTTGACTTTTGATCAGTTGACTGCAAAATTCATCTGTCAATCCAATGGATTTGCAATGTTTTGAATCATGTCATTAGGTTTAAATGATCCAATTGGACTCTTGAGATCATTCCTTAAACCAATTGACCATTTTCTAGGTCAAAAATCAGAAATTGCCCTTTCCGAATCAAAACCCTAATTTTGACCATTTTGCCCTTTTGGAGATTTGATCAAATTTCTTGAGGAATTGTGGTCCAAACTTGATCAAATGATACATGTGAGTTTAAAATGTTGATGTGGATCAAAAATTATGAAGTTTGACTGTAAATTGGCCATAATTGACTTTTTCTCCAATACAACTGATTTTTAGGTCAACTGCTCAATTGACTGATCAAAAGTGTGATCCAAGGCTTGAAACTTGACATGAGTAATATTGGGGGTCCATAATGGTCTATGAAAGTCATATGAAGAATTTATAGTTCAAAAATCCTTGTGCAAACTCAAACCCTAATTTTGGTCATCAGTGCCTAAGGAGGTGTCTTGAGCTGATCAAACCCTGGTGCAGTCTTGAGCCCAAGGAGATCTTGTGAGAAAATTATTGATAAGTGAGAGGGAAAATTTTGGGGTACAACAGCTTCCCCTATTCAATCTTCTTAAGCCTGAAGAGTTAGATTGGCAGTTTCGCCATTCGTGACTCGAAGGTGGAAGATGATTGGACACTAGAGTGCTCAGAAATTTGCACTCGGTGATGTGATAGTTGAGGGAATGGGCTTAAAGATGCCATTTGGAGAGGTGATAGAAATTTTTAGCAGATGGTCTTAAAATATTCCATCTAAAAGTGATTGTTTGTGTTGTAATTTGTAAGCTGAAAGAATGAGTATTAGAATGGCGTCCGTGTTTGGAGTGTATCTGAATTGTATCTGGGAGCTGATTTTGAATGATTATTAGAATCGCATCTGTGTCTGGAGCGTATCTGAACTGTATCTGAAATCTAGTTTTGAATGAGTGTCAGAATGTCATTTGTTTCTGGAGCGTATCTGAATTGTATGAGAGTTGAAACTGAATGAGTATCATAATAGAATTCGTGTCTGAAGCGTATCTAAAATGTATCTGAGAGTTGAAACTGAATGAGTATCAGAATGGCATCCGTGTCTGGAGCGTATCTGAACTATATCTGAGAGTGGAAACTGAATGAGTATCAGAATGGCATCCGTGTCTGGAGCGTATCTGAAGACTTTGAACATTGTTAATGGTAGCTGTTTGATTGATCTTATCTGAAAAAGATAAAATATTAGCTAATATGCAATGTTATGTTGTATGAAATGCGTAGTATAATGCATTCGCGTTATCAATGTTTATGATATATGGATGCAATGTATGCGTATGTGATCTAGTTTGCTGCACTACTGTTGGACTGGGGAAAATAAATCCCTAACCGCTGCTGAGGATATGGAGTGTAAGTCTTCATGTTGTGAAGTTGAAGTGTTGATGAATTTCCGCTTAGAGAAACAAACTCTGTTGTAAGGGAAATGTCGTGTACTGCTTGTAAAATCCTGTTTTGAAATCCTGAGAAATTGAACGACTTCTACTGGGGATTGATAATTGAAAGCTTATTCTGCTGGGAATTAAACTGCAAATTGTGGGGGATTTATAGAAATAGCTTAGAGAGATTTCCCTACCTCTTAGATCCATTAGTAATTGTCTTTTATTTTGTTTATTTGTAAACAGTAATTATGTTCAAATTCATATGTTCAACAATGAATCATTGGACGTTTTTGTAAACAAAACACAAGCGTAAAGAAAAACAGATAGTTTTTGCAATTTCAAAGGGATATCTTTGTATTGACTTTGAGTAAGTATTTTTGTACAATGAGACAAACATTATAGTAAGAGAATGCCATCGTAAAAATTGAAAATTTTAATTTAAAGAAAAGATAGCTATGTGCAATAATCCCATGGGGTTCCCATTTTGCTATAGCCTTTGTATCTCTGAGCATCTTGTCTATTTGTTTCCTTGTTAGAAGATGATTGAATTGGTCAGAAATGTCGAGTTTGCAAGTTATCCGTAAGGTGATCCAATGGGACATAGTCATACACTTTAATTCCGTAACTTTTTCCTGGACCGCCCTTTCGGGTTTTCAGTCCAACGGGATACCCTTTTTTGCCCAAGTTGCCCTTTGTGGTTTTCAACTTGCCGGGTCTACAGATTTTTTTGTTTTATCCCTAATTTTTGCCCGAACCTTTTTGGTTCGTCGGGATTCCCTTGTTTTGCCTAGGTATGTCAACCTAGCGGGTCTCTTATGTGTAGTATCTTTTGACTATGTCCGTGTTCGCAGGATGCGGAAGGTCGTCGCCATCCATGGTGGTAAAGATCATTGCCCCACCAGAGAAAATGTTTTTGATTACAAATGGTCCTTCATAGGTAGGAGTCCATTTTCCCCTGGGATCACCTTGTGGCAGTATGATGCGTTTGATCACTAGATCCCCAACTTGATACACTTGGCGTCTGACCTTCTTGTTGAAAGCCTTAATCATTCGTTTTTGATACATTTGACCATGGCAAACAGCAGTAAGTCTCTTCTCATCAATCAATTTCAGTTGATCAAGTCGAATCCGGATCCAATCGCCTTCTTTCAGCCTTGCATCCTTCATAATCCTCAGAGAGGGGATCTGGACCTCGATAGGAAAGACAGCCTCCATTCCGTAAACTAGAGAATAGGGTGTTGCCCCGGTTGATGTTCGACCTATGGTACGATACCCGTGGAGAGAGAATGGTAGCATCTCATGCCAATCTTTGTATGTGACTGTCATTTTATGTATGATCTTTTTAATGTTCTTATTTGCAGCTTCGACAGCACCACTCATCTTTGGCCGGTAAGGGGAAGAATTGTGATGCTGGATCTTAAATTGCTCGCACAAGGCAGTAATCATAGTATTATTGAGATTTGTATCATTGTCAGTGATGTCCTCTCCGGGATACCGTACCGGAAAATGAGGTTCTGCTTGATGAAATAGGCAACAACATTCTTGGTAACGGAAGCGAAAGAAGCTGCCTCCACCCACTTTGTAAAATAGTCAATGGCCACTAGGATGAAGCGGTGTCCATTGGAAGTTGTTGGCTTGATTTCCCCAATCATGTCAATCCCCCATATAGCAAAGGGCTAGGAGCCTTCAAGATATTCAGAAGAACCGGGGGTACGTGCACTTTTTCAGCATAGATCTGACACTTGTGGCAGGTTCGAGAGTGTTGATAGCAGTCTGCTTCCATGGGAGACCAGTAATAGCCTGCCCGTAATAATTTCTTTGCCATCGTATGCCTACTAGAATTGGTTCCAAAAGTGCCTTCATGCAATTCAGCCATGATCCTTTCAGCTTCAACCTTATCTACACACTGAAGTAACAAAAAGTCATGATTGCGTTTGTACAAAATGCCATTACTAAGGAAGAATTTAGTAGAGAGTCTCCTTAAAAACTTATTATCATTTATTGAAGCACCTTCTGGATATTGTTGAGCCTTGAGATACTTCTTGACTTCGGGAAACCAAGGTTGGTCCACTACTTCTTTAGTATTAATCTCGTGATAGTGCGCTGGTTCCTCCATTCGTTCGATGGTGATCTGGGGAGCCTCGTTATCCCAATTAAGTTTAAACATAGATGACATTGTGGCTAGAGCGTTTGCTAGCTGATTTTCTTCTAGCGCCAAATGCTCGAAGGTAATCTTCTCAAAATGTGGTAGCAACGTCAAAAAATGATCTTTATAAGGGATAAGGTTAAGGTGTTTGGTGTCCAATTCCCCTTTGATCTGACTGATAACCAAAGATGAATCTCTGAATACATCCAAGGATTTAATCCCCAAGTCTATGGCATCTCTGAGACCAAAGATGCATGCTTCGTATTCTGCCATGTTGTTTGTACAATTGAAGCAGAGTCTTGCTGTAAAGGGAGTATGACACCCTTCTGGAGATATGAGTGCAACATCGATACCATTGCCAAGTGCGTTGGATGCCTCATCAAAGAACAGGGTCCATCAGGATCCTTGTTCAGGTCCGTCATATGGCATGAATTCTTTACAGTTGTCTAACGTCATGATATCTTCATCCGGAAATTCAAACTTCATGGACTGGTAGTCTTCCACAGCTTGGTGAGCAAGGTGATCAGCTAGCACAATGCCCTTTATAGCCTTCTGGATAGTATACTATATGTCATATTCTGTCAGGATCATCTGCCATCTTGCTATTCTCCCAAAGAGAGCAGGCTTCTCGAAGATGTATTTTATCGGTTCCATTTTAGTTATCAACAAAGTAGTATGAGTCAGCATATACTGTCTTAGCAGGCGAGCAGCCCATGCCAGAGCACAGCAAGTTTTCTCGAGCAGTGAATATCTGGTTTCACAGTCAGTAAACTTTTTGCTCAGGTAATAAATAGCATGCTCTTTTCGGTCAGACTCGTCATGCTTCCCCAATACACACCCCATTGAGTTTTCTAAAACAGTCAGATACATGATCAAAGGTCTTCCCTCGACTGGTGGCATACACACAGGAGGCTCTTGTAAGTATTCTTTGATTTTGTCAAAAGCAACTTGGCACTCGTCATTCCATTTGACTACTTGATCTTTCTTCAACAATTTAAAGATTGGTTCACAAGTAGCTGTCAGGTGAGGGATGAATCTGGCAATGTAGTTCAAACGTCCCAAGAACCCTCTGACTTCCTTCTCGGTACGAGGAGCAGGAATCTCTTGTATCGCTTTTACCTTGGCAGGATCTACTTCAATACCTTTATTTCTGACGACAAAGCCTAGGAATTTACCAGATCGTACCCCAAATGTGCATTTGTTTGGATTCAACCTCAGCTTGTACTTCTTCAGTCTCTCAAACAGTTTTTGTAAGTGATCAAGATGTTCTTCTTCTGTTTGAGACCTAGCTATCATATCGTCCACGTAGATCTCTATTTCATGATGTATCATGTCATGAAATAAAGCTACCATGGCACGTTGATAGGTTGCCCCAGCATTCTTTAGTCCGAATGGCATCACCTTATAGCAGAAAGTGCCCCACTGCATGACAAACGTTGTTTTCTCCATGTCCTCGGGCGCCATTTTGATTTGGTTGTAACCTAAGAATCCGTCCATGAAGGAAAACACTTTGTGTTGTGCCGTATTGTCAACTAGAATATCAATATGGGGGAGTGGAAAATTATCCTTAGGGCTTGCCCTATTCAAATCTTTGTAGTCCACACACATTCGCACTTTGCCGTCTTTTTTGGGCACGGGAACAACATTGGCAACCCATTGGGGATAAGAGGTGACAGCCAAGAATCCAGCATTGAATTGCTTCATGACTTCTGCTTTAATCTTTTCTGACATGTCAGGCCTCATGCGGTGAACCTTTTTCTTTACTGGCGGATAATCCTCTCTTGTAGGCAGACGATGTACCATAATGTCTGCATCAAGTCCTGATATGTCTTCATATGACCAGGCAAAGACTTCAACATAATCGTGTAACAACTGAATCAGACGATCCTTGACACCGGGTTCCATATTGGCACCCATCTTGACCTCTTTTTTGTCTTCTTTAGTACCTAGGTTGATTGTATCCACGGGTTCCTCGTGAGGCTGAATGGTTCTCTCTTCTTATTGTAGTAGTCTGGAAAGTTCCCCTGGTACTTCATAATCTTCCTCACCTTCGTCTTCGGCTTGGTAGATTAGATTCTCAGAGTCACAAAAGTCCATAGAAGTATCGTTACCCATGGGATCCCGAATAGATGTATACCTGCATTATGAGTGTGAGTGTGTGTAAGGGTATAGTTATCCTTGAAAGAAAATAAAAAATGTAAAAGGAAAAACAATGAGCACAAAAGTTTGTATGCGAAAACGTCCATGATTCATTGATGTCATATGAAAATGAGATAATAATCCTTACAAATTGACCATTGTGCCTCGGGTAAGACACAAGGTTTTAAGAGTGCGAATCATTTTAATATTACAGATCCAACAAAATGTAAAGACAGATTACTGTGTGATAAAAGTGATCGGGACAAAATCTCTAGCCTCCCAATTGCCGAGCCATCCACTGACAGTTGGGAAGATCTAATCCTCCATGTTGCAACCATCTTCATTATCTTCTACGATGTTGACTTCACGGTTGCTGATCTTCAGGGGTGGTCCTCCAGCACGAGCGTGGCGTACAACCTTCTGGGCACTTGAAGTGAAACCTAAGCCAAACTTGTCAGACTTATATGGGATATCTAGGAGTTGTCCCCAGATAGTGCACCCATCTTCTTCTACCACTACTTTGGTATCCTTCATAGATGACATCTGGAGTGGAGGCCTTGTGATCTCGGGAACAGCCTTGGTTACTGCCACATCTTGCGGGACCTCTTCAAAGTGTTGGAATGGAGTTTCAATAAATTTACCATCTAATTCCACATATCTGAAGGAATTGAGATGGCTGATCATATACTCTTCTTCTCCATGAACGGTGATAATCTTCCCTTGAATCGGATATTTCAGCATTTGGTGCAACGTAGAAGTGACAGTGCCAGCATTGTGAATCCATGGTCAGCCTAGCAAGCAGGAATATAAAGGACGGATATCCATTACATAAAAAGTTGAATCAAAAGTTTGGGTTCCAACCTTTATGGTAATGTCTACCTCCCCATGTACCATTCTTTTTGAGCCATCAAAATCCCTTACTACTATGTTACTCGGCTTCAATGTCAATCCCTCACAGTCAAGCATATCAAGAGCTTTTTTAGGCAATACATTCAGAGATGAGCCAGTGTACACTAAAACATGAGCCAGGGTTGTGCCCCTACATTCAACTGAGACATGTAATGCTTCATTATGCTTCCTTCCTCTTAGCGTTAAATCATCATCGGAAAAACCTAGACCATTATCTGCAGTTAAGCTGGCTACGCAGTCTTGAAACTGATCGACAGATGTCTCTTGGGGTACATGGGCAGTTTTCAGGAATTTTACCAAGGCTTTTGCATGCGCCTCGGAACATAGTAGTAATTCCAGCATGGAAATTTTAGAGGGACTTTGCCCCAGTTGTTCAACTACATCGTAGTCGCTTCTTTTTATGATCTTCAGAATTTCCTCCATCTCTTTCCAGGAGGTCTCAGGGATAGCCAATGACTAAGCCTTCGTCCGGACAGGCTCAATCAGAATACTTTTACTTCGAGTCTCGGTTAACTCAGCAGCAGGAATGTCAGTAGAAGTGATAGTTGGGATTGTATCAGCTTTGTCAGTTGGAGTATTGCTTGAGATGATTGTAGGACCGAAAATAGCCTTCGGAGGAGCAACAACAACAGGAATGATTACGGGTCCAGAAACTGCTTTTGGGGGAGCAATTTCTGGAGAGAATATCCTTCCGCTTCGGGTAATCTTGCTAGTTCCTGCAATATTACTGATATCAGAGTTATCTTTCTCGAAACTCGAATCTTCGGCGGCTGGCCAATCTTGCTTGATACCGTGGTAGTAGACATCCCCTCCATAATTCCATGGTATGTTTTGTCTGACGAATACGGGGCTAGTCCAGGCATTGTAATTATTAAAGGAGTTGCTTTCAGAACTGATGTAATTATAATGGGTCTTTTATTGGAGACCCTGGAAGAATTGGCGGAAATGGTAATGATAGAAACATCTTCAAAAGGAACAGGTGGGACAGAAGTCTTTTCAAACAAAATTTCGTTGTTATCTATTAGGCACTGAACGCCTGCTTTCAACAAAGGACAGCTGGTTGGTGAGGATAAACAGAAATGACAAACTTCATCACAGCCCGAGAACACACCGGCATTCAATAAGTTCACTTTAATAGTCAGGAGCGGGGTCATAAGTTCATCAACTGAAGTAACAAACATTTCTTCTTCAATGGCATTGGTATTATGGCCATGTTTGGGCATAGGGTCGGAAATGACATTTGGCTTTTCGGGTGCATCGAATTCAATCTCTTTGGCTTTAATGAGGTCTTGTATTTTGTTCTTTAAAGCCCAACAGTTATTAGTGCCGTGGCTGAGACTTTCAGAGTGGTATGCACAGCGGGCATTGGGATGATAGTGAGGAGATGTTGTGTTAGGATTCTTTGGAGCTTCTTTCAAGGTTACTCGGTTGGATCTTAACAGATGTGGAAATACTTGAGATAGGGTCATGTTAATTCTGGTGAATTTTCTGACTGGCCATTCCATCCTCGGTTGATTGTTTCTTTGTTGATCATGCACAGGTTTAGGGATCATCACAGCCCCCACCATTGGTCGGCGCTCGTCCCTATCTTGATTTCTTTGCAGATATACAGCAACCACCTCTTTCTTTCTGATGAAAGGCTTCCTTATAGCTGCAGAAGAGGATGTATCTTTTTGAATCTTTCCATTCTTTATATCGGCTTCTACCCTTTCTTCGGTCAATATTAACTCAGTAAAACCTACTGATGAACTCCCAATTAGGTGATTGAAGAAGGGACCAGACAAGGTGCCTAAAAACATGTCCACTAATTCTCTTTCAGATAGGAGAGGTTGAACTCTTCCATCCAAGTCTCTCCATTTTTGCGCATAGTCCTTGAAGCCTTAATTTGAAGCCATGGACATACTCTGAAGTTGAGTATGGGTAGGCGCAAGATTAGCATTGTATTGGTATTGTTTGTAGAAGGCTGGAGCAAGATCTTCCCAGTTGTGAACGTTGGCTCTTTCTAACTGGTAACACCAATCAAGTTGAGTTCCAGACAGGTTGTCTTGGAAGAAGCATAAGTCTTTGTCAGTGGTATGGGGCTGAATTTTCCTCACATAGGACCAGAGATGCATTTTAGGGCATGAGACTCTGTCATACTTGGCGAACACGGGTGCTTTGAATTTGGGAGGAATGACAATCCCCGACACTAACCCCAATTCCTCAAAGTCCAAGCCAGGCACTTTTTGGATTTCCATCGCACTCAACCGTTCTTCGAGATGTTTATACTTGTCATCAGTTGGAGGGTATTTTTCTTCAGAATAGTCTTCTTCTTCCTCTTCCTCTTCTGATTCTGACGAGACAATTGTTTCCTTGCCTTTCCCATCTTGATTGTCTCTCTCACCGGATGTCGTTGCAAAGTCTAAGGTCCTTCTTGTCTGCCCATGAAATCTTCTTCCCATGTTTAGGACTCCGGTTACCTTCTTTGTCTTCTTTTTATTCTCCTCAGACAGCAAAGTCTTCAACTCTTCTTGTCCTTTGGCTAGGATCAAGAGAAACTGTTGAAATTGTGTATTCTGAGCTTGGAGGCCCTTCACTGTTTGCTCGAGATCTATCTTACTAAAATAAACAGTAGAGAGATGAGGAGACTTGTTGCAAAAGACCTTCTTATGTCATGATGAATGGTATATGCATATGTAATGATTTCAAGGATTTCAAAGATTCAAATTTGTTTTAGACAAAAAGGAAACACACGTTATATTAATAAGTTAAAGCTTGAGTACATCAATGCCTCTTGGGCAAAATAATACAAGAAACTCTAAGATAAAAAGGTATTTCACATCCTCTTTGGTGCGATGTAGGCATTCAGAGTCTTCTCCTAATGAAGTAGTCTAGTGAGTTCCAAAACCTTTTTCTCTCTTACATAGAATTGGGCTTCGAAAGTATCTCACTCCCCCTTGAGTTGTATCCAATCTCTTTGTAGGTCTTCAAGAGAGGTGGGCATATCAGGATGTAGGATAGTGTATGGAACATCTCCCTCCATAACAGGCTCAATGATTACTGGGAGAACGGAGGGGTAAGGCATCATAAGACTCTGAGCACGAGTTCATACCCATTTGAGGTAAGGCTCAAGAGGGATGGAATTCTTGTGCCCCAAAGTCTTTCTATCCACCTTATTCAACCTCCTCCAAGCTCGGATAAATCTCTGGCGAAGACCTTGATCGTCGTTGTCATTGTCAAATACCAAACCTTGAATTGGCATCTCGTGCAGGCCATCCCTTCGGGCATAACCAAACTGTCTTAAGGCTAAGAATGGGTTGTAGGTGATACCTCCCCTAAATCCAAGTAAAGGGACTGATCCGTTGTCGCGCGCGGAACAAAACGAGTATTTTGTAAAACGGTAATATAGTGACAAATGGCTCGAATATCGTTCTCAAGGATTCTTGAAATATTATTAACTAACTAAAATCGAATTAAAGGGGGGGGGGGGGGGGGGGGGTTGGTTCGATTATAGGCAAATAAGCTGATTATGAAAAGTGATTATAAAATAATTTGTTTTTGATATGAGTGATTATAACAAACGGATTCACTGCCTCGGTTCGTACCTATCATCGACTGCTAACATTACAATCTCCTAAGCGAAGTTTCTATCCTATTTGATTACAGTATTAATTAACAAGCGCGATTGACACTATGAGATACATGTTCCTATGGCCGGATTAAGCATACGGTTAAAAGTGACACAAATTAACAATTAAGCAAAGTCAATCGCGATTAAAATTTGGGAATATTTATCAATCAAATTAAATCAACAATGTTATATGAAAATCGAATTAAGCAAACAACAATCTCATAACATAGTTGAAAGGAATCGAAATTAAATTGCAAATGTTATAACAATCTCAAAGTTGGAACCTGAGTACAGTAAATCCGTCAGAAAGGTTTTAGTTCTCCATTGATTCGTACAAAGCTTTCTCTTTTTTGTGAACAGTGAATGGGATCCCAAAAATTACTGTAGCATCTAGGTAAAAAATAAAAAGAAACAACCTAACTGGGTCGGATACAAAACTCATGCCCAAACTTAAATATAAAATGTTGCAACTTCAACGACATTTGAACCTTTCTACAGCCCGAATCAGCATCTAGCCACAACTAGAAAGTTGTAGGTCTTTTTCTTAGCTTTCCAACCAATATTAGAACACCTCAATCCGATTCCCTTAGCTCCAGTTATGAATGTTTCCGCGAAAGCTGCAGTTGCTGAAAATAAAATACGAAAATTAATTAAATGCAAAAATAAAATAAATTAGCAAAACATATTAAAACATAAAAATAAACATAATAAACTATAGAAATACATTAGTACAATCGTGGAAGGATGTGTATCAAAATGCACTAATCAAATTCCCCCACACTTGAACTTTTGCACTCCGAGCTAAATGCAATCAAAAGAAACGCAAAAGCATCATCAATTACTCATCTTAGGCTACAAATTCATCTTCGGTCAAGATTGCATCAACAGGTACTAGTCTCGTACACTAAGGATATCGTAGGAACACTAGTCTTGCCTCCTGAATATATAAACCAATATGAATCATATTATTATGCAAAAGCCTAACTTACTCATCCTCCTTTTTGCTCTTTTTCATTCAGGCGCAATCACATTAAGCCCGTTATCTCCACACACTCGTAGCAAAGCGATCGGTTAGTGAGTCTGATCCTTTTTTGCACGGGATTCTGGTACTTACATGGCATAACCCTTTGCTTACTCAGTTGCAGTTGCGGGGGATCGGACCGTAATCCGCCCTACCAAGTTCAGCACCAGAAACCGCTGAACCAACTAACAACGAGTCTTATTCTTGAAAAAACAATTTGTAGGCACTATGACCGTTGGGTTAAGCGACTGGGTGAGGGTCACCAAACTTAGAAGGTGCATTCTTTTTTTCTTTTTCTTTTTAAAACACTTTTTTTCCGGAATACTCACTTATATTCATCGGCTTCCTTGCGTAGAGTGTGTGAGATGGTGCTGACTGCTGAAATAAACTACTCAAGAGCTATTAGAGAGTGAGAATTCAAGGCTAATACATAATAAGAATTCAAATCAATTTCCATATGCGGGAGACAGTGTTAAGACGATATCGATCATGTGAGCTTTTCCCAAGTCTCCACAAACATAACCTCAAATTAGTCTGCAACCCAAAACTTTCAAATAGATGCATTTTATTTAATTTTTTAACAAAAACAACTGAAATTAAAATAAAAGCAAAGAAACAAAATGATTCCCTCCCCCACATTTAAAACAAGCATTATCCTCAATGAAAGGACACAGTTATTAAAGTTGAGAGAAAGGAATAAGAACTCCCTGATCAAGTTGCAGTGTAGTTAGGCGCTTCCAAAGAAAGCTCCTCTATGCTCACATCTTCGGGTACTGCACTTTGATGAAAATGCTTTAGGTGCTGCCCATTGACCTTGAAAACTTTGTCAGTACCTGTACTTTTAATTTCTACTGCACCATGAGGAAAAACATTAGTGACAACAAAAGGACCAATCCATTTGGATTGAAGTTTCCCAGCCATAAGCTTAAGGTGAGAATTATACAATAAAACTTGTTGCCCTACAGATAATTCCTTTCTAGAAATCATCTTATCATGGAAGTGCTTAGTTTTTTCTTTATAAATCCTAGAGCTCTCATAAGCCTCTAGTCTAAGCTCTTCAAGCTGTTGTAATTGGAGTTTTCTTTCAATACCTGCTTGTTGCATCTCCAAATTACAACTTTTCACCGCCCAGTAAGCACGGTGTTCTATCTCTACAGGAAGGTAACATGCCTTACCAAAAACAAGTCGATAAGGAGACATCCCAATGGGTGTCTTGAAAGCTGTTCTTTGAGCCCAAAGTGCATCTTTTAGACGGCGGCTCCAGTCCTTCCTGTTTGGTTGCACCATTTTCTATAAAACCTGTTTGATCTCTCTGTTTTAGATTTCAGCTTGCCCATTTGTTTGTGGGTGATATGAAGTAGAGACCTTGTGCACAACTCCGTACTTTCGGAGTGAAGCTTCCATGGTGCGGTTACAGAAATGAGTGCCTTAGTCACTTATGATAGCTCACGGGATTCCAAACCTGCAAAAGATATTAGACCTGACAAAGTCTGCAACAACTCTAGAATCATTAGTCCTAGTGGGGCTAACTTCCACCCACTTTGAAACATAATCAACAGCAAGTAAAATATATAGAAAACCAAATGATACAGGGAAGGGACCCATGAAGTCGATTCCCCATACATCAAATACTTCATAGAAAATCATCGGTTGCTGAGGCATTTCACTCTTTCGAGTAATGTTTGTACCTGCTATCTGGAACTCTTTACAAGTGCGGAAAGTCTCAAAAGCATCCTTAAAAATAGTGGGCCAAAAGAAACCTGAGTCTAGGACCTTCCTTGCAGTCCTTTGAGGGCCAAAGTGTCCCCCGACTTGAGATGAATGAGCAAAATTCAAAATAGATTCAATCTCATAGTCAGGGACACATCTCCTAATTACCTGATCACTACCAAACTTCCAAAGATATGGATCATCCCAAACATAATATTTGGCATCACTCTTGAGTTTGTGAATCTGTGACCTGGATGCACCTGTAGGAAAAACACCAGCAACAAGATAATTAACAATATCAGCAAACCAAGGAGTAATACCATGCACAAGTAAAAGTTGCTCATCAGGAAAGTCATTCTGGATGGGAAAAGGATATTTATCTCGCTCTATTCTACTCAAGTGATCAGCTACTAAGTTCTCAGCTCCACTTTTGTCTTTAATCTCTACATTAAACTCTTGGAGCAACAACATCCACCGAATCAATCTCGGTTTTGCATCCGGCTTCTTCAACAAGTAATTCAAAGTTGCATGGTCAGTAAAAACAACAACCTTGGAACCTAGCAAATATGATCTGAATTTATCAAGAGCAAAAACAATAGCTAGAAGTTCTTTTTCAGTGGTAGTGTAATTTGACTGTGCAGAATCTAAAGTCCTAGAAGCATAGTAAATAACATGGGCAGCCTTGCCAACTCTTTGTGCAAGGACAGCCCTAACAGCATAATTAGAGGTATCATACATGATCTCCAAAGGGAGGGTCCAGTCAGGAGGCTGGATGATGGGAGCAGAGGTCAATGCTTTCTTCAAGAAGTCAAATGCTTGTTTGCATTTGTCATCAAAGCTGAAAGTGACGTCATTCTTCAACAAGTTTGAGAGCGGAAGAGCTATCTTGCTGAAATCCTTGATGAAACTCCTGTAAAAACCTGCATGACCAAGAAAAGAACGAATCTCGCGAACGCAAGAAGGGTAAGACAGTGTGGAAATAACATCAATCTTAGCAGGGTCAACAGAAATTCCTTTTTCAGAAATTATGTGACCAAGAACAATTCCCTGCTCAACCATAAAATGGCATTTCTCATAATTTAAAACATGGTCAGTCTCGATGCATCTCTGCAAAACTAAGTTCAAACTATTCAAACATGCATCAACAGAAGAACCATAAACAGTGAAATCATCCATAAACACTTCCATGCAATTTTCGATAAATTCAGAGAAAATATTAATCATGCATCGCTGGAAAGTGCCAGGAGCGTTGCAAAGACCAAAGGGCATCCTCCTGTAAGAAAAAGTACTGAAGGGACAAGTGAAAGTGGTCTTCTCTTGATCTTCCGGTGCAATATGGATTTGAAAGTAACCTGAAAAACCATCAAGAAAACAGTAATGTGATTTACCAGCTAGTCGTTCAAGCATTTGGTCAATGAATGGCAAAGGAAAGTGATCCTTTCTATTCGCTTGGTTCAATCTCCTGTAATCAATACAAACTCTCCAACTATTCAGAACTCTAGTGGGAACAAGTTAATTCTTCTCATTTTTCACCACTGTGAGTCCAGACTTCTTAGGCATAACCTGCACTGAACTTACCCATTTACTGTCAGAGATAGGATAAATGATACCTGCTTGCAAGAGTTTGGTTACCTCTTTCTTCACAACATCAAGAATCAAAGGATTAAGCCTCCTTTGGGGCTGTCTTACTGTTTTTTCTCCAACCTCAAGTAAAATCCTGTGCATGCACATCGATGGACTAATACCAGGGAGGTCGGCTAATGTCCATCCGATTTCCTTCTTGTGTTTCTTCAGAACCTGCAAAAGCTTATTTTCCTGTTCGAAATCAAGGTTAGAAGAAATAATGACAGGTAATTTTTCATCACTCTCCAAATAAGTGTATTTTAGATTATTCGGGAGTTGTTTCAGCTCTAAGGATGGGGGCTGCTCAATGGATGGAGTGATTGGGGCAGCCGGGATGTCAAGAGCTTCCGCTGCATAATTAACTTCATTGACAGAAACATCACCTGTAGAAAACACATCATCCTGCAAGGGAGCATCAATCTCAGCACATACAACACATATGTTAGTGTCAGTATAATCAGAACACGAATAAACATCATCAAATGCAGATAAAGATGGAAAATCTAATGAAAACAATTCAGAACAAGTTTCATCCACCAAATCAGAGATTAATTCAATATGAAAAACGGAATGCTCCTCCAATGGATGTTTCATGGCATCAAAAATGTTAAATTTTACGACAATGTCACCAAATTCCATGGACATGGTTCCATCGTCAACATCAATCTTTGTTTTTGCCGTTTTCATGAATGGTCTGCCTAAAATGATGGGAGCTTTGCTGGACTTTGTTTCTCCTTCCATGTCTAGAATGTAAAAAACTGTAGGAAAAGTCAAATCATTAACTTGAACAAGGACATCTTCGACTACACCAGCGGGGCGGGCGTTACTCCTGTTCGCCAACTGAATGATTATACCTGTATGCTGCAAAGGACCAATACAAAGGTTACTATAAATAGAAGTAGGCATCACATTAATTCCCGCTCCTAAATCAAGCATACAATTATCAAATTACTTATCCCCAATGGTACAAGGGATAACAAATGTTCCTGGATCCTTCTGCTTTTGTGGCAACAGCTGAGTAGTGAGGGCTAAAACATTTTGCTCGCCTACAACCTTTTCGGATGAAGGCTTGGGCTGAATAAATGCAGAAATATTCCGTCCCAAGTTTACTCGCTCACTTCCTTTCATCTACCTCTTGTTTGTACACAAGTCTTTCATAAACTTCGCATACTTTGGTACCTGCTTAATCACATCAAGAAGAGGAATATTCACAGCAACCTTTCTAAATACATCTAAAATCTCGTTGTCCCCCTCATCAACTTTTTTATTTTTCAAAACTCTATGTGGGAAGGGGACTGGTGGAACATACTCTCTTTCTTTATTTTTTTCAGTTTCATTCATAACAACAGAAGAAGGGACAAAAGATGGAGAAGGAGGAAAATAAAGAGAAGGTTCAGATGTTACCTCAGGGGCTGATCCTGTAACCTTATCAAATCGTAAAGAAATTGCACTTACATTGGCATTTGGACCATTCGGATTGACAACCGTTTGGGCTGGATGTTGGTTCGAACCTTGGGCTTGCATGTTATTTATTTGAGTAGCAAGTTGTCCCATTTGCGTGTTCAATATTTGAATGCTAGAATTGGTCCTTTGTTGGAACTGAAGGTTGTTGACAGCCATTTGTTTAACAAGATCCTCTAGGGATGGTCCGGAAGGTGCAGGGGAAGCCGGTTGAGGTGGGTTCTGTTGTTGGCTGGTTTGTGGATTTCCATATCGAAGGTTGGGATGATTCCTCCAATTCGGATGATATTTGTTGGTAGACAGGTCAGGGATGTTATTGTACCTGTTTTGGTTGTAAAGGTTGGCTGCATAAGCTTGGGGCAGCTCAGTGATAGATTCATCTCTCAGAATGGGACATGTATCAGTCGGGTGCTTAGGGGAAGTACAAATACCACACAGAGTTGATGTTTGAGTTTTTGCTACTGCTAGTTGTTTGACTAATGTTGTGAGCTCATCAATTCTGGTCTCTAAAGCTTTGTTGGAAGAAGAAGCTTGAATTTGATTCACTCCCTTGCTTTGTGCAGAATTGTCTCTAGTGGTAAATTGCTGAGAATTAAGAGACATATTCTCTATTAGAGCTTTGGCAGCAGCTGGAGTTTTATCAACAAGTGCTCCACCACTAGTGGCATCAAGAATGTTTCGGTCCATCTGTATCAACCCCTCATAAAAGTACTGGATGAGTAATTACTCGGTGATCTGATGTTGAGGACAGCTGGATACCAAGTGCTTGAACCTCTCCCAATACTCAGTGAGTGACTCATTACCTTGTATGATACCGCAAATTTCCTTTCTTATTGAGGCAACTCTAGAGGCAGGAAAATATCGCTCCAAAAACACCTTTTTCAGCGCATTCCAGCTTGCAATTGAATTTGGCTCGAGGTAGTACAACCAATCATTTGCTGCACCCTGCAATGAAAAAGGAAAAGCTCGAAGTTTGATGTGATCTTCAGTGATACCTTCAGGCTTCGATGGTGTAGAGCATACAACCTGAAACTCTTTCAAATGTTTGTGCGGATCCTCACCTACAAGACCACTAAACTTGGGCAACAAGTGTATTAAACCCGATTTTAATTCAAAAGGAGCAGCAACATCATCATAATGAATACACATGCCATTATAATTTACATCAGGGGCAGCCAATTGCCTTAAGGTTCTTTGGCCAGCCATATCAATAACAACTTCAGAATCAGAATCAAACAGATATTGCAAGTAATCAGAATCAGACTCAGACTCAAACTCAATTGTGGGTGGTGGACTAGTGTGAACTTGGACTCTCCTACATTGTGTGTGCAATGTTCTTTCTACCTCAGGATCAAAAGCAACAAGCTCAGGACAGCAGGACCTAGTAGCCAGGACTAATACGCAGCAATGGTAACAAAGTCCAAAATACCAACAATGTCCCTAAAAGCAAAAACAAACACAAAGAAGGAAAACGATTAAATTTTTTTCAAGAAAATAAACTGAACACGAAATTCTTCTAATGGACGAAAAATAGAATTTCGATAATTTTTTAGATTTTTTTTTACTCTATGAAAACAGTAAATAAATCATAAAAAATAGGAAAATGATGAATTTGGGAAATTGAGACCAAACACCCATAACTACTTGGTAGTATGGGACAAATGATCAGTGATTTTTTTGGCATAAACTGGTCGGAGCAGATTTCAAATCGGACTCAATTTTCAAAAAAATCGATTTTTTTACTATTTTGACTCAAAACACGAATTGGCTTAAACCTAAAGGAAACTAGGACCTAGACACGAGAACACTAAACCTAAGACTCAAAAATTAGTTAATAGTATCAAGAATCCCCGGCAACAATGACAATTTGATCCGTTGTCGCGCTCGAATCAAAACGAGTATTTTGTAAAATGGTAATATAGCGACAAATGGCTCGAATATCGTTCTCAAGGATTCTTGAAATATTATTAACTAACTAAAATCGAATTAAAGGGGGGGTTTGGTTCGATTATAGGCAAATAAGATGATTATGAAAAGTGATTATAAAATAAGTTGTTTTTGATATGAGTGATTATAACAATTGGATTCACTGCCTCGGTTCGTACCTATCATCGACTGCTAACATTACAATCTCCTAAGCAAAGTTTCTATCCTATTTGATTACAGTATCAATTAACAAGCGCGATTGACACTATGAGATCATGTTCCTATGGCCAGATTAAGCATACGGTTAAAAGTGACGCAAATTAACAATTAAACAAAGTCAATCGCGATTAAAATTTGGGAACATTTATCAATCAAATTAAATCAACAATGTTATATGAAAATCGAATTAAGCAAACAACAATCTCATAACATAGTTGAAAGGAATTGAAATTAAATTGCAAATGCTATAACAATCTCCAAGTTGGAACCTGAGTACAGTAAATCCGTCAGAAAGGTTTTAGTTCTCCATTGATTTGTACAAAGCTTTCTCTTTTTGTGAACAGTGAATGGGATCCCAAAAATTACTGTAGCATCTAGGTAAAAACTAAAAAGAAACAACCCAACTGGGTCGGATACAAAACTCAGGCCCAAACTTAAATATAAAATGCTGCAACTTCAACGACTTTTTCAACCTTGCTACAGCCCGAATCAGCATCTGGCCACAACTAGAAAGTTGTAGATCTTTTTCTTAGCTTTCCAACCAATATTAGAACGCCTCAATCCGATTCCCGTAGCTCCAGTTATGAATTTTTCTGCGAAAGCTGCAGTTGCTGAAAATAAAATACGAAAATTAATTAAATGCAAAAATAAAATAAATTAGCAAAATATATTAAAACATAAAAATAAACACAATAAACTAAAGAAATGCATTAGTACAATCATGGAAGGATGTGCATCAAAATGCACTGATCAGGGACATTAGGGAATTCTCCACAACGGTCGACAATGATAACATTCTCTTTGGATCGGGAGCACCAATGAATGTCCTAATGTTTGAGCATCATCAATCTTTGTGACCACCTTGAACCTTGCTCATTTTTTAATACAGATTGGGGAAGATGTGAAATAAACCATCTTGCAGAGAGAGGAATGCAACACATAAGGACACCTCTTTTCCTCATTGTGCGAGTGTGAAAAGAGTGTAGGATATCTCCTAGCAATGTAGGCACCGGGTTACGGGATATGAAGATTTTGACGGTGTCGATATCTATGCGTTGGTCAGGATTTGGAAACAAAACCATCTCATAGATGAGGAGAGCCATAATTTCCTCAAAGGCTTGCAAGTCCAAGGAGTTCCAATAGCTTTGGGCTTTCTCGAACAAGAACTTTGCTAAGAAACCTTTGACACCACTCCTTGTTTCCCAATGAGTTATGATATCAGATGAGTGCAAGTGTAGAGCTTGAGAAATCTCTTCTGGATTTGGGTCTCTTTCTGTACCGTTGAAAGTTATTTGATTGAGAATGGGAATCCTCAAGAGTTGGGAGAATTCTTCCAAATTTTGCACAAGTTGATAATCGGGAAATGTGAAGCAATGGTGTAAAGGATCAAAGAACTGAAAGAGCACCTTCATCATATCCTCATCTGTGTTGGAGGTGACCAAGTTGAGTAGGTGACCATGTCTCTCGGTAAATGGAGAGTTTTCAGGAATCCTTGAAGCTATCTCCTTGAGTTGTGGAGGGATCCTTACAAGATTGACTTGAATAGTTTTCCTGCGAAGTGAATCCATATCTTACAAAACAAGAACATATTTGAATCCCAAAATCATTGAAATGGTTAGTGGATGTATATGATGTTCATGATGTTCATGATGTTATGTACAAGTATGCATATACAAACAAAACAAACAAATTCTTAGGTTTAGGCTTGCATGGAGTTTTATAGGTAAGTACACTCTTGAAGTTTAGTTGGATCAAACCTGTCCTAGTAATAGTAATCGGGTTCTAAGAAGCTCAATATCACTGGTTTATTTCATTGGTTATTGTTTTAGCACAAGCCTCTTTAATGGCAACCTAAATATCCCAAGAAACCAAACCTCAATGAGTGTAGGATCGAGTATCTACCAACTTCTGACTGCACCAAAGTCGGTCATCTCACTACATCCTAAAGGCCAAGTTGGTCAAGTAAAGGTTCTAAAAGTTCTTTAGTGCTTTATGACATCACTCAGCGGCCCTGTATTCTCTTTGATTAACTCAAAGGCTACCGGTACCCACAAATATGTCGCACTAACATAGCTATTGCTTAAACCATGTCGGTATACCCTGCACAGTTTCCACAATGTAAATAACTAAAGCTAAAAATCAAAGATAAATGAGAATTTCTCTGGCCCTAATTTGAAACCTAAAAATTCCATAAACTTCAACTCTAAAATTCTCTACGCTCAGGCCATGTAAATGCAAACTATGGATATGTACAGCTTCGTGGCAATGAGGTTTACATTTTTCCTTCACAAAATAAACATTAATGATGCTTAAATGATGAGATAGAAGTTCAAGTGAAATACCTCAAAACTGGAAATCATGAAATGCAAATGAGCTTGATTCAAAGTGCTGCAAGGATCAGGTTAGCTTCCTTGAGGTTCTAGGAAACTAATGCAATGATTAGCTTGAGCTGAAAGTGGATGAAGAGCTCTAGAGAAGTCAAGTTGCAGACCCCTGTTTTTGAAAATGGAACTTGATGATGGAGGTGTTACAGTTGAGCAAATTGACTTTGGATGGTTTGTATTTGATGTTTAGAAGCTTTTAAAAGTGAAAGGCCAAAGAACGCACGAGGGGATTTGGAGTTTGGTATGTAAAGTTAGAATTTGCACAACAATGGTGTTTTGAGAAAGTTTCTAGCTATAGGGAGTTTGAGTGATTTTAAGGGTCTTCAAGCTCGTGTCCTAGCTCACAAATAGTGCTTCTATTTATAAGCAACAAGTTTGGAGACTTGTTGTTGATCAGAATTTGAAATTACATGTTTATGCATAACATGTGATTTTTGAGAAAACAAGTTTCAATGCCTTGTGTACTTGATAAGATAGAGTTGTTATGCATTAAACACACTTGCTTATGACTTTGTAGATGAAGTATGATCAGAGGGAACAAGTTAGAGGCTCAAGAATGGACTTTATGCATAAAGCTTACTTTTCAAGAATGGTATTGTTAACTTTCTTCCCAAAATGGAAATGTGAATTAGATAAAGCTTAAATCACTTGGATTATAGCTCAAAAGTTTGTGTAATCCAATAATTATGGAGTGACAAACAAGTTTGAGGCCTGAAAAGCAAAGATTATGCAGCCTAACATTGATTTGGTTCATGTGTTCATCCAAAATGACTTGTAATTGAAATGACAAAACACCAACTTCATCTCTTCGATTCTCCCTACTCAAGAATGATCTCAGGAGTTCTTGGACATTTTGGAAAGCTTGCAATGTTCTCTACAAACCATCTTTGAATTTCTTTTGAATATTCCTCTTGGAACTATGTGAAAAATTGCCATGAAGTTAGGTCAAATAATCTTCCTAACTAGGGCAAAATTTCATTAAGTCTTTTTTAGTTCATGAGCATGTATTCATAAAATTATAACTTGAGATCCAAGCACTTTTGGAAGAAGTTGTGTGAGGAAAAGTTGTAGATTTCATTTAGTTCTACAACTTTCATGTTGGAAGTTTCCTTTTAATCATCTTGCATCATAATGAAAAAATTGCTCAAAGTTATGAAAAATAAGAAATTTTTTACACTTAGAAAAATTTCTAAGTTTAGAAATATTGACTTTTCAAAATGAAATCTTGATTTCTTCATTTCTTGATGAATAATTTTCATATTTTGACATGTTTTGATGAATTTTAATCTTTGATACTTGATTTTGACCAAAAAGTCAAAGTTTGACTTTTCAGTGTATAGTTGACTTTTGATCAGTTGACTAAAAATTTCATCTGTCAATCCAATGGATTTGCAATGTTTTGAATCATGTCATTAGGTCAAAATGATTCAATTGGACTCTTGAGATCATGCCTTAAACCAATTAACCATTTTCTAGGTCAAAAATCAGAAATTGCCCTTTCCCAATCAAAACCCTAATTTTGACCATTTTGCCCTTTTGGAGATTTGATCAAATTTCTTGAGGAATTATGGTCCAAACTTTATCAAATTATACATATGAGTTTAAAATGTTGACGTGGATCAAAAATTATGAATTTTGACTGTAAATTGGCCATAGTTGACTTTCCCCCAATACAACTGATTTTTAGGTCAACTGCTCAATTGACTGATCAAAAGTGTGATCCAAGGCTTGAAACTTGACATGAGTAATCTTGGGGGTATATTAAAGTCATATTAAGCATTGATAGTTCAAAAATCCTTGTGCAAACTCAAACCCTAATTTTGGTCATCAGTGCCTAAGCTGGTGTCTTGAGCTGATCAAACCCTAGTGCAGTCTTGAGCCCAAGGAGATCTTGTGAGAAAATTCTAGATAAGTGAGAGGGAAAATTTTGGGGTACAACACTTCCCCTATGCCCAAACATGGCCATAATGCCCATGTTATTGAGGAAGATATGTTTGTTACTTCAGTTGATGAACTTATGACCCCACTCCTTACTATCAAAAAGAACTTATTGAACTCCAGTGTTTTCCCGGGCTGTGATGAAAGTTGTCATTTTTGTTTGTCCTCACCAACCAACTGTCCCTTGTTAAAAGTAGGTGTTCGGTGCCTAATAGATAACAAGGAGATTTTGTTCGAAAAGTCTTTTATTCCACCTGTTTCTTATAATGATGTTTCCATTGTGACCATTTCCGACAATTCTTCCAGGGTCTCCACTAAAAGACTTGTTAGAATTACATCAGTTCCAAAAGTAGCTCCTTTGATAATTACAATGGCTGGACCAATCCCGTATTTGTCAGACAAAACCGTACCATGGAATTATGGAGGGGATGTCTACTACCACAATATCAAGTAAGATTGGCCAGCTGCCGAGGATTCAAGTTCTGAGAAAGATGACTCCAATATCAGTAACATTGCCGGGACTAGCAAGATTACCCGAAGCGGAAGGATATTCTCTCCAGAAATTGCTCCCCAAAAAGCAGTTTTTGGACCCGTAATCATTCTTGTTGTTGTTGCTCCTCCGAAGGCTATTCCCAGTCCCACAATTATCTCCACCAATGCTCCAACTGACAAAGCTGTTACAATCCCTGCTATCACTCCTACTGAAATTCTTGCTGCTGAGTTCACCAAGACTCGAGGTAAAAGTATTCTGATTGAGCTTGTCCAGACGAAGGCACAATCATTGGCTATCCCTGAGACCTCCCGGAAAGAGATGGAGGAAATTCTAAAGATCATAAAAAGAAGCGACTACAATGTAGTTGAATAAATGGGGAAAACTCCATCCAAATTTTCCATTCTGGATTTACTACTATGTTCCAAGGCACATGCAAAGGCCTTGGTAAAATTCTTGAAAACTGCTCATGTACCCTAAGAAACATCTGCCGACCAGTTCCAAGACTGTTTAGCCAGCTTGACTGCAGATAATGGTCTAGGTTTTTTGGATGTTGATTTAACACCAAGAGAAAGCAAGCATAATGAGGCATTGCATGCCTCAATGGAATGTAGGGGCATAACCCTGGCTCATGTTTTGGTGGACATCGGATCGTCTCTGAATGTATTTCCTAAAAAGGCTCTTGATAGGCTTGACTGCGAGAGATTGACATTGAAACCAAGCAATATAGTAGTGAGGGATTTTGACGGTTCGAAAATAATGGTGCATGGGGAAGTGGATATCCCTATAAAGGTTGGAGCCCAAACATTTGATTCAACTTTCTATGTAATGGATATTCGCCCTCCATACTCCTGCTTGCTAGGACGACCATGGATTCACAATTATGGCGATGTTACTTCTACATTGCACCAAATGCTGAAATATCCAATTCAAGGGAAGATTATCACCATTCATGGAGAAGAAGAGTATATGATCATCCATTTTAATTCTTTCCGATATGTGGAATTAGATGATGAATTTATTGAAACTCCATTCCAACATTTTGATGAAGTTCCGCAAGATGTGGCAGTAACCAAGGATGTGTCTCAAGTTCCCAAGATCACAAAGCCTCCACTCAAAATGTCATCTTTGAAGGATGAAAATGCAGTGATAGAAGAAGGTGGGTGCACTATTTGGGGATAGCTCCCAGATATCCCATATAAATCTGACAAGTTCGGCTTGCGTTTCACTTCAAATGCTCAGAAGACTATACGTCGTGCTCGTGCCGGAGGACCACCCCTGAAGATCAGCAACCGTGAAGTCAACGCGGTAGAGGATGATGAAGATGGATGCAACCTGGAGGATTGGATCTTCCCAACTTTCAGTGGAGGGCTCAGCAACTGGGAGGCTAGGGATTTTTTCCCGATCACTTTTATCCCACAGTAATTTGTCTTTACATTTTGTTGGATCTGTAATATTAAAAAAATTCAAACTCTTAAAACCTTGTGTCTTACCCGAGGCACAATGGTCCATTTGTAAGGGTTATTATCTCATTTCCATATGACTTCAATGAATCATGGACGTTTTGCATACAAACTTTGTGCTCATTGTTTTTATTTTTTAGATTTTAATTTCTTTCAAAGATAGCTATACCCTTACACACACTCACACTCACAATCCAGGTCTACATCCATTCGGGATCCCATGGATAACAGTTCAACTATGGCTTTTTGTGACTATGAAAATCTAATCTACCAAGCCGAAGACGAAGATGAGGAAGATTATGAAGTACCAGGGGAACTTGCCAAATTACTACAACAAGAAGAGAGGACCATTCAGCCCCACGAGGAACCCGTGGACACAATCAACCTAGGTACCGAGGAAGACAAAAGAGAAGTCAAGGTGGGTGCCAATCTGGAACCCAGTGTCAAGGAGCGGATGATTCAGTTGTTGCACGAGTATATTGAAGTCTTTGCCTGGTCGTATGAAGACATGCCAGGACTTGATGCAGATATTGTGGTACATCATCTACCAACAAAAGATGATTGCCCACCAGTAAAATAAAAGGTTCGTCGAATGCGACTAGATATGTCAGAGAAGATTAAAGCAGAAGTCATGAAACAATTCAATGCTGGACTCTTGGTCGTCACCTCCTATCCGCAATGGGTTTCCAATGTTGTTCCCGTGCCCAAAAAAGACGGCAAGGTACGAATGTGCATGGACTACCGGGATTTGAATAGGGCAAGCCCTAAGGATGATTTCCCACTTCCCCACATTGACATCCTAGTTTACAATACTGCACAACATAAAGTGTTTTCCTTCATGGACGGTTTCTCAGGTTACAACCAAATCAAAGTGGCACCTGAGGACATGGAGAAGACAACCTTTGTCATACAATGGGGCACATTTTGCTATAAAGTGATTTCGTTCAGACTAAAGAATGCTGGGGCAACCTATCAGCGTGCCATGGTAGCTCTATTTCACGACATGATACATCACGAAATAGAAGTCTATATGGACGACATGATAGCTAGATCTCAAACAGAAGAAGGGCATCTTGATCATTTATAGAAATTGTTTGAGAGATTAAAAAGTACAAACTGAGGTTGAACCCAAATAAGTGCACATTTGGAGTAAGGTCTGGTAAACTCATAGGCTTTGTCGTCAGCAATAAAGGTATTGAAGTAGTCCTGCCAAGGTGAAAGTTATACAAGAGATGCCTGCTCCTCGTACTTTGAAGGATGTCAGAGGATTCTTGGGATGCTTGAACTACATTGCCAGATTCATTTCTCACTTGACAGCTACCTATGAACCAATCTTCAAACTACTGAAGAAAGATCAGGTAGTCAAATGGAATGATGAATGCCAAACTGCTTTTGACAAAATCAAATATTATTTACAAGAGCCTCCTGTTTTAATTCCACCAGACGAGGGAAGACCATTGATCATGTATCTGACCATGTTGGAAAATTCAATGGGGTGCGTGTTGTGGCAGCATGATGAGTCTGGTCGAAAAGAGCACGCCATTTATTACCTGAGCAAAAAGTTTACCGACTGTGAAACAAGATATTCATTGCTCGAGAAAACATGTTGTGCTCTGGCATGGGCTGCTCGCCGGCTAAGGCAGTATATGTTGGCCCATACTACCTTGTTGATATCTAAAATGGATCTAATAAAATACATCTTCGAGAAACCTGCTCTCTCTGGAAGAATAGCGAGATGGCAGATGATCATAACATAATATGATATACAATATACTACCTAGAAAGCTATAAAGGGCAGTGTAATAGTTGATCACCATGCTCACCAAGCTGTGGAAGACTACCAGTCCATGAAGTTCGAATTCCCGGATGAAGGCAACATGATGGTAAACAACTGTGAAGAATTCATGCCATATGACGGACCTGAACAAGGATCCCGATGGACCCTGGTTTTTGATGGGGAATCTAACGCACTCGGTAATGGTATTGGTGCAATACTCATATCTCCTGAAGGGTGTCATACTCCACTTACTGCAAGACTCTTCTTCAATTGTACAAATAACATGGCGGAATACGAAGCGTGCATCTTTGGTCTCAAAGCTGCCATGGACTTGGGGATCAAATCATTAAATGTATTTGGAGATTCGGCTTTGGTTATCATCGAGATCAAAGGGGAATGGAACACCAAACACCCTAACCTTATCCCTTACAAAGAACATGTTTTGACATTGCTCCCATATTTTAAGAAGATTACCTTCGAGCATTTCCCGCGAGAAGAAAATCATCTAGCAGACGCACTAGCCACAATGTCATCTATATTTAAACTTAAATGGGAGAACGAGGCTCCATAGATCACCATTGAACGAAGGGATGAACCAGCACATTGTCATGAGATTAATACTGAAGAAGTAGTGGACCATCCTTGGTTTCACAAAGTCAAGAGATATCTCGATGTTAAAGAATATCTTGAAGGATCTTCAGTCAATGATAATAAGTTCTTAAGGAGGTTCTCCGCTAAATTCTTCCTTAGTAATGGCATCATTTACAAACGTAACCATGACTTGGTGTTACTTCGGTGCGTAGACAAGGTTGAAGCTGAAAGGATCATGGTTGAGTTACATGAAGGCACTTTTGGCACCCATTCCAGTGGGCATACAATGGCAAAGAAAATCCTATGGGCAGGCTATTACTGGTCTACCATGGAAGCAGATTGCTATCAACACTCTCGAACCTGCCATAAGTGTCAGATTTATGCTGACAAGGTGCATGTACCTTCGGTTCCTCTGAATGTCTTGACGGCTCCTTGGCCCTTTTCTATGTGGGGAATTGATATGATTGGGGAAATCAAGCTAACAGCTTCCAACGGACACTCTTTCATCTTAGTGGCCATTGACTATTTCACCAAGCGGGTGAGGCAGCTTCTTTCGCTTCCGTGACCAAAAATGTTATCGCCCGGTTCATCAAGCATAATCTCATCTGTCATTACAGTATCCCAGAGAGGATCATTACAGAAAATGGTACAAACCTGAACAATACTATGATCACCGCCTTATGTGAGCAATTCAAGATCCAGCATCACAATTCTTCCCCTTACCGGTCGAAGATGAATGGTGTTGTCGAAGCCGTAAATAATAACATTAAAAATATCATACAGAAAATGACAGTCACATACAAAGACTGGCATGAGATGTTACCATTTGCTCTCCATGGGTATCGTACTACAGCTCGCACGTCAACCGAGGCAACACCTTATTCTCTGGTATACGGCATGGAAGTTGTCTTGCCTATTGAGGTTCAAATCCCCTCTCTAAGAATCATGAAGGATGAAGGTTTGAATGAAGACGGTTGCATCTAGACTCGACTTGAGCAGCTGAACTTAATTGATGAGAAAAGACTTAATGTTGTTTTTCATGGTCAAATGTATCAAAAACGGATGATCAAGGATTTCAACAAAAAGGTCAAATGATAAGTATATCAAGTTGGAGATCTAGTGATCAAGCGCATCATACTGCCGCAAGGTGATCCCAGGGGCAAATGGACTCCTACATACGAAGGAACATTTGTAATCAAAAACATTTTCTCTGGTGGAGCAATGATCTTGACCACCATGGATGGTGATGACCTGCCGCACCCTGCAAACGCAGACATAGTCAAAAGATACTATGCATAAGAGACCCGCTAGGTTGACACACCTAGGCAAAACAAGGGTATCCCGGCGAACCAAAAGGTTCGGGAAAAAATTAGGGATAAAACAAAAAAAAAATTGTACACCCGACAATTTGAAAACTCGAAAGAGAGACTTGGGCAAAAAAGGGTTTCCCGGTGGACTGAAAACCCGAAGGGGGGTCCATAAAAAAGTTAGGGAATTAAAGCGTATGACTATGTCCCGTTGGATTATCTTACAGACAACCTCTGGCTTCAACTGAAAAACTTAGAGATTCTGATCAATTCAATCATCTTCGGAAGAGGCAACAATTAGACAAGATGCTCTGAGATATAAATGTTATAGCAGAATGGAACCCCCATGGGATTATTGCACATAGCTATCTTTTCTTTGTATCAAAATTTTCATTTTTCACGACAGTATTCTCTTACTAGAATATTTGTCTCACTATACAAAAAATACTTACTCAAAGTCAAATACAAAGATATCCCTTTGAAAGTGCAAAACTATCTGTTTTTTTTCTTTACTCTTGTGTTTTATTTACAAAAACGTCCAATGATTCATTTTTGAACATATGCATTTGAATATAATTACTGTTTATAAATAAACAAAATAGAAAGACAAGCACCAATGGCTTTAAGAGGTAGGGAAATCTCTCTATGCTATTTCCATAATCCCCCACAGTGTGCAGTTTAATCCCCAGTGAAAAAAAGCTTCAAGTTATCAATCCCTAGTAGAAGTCGTCAAATTTCTAAGGATTCCCCAGTAGGATTTTACAAGCAGTACACTGCATCTCCCTTACAACAGAATTTATTTCTCTAAGCAGAAATTCATCAACGCTTAGATGAAGACTTATACTCCATATTTCTCAGTAGCAGTCAGGGATTTATTTTCCCCAATCCAACAACAGTGCAGCAAACTAGCTCACATACACATACATTGCATCCATATATCATAATCATTGATAACACAAATACATTATACCATGCATTTCATACAATATGACTTTGCATTTTTGCTAACATTTTACCCTTTTCAGGATAAGGTTAACAGCTACCATTGACATTGTTCAAAGTTTTTAGATACAGTTCAGATACGCTCCAGACACGGATGCCATTCTGATACTCATTCAATTTTCAACTTCCAGATACAGTAAAGATATGATCCAGACACGGATTCCATTATGATACTCATTCAATTTTCAACTTCTAGATACAGTACAGATACGCTCCAGACACGGATGCCATTCTGATACTCATTCAAAATCAGGTTCCAGATACAGTTCAGATACGCTCCGGACACGGATGCCATCCTGAAACCCATTTACAGTTCAGATACGCTCCAGACGCAGACGCCATTCTGATACTCATTCAAAGTCTCCTTCATATACAATGCAGATACGCTCCAGACACGGATGCCATTCTGATATTCATTCGGATGTAATTCTCAAGATATAGTATAGATACGCTCCAAACACGAACGCCATTCTGATGCTCATACTTTCAGCTTACAAGTTACAATTCAACAATCACTCTTGGATGGAATCTACAAGCCCATCTCCAACAACTTTCTATTACCTCTCCAAATGGCATCTTTAAGCCCATTACCTCTACCATCACGTCGCTTAGTGCAAATTTCTGGGCACTCCAGTGTCCAATCATCTTCCACCTTCGAGTCACGAATGGCAAAACATGCCAATATAACTCTTCAGGCTTAAGAAGATTGAACAGGGGCAACTGTTGTACCCCAAAATTTTCCATCTCACTTATCAAGAATTTGCTCACAATATCTCCTTGGGCTCAAGATTGCACTAGGATTTGATCAGCTCAAAGACATCTCCTCAAACACTGATGACCAAAATTAGGGTTTGAGTTTGAATAAGGATTTTTGAACTTCCAATGTTCCATGTAACTTTCATGTATCATCATGGACCCCCAAGATTAATCATGCCAAGTTTCAAGCCTTGAATCACATTTTTGCTCAGTCAATTGAGCAGTTGACCTAAAAATCAGCTGTATTTGGAAAAAAGTCAATTGTGGAAAATTTACAGTTATACTTCATAATTTTTTATCCACATCAACATTTTAAACTTATATGTATCGTTTGGTCAAGTTTGGACCACAACTTCTCAAGAAATTTGATCAAATCTCTAAAAGGGAAAAATGGTCAAAATTAGGGTTTTGACCGAGAATGGGCAATTTCTGATTTTTGACCTAGAAAATGATCAATTGGTTTAAGGCATGATCTCAAGAGTCCAATTTCATAATTTTGACCTAATGGCATGGTTCAAAACATTGCAAGTCCATTGGATTGACAGATGAATTTTTCAGTCAACTAATCAAAAGTCAATTGTATACTGAAAAGTCAAACTTTGACTTTTTGGTCAAATTCAAGTGCCAAGGATCACAATTCATCAAAACATGTCAAAGTGTGAAACTTATTCATCAATAAATCAAAAAGTCAAGATTTCATTTTGAAAAGTCAAAATTTCTAAACTTAGAAATATTTCTAAGTGTTGGAAATTTCATATTTTTTCATAATTTTGAGCCAAATTTTCACCATGATGCAAGATGATTCAAGAGAAACTTCCAACATGAAAGTTATATATCTCCATGAAATATACAAGTTTTCTTTACACAACTCCTTCCAAATATGCTTGGATCTCAAGTTATAATTTTATGAACATGTGGTCATGAAACTAAACACTTAGTGAAATTTTGCCCTAATTTGGTCAGGATTTTGACCTAACTTCATGGAACTTTTTCATATAGTTCCAAGGGGAATCTTCAAAATAAATTCAAAGGTGGGTGGTAGAGTACATTTCAAGATTTCCAAAATGTCCAAGAACTCCTTGAGATCATTCTTGAGGAAGGATAATCGAAGAGATGAAGTTAGGGTTTTGTCACTTGAATTACAAGTCACTTTTGATGAACACGTGAACCAAATCCATGCTAGGCTGAAAAATATTTGCTTTGCAGGCCTCAAACTTTTTTGTCACTCCATAATTAAATTTTTACACAGTTGTTAGGGCTTTGATCCAAGCAATTGAGCCATTGTCCAAGTTGCATTTCCATTTATGGCACAAAGTTAACAATGTCATTCTTGTAAAGCAAGATTTTTGCATAAAGTTCACATTGAGCCTCTAACTTGTTCCCTATGATCACACTCCATCCACAAAGTCCGAAGCAATCTTGTTTAAAGCATAACCACTCTATCTTAGCAAGTACACAAGGAATGGGAACTTGTTTTTTCAAAAAATCATATGTTTAACTTAAACATGTAAATTTAAATTCTGATCAACTAGAGCACTCCAAACTTGTTTCTTATAAATAGGGTTACTATTTATGAGCTAGGACACGAGCTTTAACACCCTGAAACACTCCCAAATTCCCTCTAGCCAGAAATTGCACAAAAAACTCCATTGATACACCGTTCTGACCTTAAACTTGTATCTCTCATTTCCCTCGTGTGTTTTCCCTCAAATTCATTCCTAAAGCTTCCTCATGCCAAGTACAGACCATCCATGTCCCTGTTTGCAAAATGTAACTCCATCTTCATCAACTTCCATAGCCAAAAACAGAGCATTGCAGTTGGACTTCTGCAGGTCATTTCAGCCACTCTTAACTCAAGCAAACCATTACATTAGCTTCCTAGGACCTCAAGGAAGCTAACCTGATCATCACCACTTCCTGAAACAAGCTCAAACTCAAACACGATTTCCAGTTTTGAGGTAAGTTTTCTCAGCTTGGAAATCTTCATCCAGGAATCATCAATAGTTTATTTGTGAATAAAACATATAGATATCATTGCCCTGAAGCTAACCATATCCATAGTTTCCATTAATTTTACTTGAGCTTAGAGAATTTTGAAACTGAAATCTTTGAAATTTTTAGGGTTCAGATTAAGGCCATTAAATTCATGCTTATCTTTGATCTATAGTTTTAATACTTTACATTTCTGGAATCGTGAGAAAATTTGCTACAAGTTTCATGTTTACAGTTTTCATTTTTGATGAGAAATAAGCAAGTTACAGTTGGTCTGGCTGGAGGTTGAAGATGAAGTCTTCAGAACACGTTTTTCCTTACATATTTATTGTTTCATTTGTATTAACGGATGTACAGCCACCCCAGTGGTAGAAGCGCGCGCCTGTAACCTATGGGACCTGGGTTCGAGCCCTAATGGTACCCTTTTTATTTTTCACATTTTTATTTTCTGATTTTTGTTAGTTTTTGGCAGGTGTTGGGCCCTTTGGGCCTGGCTTGTTATTGTTTTTGCTTAATAACCTCCCTATTGACTAATGGCCGCTGGCCCAATTTTGTTTATTTTTTTTATTTATTTCATTTTTATTTTCTTAAATATATTTTCTAAATACTAAAAAATCATAAAATACAAAAAATGATATATTTATATTTTGATTTAGTTTATTTTATTTTTCTCTCAAAAATATTTTTATTAATTATACTTTATTTATTTTTTTACTTATTATCTTGTAAATATAAATAAAATCAGGTTATTAGTTATTTTCTTTCATACTAATTTAAATGCATTATTTTTTATATAAAAAAGGACTAAAAATAATTTATAATGCTATAAATATTTTCAAGATAAAAAATGCCAAAAATACTTTTCTTAAAATTATTTTCTTTTGATTAATTAATAGAACTAGGTTTTTTCATTTAAAAACTTTTCTTAATAAATTCATACTTAATTAACTATTTTCTTTATTTAATTAGGTTTAGACAAAGTCTTTTTTTATGAAAATTAAACAAAGATACCTTCTCTTTACATTTTTTGTATTTTTGTACAATTCATTCATTTTATTACTTTGTATTTATTTATTTCCTTGTATATTTATACCAATTCAATATGATTGTAATAGACTAATTAGGTTTAAATTCCTGCAATACCCATTTACAAATTGTACACCCCCTCCCCAAAAATGTTGTAATAGCGTAATAACTTTAAATTTCGCAATTTATCGCTTTTATATACAATGCTAGTAATTAGGGTTTGTATGGAAAGACTAAAACCAATGCTTAGAAAACCCTAATTCAAGACAAAAATAAGCTTGAAAATAACACACTTGCACACATACACTCCTAGGGTAATTCCACTTAGTTGCCTTTACAAAACGGCCACATTACGCATGTGAGGTATCTTAGCAAAAATAAGCTAATACAAGATCGTAGTCCCTCGATGACGCTATCTAAGTTGCCTTACAAATGATCTTAGTCCCTCAAAAAGAATGCTAAGATACCTTGAAACATTGCTAATCATGGTTAAAGGATGACCCACGCCCGTCCCGTTTACATCTAAAGATAGGGTTGCTTACCAAATCAATGGTAAGACAACAATGTCAAAGGAAAAGAAAATGAACAAGAAAGACATTTGAGTAGGTAGATTGCTCCTAATTACTTGCTCCATTTCAAAACAAACATCCTTGCTATTTTCAAAAACAAACACCTACACTTTCAAAACATCTTACAAAATTGGAAAACATTTTCAAAAGATCAACATCTTTGTATACATTCTTACAAACAAGAATCATTACAAAGATTGCCTAAACAATGGCCTCTTTACAAGATACTTTCAAAAACCACACAAAGCATAATTTCAAACAAAAGCAAGTGATCTAGCAAGTAACTAAGAGCCCGTTGAAAACCATGGATGAAAAGGGTGCTAATACCTTCCTTTTTCCTAATTTACCCCCCGAACTCAAGAAATAATCTCAAAGGTCTTTCTTGTGCTTTTTCACCTTTCTTTTTGGATAAAAGAAAAGTCGGTGGCGACTCTTGCTAATCGCAACATTTGCGATCAAACGCAAAACCCTCAAGTCAGTTATCCCATTGTATCACAGCAGTCTTGATAGCGTCCATACTAAGGTAGACGCTCTCGTCCAGAAGATAGATAACTTAAACGTAGTACCTCCAACCACCGTGGCTGCTATAACTCCTAATTGTGAGATATGCGGAGTATCTGGACATGTTGGTGCTGAATGCAAAATCTTAGCAGGAACCCCTCATGACCAAGTACATTATGCTCAAGGAAACCCTTACTCGAACACTTACAACCCTTGATGGAAAAATCATCTAAATGTCTCATATTAGAACACCAATGTGTTGTATGCGCCTGGCCAAGCACTTGCTGTACCACCAGGATATCAAAAAGCACCTGCAACTGCTCCTAATATACCTAGGAAGTGTAACCTCGAAACTCTAATGGAAAATTTTATAGCTACCCAAGCTCAAACTAACAAGGAGTTTCTAAACCAAAATATTCACACTAGTGAGCAAATCAAACAGTTAGTGAACAAAGTAGATGCTTTAGCCACCCATAACAAAATGCTTGAAACCCAGATTCCGCAAGTGGCCCAACAACAACCACCTACTGCTGCACCTACTGGTACATTTCCAGGTCAACCTCAACCAAATCCAAAAGGACGTGTTCATGCTATTATATTGCAAAGTGGAATTGAATACGACAGACCAATTGATCCTAGAGCTAAAAACCCAGCCATGTCCCAAAGTTCTAGAAAAACAACCAAGGAGGAAAGCGAACCAAAAGAAAAGGAGAAGGTAGGTGATGGAGAGACATAAGAAAAAGAAAAACCTTATGTGCCTCTTCCGCCTTACAATCCACCAATCTTGTATCCTCAAAGACTTACTCAATCTAGAAGTGCGGGGCAATTTAAGAAATTTGTTGAACTTATGAAACAATTAAACATCACGATACCATTCACAGAAGCTATCACTCAATTGCCCTTGTACACTAAGTTTCTCGAAGAAATCTTGTCGAACAAGAAAAAGATAGAGGATAAAGAGAGAATTACACTCACTGTTGAGTGTAGCGCAATCATTTAGAACAAAATGCATCAGAAGCTGAAGGATCCCAGAAGTTTCTCTATAAACTGTAATATAGGTAAGTATGTCATAGACAAAGCTCTATGCGACTTAGGCTCTAGTATCAGCGTTATGCCCCTGTCCATATCCAAAAAGCTTGATATGGGAGAATTAAGACCAACCGAGATGTCAGTACAACAAGCGGATCGTTCTGTCAAATACCCCGTGGGAATTCTAGAAAACATTCCAGTACGCATAGGTCAATTCTACATCCCTATAGATTTCATCATTATGGATATTAAAGAAGACAGTGTAACCCCATAATATTGGGATGGCCATTTTTAGCCACTGTTGGAGCTATTATAGATGTTAAGAGAGGAAAGATAACTTTTGAAGTTGGAGAAGAGAAAGTTTAGTTTATCCTGACACAACTCCTACAAGCCCCAGCTATAGATGATACATGCTATTTGTTAGATGTAATAGACGAATGTGTCAAGGAGATGGAGTCAAAAGAAGAAACTCATTCTGAAACTATGAAGATTCGGATGCCCCTGATTTTTGAAGATGATGATTGGTGTCCCGAATATCGAGATGACGGTTTAAGCGAATGCCTGGCACTAACACCAAATCATATGCCTTATATGAAGAAACCCAACTTGGAACTTAAAGTTTTATCTAAAACCCTAAGATACGAATTCCTAGATTCCAAACTTAAAAGACCTGTGATAGTTAACGCATACTTAGGACAAACTGAGACAGAAAAACTATTGCATGTCTTAAGAAAATATCCCTCTTCTTTAGGATATAAAATTGATGATCTTAAAGGAATAAGTCCTTCCATCTGCATGCATCGCATTATGCTGGAAGGAGACTGCAAATCTTCTAGAGAACATCAGAGAAGCATTAACCCGATCTTGAGCACTGTAGTCAAGGATGAAGTAACTAAACTTCTAAATGCAGGAATCATTTTCCAAACTCAGATAGCCCATGGGTTAGTCTAGTCCACTGTGTACCCAAGAAAGGAGGAATCACAGTCACGACAAACAAAGCAGGAGAACAAATAGCAGAAAGAGTCGTGAGTGGATCCAGAATGTGTATTGACTACATAAAACTAAATAAAGCAACTCGAAAAGACCATTTCCCTCTACCTTTTATTGACCAAATGCTTGAGAGATTGGCTAAGCATTCTTACTACTGCTATTTAGATGGTTATTCGGGGATCTTCCAAATTCTTATCCACCCTGATGACCAAGAAAAGATAATGTTCATGTGTCCTTATGGTACGTTTTCTTATCGGAGAATTCCGTTCGGACTATGTAATGCGCCTGCAACATTCCAAAGATGTATGATATCCATCTTTGCCGATTTTATAGATGATGTCATGGAAGTGTTCATGGATGACTTCTCTGTATGCGTGCAAAGTTTTGAAGGATGCCTGTCAAACCTGGAAAGGGTACTGGAAAGATGTGTACAGGTAAACCTAGTGTTGAACTGGGAGAAATGCCATTTTATGGTAAAACAAGGAATTTTACTTGGACACATAGTTTCTGAAAAGGGGGTCGAAGTAGACAAAGCTAAGATTGAAGTAATAGAAAGCCTCCAACCCCCAAAAACCGTAAAAGAAATACGAAGTTTCATAGGCCATTCCGGTTTCTACCAACGCTTCATAAAAGATTTCTCGAAAATTTCTAAACCTCTGACTAACCTCTTAATGAAAGAAGTTGAGTTCCTCTTTGAGGATGACTTCCTGAAGGCGTTTGAATAGTTAAAAGAAGCTCTCATATCTGTATCTATCATACAACCACCTGATTGGAGTCTACCATTCGAGATAATGTGGGACACAAGCGATTATGCAGTAGGTGCAGTCCTAGGACAAAGAAGAGACCAAAAACTCCATGCAATATACTATGCAAGTAGGACTTTGGATTATGCACAAATAAACTATGCCACTACAGAAAAGGAACTCTTAGCAGTCGTTTTTGCATCAGATAAATTTTGTTCCTATCTAGTAGGCGCAAATATTATTATCTACACTGATCACGCAGCTATTAGATACCTATTAGCTAAACAGGATTCCAAGCCAAGATTATTAAGATGGATCTGAATCTTTCAAGAGTTTGATTTGGAAACGAAAGATAAACCAGGATCTGAAAATCTTGTTGCCGACCATCTATCTACGATGGAAAATCTTAAACCTGAAGAGATACTCATCAATGACGATTTTCCATATGAACACCTGGTAGCTTAGATGAGGTCTGAAAACTCAGCTGAAGAATGCCCTGAATTTTGCAACAATGATAAGACAATTGAAGTATTGGAAGCATTATCTACTCAAATTTCACTTCCCTGGTATGCTGACTATGTCAACTACTTAGCAGCAAAAGTCCTTCCACCTGATTTAACTTATCAGCAGAAGAAGAAATTCTTTAACTATCTTAAAAACTATTATTGGGACGAGCCCTTACTATTCAAGCGAGGCCCCGATGGTATTTTCCGTCGATGCGTTCTTGAGAGTGAAATAGAGAGCGTAATATCTCATTGTCATGAAGCCCCTTATGGTGGACATGCTAGCACCTCAAAGACATGCCCAAAAATACTACAAGTTGGCCTTTATTGGCCCAGTCTATGGAAATATGTCCATGCTTCAATTATAAAATGCGACCGGTGTCAACGCACTGGTAACATGTCTAGGCGCGATAAGATGCCTCAAAAGGTTATCCTAAAAGTATAGATATTTGAAGTATGGGGAATTGACTTTATGGGACCTTTCCCATCGTCCTTTGGCAACAATTACATATTAGTGGCAGTAGATTACATATCCAAATGGGTAGAGGTTGTAGCCTCTCCAACAAATGATGCCCAAGTAGTGATTAGGTTGTTCAAAAACATAATTTTTCCAAGATTCGGTGTTCCAAGATTAGTCATCAGCGATGGTGGCTCTCATTTAATTTCCAAAATTTTCAATAAACTCTTAGCAAAGTATGGAGTCCGATACCGCGTAGCAACACATTATCGCCCAAAAACAAGCGAGCAAGTGGAAATCTCCAACAAGGAGATTAAGAAAATACTTAAGAAAATTTTTGCCACATCTAGGAAAGATTGGTCGCCCAAACTACATGAAGCATTATGGGCATACATAATAGCATACAACACACCCATTGGAACCACACCTTTCAAACTGGTCTATGGTAAATCATGCCATCTACCCGTAGAACTGGAACACAAAGCCTATTGGGCCATCAAAACCCTGAATCTAAGTTACAAAGCCATTGGAGAAAAGAGAATTTTAGACATCCATGAATTGGAAGAGCTTAGGCTTGATGGATACGAGAATGCCAAAATCTACAAGGAGCAAACTAAGAAATGGCACGACAAACGCATCTCTAGGAAAGAATTCAATGAGGGCGATGTAGTACTCCTGTTTAACTCTAGACTTAAACTATTTCCAGGGAAACTTTGCTCTAGATGGTCAGGACATTTTAAAGTTATTAAAATACTCCCAAGTGGCGCTGTAGAAATCAAAGGAAAAACCAGTGATCCATTTAATGTAAACGGGCAGTGTTTGAAGTACTACCCTGCATCGAGAATAGGGACTACTCAGCTAGTTTGATATTTATACAGTTGTCGGCTGAGTCACCAAAATAGATTTTCGATTTTCAATATAGGTCGAGCTTCCGATGTTAAACAAAGCGCTCTGTGGGAGGTAACCCACCTTTTTTATTAAAATTTTATTTACTCAAAGTTTTTATGTTTCTCTAAAAAAATTTACAATTTTTTTTGTTCTTTTCTTCTTTTCTATTTTCAGGCATTAGGCTGATGCTTATTTAAAACTATTTTCAGATTAACCAATAGGATTCACACTTCATTTTCTTCACTGATTTTCGCTATGGACTTTTCTGACACTATGCATGTCACCTTCATGGGTGATGCTCAGCATAAGCGTTATGAGATGCTTGCTCAGAGAGAGATGTATCCTACAATCTTTGTGCACGACCCCACATTATCTGCATTGGGCATAAGGGAGAGTGTTTGCTTCATGTTTAACTAGATTGGTTGGAATTATTTTATTCATCATCAGCAGCCTACCTACCGCAACCTGACGCTAGAGTTCCTCAGTTCATTGCTTTACAACCCTGATATTGGTTTAGGGTTGGCCAGAGGATTGGTTTCATTCAGATTGTTTGGTTTTACCCACAGGTTCACCATCCGTGAATTTGATGCTTTATTGGATTTCCTTGTTAGTGTTGATGTTGTCATTGAGATTCCAGATGATGAGTATGTGGACTGCCAGCTTGCCCACTTTTGGGGAGCGATATCTGATATGAGACAAGAGAGCTCTATTCCTAGGCACTCTTCAGAGATTCATAACCCCTCTATTAGGTATTTCCACATGATTCTGGCGTTTACCCTATTTGGAAAACATCAAAATGATACCTTAGTGTCTAAGGAAGAGTTGTTTATCATGTTCTGTGTGTTTCAATCTAGACCAGTAGTTGGTGCATATTTTATGATCGCTCATCTCCTGAGTATAGCCCAGGCTCCTCATGGCCTAATTTGTGTTGGTGGTTTAGTGACTATGATTGCTAAAGCCCTATTTTTGAGAGAGCCACTATCCCGTCTAACCCTTACTGGTAACTATACCCCGCTAGACCTTACTCTTTGTTTTAATGTTGGGATGATTAAATATTTAGAGCTGAATCAGTTTCAGTTGCTGATACATCATGAGACGGTATACCACTTCACACTTCCTAACATTGCATGATCCAGTGTGCATGATAGGAAGAATTGGATTTATGACCTGGAGGGTATAGCTGAGAATGACATGGAAGAAGAAGAGTCTGATCCTTTGATATCGCTCCATTATTATGACCCTCAAGTAGGATTGGGCGAGTTTGATCTTGAGATAGCAGAGACTGGTCCTGTGACACCTCCTATACTTGACCACCATCTAGCTTGGGACCCATCATTAGCTTTTGCTGCCGCCGCTGTCCATATTCCTCAGACTGGCGTCGATGCTGTTATTGATGCTATCACAATGGAGCTTGCTGATATTCGTTTTGATATTACTATCCTCTACAGAGATTTATACAATTTTATGGATCTTGTTACGGCAAATATAGATCACTTGTTTCATTCTAGAGGTGACTGATTTATGTCTTTAGAACATTGATGGCGTTGTTTCCTCTAAGTGTAGGGGGGAGTGTTTATTCAGTCTTTAGTTTTTCATTAGCAACATTATTTTTATTTTTATTTTCTAGTTAGATTTATTTATTCTAATTTATTTATTTATTCTGATTTATTTATTTATTTAGTTATTTTCATAATTATTCATTTATTTATTTATTTCAATATTTTCAAATTTACTCCTCATTATGCTATTATATATTATGATGCTACTATGTTATTATGTTCCCCTAAAAAAATAATAAAATGCGTATTGATCTAGTAGACCAAATATTATAATTAAATTATGCATCACACCTAATTGTCACTTCATTGTCTCCTAGCATTTTTTTAAATTTATTATTTCCCCTAGACATTGAATTGACACATCCATGCCATGCCTCGGTCAACAAGCAAACTCCCTCATTCATGGCTGACAACCCGACCGTTGCAGGCATGAGATTCTTTTGGGAATCAAGCCTTGTAACGACCGTTATAGAGTGCTATATGATTTGAAGGCAGGTGTAACGACCGTTACACCCTCTTCTCCTCCCACTCTTCGAATTATGCCAGCCGTTGCATTTTCAATTCAAACATTTTTTTCAAACTTCCTATCCGCTCCATTTTCATTCCACACAAATAAATACCCCCTAACTACCATTCAATACCCCCACTAATTTTCTCTTCACCATTAAAACTTTGTGTGATGCGGTGGGAGAACTGACTTGAGGTTTTGCGTTTGTGTTTGCAAATGTTGTGGTTTAGCAAGAGTCGCCACCGACTTTTATTTTATCCAAAAGGAAAGGTAAAAAAGCACAGGAAAGACCTTTGAGATGTTTTCTTGAGTTCGGGGGGTAGATTATGAAAAGGGAAGGTGCTAGCACCCTTTTCATCCATGGTTCTCCATGGGCTCTTAGTTACTTGTTTAGATCACTTGCTTTGCTTTTGAAATTGTTTGAAATGGTGCTTTGTGGTTTTGAAAATATTTTGAAAAGAGGGCATCGTTTAGGCAATCTTTATAATGATTCTCGTTCGTGAGAATGTATACAAAGATGTTTGTCTTTTGAAAAATGTTTCAATGTTTTGAAAGTTGTTTGGAAATGTTTTGAAATGTGTGTGTGTTTGTTTGAAAATAGCAAGGATTATTTTGAAGTTGATCAAGTAACTAGAAGCTATCTACCTACTCAAATGTCTTTCTTGTGCATTTTTCATTCCTTTGATGTTGTTGACCTACCATTGATTTGGTAGGCAACCCTATCTTTGGATGTTAAACGGGACGGGTTTGGGTCATCGTATGACCATGATAGCAATGGTGCCAAGTACCTTAGCTTGTTTGAGGGACCAAGATCAGTTTGTTTTAGGCAACCTTTTGATAGTGTCATCGAGGGACTATGATCTTTTGTTTTGTTTTGTTTTGCCAAGATACTTAGCATGCATACCATGGCCATTTTTGTTTAGGCAACCAAGTGGGTGAAACCCTAAGGGGTGCTTGTGTGCAATGTGTGTCATTTTGTATGCATTTGATTGTCTTGGATTAGGTCATGCTATTTGTTTGATTTTTGTCTTATCATGCAAAACCCTAGTTTACTACACAAATATATAATGCGATAAATTGCGTAAAATAAACTAAACTATTACAACAATTATTATGGGAGGGGGATAAAAGTTTTTGAATGGGGATATTGCACAAAATAAACCCTAAAATAACTATTACAACCCAATTGAATTATTGTGCAAAATAAATAAATAAACAAGTATTTAAATATGCAAATAAAATGTATTTATGGAAAAATGTCTTGTATTAATTTTATGTATGAAAAAATAAAATTATTTAAGTCCTAAAAAAATAAGAAAAATAATATTGTTATTTTTGAAAGGGTGAAACCCTAGTTTTTTTATTAAAAGAAAAATATGTTCTATATTATTTATTTTATCCATTTATGTACAAGAAATAATAAATAATATTATTAACAAATATTAAAAATTAAAATATGTATGAAAATAATTATTTTATGTGTGAAATAATAAAATAAAAATATATAGTATTTTTAAATTGTATTTACAAATTTATTTAAGAAAATAAATTCTATAAACCTAATAAACTATTTTTTTATGCCAAAATAAAAAATAAAAAAAATATAAAATAAAATGCAATAAAATAAAGAAAATATTTTTATAATTTTTTAATGTTCAGAAAAAAGAATTAAAATTAATAAACATAAAAAAAGAGAAAATATGCAAAAAAAATATAAAATATGAAGCAGAGGGTGTAAAAGTAAACTGGGGGGTGTGAAAAGCAAAACCAAAAAAAGGCCAGAAATGCAAAAAGGCCAAGCCAGCCACTTCGTCCCTGTCCTTCAGCTTGCGCGTGTTCCATGTACAAACCTGCAACTCTCTATTCTTTGCACAAAAACAAAAACTTGCAACATAAAAAATGTAGCTTGGAATCTCACGATTCCAATGATATAAAATTCATAATCTAACTCTCAAAGATCAGGGAGAATTTCAGTAGTCCTAATTTCTGACCTAATTTTTTCAGCATGTTCAACATTCAAATTCTCTTAGCTCAGTTAAAATAAATGACAACTATGCATATGTACAGCTTCACCATGCTAGAGTCTACATTTTTGCTTCACAAATCATGGCTTAAGGATGTCTAGAGAGATAAAGTTTTGAAAAATACCTCCTTCAGCTGGATTTGGATATGGCAATGTGGGGACTTTGAGTGAGGCTTGAGGATCGTGTGAGCTTCCTTGAAGTTCCCTCAAGCTTTTCCAATGCTTAGCTGGCCTTGTGGGTGGCTGAAACTCCATGTAGAAGTCAGGCTGCAACCTTCCAAAGTGAAAATGGAAATGGCTGAAACATGGAACACAGTTGCAGTGCAAAGGCTTGGATGGTTTGGATGTGATGTATGGAAGGTGTTTGAAGTGTTACAAGGCAAAATGCATGAGCAAATATTGAGTTGGCAAGAGTTTTGAAGAAGCTTCCCTGTTTGGGCAGAAAAATGTGGTTTTTATATTTGGGAGAGTTTCAGATGTTGTGCATTCGTGTATTAGCTTGAGATATGTTTTTGAAGCTGTTTTTAATGAGGCCAAGTTCACTTTTTAACAGATGTGTAAGTTCTGACTTCTTTTGCAACCTTTCTTGTATTTGAAGAAAAGTGAAGTGACTTGTGCCAAAGGCCTGTACTTGCTTGCTTGCTAGCTGTAGAGGGTTGGTATGCTTTGCTTGATATCTGTGGACATTGCTTGTGACAAAAGAACATGTCCAAGGCTCAAGGATAGCAAAGTTGCAAAAAGCTTGCTTTATGAAAATGGCAATGTGCCCTTTATGCCATTTATGGATTTATTCCTTGTACAATGCTCCAAAGGTCAAAATAAAGCCATTATCCATTGAGTTAGCATTTAATTATGGAGTGTAGAAGTGATTTAGGACCTGTAATTCAATGTACAAGCATGCTTGATCAGATTTGCAACTTGGTGCATTGTGAAAATGGCTTGAACCAAAGTGACAAAATGTCATTTTCTCTTCTTCGATTCTCCCTAACCACAAATGATCTTGGAGAGTTCTTGAACATTTTGGAAATCTTGCAACATTCTATACAATCCATCTTTGAAATGAATTTTGAGATACCTCTTTGAACTAGGTGAAAAATGCCCATGAAGTTGGGTCAAAAACCTGCCTAAATTAGGGCAAATTTTCACTAAGTTATTTAGTTCATGGACCCCTATTCACAAATTCATAACTTGATATCCAAGCATATTTTGGGAAAAGTTTGTGTATAAAAGTTATAGATCTCATGTAGGACTACAACTTTCATGTTGGAAGTTTTCTTTGAATCCAACTGCATCATGGTGAAAAAGTGGTGAAAAGTTGGGAAAAAATAAGAAAATTTCCATACTTAGAAAATTTCTAAGTTATGAAAAATTTTCAAATTAAAACCCTAATTTGCAAAATTGATTTTCTTGGTGAACAAGTTTCATGTTTTGATATTTCTTGATGAATTATGACCCTTGGCACTTGATTTTGACCAAAAAGTCAAAGTTTGACTTTTCAGTGTACAGTTGACTTTTGATCAGTTGACTGGAAAATTCATCTGTCAATCCTATGTACTTGAGATCTTTTGAACTATGTGATTAGGTCAAGATGATTCTATTGAGTCCTTGAAATAATGCTTGAACCCAATTGGTCATTGGCTAGGTTAAAAATCAGAAATTGCCCTTTCTCAGTCAAAACCCTAATTTTGACCATTTTGCCCTTTTGATGATTTGATCAAATTTCTTGAGGAGTTGTGATCCAAACTTGATAAAATGGTTCATAGGAGCCTAAAATGTTGTTGTGGATCAAAAATTATGAAGTTTGACTGTAAATTGGCCATGGTTGACTTTTTTTCCAATACAGTTAATTTTTAGGTCAACTGTCCAATTGACTGGTCAAAAATATGGTTCAAGGCTTGAAACTTGGTATGAGAAATCTTAGGGGTACAAGATGGTGTATGAAAGTCACATGAAGCATTGGTGGTCCAAAAATCCTTGTGAAAACTCAAACCCTAATATTGGGGTATCAATGCAAGGTGATGTCTTGAGCTGACCAAACCCTAATCTTGTCTTGAGTCCAAGAAGTCTTGTGAGGAAAATCTTGATAAATGAGAGGGAAAATTTTGGGGTACAACACTTTTCTTCTATATAAACTCTTGAAGAGAATTCTACTATCACACCAACTTTCTTCAACATCTCTTCTACCCTCTAAACTATATCATTTTCAACACCTTTCCCAAATGGCCAGAAGAGCTCAAGAAGAAAGAGAGGAGCCAGACCTCACTGATATGGTATTCAGAAATGGAGTCGACGGACATCGACAAGAGAAACTTTACCGAAGGTTTCATCAAAGAGGTATACTTCCAACAAGGTATATCGACGAAGATTGCTTACGTGACTTGGGATTGCTTGAAAGTGTGCAATTTATGCTCCATGAATCTGGTCTCTACTACACTTCCACCATGAATCTTCCAACTTATGAATCCCCACGTTGGAATTCTTTAGCTCTTTTTCCTACCAAACACCATCCACTCCAGAAGCCAGGCAGTATCTAATCGGTGCAACAACTTTCAGATTATTCAACACGGAGTACAGCATGAATCAAGAGACTCTGAGTCAGATACTCCACTGCAACCATGGTGAAGGTGTGGAATATAGAATTATGCATGAAGAAGATTGGAAGGCAAGATCGTTTGAAATTTGGGAACATTTAACTAATACTCATTGTTCTAGCCAATACTGTGTTCGGACAAGCAAACAACAATAAGGTGAACGTTAGGGAAATGTATTTTCTACACTGCGCCCTCGATCCCGATCTTAGAATTAATGCTGCTCCATTCCTCCTCAACCACATCCAGTCTCTATTATCAAGAAGCGCAAGCGCATCACCTTTCTGTATAGGAGGTTTAGTCACCCATATTACCAACTATCTGAATTTGCAAAACAGGTTGGTTAACTACCTTTTTGGCAAGCTGAGTTTCTTAATATTGAATATTTCCAGTTTGGTCATCTTGTCAAAGCAAGAAGGGATGGAAGGTACAACCTGATGGTGCAGCACAAGGTCTTCCCAAGTATTATTCTTCTGAATTCGGATGTAACAAGAATTGACATCGCCGCAAATTGGATTTATAATTTGCAGGCACCAGCCCTTGGAGCACACGTGTAGGATAATCAAGCAGGTGTAGAAAATGTATTACCAGAAGTAAATCAATAAGGGCAACAACAAGAACAAGCAGAAAAAGATCCTCATCCGGCCACCATCGAAGCTTTCTATGCATCGCTTTTACTTCAAGATCAGCGTCAACAAGAACTGATGCAAACGATGCAAGAGATGCAGCGCGATCAACGTGATAACGCTTACTGGAACCATCACGACATTTCTAACCTGACTGATGAAATACGGCACTTGTCATTCTGTGTTGAAGGCCTGCATGCTTATGTTTACAACACTAGTGAAGAACCTCCTAGACCCAGAAGAGGTGGAGTAAGAACTTGAGGAGGAAGGGCACGAGGTGAAGCATCCACCAGCAGAAACGTCAGAGACGACAACGAGGAGTGATCTATGTTTTCCCCATTCCTTGCATTTTTATTATTATTTCTTAAGTTTCTTGTTCGTTTTCTTTTCTCACTTTATTTGTCGTATTGAGGACAATGCTCAGTTCAAGTGTAGGGGAGGAAACATATGTTACCTATGTTATGTTTTTCCATTTTCCTAGTAAGTTATTTAAATTTCTGTTATTTCCATTTCCATTCAATAAATAAAAAATCATTTTCGTAAGTTACTCATACTTCAACACTTTTCTTGAACCATACAAAGTTTTTTTTACTCGAAGCATTAGCTCGGTACATTCGAAAAGTATATAGGTTGTTCGCAATTTAGCTGCGTTAGATTTTTTGAAAAAGAGTCGACAAAAATAATACCGCCTTGACACCTAAATATTCCAGATCATGCAAATCAATTTGAGTGGTTATGATACCGAAGCCTTAAGTTTTAGTTTTGGATCAACCCCGAGTAGTTCATATTAGCATTCAGCACCGTCTTATCCACAAACTACGTAGGGAGCCGATGAATATAAGTGACTGGTCCTAAGAAGAAAAAAACGATAAGCATCAAGATATAATAGGGAATGCCCTAATTAAGTTAGGTGACCCTCACCAGGTCATTTAATCCAACATTCACGATACCTGCAAAAACTGATGTAACAACCAATTGTAAGCCTGTTCAGTGGTATCCGGTGCTGAACTTGGTAGGGCGAACTACGGTTCGATCCCCCGAGACTTATAATCTGGGAAATAAAAGGGTTACCAACTTGTGTACCAGAAACCCGTGCATAAGAGACCAGAATCACTAACTGGCTACTCTACTATGTGCGTGCGAAAGATAAAGGGCTTAACGTGATTGCGCTAGAATGAAAGCGGTTGATTTCGAACAAAAAGAATTAGGTTGAGCTATAATAGCATAATTTGGACTAGTTTGCATAGGATAGAGGATTTTGAACATGTCATATGGTTTTGTGTCATTTCTGTATCATTAGTGTCGGGACCTAGTTCCATCTTTCTAATGTAACGCCCCTCAACCACGTATGATTCAAGTTGTGTCACGCGATTGTGTCGAAAACGCTGCGTTAAACGTTTTTTTTACTATATTATTTGCTTGAGGACAAGCAAAGGTTCAAGTGTAGGGGAGTTTGATAAACCGAAAATGTATCGAATATTTGGATCAATTTACATGAATTTTATCCTCATTTTAATTAATTAAATTACTCTTTATTCATATTATGCTGGTATTTTCTATGTTTTCAGGAATTTGATGTTTGCAAGGCATGTGCGAAGAAAGTAAAGAAAAGTCGAGCTAATCGTATTTAAAATTCGCACAAAGAAAGATAAATTATGCAATTGAGGAGTGTGTGGAAAAATTGGGTGCATCACAAAGTAAAAAGCCTTGGAAGTCCAAAGAAGAAACAAGCGTTGGCCCAATCCACCCAAGGCCCAAGGGGTGTAATGGTTGTTACACATTCCTTAGCCCAGGTGTAACGACTGTTACACCTTGCCACGCTAGCCCTTCCTTAAAAGCAGGGGGTGTAACGACCGTTACACCTTGCCATGCCAGCCCTCAAAAGAAGGAGTGCAACGACCGTTACACTGAGTCAAATCCGGAGGAGAAAATATCTCAACTCCCTGCGCATCTCCAAACCTATAAAGAGGACCTCAAATTCCCATTTTTAAAAATGCTTTCTTTTCTCTGTTTTTACTGTTAGTCTGTCGAATATTTTCCGTATTATTTTCTTTCCGCATTATTTTCTTTACCGATCTGTGGGAGACATTCGATATCAGACAAATATTCTGCCATAATATTTTCAGGTTTAATTTAAGTACTTTATTTATTTATGCCAGGATTATCTGCAATGTTTAGTTTATTTAAATTGCTAGATGGTAATTATTTTTGTTGCACTGTTATTGAATCGTTTAATATGCTAGGCTAAATTTATTTATCGATATGTAAGGTCATATAGCCAATGGGTTTTAGCAACGCCAATTGATCAGTTCCTTTTAAAAAAAGAATAATTTTCTGGTTTCAATTACTAGTTTTAAATATTAACTGTTTTGTCACGAGAGTAAAATACAGATAGAAGTTAGGATCAATAAAACGAGAGTTTGAGATAATAACTGGATAGTAGTAATTGTGCATCAACTTAAAATACAGTGAGAGCGCTTTTAAGTTGATTATGTTTTGTTTGTTTCCAAAAACTATTTTTAAACTCTAATTGAAACAGCGAGAGCACTCACTTAGGTTTGATCATAGGATCTGAATCAATAAACACGAGAGTGTAAGAAGAGGGTTTTCAAACAAATACTTCCTACTGAAAACTGTTTTTTTAATCCGAGTTAGGTCAATGAGTTGCTAAATCGCCGAAGTCCGACCATTAAATACCGATATTCTCCCTTGAATATAAACTAGATTATAATCAGTTAGGTTCCCTAAACCCCCTATTAAAACATTATTAGCCTTAGATTTACGTAGTAACCTAAGATAACGGTAGTTCGACATTTAGTCCCTTGGGATTCGATAATCTTTAAAGCTACATGCGATAGGACTTTATACTTGCGGTGTAGATTCTTTAAGACTCACAAAGTCACGATCATTAAGATACCTTTTGACATTGATCCTGAGTACAAGCTAGATGTCCCAGATCTTTTGCTTGTGTTCTCAGAAGAAATAGACAACTTGAAGAAAGCTTTTAAACAAGCTCAAAAAGAGAAATAAAATTGGAGCTTAACCTCCATAACTTAGCTAAGGAGAAAAGACAGATGCAACGCATACTTGAATCAAAAGATCAACAGATTCAGAAATATCGTGAGGCATTTGAATAAGAGAGTATTAAGAGGAAGCGTTCGACTGAAGGGTTGTTGAGTGCTACTATCAACTTGGATTCCCACAACCAACGTTTGGAGGATGCTTCTAGCGAAATCGGGAAACTATATAGTTGTTACGAAAAGGAAATGCATGACAAGAAGGAGATGGAAAAAGATTTGATGTCTCAAATAAGTTTGGCGCAAGCTTCTTTAGATCAAGAAGAATAGATGAAGTATCTTACCACGAGACTCCAATATAACCAAGAATCGGATATAGGGGAACGCCTCAAGAGAATGATGACAAAAATATTTCTCCCCCAAAAGACTGATGAATACGAGCGAGTATGTATCGAGATAGAATACCTTCGAAAGAATTTCCTAATACAACGGAAACTCTATACGGAGATTAGGGTTGAAAAATTATATCAGGAAGAGCAATATGAAAAGATCACCAAGGCAAGAAAGGATAATCATAAGATAATTCCAGACCTCTACCAAGAGAATCAATTCTACAAAGACAAGCATGCAAAACTCTCTTTCTTAGCCAACAATCTAATTGGTGATATCCCTAGAAGTTTGAGAGATGCGGAAAATGTGATGGCCCCTCTCCCGAAAGATGTTGAAGACTTCCTCAAGCTTTGTAGGATAATGGTTGATGGCTTTATAGCAGAAATCTACAGGCGCACTTAGAAGATTTTTTTGTTTCCCTTTATTATTTCTTTCAGCAAGTTTTGATGTTTTAAGTTCGAATATTTTTTAGTATATGAATTGTATTCTCTTTTTTAAAGACAATGGTTATTTCAGTAAAAGTATTTTGTTTTTGTATTTCAATTGTGTATTTATTTTTTAGATACTCACCAATAAAAAGCAAAACCTAAGAAAAAGTACAAATATATTTATTTTTCTTAGGTTTTGCTTTTTATTGGAGAGTATCTAAAAAATAAATACACAATTGAAATACAAAAACAAAATACTTTTACTGAAATAACCATTGTCTTTAAAAAAGAGAATACAATTCATATACTAAAAAATATTCGAACTTAAAACATCAAAACTTGCTGAAAGAAATAATAAAGGGAAACAAAAAAATCTTCTAAGTGCGCCTGTAGATTTCTGCTATAAAGCCATCAACCATTATCCTACAAAGCTTGAGGAAGTCTTCAACATCTTTCGGGAGAGGGGCCATCACATTTTCCGCATCTCTCAAACTTCTAGGGATATCACCAATTAGATTGTTGGCTAAGAAAGAGAGTTTTGCATGCTTGTCTTTGTAGAATTGATTCTCTTGGTAGAGGTCTGGAATTATCTTATGATTATCCTTTCTTGCCTTGGTGATCTTTTCATATTGCTCTTCCTGATATAATTTTTCAACCCTAATCTCCGTATAGAGTTTCCGTTGTATTAGGAAATTCTTTCGAAGGTATTCTATCTCGATACATACTCGCTCGTATTCATCAGTCTTTTGGGGGAGAAATATTTTTGTCATCATTCTCTTGAGGCGTTCCCCTATATCCGATTCTTGGTTATATTGGAGTCTCGTGGTAAGATACTTCATCTATTCTTCTTGATCTAAAGAAGCTTGCGCCAAACTTATTTGAGACATCAAATCTTTTTCCATCTCCTTCTTGTCATGCATTTCCTTTTCGTAACAACTATATAGTTTCCCGATTTCGCTAGAAGCATCCTCCAAACGTTGGTTGTGGGAATCCAAGTTGATAGTAGCACTCAACAACCCTTCAGTCGAACGCTTCCTCTTAATACTCTCTTATTCAAATGCCTCACGATATTTCTGAATCTGTTGATCTTTTGATTCAAGTATGCGTTGCATCTGTCTTTTCTCCTTAGCTAAGTTATGGAGGTTAAGCTCCAATTTTATTTCTCTTTTTGAGCTTGTTTAAAAGCTTTCTTCAAGTTGTCTATTTCTTCTGAGAACACAAGCAAAAGATCTGGGACATCTAGCTTGTACTCAGGATCAATGTCAAAAGGTATCTTAATGATCGTGACTTTGTGAGTCTTAAAGAATCTACACCGCAAGTATAAAGTCCTATCGCATGTAGCTTTAAAGATTATCGAATCCCAAGGGACTAAATGTCGAACTACCGTTATCTTAGGTTACTACGTAAATCTAAGGCTAATAATGTTTTAATAGGGGGTTTAGGGAACCTAACTGATTATAATCTAGTTTATATTCAAGGGAGAATATCGGTATTTAATGGTCGGACTTCGGCGATTTAGCAACTCATTGACCTAACTCGGATTAAAAAAACAGTTTTCAGTAGGAAGTATTTGTTTGAAAACCCTCTTCTTACACTCTCGTGTTTATTGATTCAGATCCTATGATCAAACCTAAGTGAGTGCTCTCGCTGTTTCAATTAGAGTTTAAAAATAGTTTTTGGAAACAAACAAAACATAATCAACTTAAAAGCGCTCTCACTGTATTTTAAGTTGATGCACAATTACTACTATCCAGTTATTATCTCAAACTCTCGTTTTATTGATCCTAACTTCTATCTGTATTTTACTCTCGTGACAAAACAGTTAATATTTAAAACTAGTAATTGAAACCAGAAAATTATAAAACAGTTAATATTTAAAACTAGTAATTTAAACCTCAAAAGTCCGCTATGGATCAAAAAGAAGTCATACAAGCTGACACTGAAGGGTTTGTCTCACCTCCACCAAAGGTAGGGGCATCCCATACTTTGCAGATTCCAGTCAACAATACAGACAACTATGCAGATCTATGATATGAAGATCTTGGTTTGGAAGGTGTCACTCAAGCACACCAACCCAAAATTATTGAGAATCCAATGGAACTCAATCAGTATAAAGCTCTGGAAGAAAGGTTAAAAGTTGTGGAGGGTTACGATGCTTTCGATGTCGACACTCTCGAAATGGGTCTAGTTTCTGATGTGGTGATCCCTCCAAAATTTACCTGACTTTGGGAACTATAAGGGGCTCACATGTCCAAGGAACCATCTACGCATGTATTGTAGAAAGATGCATGCATATGCTCAAGATCAAAAGCTGATGATCCATTGCTTCTAAGACAATTTGAGTGGGGCATCCTTAGATTGGTACATGCAATTCGAGCGGGTTCATATTCAGACATGGGTAGATCTTTCCTATTCTTTATTTAGAAGTACAAGTATATTTTAGACATCGAGCCTAACTGCATGCAACTCCAAAACTTGTCTCAAAAGAAGGAGGAATCTTTCAAGGAGTATGCTCAAAGATGGAGAGAAATGGCAGCCCGCGTACAACCAGCGCTCTTGGGAAAAGATCTAGTCGGTGTGTACATGGGCACGTTACAAGGATTTATACTACGATAAGATGGTGGGAAGCATCTCTTCGGATTTTCAGATTTGGTAACTATTTTTGAAAGAATTAAAGCTGGTATAAAAAACTGAAAGATACAAGGGGATCATCTAGTACCCCTTACAATTCTAAAAGACATGTTCCTAACTTCTCGAAAAAGAAGGAAGGTGAAATTATTGTTGTAGCATCACATATAAGGGAACAATAACCATTAATAATTCCATGAGAACAACAATAGAACAGGTATGAAAGGCCTCTGAGAAGATTTGATCATCTCCCTGTGCCGCACAGTCAATTATTGTAACATTTAGTCAAAGGATATTTGGTAGAACTAAAACCTCTGGCTCCTCTAATTGGGGAACTCCAACCAAAGTACAATGTTAATTCCAGGTGCGAGTATCATGCCCATTATCCGAGGCATACTATATAAAAATGTTGGGCCTTTGGACATAAGGTTTGGGATTTATTGGAATCTCAGGATATCACTTTCGATAAACCGAACATCAAAACAAACCTCATGCCTCTGCATGGCGGGCCAGCTGTGAATGCAATTGAAGTGATCACCAACTTTAGGGCAGCCAAACAAGTAAAGGCTTCGATAAACCTTTTGAAGGAATATTTGTTGGAGTGTGGGTTCTTCTTGAAACATAATGAATCTTTTGAGAAGACATTACAAAAATTGGTGGATCAAGGGATAGTCCAATTTGGGAAGTACCCTAAAGAATAATATATAGCTACGATCGATGGAAGTACAAAGATGTCATTGGTAATTCCTTACTGAGGGTTGAACCTTAATAAGAAGACTCTTGTGATTCCATGGGGAAAGCCAACAGAAGCACCAGTGATGATACCACGCCAGACTCTGAGAATTCCAGTGGTTCTGAAGACTACGATGGTGAATAGGGGGAATCTCTTACCCCTTACAAAAGTAAAAAAAAAAACAGTACCGTGGAGTTATGATTCTATTGTCTATGTCAATGGTTTAAAGCAAAAATGTGAGTCATCGACAAGTCAAGAACCTGTGATCATAAATATAGCGGGAACAGGGGGCATGACTCCTAGTGGCTGAATCTATGGTCTCGATCCACAAAAGAAGAATGATGTTGTGGGTAAGGATAAGGGGAAAGTGGTGATAGAAGCAAGCCACGAACAAGATCCTCCAAGCAAGATTTTTTCTGACCAAGAAGCAGAAGAATTTCTAAAAATAATCAAAAGGAGTGGTTATAGGGTGGTGGATCAGTTACACCAAACCCCGACCAAGATTTCAATACTCTCTTTACTCCTCAACTCAGAAGCGATCGAGACTCTCTATTGAAGGTTCTAAGTTCTACTCATGTCGCAGAAGAGATTACAGTAAATCAGTTAGACAATGTTGTAGCAAATCTGACATCTGGATCATATCTAGGTTTTAATGACAGTGAGTTGCCTCCTCAAGGCAGAGCTCACAACAAGGCATTGCATATTTCTATTCAGATAGGTACCACAAGCTTGTCTAGGGTACTCACCCAAAACTAGTCTACTCTCAATGTATTACCGAAATCCAGCTTGATGAAGCTAACCTTGGATAGTGTTGTAATAAGGCCAAGTTCTACGATAGTTAAATCTTTTGATGGTTCTCAAAGTACAGTGTTTGGAGAAGTGGATATTCCTGTCAAGATCGGCCCGCATACGTTTTATATCACTTTTCAAGTGATGGATATAGAACCAGCATATACATGTTTATTTTTGACGACCTTGGATTCGTGCAGCAGGGGCTGTTACTTCAACTCTACACCAGAAATTGAAGTTCTTCATTGAAGGAAGATTGGTTATAATCAACGGTGAAAAAGACATCTTTGTAAGTCACATAGAATCCTACAAATATATCAGTGTTGATAAAGACTGTATAGCAACATTATTTCAAGTTTTAGAGGTTGCTCTGATGGTAACCCTACCGGTGGAGAGAACCAAGAAACATACTGTGACTTCGTGGAGAGACTTACAAATTTTGCTTGACGCACAAATTTTGGTTTATATTGGAATATGAATTGATTTGGGATTCATTATATTCATTCAAGGGAAAGTTTGCTTGGTTTAATATTTGTCTATCAAAGGTTACAAGAGAATGTATTGGTTTTTATGCCTATGTTAAGTCACATTGTCATGATGATTTCTCTTTGACACCAAGAATCAAATTTAATTCATTGCAAGTTTCATTCTAGAATTACAAAGTTTCATGGTTCTTGTCTAAGCATCTCAAGTATTTCAAGTTCACTACCTCATATTGATTTCTTTCAAAATTCATTATTAAGGTTCTACATGGAGACAAATTTAATCTTAGCATGGGTATAAATTCTTGATTCCAAGCTCTATTACAAAGAAAGACTTCAAGTTTTCATGAAATTAGCTTTCAAGACTCATCATTAATGCAATTACAAGAAATACTCAAAATTCTCATGACTTTGGTTCTCGATTTCGAATATTACAAAGAATTCATATTTTTAACACTTACAAGTCAAGTTATAGTTTTCATCCAAGAGGTCCAAAGTACAAATTCACCAAAATTACAAATTTTAAATTTTTTTTAATAAAGGTTACACAAAATTTTGTTCTAAGGAATACACTATTCTACAAAGTCCCTAAATCTAAGTTGAATCAAAGCCTCTTGAGCATCAAATCTTTGCAAACCCTTCAAAACTCCAAGCCATGCCATGTTTTTCCACCTCTTTCATCCTCTTCATCAACTTGTCCCCTCGTCACCGTCATTTATTCATGAAACAACAGAAAAGAAAATTGTTAGCAAGAGATCAGAAGACCAAAACATGAACAAAAACAAGCTTTCACGCTAAAGGTTTTCTTGTTTTCTCAACTCATCATTAGGGTTTGATAAGTAACCAGAATATAGGGGTGGTATTTTCAAATCATGCTCAAAACAATGCGAAATCCTCATACAATTTTGGTTCACACAAATCAGTTTTGAAGCAAGCAATCATGGGCCAAATTCCATCTACTACAAATTACAAAAACAAGTTTTGGTTCACAGTAGAGTTCAAAACGAGCAACTTTACTACACAAGTTTCACAAAAATAGCATCACGGTTCAGCAAGTATGCCAAGTTAACAGTTCTGTCAAAACAAGAAGGAATAGCAGAAATCACAAATCTAGCCAAGCAACAAACAGAAACATGACTGCTCGTAAACATCATCCAAACTGATAACCTCATATCAGTTCAATCATAGGAAAAGTAGAGTTCAAAATACCAAAGTCAAAAAAATATAAAAAGAGGAAATCGTGAAACAGAAAAAAAAACAGAGTTGGAAAATAATATCAGGAAAAGTTCAAATTATAGCTCAATAAAACTTCTCAAGCAAGCTTCATTTCAAATAAGATTCTCACCCTTCAATCCTTGTAACAAACTTTCACAATGAACAACTCAGATAAAATCAATCCCTAACTATTTTTCCAAACTGATAAAGCTATATAACAGAATTTCACATGAGAGATTTTCTCATTCTCCAACTTCTGGAAGAATCACAGAAAAGTCTCTACAAAATTCACCTCCAAAAAAGGCCATAAAAATGTTTTCAGTAATCAAGCAAAACCGCAAGAAGAGTATATGCAGAAACCCTATCTAGTTTATCATTTTCCTACCACAAACCCTTCAGAAACTTAGAGAAAGAGGAAAAGGAAAACAATCGCAAACAAACTGAAGGCCACGAAGGAAAAGAGAGAATTAAAAATCAGAAATATCTCACCGAAGTAGATTTGAAAATGGCATTTTCTTCGTCATCAACAATCTCTCGTCATTATCTTCGCAACTCATCGTCGTCGGATCCTTGTTCGCAAGCACTTAGGGTTTCGTTTCCCCCTTTCATGCCACCATTCAACATCTGCAAAATCAAGTCACAATTTAGTAAATAGGAGCGAAAGACGAAGAGATTGATGTAAGAAAATTTGAGATCGGGGTGAAGTCGCCATCTGTTGTCGTTGCCTCCGCCGCAGGCGATTTCAGGCGAGCAAAGGAGATAAGAGAACAAGAGAAAAATAAGGGAAGAGAGAGAGAAATCTCTTACAATTAGTTTATTTTCTCTAAATTAAGCGTTTTTTAGTGTTAATTAGAATCACTAATCTGGTGGTGACACTTGTCACCACCGTTGTATCTCTTTTCCAATTTTGCGTAGGTACCTCGTCATAAGAAATCGTGCACCTGCGCCTCTCCACTGTCAAATCTTATCAAATCAGGAACATATTACATCAAATGCTTCAGATATTTTGTCCACAGTAGGCCTCCTTTAGTCGCAACCATCAGATCTAGCAGATCCCATGTGCTGCCTTCCATTAGTCTTATGGTGCATTTCTCAATCTGCACCATCAGATATTCACTTAACGTCCAGAAGCGAGCTTCCACGACACGCCCCATAGAGTTGCAGTACACTAGATCACTAGGCACTCTTATTGGGCCTGGGCTTCCCTTTTTCTATTCAACACCCTCCTAGTTGCTAATTTCAGGCCCTTTCCTCTTTTTTTTATATTATCCTTTTTTTTGTATTGATTGTTTTAATATTTTTTTTAGCAATTAAAAATAATAAAAATAATAATAATACAAAAATATACTTTTTTTAAATAATTAATTAGATTGAAAATTATTATTTGAAATCATTAATTATTTTGTTAATTAATGATATCAAATAGGATGGTTCAATTTAATTAATTGTTTAATATGTCGATTCGTTTGAATTGTTTGATTGATTAGACTTTTAATTGTGTTGTCGACTTGATACATCCCTATTCATAAATTTGTACCCCCATCCCCATATGGTTGTAATAGCTTAGAATTATTTTTTTGTAGCTTATATTTTTATTTCTTCGTATGTTTTAATTCTTGCTCAAGTATGTATGTATCATCCAATCAAAACACATGACCTCCTCTTGGTCCACATACCAAGATTTTCTTAAAGGGTTTCATAGTTGAGTTTGGGCATGACCATTCTCACGAGATTAATCAAGTATAGCCCTTGGTTAATCTTAAACCGAATCAATCACTTCGGTCCATATACCAAGTATTTCATGCATAAAAGGGTCTCATGGTTGAGGGTAGGAGCACCTGCTCTCACAAGATTAATCAAGTTCACCCCTTGATTAAACATAACCCGATTCATCTCCCATACCCAAAGAATTCCATTTACCTTGGATAATTGTGCTATGATTTTGTGATAGATTATTGACACGACCCAGATATGCCTAATCATTGGTTGATGAAGGAAATTCAAGGAGGCACTCAATAGAGCTTTCTTATCTTGTGCGTATTGAAGAGGCAACAGACCTTCTCCGTTAGGTATCATCATACCTCTCTGCATCCATCATCCATTATTGATACATGATTCTTGATGTCTTGTTATCTTGTTATGTGATGTTTTGCTATTATTTCTTCCTTCTTTATTAGACTCTCCTCTCGTATGCTCCCCCATAGGATCTTCAATTCACTCTTTTATAAGTTTAAGTTGAATAGACCATAGGCTTATATCCATGTATACCAATATTAGGTAGATGTGTCCCTCTTTTATCCTAAACTACAGGACCAATAATGCATGACAACTCTAGGGTTATTTTGCTAGTCTCCCCTTAGACTTTTCTTTCCCCTTTCACATTTGCATTAAAACAAAAACCTCTTTTTTCTGGAAAACATAAAAAACACTTAAGAGTTAATGATGAGAATTATACCTTTGTTGAGCATGGGAGACAATAAGCGGGTTTCTTCTCGATCTTATTGCTCTTCCATTCTAAGACTTGGTGTGGTTCAAATCTCAAAGACTCCTTTCATGAATAAGTGGAAAAGTGGCTAATATCTCTCTCTTGAGATCAACTAGTTGTTATCTGCAACAAAAACACCAACCAATGCAAAATATTTTTGCCTTCGGGATTTTCTTTCAAAACTTTCTTTTCAAAAGAACATGTTAATTCACTTATGTGCTGACGTATAAGTTTCCAAAGGTCAGGTTACGGCTGAAGGCGAAATTAATATTGTTCATTAAAAAAACAAATGAAACTTTTGAAGCCGGACTACAGATGTTATGATTCCTTAAAAGGGGTACATAGGCATTAGGGTAGGGCCTGAATGAGCACAACTTTTATTTTCCATACATTATCTTCTCTTTTCTTTTGCATGCATTCCCCCTCTTATATATTTTTAGCTTATAAGTTTAAGACCTAGATTTACACACCCTTATATCAGAACAAACATAAGTGGATCCTGTAGAGTACTACAGATGCGTGGGGTGCTAATATCTTCCCCTCGCGTAATCGACTTCCTTACATGATCTATATGGTCTAAAGACCGTAATTTCACCCCTTCAGGTTTTCTCGATGTTTACCTTTTCCTTCCCGTGGGATAAAAGACGTTTGATGGAAACTTCATTGAATTTGATCTTTGATGATTTCAACTGGTTGTTTCACATAGTAGTTGACCCCTATCACAGAACTGTTGAGCTCAACACCAGGGCTTAAAACTCAGAGTTGCTTCACCGCATTCTCAAAGCTCTCCGCAGAAGCAGCTTGGACATCGTCCATCACAAGCTGAAGATGGACAATCAGATCGGCTTGAGTCTTCAGGTCCTTTTCCTCTTCGGGCTCATCTTCGGCGGTGCAACTTCAACAGTCAAAGTCGCCACCTTTTACTCTAAGGCCTTCTTCTCGAGTAGCCACACTTTGTACTCTTCCGACAATGTCCCCGAGTTCTCCTCGACCAACTTGCCAGCATTTTCCGCATTGCTGCTCCCCTTTTCAACATCAGTCAATTTGGCCCGCAACCTTCTCAGCTCGAACTCTTGAGAAGGGCCTCCCTCAGTGTAAGCAACTGCCATCTCCAATATCCTTATTAGGGCTCCGACATCTTGTGCCATTTCTGCCCTCTTTGTCGAGAGATCCATTCCCCCGAGGTGAAGCGATTTAGCCTGAGGAAGTTACAAAGCAGCACCTTTAAAGAAGGCCATTTCCAGCCAGCAAGAAGGCAGGTCGTACTTCCCCTTCTCACCAGTCAAATCAATGTTGCCCTCGATATGTGGCCTTTTCTCTTTCGAGGACACTAGAGCGGGGGAGAGAGTACCATCAATTGGGCCCGATGATAAATTGCCTGACCCGGGCGCTGGAGTCATCCCCGTACCAGCCTAGTCATCCTTTAACGCCTTCTTTGCCTTCAAGGAAAAATTCTTGGCCATGCGCACCTAGGAAGGATTCATACTATCTGAAAATAAACAAATAACTCAAAGTTAGAAAATGAGGACATAAATGTCGAGCACATAAAATTATTCGAAACATAATGCAAATACCCAAGTACAAAACAAGGTCCTCGCTTTTGAGGAGCTCCTTGACGCCTATCAAGCCTGACTCATAAACAATCTCCCTATTTTTGTCTTTAACTGGCTTCCCTCCTCAGCCCGCATGCTGAACACGAGGGATCCCCACGACAAAAGCTATTTAACGGTCAAAGCTAGTCTAGTCCTCGTCAGCAAGCTGCCCCTTTTTCCACATATAGGTATCAAGCTTCATATTGAAATACTTCTTGGTCCACTGGAAAGGAAATTTACGAGCCAACTTGTTATGATGCTCCCCTTGCTCGTTCAGGATAGGAGCCCATCCCTCGTTATACACTGGGATAATTAGGAAAACGTTCAACATGGCCATGAGAAAAATAGGTTGGACGAGCATATACTTATCCTTAAAGAACCGAACGGACTCCACGTAAGCCTTGAACAACTTCCTGTTAGCTTTCTTCAAGGCGACCCATGCATGCAGACTGTTGACCTTACTTCTTTGAAGATGGAAGCAATAAAAGAACAAAGGAATAGCAGCCTCTATCTTCAAGTAATCACACACAATCTCAAATGCACGCATGAAGGAAATCTCATTCGGGTGTAGTTGAGAGGGAGCCAGCCGAAGGTGCTTGAAAACGACCACCTAGAAGTCTGTAAAGAGGAGACGAAGGCCCATCTCCCAGAACAAGATTTCGTCCATAGGGATCTGGCACTTGTCATACCTCGAGCAGATCCGACTCTTCTTTCCAGGAATCCAGACCGACCATTCCTCCTGGTCTTCCCCTCCGTCCACGTACGAATCCACCTTGGTGAAAACATTGGCCGAATGCTTGACAAAATAGAATACATGCTCCCATGGGTCTGCCACGACCCAAGTCCTCGGGTCATTGTCATCCTCACGAATGAATAAGCCCCCTAGTCGGCGGGAACCATTTCGGCATCCTCCTCCATGACATACTAATCAGGGTCGTTCGATTCAGGCTCAGATACCCCCAAGGAGCTCGACTTGCTAGGGGTCTCGTCAATAGAACTCTGGGAAGATTCGGCGGGCTCGGTCGGGAGGTCGTCTCTAACGTTATCAGCCATAGTACCTAAAAAGCCGAGGATAGAGGTGAGTTCGACATCAATGTTAAAACCACCATTCCACCACTAATCAACTAAAATGGCGCTAAGGAACGAGGACCCTATTCCCGACCAGAGCCCTCACTTAGGCGTCTAGCAGACAATCATTCCCCCTCGATAGAACGAGCTGAGATTAATAGAAATGCTCAAAGTCGCCGACAAGAATCATCTACGATTCATCATAAGCGCCTCTACTATTCCAGGATCGTCCAAAAATAACCTACGGCGGCTCCGGCGATTCCAACCCATAGAACCACCGTTTGCCACCAACACTCTCCCAAAAACTTCCTAACAAATAGTGCCCTAAACCTAACCGCATGCATTTCTAAGAGGAGATATTCGAAATCTAAATTACAACAAAAGCTAAATCAGCCAAATACAAGAAAAATCTAAAAGCTTAGCAGTTGAAGAAGGAAGGAAGACGAAAGAAATCAGCAAGAAACTCTGTAGGTTGACAGTCGAGCAAGAGAATAGAAGAATGAAAAATGCAAAGTGTGTTGCTTCTCTCCTACTTATAGCTGACCTCGCCCGCGCGTAAGTTGGAACACGTCTAAGGAGTCATAGGGCCGTCATCATTACACCCTAGTCACTAGGCCTGCCATCATTGTGCTACTGTGACAACACGCGGCCCAAGACACGCATGGCACACACTTCTTCAACTTTCGAAGTCCAATCGCTCAACTGTTCATCTACCCGTGAATTGGACATAACGAGCGTCACACATACTCCCCGCAAGGAGCACCCCCGTTCTGCGAGCAGGTGTTAAAGTCATCACTCATCTTCCCAAAAACAATGACTTGGGGGGCCACTATTATAGACGGGCCCAATGGCTAGAATGAGCCCAGTCTATGCTCCACCTTCAGCACGACACATTCGACCGTGGCCCGAAATTTCCCGCCCTTCGTCGGGCACCACCGGTCGATGGCTCTCCCAGAACAACGAGACCAACAACGTTTGACTGACACTTCTCCGTCTGCCCGACATCAAGTCGACCAAAAAACTAGGAGTCGACCAGATCATTGCCCGTAATCTACCTCGTCCTCGGGACTGGCGGCTAGTTGCGGGCACATCTTCCCCGTTTGACTAAGTCTTAACAGTTCCTATATTCACGGACTCAGATATCTAGGCCCAAGAATAGGAACCAATGGCTATGCGTCGGAGTATTATATAAACACTCACACTTGTGAGGGCCAAGTATCCAATATTCATCACAAAAACCCTAATCTCTTACTTATATCTCTTCGTGCTCCTACTGATTTTAGCATCAGAGTGTCTTGCATGTACAACCCCTCCTCCTTCATTCCAACATTAAAGTTGAAGTCTCTCACCTATTTAAAATTCTGATCAACCGATAAGATCAGATCGTTTTAGGATCAATTTTTTAATAACCAAGAATCAAATTCGATATTTCTCGAATATCATCGTCTACAAGAATTTATTTATCACCAGAGCCCAAATACTTGATTAATACACACCAAAAAAATTGATTGTGAAAAATTACTACTATTGTTAATGCTTCAGAGGAGGGAAATTAATGGTGTGTTTATTACAATTAAAAGTGCTTAATTGAAGTGGCAAAGGGTGTGATTTCACGTGGATGAAAACGTTTGACACGGAGGGAACAAAAGCTATGAGGTGGTGTGCTACAACACGTCGGAAGAGATATTCCAACTAAGATAACGGACAACTAACACCGTCTAGTGACAGTTTAAACGGTGTCATATTATTGGACCCTTTTTACCTCAAATCAGGAAGTAGCAGCCATTAAATTAAGATAATAATGGATCAAAAACAAAGTGGCAGTGGTGCAGTGAGCTATTACTTGGTGATTCAACGGTGCATAATTAATGCATATCATAAATATAAAAGAGAAAATATTTTAGACATCATATTATTAAATAAATAAAATTAAAAAATAAAAATACAAACACAAATATTTATTTGATATCAACTTATTATTCTCAAGATTGTCATGAATATTTATAAGAAAAATAATGAAATATTAGTACTCTGTTTCAAAATAATTATCATTTAAATTTTTTATAATTTTTAAATAATATAATAATTTTATTATAAATTATTATATTTTTATTAAATTAATTTTATTAATTTATTGAAAATAATGTATAGATTAATAATTAAAAGATATAATTAAAAAAATAAAAATCATTGAAAAATGAGAATAATAATTATTTTAAAACAAATTTTATTTATTAAAATAATATTCATTTTAAAACGGAAAAATATCAATAACAGATTTTTAAAGAATCAATTTTACTCATCGATGTTCAGACACATAAAGATTATGTTGGAGTTTAGAGCGAACAAAGTATAACTAAGACACCTCTCAATACTCAAATTCTGATAAAGAGGATATAATATTGATAATTAATAATGTAAAAAAAAATTATATTAATTAAAAATATAGAAACTTGAGTATTTATAAGTGGAATAAATTACACATTTATTATTTAAAGATTTTAAATGAGTATCTTGTGTGATTTTTAAATTGCCCTAAAATAGTTTGATAAATATAAAATAACCATTTTTAGAGTGGCATCAAAAAATCTAATAAGACCTTCATATAAACATATAAAATAGACTTATTATTGTTCTCTCTTCTACTCGATTATACTTTAAAAAGTTTCTATCAAAAAGATTTTTATTGATTTTATACAAAAGGACACAGTGCTCTAGTCCAACATCATATTTATTGCACAAGATGATGAGATAGGCTATATCCAACACTCTTCAAACAATGTTGTAATCGAAGTGAAGAAAACAATAATGAGTCTTTCAAAATCATTGATTTCAACCAAATTAGAATAAACCATTTTCACAAGGCAAGAAAGACGAGACACATACTAAGAAAATTTCAAAGGCTTGAAAAACAAGCGAGAAGGAAAAAAATTATAAATGGTAAAAAAATAAGAGTTTAATGGGAGTATATTTTCAGTATAAAAAATATTACATTAACATCCGATTAAAATAGTTTAAAGTGTCAAATCATAATAATATTTTAAAATTTATAGTGTAATTTAGCGTTTTACATAATATCATTTATTGACAATATAAAAATATTTTATACTATAACTCTACCATCTCTTTTCTAAAAAAATAATAGAAAGACTTGTACACAATTAAGAGCACCGACAATCCTTATCTTCATTTAAATTATTTAAATGAGATCCACTCAATTTACACATTCACATTTTGTAAACATTTCAACTACTTTTTTTAAATATTTATACATCAATCAAAAATTTTAAAATAGGTTTCATTAAATCCTACAATATACTCCATATTTATATTATATAAAAATTTAACCGAAACAATTTAATTCAAATATATCAAAAATACATTAAAAAAGTATACATTTCAAATAAATCAAAGTAATATATATATATATATATATATATATATATATATATATATATATATATATATATATATATATATATATATATATATATATATATATATATATATATATATATATATATATATATATATATATATATATTAAAAAACACAATACATGACACAAAATTTTTATTAAAAATATATTAAAAAAACATAAATGTTAAAATAAATTACTATAGTACAAAATACAAGAAAACGATATATTTAAAACATTTTTTAATTGTTGTTATTCTCCGGCCCATGACGTTGTCACATATGTTCTATCAAGTCTTGTAGAAGGTGTCGATGAATTTGTTTATCACGAACATCAAATCTTCTACGTAAGAACTCTCCACTACTACAGAAAACACGTAACAATAGCGTATTCGTTATAAGGTAGTGTGTGATTGTATGTATATTGGTTACTGTTGTACCCCAAAATTTGCCCTCCCATTTCCTCAACATTTTCTCATCACAAGACCTTTGAAGATTAAGATTCAGTTAGGGTTCCCTCTGCTTAGGACTTCTCCTTGCACTGTGGACTCAAATTAGGGTTTGTGTTTGCCTAAGGATGTTTTGACCTAAAATGTTTAAGATGACTTTCATGCTTCATATTGGACCCCCAAGTTTACCTATACCAAGTTTCAAGTCTTGATTCCAAGTTTTGCCCAGTCAATTGGACAGTTGACCTAGAAATCAGCTGTATTGGGGAAAAGTCAACTGTGGCCAATTGACAGTCAAACCTCATGAAATTTGATCCACATCAACATTATGAACTCCTATGGACCATTTGATCAAGTTTGGATCACAATTCCACAAGAAATTTGATCAGATCACCAAAAGGGCAAAATGGTCATTTTTAGGGTTTTGACTGCACAAAGGCAATTTTTGACTGTTTGACCTAGCCAATGGCAATTCAAGCTCACATATGGACTCAAGGACTCAATGAAATGGTCTTGACACATTCATCAAGCTCAAAAGATCCCAAGTATACAAGATTGACAGTTGAATTTCCCAGTCAATTGATCAATTTTGACTGTACACTGAAAAGTCAAACTTTGACTTTTTGGTCAAAATCAAGAGTCAAGATTCATTTTTCATCAAAACATGCCAAATCATGAAACTTGTTCACCAAGAAATCACAAAATGCAAATTAGGGTTAGAAAATGGAATTTTTCATAACTTAGAATTTTTCTAAGTTATGAAAAACCCTAATTTTTTCCCAACTTTACCCCATCTTTTCACCAAGATCCATTTGGATTCAAACAAAAGTTAAAACATGAAAGTTGTAGCTTGTTGCATAATCTACAACTTTTATTCACAAAGTTTTCTCATTTGAAGCTTGTATCTCAAGTTATAATTTTTTGAATAAGGGCACTAAACCATTTTTAACTTAGTGAAATTTAACCTATTTTGACAAGGTTTTCTACCCCACTTCAAGGCCACTTTTCATACCCTTCCACTTGGAATTTTGATTTGCATTTCAAAGATGGATTGTAGTACACATTCCAAGCTTTCCAAAATGTCCAAGAACTCATCAAACAACCTCATAACTTGAGAGATTCGAATTTCACAAGTTGGCAAAAATTCACTTTTGTTCTTCATCAAAGCATGTTCATAAACTTGCAAATCTGAGTTTAGCTTGCTTTATGCTTGATTACAGGTCCTTGAACCATTCCATACTCAATAATTTAATGCTTATTCATTGTGCCAAGGCCATGTTCTTTGTGTTCTAACATTGCATAATGGATTGATCCTAAACTAGATAAAGTGAACTTTCCATTTTTGAAAAGGTTAACTTTATGTCCAATTGCAAATCAAGCAAGTACAAGCAAGATCTCATGGGCACAAGATTATGGGCAAATTGCTCTGATCAAGAGAGGCTTATGCAGCAGGATTAGAGGCCCCTACTGACCAAAAAACACAAAGTGACCTTTGCTTGCTTCATTTTCAAGTAACATTGCATAACTTGTGCCATATCTCATCTCAGCTTAGGAACACAAGAGAGAAGTTATCAAACATATTCCATAGACCACATCCAAGCTTTTGCACGAGTCCTGAACCTCTCAAGCATCCTCCATCTCAAAATCACCTTGAAACTGCACAAACAGGGGAACCCCTGCAGATTGAGTGCAAACTCCCACTTCCCTCGAGCATTCTCACCAAAAACAATTCATACACCTTCCTTACAACATATGCAAGCTAACCATGGCCTAAAACCTGACCTGTAATCACTCTAACAGTTTCCACCATTTTTAATTTCTCTTTTTGCAGTTGAAGTTCTACAGCTTGATACAAGAAGGTTCAAGACAAAGTAAGCATTGAAAAAGCATCCCTGGACCTCAAGGAAGCTTTTCCAATCATTACATTGCACTGAAAGTCCCTCATTCTCCACATAGAAGTTCAACTGCACAGGTAAAACTTTGAACTCGTATCTCTCTTATCATGCATCTTTAGTCTTAAGTTTGTGAAGAAACAAGGTCCTACTCATAGCCCTGAACATGTACATATCTTTACATTTCATTTCTTTTGCCTGAGTAGAGAGAATTTGGAGTTTGAAAATGGTAGAAAAATTAGGTTAGGATTTGGGGGAGGAGAAATTCTCCCTCATCTTAGAGAGATAGGTCAAGTTCTTTATATGGTTAGAACCGTCTCTTCATGCTGAACATTTGTTGTGTTATGAGTTTTTGCTGAAAAGCCAAGAATCGGGAGTTAGACATTGAAGAACAGGGGCGCGCGTTTTTCAAATGTTTGAGCTGGAGGTTGAAGACAATGATCATTGGGCTGGGCTTTTGTGTTATTTCTTTTCACACCCTATTTCCATGTTTACACCCCCTGAGCCCATTGGTTTCATTTTTGACTCTTTTTGACTTTTTCTTTTTTGGTTGACTTTGTTTATTTTTTCTCATGGCATTAAAAAATTAAAAATATTTTTTCCATCATTTTTTGAATATATGGCATATTTATTTGATTTATTTCTTTTGTTTGCATATAAATATATATATATATATATATATATATATATATATATATATATATATATATATATATATATATATATATATATATATATATATATATATATATATATATATATATATATATATATATATATATATATATATATATATATATATACTATTATTAGAATAAATAGAAAAAATAGTGTAAATACATTTTTATTTTCATTTACCTTCTGAAAATATTTCACACAAAAAATACTCTTTTTATTTATTTTATTAAAATATTAAATAAATATTTATTTTGTGTATAATGCACATTTAAGAAATTAATATATGTATATATATATGTTTATTAATATATTTAAGATAAAATATGAAAATGCTTGAATTTTTCACTTTATTAATATTTGATACAAAAATACTTTTTTCCATAATATACTTCATTATTATTTTATTTTTATAAATAACAAATAAATAGTTGTATTAAATTAGATAATAATGCATTTTCTTTAAAAATTAGGGTTTTTGCCCTAAATTCAAAATACTCCAAAAAATAATACATTTTTATTTTTCTTTTCTCTTTTACATAAATAATATTTTTTTTTCATACATATACAAAACATTTCTTTTGCATCTTGCACTTTTATTTAAATTTTGTACATTATTTAAATTGCAAATATTCAAAATGATGTAATAATGTAGATTTAAATTCTTGTCAATATCCCCATTTGAACATTTGTACCCCCCTTCCCATATTTGGTTTTGTAATAGCTTAGTAATTTTAATTTCGCACTTTATTGCTTTCTAATGATAACATGTTAGAATTAGGGTTTGTATGCGGAAAAAAAAACGATAAAAAATAGTTTGACCTAATACAAGCTAAACAAGCATGAAAATGGACACACAAATCACACTTGCACCCCCCTAGGGTTTTCCACTTGTTGCCTTCAAATAAATAGGCCATATTGCATGTTGAACTTCTTTGGGCAAAGCAAACAATTTGAATGATCATAGTCCCTCGACAAAACTTTTCAAAACAAACAAAAACAAATGATCAAGTCCCTTAAAGAAATTGCTCAAAGACATTTAACGCCGTTGCAATTATGGTCTAAAACGATGACCCGTGCCTGTCCCTTTCGCATCCTAACACAAGGTTGCCCACCAAATACAATGGTGGAGCAAACTTGTTAAAAGGGTTAAAGTATAGCAATGATCTTTTGAGAAATTTAGGAGTAGATAACCTCTTAGTTACTTGAATTAACTTGCAAAACAAAACACTTGCCTAATTTCAAAATCACACATCACTACACTTTCAAAACAACCTTCAAAAAACAAATGAAAACTTTTTCAAAAGACATACATCTTTGTATACATCCCCACATGGATCATTACAAAGGTTGCCACCACATTGGCCTCTTTTCAAAACATTTTCAAACCCACACACTCAAGCACCATTTAAAACAATTGAAAACAAAAGGCAAGTGATTTAAGCAAGTAACTAAGAGCCCATGGATAACCATGGATAGAAAGGGTGCTAATACCTTCCCTTTCTATAATCTACTCCCCGAACCCAAGAAAACATCTCAAAAGGTTTTTGCTGTGCTTTTTAAACCTTTCCTTAGGATAAAATAAAAAGTCGGTGGCGACTCTTGCTAAACCGCAACATTTGCAAATACAAACGCAAAACACTAGTCAGTTCTCCCACCGTATCACAGAACTGGCGACTCTGCTGGGGAGCTTTTTAAAGTGGAGTAACCTTAGGGTTTAGATCACCTTCGTTTTCAATTGTTTGCTTTGTTTGCTTTTATATTTGTGGGCTTTGCATCGGAGTTTCATAGATCCTAACCCGGATCTGGGATATACCCTTTTTAGGTAGCATAATCTGTGAGGGACCTGTCCGGCGTAGACCGACATGGGTGAAGCAGTGGCTACGTTGGTGTGGCATCTTAGTCTGTACCTATATCCCTTGTGTTGTAACGGGGAGAATATAGGTCTTCTAAGGGGTCATTAAACACCAACCAACCTTAGAACCCTAAATTGACCAACTTGGTTATTAGGACAGTAGCAGTATGCTACACTCATTGAGGCTAAACTCTCGAGATGGTTCTGGCCGCGAGAAAAGATTATGATGCTGGAGTTATGACCGATTGAGGGTAGCCAATGATTTGAGATCCTCTAGAACTCGGTTACTTTTGATAGGACAGGTTTTTAACCGACAAAACCAAAAGAGGGTAATACCTGAAACTCATGCTGGCCTGAAACCTAAGGGTGTCTTGTGTGACTTGTGTGCCTTGTTTGCCTATGTGAATACTTGTGATGTGCTTCATCATAGCATCATGCCATCATACCATTGCATGTATCCTGTATAAAAGGCTAACCCATTTCAAAGACAAAAGAGGTTTCATTTTTGCTCTGTTTTGTAGGACATCATGATGCCCGTGCGTAGAAATACTGTCCGGCTCAACTTTGTTCAACCACCAGTTTTACTCAAGGATTTGGTTGGAAGGATTCCAAACACTTCTTCCTTCATCAACAGACATGGTTCTCTCCTTGGCTTGGTCACTGCAAAATGGGACCAACAACTGATAAGTGTTCTGACCCAGTTTTATGACCCTCTGTACCATTGTTTCACCTTTCAAGACTTCCAGCTGGTTCCCACCCTGGAAGAATTTTCTTATTTGCTTGGGATCCCTGTCTTGGAACAAACTCCATTCACTGGTTTGGAAAAGACTCCTAGGCCTGAAGAGATTGCTGCAATTCTCCCCTTGACCAAAGAAGAGGTATTGTCCAACTGGGAAACTAGGAATGGAATCAAGGGCTTTTTGGTCAAATTTCTGGTTGGCAAGGCTAATGATTTCTGGAATGACTTGGACTTCAAGGCATACGAGGATATTCTGGCTCTTTTGATCTATGGTCTGGTATTGTTTCCCAACCCTGACACTTTTATCAGTATCCATGTCATAAGGATCTTCATGTCTCGGAATCCGGTACCCACTCTTTTGGGTGATGTTCTACAACAACTCTATGCTCGTACTGCCCGAAAACGGGGAACTCCGTGGTGTTGTGCTCCTTTGCTAGTAAGGTGGTTTATTTCGCACCTTCCTAAGTTCGTGCTGAAGAATGAAGAAGGAAAAGGTTGGGCTCGGAGGTTAATGGCTCTCACTGATAATGATATCACCTGGACGCTCAGAGGTTTGGATGAGGTAGCTGTTATTGACCGTTGCGGAGAATACCCTAATGTTCCGTTGATTGGTATCCGAGGAGGAATCTCTTACAATCCATGCTTAGCTCTCCGTCAGTTTGGAAGAGCCCGAGGAGATGGGCCTCATGAAATGCTGGTTCCTCACTTCCATTTTGAGTTTCAGGCAGACAGTGACAAACTACGCCAGGGATTCATTAAAGCTTGGGACAGAATTCACAAAGCTGACCCACATGAATTGGGACCAAAGACTTCCCTGCCTTTGAAGCCCTATTGCAAATGGGTCCGCATCCGTGCTCAGAAGTTAGGCATGCCCTACGAAGCTGTTAGACCTCTCACTCTTGAATCTCCTGATGAGGATGGGGTTCCTCCAACTGTCCTCCCTCCTCAGATACCTACTGACTTTGACACCATGAAGAGATCTTGGGCGCAGCTAAAGGAAGAACGGGATTTCTATCGAGAGAAGTTCAACGAGCAGGAATGGAAGATTCAGAGGCTGACTAAGCAATTGGAAGAAGAACGGGTCCTGAACAACTACATCAGCACTGAAAAGAGGAGGCCATGGGAGCATTGATGAGCTTTGATTGTTTCCTTTTGTAGTTTATTTCCTTTCCAGTATTTTTCATTCCTGTAATGCCTAAGGGCAAATTGTTGAACAATTGGAAATTTTAATCTAATGAAATGTGTTTCCCTTTTTTGTCTACAAAGTTGAATCTTGTTTGTCTTTGAAAACATAAAGCATACACATTCCATTGCACCATATGCATAGCAGGTACCCTATTTCACAGGTTGCTTAATTTTCTTCGCTATTTGTGTGCACAGTCATCATGAATCCAGACTCATCCAGTGAGCAGGCAATCAAGGCCCTTCAGGCCCAAAGTGCACAGTTTCAAGAGATGGTCCTAAGCCTAGCCCAGGGTCAGCAAGAGTTGAAGACTCTACTCCTGAAGAAGAAGAAGAAAAAGAGGACTGCATTGTTCAACACCGGACGCCGATTTGGGAACACACTCCATAATGAAGCTGATCCAACTACTTCTTCTGCTGAGAAAAACAGTCCCCAAGGGGGAGGAGCTCCTAGTCCCGCAGTCTCCGACAACGAGACGGACTATAACGACGAACAATATCCACCTGCTGCTGACAGATACAAGCAATTGGAGGACCGCTTGAGCGCCATGGAAATTCAGAATGTGCCGGGACTGGATTTCGGAGATTTGGGGTTATCTTCTGGGGTAGTAATTCCACACAAGTTTAAGGCGCCTGCCTTCGCCAAGTATGATGGGGTCTCCTGCCCAAAGCTGCATCTGAGGTCGTACGTAAGGAAAATCCAACCTTACACGGCGGATAAGAACCTCTGGATTCACTTCTTCCAAGATAGCCTCTCGGGGTCACAGCTTGAATGGTTCTACCAATTGGATGGAGCTAGCATCCGACACTGGGAAGATTTGGCAACCGCATTCTACAGACAATACCAATACAATTCTGATCTCGCTCCTACGCGTACCCAACTTCAGGGTATGTCTCTAGGGACGGGTGAAGGGTTCAAAGAGTACGCTCAAAAATGGAGAGATTTGGCTGGCAGGGTGCAGCCTCCATTAACTGACCGAGAGCTGGTTGATATGTTCCTTGGGACTTTGTCTGGTCCGTTTTTCAATCATTTGGTTGGTAACTCCTCCGCTGGGTTTACAGATTTGATATTGACGGGAGAAAGAATTGAAGCTGGCATCAGGTCAGGCAAGATACAGAAGGCTGCCTCTACAAGTGCTGAGAAGAGGCCGTTTAAGAAAGAAGCAAGTGCCGTCTATGGTCCTAGAAGACAAGTCAAGCCCGAAAATCGCCAAGCCGTCAATGCTTTGGTCATCTCAAAACCTGTTGCTGCTCCTCAGCAGTACAATCAACAAAGAAGCGAAAGGCCCAAGAGGCAGTATACTCGGCTGAGTATGACCTTATCTCAAATTTTACCCTAATTGTTATCCACCAACCTGGTGACCCTCAAAGAAGCTCCTAAGGTCGTCAACACTGCGTCTCCTAAGTATAACCCAAATGCCCGGTGTGCTTATCATTCTGATAGTCCCGGGCACACTACTGATGATTGCTGGGCCCTGAGAAACAAAGTGCAAGATCTGATCGACGCAAAGGAAATTCAGTTTGAAGCACCGGAAAGACCAAATGTTGTAACTGCTCCTATGCCCCAGCATAGAGTAAATGCCATTGAGGAAGAAATGTATGCTGTTTCGATAGATGAAGTTGTTACCCCTCTGAAGACTGTCAAGAAGAACCTACTGCGGGCCGGCTTATTTCCGGGTTGCAGTGAAGGTTGCCTGTTCTGTGCTGTTTCCCCATCTGGTTGTCCCTTGTTGAGGTTAGGCGTCCAAAGCCTAATGGATACCAAGGAGATTCTATTCAAGAAGTCTGTTGTTCAGTTGGTTCCGATAAAAGAAATTTCTGTGGTTACCATCTTCAAAAATCCAATCAAGGCTCCCCCGAAGAAGCCTGTTCAAATCATGACTGTTGCACCTGTGATTATTACTTTTCCAGGGCCTCTCCCCTACGTATCTGATAAAGCTGTCCCCTGGCATTATGGGGCAGACGTGTATGTGAATGGGATCAAACAAGAATTCGACGTTGGTGCCAGTATCTGCGATATCACTGGTCCAGCCAAAGTTACCCGCAGTGGCAGGCTCTTCTCGCCTGACATTGCACCGCCCGCTGTTCGAAAACCCCTCCTTATAAAACCTACAAGTATACCCGTTACTGTTGCTGATCAAGTTGTTTCCCCTGCTGCCGAGTCATCAAATGCTCGGGGCAAAGGGATCGAAGAAGAGCCTGCCCGGATGGAGGCACCAATACCCGTAAATGCTGAGGCCTCCCGACAAGAAATGGAGGAGATTCTGAAAATAATAAAGAAAAGTGATTTCAATGTTGTCGAGCAGCTGGGGCATACGCCCTCCAAGATCTCCCTGCTCTCCTTATTGCTATGCTCCGAGGCCCATGCTAAGGCCTTGATTTCATTTCTCAAGACGGCCCATGTGCCGCAGGAGACGTCTGCAGTCCAGTTCACTGATTGCATAGCAAATCTGACAGCAGACAATGGCTTGGGTTTTTCAGATGCTGACTGACTGCGAAGGGAAGAGACCACAATGATGCCCTGCATGTCTCTATCGAGTGCAGGGGCACTACTCTGGCGCATGTATTGGTGGATACTGGTTCCTCCTTGAATGTCCTACCGAAAAAGGCTTTAGATCGTCTGGATTATGAAGGCCTGGAATTGAAACCCAGCAATATCATCGTCAGGGCCTTTGACGGTTCCAAAAGGATGGTTCATGGAGAGGTTAACATCCCTATTCGTGTGGGCTCTCAAGTGTTTGACTCTACTTTTTATGTGATGGATATACGTCCATCGTACTCTTGTCTACTGGGTCGACCTTGGATCCATAAAGCTGGGGCAGTGACCTCCACCTTGCACCAGAAGCTGAAGTATCCCGTCAGGGGGAAGATCGTCACTGTGCAAGGAGAAGAGGAGTACATGGTAAGCCATTTGAATTCCTTCAGGTACATTGAGATGGATGGGGAGTTTATTGAAACCCCCTTTCAACATTTCGAGGAAGTACATCCAATTTCAGCAGCAGCAGAGACAATAGCCGAAGAGAATGTTTCCTTGAAGATGGCTTCCCTAAGGGATGCCCGGGCTGTGGTTCAGAAAGGCAATTGTGCAAACTGGGGTCAGCTTCCTGACTTCACTCAGAAGAACGACAAGTTTGGGCTAGGCTTTACTGCAGAGGCTCAGAGGGCTGTGCGCAAAGAAAAGATCAGAAAGGCTCCGGTGTTTATTTCCAGCTCAAGAGTGAATGCTATCGAGGAGGACGTAGAGGAAGTAGAATTTGACAGTTGGATCTACCCGACTACCAGCAACGGACCAAGCAACTGGACGGCAAAGGATTTTACCCCTATCACATTTGTCACGCAGTAATTGATTTCTTTTGATTTCCAAATTTGTAACAAACAATATGTTAAAACTTTGTTGGCTCGGTGTCCTACCCGGGGCATCGTAGCTCCATTTGTGAGGGCTTTTTTTGTATGACATTTTCATATATCATCAATCAAAACATTGGACGTTTGTTGCATTTCAAATCTTGTGCTCTTTTCCTTTCTGTGTTATATATATTGCAAAACAGCTATATTTACACACACTCACTTATACAGGTTTCAGTCCACTCTGGATCTTACTGGTAACAGCTCTGCTACCGCCAGTTATGACTTCGAAAATCCGATCAACTTGGCCGAAGACGAAGGTGAAGATGATTGCGAAGTGCCTGGTGAACTCGCAAGACTGCTACTCCAGGAAGAGAGAGCTATTCAGCCACATGAAGAGCCGGTGGAGACAATTAACCTGGGTACTGAGACGGATAGGAAAGAGGTCAAGATTGGTGCCAATCTAGAGCTCAGCGTGAAGCAACGATTGATCCAGATGCTACAAGACTACATGGAAATTTTTGCTTGGTCCTACGAAGATATGCCTGGTTTGGATGCCGACATTGTAGTTCATCACCTGCCAACCAAGGAAGATTGCCCTCCAGTAAAGCAAAAAGTCCGACGGATGCGTCCAGAGATGTCCGAAAAGATCAAGGCCGAGGTTATGAAGCAGTTTGATGCCGGATTCCTTGCAGTGACTTCTTATCCTCAGTGGGTTGCCAACGTGGTGCCGGTACCAAAGAAGGACGGTAAGGTCAGAATGTGTGTTGACTACAGGGATCTGAACAGGGCCAGCCCCAAGGATGACTTCCCCCTACCTCACATTGATGTCCTTGTTGACAATACAGCTCAACACAAGGTGTTCTCCTTCATGGATGGTTTTTCAGGGTATAATCAGATTAAGATGGCTCCAGAGGATATGGAGAAGACTACCTTTGTGACTCAGTGGGGCACCTTCTGTTATAAGGTCATGCCATTCGGATTGAAAAATGCTGGGGCAACCTATCAACGTGCCATGGTTGCTTTATTTCATGATATGATCCATCATGAGATTGAAGTATACGTTGATGACATGATTGCGAGGTCTCAAACTGAGGAGGAGCACCTTGACCATCTGAGGAAGTTGTTTGATCGACTCAAGTTATACAAGCTGAGGTTGAATCCCAACAAATGCACCTTTGGGGTAAGATCCGGAAAATTGCTAGGTTTCATTGTAAGTGATAAGGGTATTCAGGTGGACCCTGCCAAGGTAAAAGCCATACAAGAGATGCCGACTCCAAGAACAGAGAAAGAAGTCAGAGGTTTCCTGGGACGACTGAATTACATTGCCCGATTCATCTCACATCTGACTGCTACTTGTGAGCCAATCTTCAAATTACTGAAGAAAGATCAAGTAGTACGCTGGAATGATGAATGTCAGGCTGCCTTTGAAAAGATAAAAGAATATCTTCAAGAGCCACCCATTCTTATGCCACCGGTGGAAGGAAGACCCCTGATACTATACTTGACAGTGCATGATAATTCAATGGGGTGTGTGCTGGGGCAGCATGACGAGTCTGGCCGAAAAGAGCATGCTATTTATTACTTGAGCAAAAAGTTTACCGACTGTGAGTCTCGTTACTCACTGCTTGAGAAAACTTGCTGCGCTCTTGTATGGGCTGCTCGCCGGCTGAGACAGTATATGCTGACTCACACTACCTTATTAATTTCAAAGATGGATCCCATCAAGTACATATTTGAAAAGCCCGCTCTGTCTGGAAGAATAGCAAGATGGCAAATGATCTTAACAGAATATGATATCCAGTATACAACTCAGAAAGCAATTAAGGGAAGTGTACTGGCAGATCATTTGGCGCACCAACCTGTGGACGATTACCAATCATTGAACTTTGATTTTCCGGACGAAGACATCATGGTGGTAACGGACTGTGAAGTACCTGGACCGGATGAAGGACCTGAGGAAGGATCCCGATGGTCTATGCATTTTGATGGAGCCTCCAATGCTTTGGGTAACGGCGTCGGCGCTGTAATCATATCTCCCAAAGGAACTCATACTCCCCTCACCGCCCGATTATGTTTCAGCTGCACCAACAATATGGCAGAATACGAGGCATGTATCATGGGTTTACAAGCTGCAATCGACTTAAGGATAAAATTTCTAAGTGTCTTCGGAGATTCCGCTCTCGTGATCAATCAGATCAAAGGCGAGTGGGATACGAAACACCCGAATCTTATTCCTTACAAGGAGTATGTGTCGACCTTGCTCCCTCACTTTGAAGAGATAACTTTCGAACACTTCCCTAGAGAGGAGAATCAGCTAGCAGACGCCCTAGCTACGATGTCTTCAATGTTCAAAGTTAAATGGGACAATGAGGCTCCCCGAATCATTATCTGGAAGTTGGATGAACCGGCGTACTGCTGCGAGCTCGAGGCTGAGAAGGTTATTGAAAAACCCTGGTATCATGAGGTGAAAAGGTACTTGGAAGCTCAGGAATACCCTGAAGGTGCATCTGTCAATGATAAGAAGTTCATGAGGAGGTTTGCTGCAAAATTCTTCCTCAGCAACGGCATTCTCTACAAACGGAATCATGATTCAACTCTGCTACGTTGTGTGGATAAGGCTGAAGCAGAGAAAATTATGATGGAATTACATGAGGGCACATTTGGAACACATTCCAGTGGACACACCATGGCTAAGAAAATCCTTCGGGAAGGATATTTCTGGTCCACAATGGAAGCCGATTGTTACCAACACTCCCGAACTTGTCATAAATGCCAGATCTATGCTGACAAGGTGCATATCCCGCCGGTTCCTCTGAACGTCCTGACGGCACCTTGGCCTTTCGCAATGTGGGGCATCGATATGATCGGTGAAATCCGACCAACGGCATCCAATGGGCATCGCTTCATCTTGGTGGCTATCGATTACTTCACGAAATGGGTTGAGGCAGCTTCCTATGCCACAGTAACCAAGAGCGTCGTGGCACGTTTCATCCGGCATAATCTGATCTGTCGGTACGGCATCCCAGAAAGAATCATTACGGACAATGGTACCAATCTCAATAACAAAATGATCACTGAACTCTGTGAACAATTCAAGATACAGCACCACAATTCTTCTCCCTACCGACCGAAGATGAATGGGGCTGTAGAGGCAGCCAATAAAAATATCAAGAAAATTGTGCAGAAGATGACAGTGACCTATAAGGATTGGCACGAGATGTTACCGTTCGCTCTTCATGGGTACCGTACCTCAGCAAGGACGTCAACCGGGGCAACTCCCTTCTCCTTGGTCTATGGCATGGAGGCAGTCTTGCCAGTTGAAGTCCGGATACCCTCTCTCCGGATAATGAAGGATGCGGACTTGAATGAAGATGATTGGATCCAGACTCGACTTGATCAATTAAATCTGATTGACGAAAAGAGGCTCACTGCTATCTGTCATGGTCAAACGTATCAGAAACGGATGATCAGGGCATTTAACAAGAAAGTCAGACCGCAAGAGTATCAAGTTGGGGACCTGGTAATCAAACGCATCATCCTTCCTCAAAGTGATCCCCGGGGCAAATGGACCCCTACTTACGAAGGGCCATTTGTGGTTAAACGTGTGTTCTCAGGAGGAGCCATGATCCTAACCACCATGGATGGTGATGACCTTCCTCACCCCGCCAATGCAGACATAGTAAAAAAATACTACGCATAAATAAAAGACCCGCTAGGTTGACATACCTAGGCAAAAATAAGGGCTTCCAGGCGAACCAAAAGGGTTCGGGCAAAAATAAGGGATGAAATGAATAAAAATCTGTACACCCGGCAAGTCGAAAACCTGAAAAGGCGGCTTGGGCAAAAATGGGTATCCCGGTGGACTGAAAACCCGAAAGGGCGGTCCAGGCAAAAGTTAGGGATAAAAGCGTAACACTATGTCTCATTGGATCACTTCGCATCCGGAATTCGGCATCAACTATCTGGCTCCAGGTTTCGGCATCGACCAATCAGTTTCATCTTCAACTAGGCAGCAAGGCGATGAGATGTTCGAAGACATAAAGGCAATAGCAGAGTTGGAACCCAGTGGGATTGTTCACATAGCTGTTTTGTTTCCTTTTTTCAAAATTGTAAACTCTATACTATTTCGCGATATCCTCTTACTAGGATGTCAGCCTCTTGTACAAAAAACGCCTATTCACAGGCAAAGTTTAAATCAATACAAATTCACTTGTCCATACAAATTACCATTGTTTTCCTTTTTCTGTTTTGTCTTGCGAAGAACGTCCAATGTTCATTTTTGATATATGCATTTGACATTAAATTGCTAATTCATAAATATTTGCATATGGAACAAGAGATTGATTACAGGTGACATCAGAGACAGGGGCAATTGAAGTTGTTTAATGCAGTCTGTTTGTTTTGTCCGCCAAGGCACCAAGGTAGGGTCAACTGAAGAAGGTAGCCAGATCATCTCAATTTCCCCGCAGAGAAAAAACAAGATTCAGCAATACTTTCCCCAAGCGGAGTTGATTCCCCGTCGATCCTGAATAAACACAACATTCCCCGGCAGGTCTTAAAGCTCATCCCCAGTAGATTCTGGAAGCTTATCCCCTGCGGAATACGGACGTCTCTCCCGAGTTTTATTTAGAGTTATTTCCTCACAAGGACTTATAACTGGGTTATCCTCAGCTAAAAAGCACGGACGACCGCCCTCGGCAAAGTTCCTTCAAATCCCCGGCGGAGTTTATCTTTGGTGATCCCCAGCGGAGTTTATCATCATTATCCCCAGCGGAATCCATCATTAAAATCCTCAACAGGCCTCTCAGTAAAACTTCGGCCAAGTATCTCTTCCACAGAGCAACTCTCCGGCCGACCGTCAAGGATTTATTTTCCTAAGGCGAAATTACATCCATGAACATTTCACATTTTCATACATCTTGCTTACATACATGATGAAACGCATGCAACACTATCTCATGTTGAACATCATGATATCATGCATATCATACATCATGACATTGCATACAACTTACTTTTTTTGCCTTTTCAGGAAAAAGACAATCCCAAAAACAACTACCTTCAACTGTCACAATTCCAGATCCGATACCTGTATCTAGCCAGGGCACATCTGAGAGTGATCAGTTTCCAGACTCGATTCCTGTATCTAGCCAGGGCACGTCTGAAGAGTTCGAAGATTCGATTCCTGTATCCGGCCAGGGCACATCTATCAACTATAACATCTCCAGATTCGATTCCTGTATCCAGCCAGGGCATATCTGTTGACCACGTTTCCAGACTCGATTCCTGTATCTAGCCAGGGCACGTCTGAAGAGTTCGCAGATTCGATTCCTGTATCCAGCCAGGGCACATCTATTAACGACTATTTCCAGATTCGACTCCTGTATCCAGCCAGGGCACATCTGTGAGCAACTAACTGTAGATTCGATACCTGTATCTAGCCAGGGCATATCCGCATAAGGAGACTGAAGATCAAACACCTGTAACAAGCCAGGAAAACATCCTCTTTCCTCAAAATACACAAGTTCTCGCTAAGGAATCTCTTATGCGATCAACACCTCCAAATGGCATCTATAAGCCCATCTCCCTATCTACCACCTCTCCGAATGGCATCTATAAGCCCATTCCCGACACCACATTGTTGAGACTCCAGCATGCGAGTGCAAATTTCCGGGCACTCTAGTGTCCAATCTCCTTTTACCCTCGAGTCACGAAAGGCAAACTTGCCAATCTAACTCTTCAGGTTCAAGAAGATTGAACAGGGGTAACTGTTGTACCCCAAAATTTGCCCTCCCATTTCCTCAACATTTTCTCATCACAAGACCTTTGAAGATTAAGATTCAGTTAGGGTTCCCTCTGCTCAGGACTTCTCCTTGCACTGTGGACTCAAATTAGGGTTTGTGTTTGCCTAAGGATGTTTTGACCTAAAATGCTTAAGATGACTTTCATGCTTCATATTGGACCCCCAAGTTTACCTATACCAAGTTTCAAGTCTTGATTCCAAGTTTTGCCCAGTCAATTGGACAGTTGACCTAGAAATCAGCTGTATTGGGGAAAAGTCAACTGTGGCCAATTGACAGTCAAACCTCATGAAATTTGATCCACATCAACATTATGAACTCCTATGGACCATTTGATCAAGTTTGGATCACAATTCCACAAGAAATTTGATCAGATCACCAAAAGGGCAAAATGGTCATTTTTAGGGTTTTGACTGCACAAAGGCAATTTTTGACTGTTTGACCTAGCCAATGGCAATTCAAGCTCACATATGGACTCAAGGACTCAATGAAATGGTCTTGACACATTCATCAAGCTCAAAAGATCCCAAGTATACAAGATTGACAGTTGAATTTCCTAGTCAATTGATCAATTTTGACTGTACACTGAAAAGTCAAACTTTGACTTTTTGGTCAAAATCAAGAGTCAAGATTCATTTTTCATCAAAACATGCCAAATCATGAAACTTGTTCACCAAGAAATCACAAAATGCAAATTAGGGTTAGAAAATGGAATTTTTCATAACTTAGAATTTTTCTAAGTTATGAAAAACCCTAATTTTTTCCCAACTTTACCCCATCTTTTCACCAAGATCCATTTGGATTCAAACAAAAGTCAAAACATGAAAGTTGTAGCTTGTTGCATAATCTACAACTTCTATTCACAAAGTTTTCTCATTTGAAGCTTGTATCTCAAGTTATAATTTTTTGAATAAGGGCACTAAACCATTTTTAACTTAGTGAAATTTAACCTATTTTGACAAGGTTTTCTACCCCACTTCAAGGCCACTTTTCATACCCTTCCACTTGGAATTTTGATTTGCATTTCAAAGATGGATTGTAGTACACATTCCAAGCTTTCCAAAATGTCCAAGAACTCATCAAACAACCTCATAAATTGAGAGATTCGAATTTCACAAGTTGGCAAAAATTCACTTTTGTTCTTCATCAAAGCATGTTCATAAACTTGCAAATCTGAGTTTAGCTTGCTTTATGCTTGATTACAGGTCCTTGAACCATTCCATACTCAATAATTTAATGCTTATTCATTGTGCCAAGGCCCTGTTCTTTGTGTTCTAACATTGCATAATGGATTGATCCTAAACTAGATAAAGTGAACTTTCCATTTTTGAAAAGGTTAACTTTATGTCCAATTGCAAATCAAGCAAGTACAAGCAAGATCTCATGGGCACAAGATTATGGGCAAATTGCTCTGATCAAGAGAGGCTTATGCAGCAGGATTAGAGGCCCCTACTGACCAAAAAACACAAAGTGACCTTTGCTTGCTTCATTTTCAAGTAACATTGCATAACTTGTGCCATATCTCATCTCAGCTTAGGAACACAAGAGAGAAGTTATCAAACATATTCCATAGACCACATCCAAGCTTTTGCACGAGTCCTGAACCTCTCAAGCATCCTCCATCTCAAAATCACCTTGAAACTGCACAAACAGGGGAACCCCTGCAGATTGAGTGCAAACTCCCACTTCCCTCGAGCATTCTCACCAAAAACAATTCATACACCTTCCTTACAACATATGCAAGCTAACCATGGCCTAAAACCTGACCTGTAATCACTCTAACAGTTTCCACCATTTTTAATTTCTCTTTTTGCAGTTGAAGTTCTACAGCTTGATACAAGAAGGTTCAAGACAAAGTAAGCATTGAAAAAGCATCCCTGGACCTCAAGGAAGCTTTTCCAATCATTACATTGCACTGAAAGTCCCTCATTCTCCACATAGAAGTTCAACTGCACAGGTAAAACTTTGAACTCGTATCTCTCTTATCATGCATCTTTAGTCTTAAGTTTGTGAAGAAACAAGGTCCTACTCATAGCCCTGAACATGTACATATCTTTACATTTCATTTCTTTTGCCTGAGTAGAGAGAATTTGGAGTTTGAAAATGGTAGAAAAATTAGGTTAGGATTTGGGGGAGGAGAAATTCTCCCTCATCTTAGAGAGATAGGTCAAGTTCTTTATATGGTTAGAACCGTCTCTTCATGCTGAACATTTGTTGTGTTATGAGTTTTTGCTGAAAAGCCAAGAATCAGGAGTTAGACATTGAAGAACAGGGGCGCGCGTTTTTCAAATGTTTGAGCTGGAGGTTGAAGACAATGATCATTGGGCTGGGCTTTTGTGTTATTTCTTTTCACACCCTATTTCCATGTTTACACCCCCTGAGCCCATTGGTTTCATTTTTGACTCTTTTTGACTTTTTCTTTTTTGGTTGACTTTGTTTATTTTTTCTCATGGCATTAAAAAATTAAAAATATTTTTTCCATCATTTTTTGAATATATGGCATATTTATTTGATTTATTTCTTTTGTTTGCATATAAATATATATATATATATATATATATATATATATATATATATATATATATATATATATATATATATATATATATATATATATATATATATATATATATATATATATATATATATATATATATATATATATATATATATATATATATATACTATTATTAGAATAAATAGAAAAAATAGTGTAAATACATTTTTATTTTCATTTACCTTCTGAAAATATTTCACACAAAAAATACTCTTTTTATTTATTTTATTAAAATATTAAATAAATATTTATTTTGTGTATAATGCACATTTAAGAAATTAATATATGTATATATATATATATGTTTATTAATATATTTAAGATAAAATATGAAAATGCTTGAATTTTTCACTTTATTAATATTTGATACAAAAATACTTTTTTCCATAATATACTTCATTATTATTTTATTTTTATAAATAACAAATAAATAGTTGTATTAAATTAGATAATAATGCATTTTCTTTAAAAATTAGGGTTTTTGCCCTAAATTCAAAATACTCCAAAAAATAATACATTTTTATTTTTCTTTTCTCTTTTACATAAATAATATTTTTTTTTTCATACATATACAAAACATTTCTTTTGCATCTTGCACTTTTATTTAAATTTTGTACATTATTTAAATTGCAAATATTCAAAATGATGTAATAATGTAGATTTAAATTCTTGTCAATATCCCCATTTGAACATTTGTACCCCCCTTCCCATATTTGGTTTTGTAATAGCTTAGTAATTTTAATTTCGCACTTTATTGCTTTCTAATGATAACATGTTAGAATTAGGGTTTGTATGCGAAAAAAAAACGATAAAAAATAGTTTGACCTAATACAAGATAAACAAGCATGAAAATGGACACACAAATCACACTTGCACCCCCCTAGGGTTTTCCACTTGTTGCCTTCAAATAAATAGGCCATATTGTATGTTGAACTTCTTTGGGCAAAGCAAACAATTTGAATGATCATAGTCCCTCGACAAAACTTTTCAAAACAAACAAAAACAAATGATCAAGTCCCTTAAAGAAATTGCTCAAAGACATTTAACGCCGTTGCAATTATGGTCTAAAACGATGACCCGCGCCTGTCCCTTTCGCATCCTAACACAAGGTTGCCCACCAAATACAATGGTGGAGCAAACTTGTTAAAAGGGTTAAAGTATAGCAATGATCTTTTGAGAAATTTAGGAGTAGATAACCTCTTAGTTACTTGAATTAACTTGCAAAACAAAACACTTGCCTAATTTCAAAATCACACATCACTACACTTTCAAAACAACCTTCAAAAAACAAATGAAAACTTTTTCAAAAGACATACATCTTTGTATACATCCCCACATGGATCATTACAAAGGTTGCCACCACATTGGCCTCTTTTCAAAACATTTTCAAACCCACACACTCAAGCACCATTTAAAACAATTGAAAACAAAAGGCAAGTGATCTAAGCAAGTAACTAAGAGCCCATGGATAACCATGGATAGAAAGGGTGCTAATACCTTCCCTTTATATAATCTACTCCCCGAACCCAAGAAAACATCTCAAAAGGTTTTTGCTGTGCTTTTTAAACCTTTCCTTAGGATAAAATAAAAAGTCGGTGGCGACTCTTGCTAAACCGCAACATTTGCGAATACAAACGCAAAACACTAGTCAGTTCTTCCACCGTATCACAGTTACCACAATAGACGTGTGACTGTTGGAATAAATTAGATAGTGCGCTACTTATAACTACAGTTTACATAAATAACCGTTGTAAAATAATGGAAAAGTCCTGGGTTCGAAACCCAACAACACCATTAGTGTATTTTATTATTCTAGATAGTCTTCTTCTCATAAAGGCTAGATTAATAACCGTTGTGATATAATTTGTGTTTTTTTTAATATTCAATTCTATAGAATTCTCAATTTCGCAACCTGAAAATTTCTGAATCGTATCTACCAGAAACAACAATAACCCAAAATTCCATTAGGAAGCAAAATTGAAATAGATCAAAATTTGTATTACACCAATGACATAATTTCATTAGGAATCAAAACTTGTATATTACATAAAAATTAGAATTGAGACAAAACAACCTACAATCTACACATCATTACATCATATTATACTATCTTGTTCTCTTGTGGTCTTGTCTCTTGGTGTCTTCACTTTACACACCTATAATTTTCAAATAATAATAGTTGTTAGAAATTAAATAACATCATTGGAAATTATAACAAACAATATATTATGAATGAAGAATATAAAATAATCACTTCTTAATTTTCCCATATTCCTTCTTGATGATCGTTACGAATAACATGCACATCATCTCTATCAACTTATTCATATGAATTAGGCTCTTGTGTTGTGTAAGAAGGAGTGACAGCAATATCAAAGCTTTCATCATCACTATGAGAAATGTGTTTTCCTTTGAGAATAATTGACCATTTCCCCGATAAGTCTGTAGGATCTTTCACATAATAAACTTGTTTCGCTTGAGTAACCATGATGAATAGTTCGGTCTTATAAGTTGCCTTGCCAAGGTCAACCCATGTAATCTCAACTCATTAGTTTGTACACCATTGTTATTGGAGACCCACTTGCGTTTAAATAAAGGCACATTGAAAGTAATATAATCAATCTCAAAAATCTCCTCAATGATGCCATAGAACGTGGTGGTTGCCAAAATAGGATTCTTATCTTTCGAGCTAGAGAAATACACAGATTCGGCCTCAACCATAACTGAACTATTTTGCGATGTGCTACGATCATATTTTGCTTTTGTATAAAAGGAATAATTATAAATTTCGTATGTCTTCCAAGTTATCACAATAAATTTTGGCATGTACGATAACTATTTAAGTGTCTCGGATGCACCACCATCATTAGAAATCCTCCTATTAAACCAACTTATGTTGTGTGAACAACCATATTTTATGCATTCGGGGATATTTTTTCTTTATAATTGTTTTGTGCTCTTCTATATAAGGTTCAACTACACTAAGATTATTCAATATACAAAAATGTGCTTCAAGAACTACATCTCGACTCATTGTCTTAACATTTAAACCTTGAGTACAGTACCATCAAATCTGTCAGCATGACGAGACATTGGAATTCTAATAGACTCTGTTTCTTACAAATAGTTTGAACAAAACTCAACAGCTTCTTATGTGATGTACCTTTCAATGATCGAAGCTTCCGGTCAGTGATGATTCTTCGTATATACTTTAAATATCTTCATGTATCTCTCTATAGGATACATCCACCTTAAATAAACTGGATCACAAAACCTGATTTCTTTGACTAGATGAACAAGTAAGTGAATCATAATGTCAAAAAATGATGGAGGATAATACATATCCAATTGACACAATATAATTGTAGCCTCTTCTTCTAATTCATCTAATTTTTAGAAATAATGAACTTTATTACATATAAGATTGAAGAATAATCACAATTTGATTATAGTTACTCTTACATTTTTTGGAAGGATACCACAGATAGTCACTGGTAGAAGTTATTGCATCAAGACATGAAAATCGTGAGATTTTAAGCCAATTAACTTGAGATATTTCATTGATACAAGTTTATTGAAGTTTGAAGAGTAACCTTGGGGAACTTTGATAACTTTCAAACACTCGCAAAAACTTTTCTTTTCTGTTTTAGATAGAGTGTGACATGCTGGAGGCAAATACGAAATTTTTCCTCTATCTTCTGGAGCTAACTTTTGTCTAATACCCATCGCCGCCATATCTAAATGGGAACTCCTATTATCTTTAGTCTTGCCTGGAATTTTTAGAAGTGTTCCTATCAAACTGTCACACATATTCTTCTCCACATGCATCACATTAAGGTAATGTCTTACATCAAGACTAGATCAGTATGGAAGCTCAAAGAAAATCGATCTCTTTTTACAAATATTTCTCTCAATGATATCATCTTTATTGTTTCCAAAGACAACATTAAGGTGTTCTTTTCATTGATAAACCTCATCGCTAGTTAAAGATTTAGGAGCACGTCCATATGCAGGAAAGTCATTAATTGTACAAAATAACATTGCACGCATCTTAAATTTTTCACTGGAATATGCATCATCAACATCAACACCTGTATCCCACAAAAGTTTTAAACCATCAATTAATGGAATTAGATAAACATCTATGTCATTTCGAGGTGGTCTTGGTCCAGAAATCATCATACACTAGTGAGAAATGACTTTTTACATCGGGCGAAAATGACTTTTTACATAGATTCTGGGTCCGATGTAAAGTCAGGCGATATAGTAAATCAATGACTTTTTACATCGATTATGGGTCCGATGTGAAAAAGACAGTTAACACATCGGTTATAAGCTAAGCCTAATTTAAAACAATTATAACATTATTTTTTTAAAAATTGACGCAACATTTTACATCGGGATAACGTGTGGACCGATGTAAAATATACCATTTTTACATCGGTTGGGATTAATGCCCGTGTAAAAGATTCAGCGTTGACAGTTTTACATCGGTTGCTATTAATGACCGATGTAAAATGTAAGCAATTATTTTTGAATAAATTATTTATTTTCTGAATGATTCCCTGTAAAATAAAAATTGGTACCCATTATTTCATATTTTTCCATATCATACAGACTAAATTTAGGTCGCTATATATATGTCATAGCTTTCCAACATCACATAGACAACATCTAGGTCGATATTTTCATATTTTTCACAACAAAATTACAAAATGAACAATTGTATTGCAAATTTGAATTGTATCACAACAAACAAACTCACAACAAACTTACAAATATATATTCTTCACAAAACATACAAAAATATTCAACTATTTATAAGTCTTTTTTCCAAACTTGAATTACCAATATAAAATCCACAAGTAGATGAGTTATAGCTTCGGTAGACAACACCAAAATCACATTGCCTGACAATAAATGATAACAATTAACATTAGCAAAAAATATCAAGAAACTCAATACATGTGTAAAAACCACATGTAATGTGCAAAAACTCAATAATAACAATTATATGCAAAAACCACAACTTAGACAATTCTATAAAACTCACTAGATAAAGCTTAATTTTTATATAATTCAAAGAAACATTTTGCCCAACGGAGTCGTAAATCATACAAATCATCTTGTGTTAATTCTGTTGGGTCATAAAATACCTATAATACATAAATATAACAATATAAAGTTATTCTTTAAAAATTCATATTAAGTTGCAAAACAAAAAATAAATAACAACGTAAAGTTATTTTTATTACCTGCATCCAATTCTCGGTTATATTGGCAGAGACAATATCCAACATATTTTACATCACATAGTACCCACAATCATTAGAGTTATATTGTTGCCTTGTCTACAATTGAATGACATAATTAGTGAATATTTATCATAAATTTAACTATAGAATTACAATTTACATCCCACTTACATTGGGATGAAGCCATGTAGCCTATTTTCTATTTGATGAATCCCAAAAGAACTAATACAGAAAGATAAACATCACATAAATAAATTTACTCGCCAATGAAAAATCACATAACTATTAATTACCAATAAAAGTCACATGAAAGATAAACTTACTTTGTAATAATTTTCTTCGTGTTCTGGTCAATTTCCCGATGAAGTGAACAAAATACGACAACTAAATTGTCTCTTGGACACATGACTATTAATTGCCAATGTCTCTTGTACGTGTGTGTTGAAACAGAAAAGTCACATGAAAAATATATGTTATCAAAATTAAATAATATAAAACACACTTTCATAAAAATTCTTACCCATGAATTAATGGTAGTAAGTGGGACACTCTGTTTTCATCACGTAACTTTTCTAGTACATGATTTTTAACATCCTCTTGATATTTCACTCCATTATCATTATAAATACACCTAGCAGGATCCATAAATCCATATAATTCTGAAATGGAATTCTCAAGACGTACACGCTGAATATACCTGAATAATTTTAAAATAAACATTAGAATTAAAGTGATGAGAGATATAACATATTAATAGAGATTGACTTTAATAAAATAATAAAATGTACTTACGTGCACCAAATTTGCAGAATAGACACGTAAGCCAATGACCTAAACCCACCAATAACTCTCTGATACACTTAGCTGAAATATAAAAATTAGAGACACTCGCACAATGACTTAATTGTATTTCCAAATGGTTGTCATCCATTTTCAAAACCATGAGTAACAATCTCTGAACATCATCAACTTCCACGTCTTTTGTGCTTCCTTTTGCAGCTGAACTACTTCCTTTTCCGCTTCCATCGATAATTTCCATTTTTTCAATATATTTAATATTATATGTGCTTTGTGATAAACCCATAGACTTAAGTGTCTCCATTAATGATTGTTGAAACATCTTACGCTCTTCAACCAACTTTTCTTCAAGTTCAGCTCTAAGTTTTGTTTCCAATATTGCAAGTTGTTCATTTACGTCAATATGTTGATGTGACCTTCCAAAGTAAGTGCTTTATTTATGGCGTTTTCCAACACCACGAACACGACCTCCATGTTTAGATGTTCCAATGGATAATGTTAAGATATCGTTACGTCCAACCGGGACAATTGCACCTTTTTCAGCTTCTTGAACTAGAGAATCCTACAAAATGCAAAAACCACAATTAATCAATCACAAATATAATGATACTTGAATTATTTTTCATTGTTTACTTACAATTTTTTCAGCAACCTCTTGTGTAGATTTTGATGTGTATTCTCCTCCTTTCTTTTGTCGTGCTCTCTTCCATAATTAATGGCGTGATGATGGAGATGGACTACCATTATCATCTAATGTGGAATTATTCTCTCGATGATGACTTTTCTTTCATAATTTTCTCCTCAAGCAAGCGATACCCTCCACGAGACAATAAGTGTGGATATACATTCTTAGCCACATTATCCTTACCCTTTTGAATTTTTTCCTATTATAAACTCAAAAAGTTATTAATCACTAAATATAATAAAAATGTTATGCACACAAAAACATATAACTCCTACTAACCTTAAATTCAGGGGTATCTCGAATCTTAAGAAACTCTTTCCATGCGTCTTCTGTAATAAAGTTATTCTTGACATATGGAGGAGGATCATTTTCTATGGGATGATTAATATATCTGTCTATGAGTTGTGTCTTAAAACCTCTCCATCGATCTCCCGCATATTTAATCCATTCTTTCTTCAACCTATCCTTCTTTTGATTATTACATTATGGAATAGTGAAATGAGCCTATAAATATAGTATATGTCATATGTTGTTAATTAGTATATGATTATAAAATATAATAAAGTGTTGTATTTAAAATACCTGAATATCAGTCCAAATAGCATCTTTTACGCCTTCATCTACTTCTTTCCAATCATTTTTCACAATACTACAGTACTGTCGAGCAAGACATGCTATATAACTCTTAAAATGTGTAACATTTTTACCAACACCAATACATTCATAGGTTCTTGGATTAAACTCGACCTTTATCTTTTCACCTGTTTGATGAACTTTGTCAATTTGTGTCATGAAAGTGGGACCTCTAACTCTTCTTTTATTGGGGATACTAGATGGAGAAGGGTTGTCGTTTGAATCACTCATGTATCTGTTTACACAAAATAAAAATAATTAGAAATAAAATTAAGCACAAAATAAAAATAATTAGAAATAAAATTAAGCAAAAAATAAAAACAATTAGAAAATAAAGTAACATGGAATTAACTTATAAAAAAAATCTTACTATTCCTCCCATATCCTTCTTCATGGTCTATGCGAATAGCATGCACATCATCCCCTTCATTTTCTTCAATGAATGTATTCACATTTGTTGAGAAAGGATGAGTTTCAGAAATATCAAGATTCTCATCATGATTTTCATCACTATCATGGACCTTTCCTTGTAAAACCACTGACCACTTTTTATTAGAAGGATCTGTGACATAAAACACTTGTTTTACTTGAGATGCCATGAAAGGTTCGTCTGCATAAGCTAACTTGCTAAGATCAACTAGTGTAACTCCAAATTCATCGATTCTTACACCACTGTTGATATCAATCCATTTTCATTTAAACACAGGAACTTTAAACACAACATAATTAACTTCCCAAATCTATTCAATCACCCCAAAGTACGGTGTAGATGCCATAACCGGGTTTTTATCTTTAGCACTAGAGAAGTGCATGGACTCGGCCACAATCATTACCCTACTATTTTGCATGGTACTACGGTCATCCTTTGACTTTGTATAAAAAGAAGTTTTATTAATATCATATCCACTCCAAGTTATTATGTTACATTTAGGCCCATAAGACAACCACTTAATTGTATTAGAATCACTATCTTTATTAGCAATTCTTTCTTTAAACCACTCAGAGAAACTCTTATTATGCTCTTTTAAGAACCCTCTTTCATTCATCTCGGGGTACTTTTTCTTTATGATGCTTTTGTGAGCAGATAAGTAAGATTGAACTTCATCTATGTTATTCAATATATACAAATGCCCCTGAACAACCACATCAATACTTAAGCTCTTAACCTTTAAACCTTGTGTACCCACACCCTCATATCTTCCATCATGACGAGACTTGGGAACCCCTACAACATCCACTTCTAACAAATAGTTAGAACAAAACTCAATTGCTTCTTCTACAATGTACCTCTCAATAATTGATGCTTCCGGACAGTGTGGGTTTTTTGTATACCCTTTTAGGATCTTCATGTATCGCTCTATTGGATACATCCACCGTAAAAAATTGGACCACATAATCTAATCTCTCTTACTAGATGAACAATCAAGTGAACCATAATGTCAAAAAATAAAGGAGGAAAATACATCTTTATTTGGCACAAGATAACTGCAGCCTCATTTTCCAAATCGTCTAACTTTAGTGGATCAATGGCTTTACAACAAATTGCATTGAGAAATACGCACAACCTAGTTATAGTCTTCCTAACATTGTTAGGAAATATCCCACGAATAGCCAATGGTTGTTGCATTAAGACATGACAGTCGTGAGATTTTAAGCCAACTAATTTAAGTTCTTTAACTGATACAAGCCTCTTGACATTTGATGAGTAACCATGCGGCACTTTGATACTTTGTAAACACTCACAAAAAATTGTTTTCTCTTTTTTATATAAAGTGTAGCAGGCAGGATGAAAATATGTCTTGTTACCTATATATTATGGAGTTAACTCTTCTTGTATACCCATCAAACCCAAATCCAGACGAGCATTAATACCATCTTTTGTCTTGCCTTAAATGTTGAGAAGTGTTCCGATTACATTATCACATACATTTTTCTCCACGTGCATCACATCAATATAATGTCTTACATCAAGACTAGACGAATATGGAAGATCGAAGAAAATCGATCTCTTTTTTCATACATTTTTCACAGTAGATCATTTTTGGTACTTTCTAAAGACAACATCAAGTCCCTATTGTTGCTGATAAAATTCCTCTCCAGACAAGGGCTTTGGAGCAACACCATGCTCTTGTTCCCCATTGAAAGCTTTCCGCAATCTATGATATGGATGATAACGTTTTAGAAATTTTCGATGCCCGAGATAAACGGTCTTCTTTCCTTTTTCAAGCTGATGGTAACATGTGCCTTTTTCACATATAGGACATGCCTTATGCCCTTTAACTTTATACCCAGACAAATTACCATATGTCGGAAAATCGTTGATGGTGCAAAACAACATGGCACGCATATTGAATTGTTCGCCAGAATACGCATAAAAAACATCCACCCTTCCTCCCACAACACTCTTAAATCATCAATCAGTGGACTTAGATAAACGTCTATGTTATTTCCTGGTTGTTTTGGGCCCAATATCATGATTGATAACATAATATATTTATGCTTCATGCACATCCTAGGAGATAGGTTGTAAATCATCAGGAGAACATGCCAAGAACTATGGTTAGTACTCAGATTACCAAACGAATTCATTCCATCAGTAGCAAGTCCAAGTCTAAGGTTTCTCGACTCTTTGCCAAAATTTGGAAACAAAGAATCTATTTTCTTCCATTGTAAAGAATCAGCTACATGACGAATTTGTCCATCATATTTTCTTTCTTCTGAATGCCATCTAAGATTCTTTGCGTCATCTGCATTAGCGAATAATCTCTTAAACCTTGAAATTATTGGTAGGTACCATACCACTTTCGCATGAGGACCCTTTTTGACCACCTCATCATCAATTTATTCACCATCTTTCTTTTTGTAGCGTGACGCCTTGCACTTCGGGCAATGATTATAGTTTACGTACTCTTTTCTGTATAATATGCAATCATTAGGGCATGCATGTATATTTTCATATTCCAAACCCATCAGACACAATATTTTTTCTGCCTCGTAATAACGACTTGGCATTACATTACCTTCGAGAAGCATTTCGGTCAACAATTCAAGCAACTCGGTAAAACTTTTGTCATTCCACCCATTCTTTGCCTTCATATTAAATAATTTTAACACGGATGACAGACGTGTAAATTTTTTGCATCTCGGGTACAATGGTTTATCCTTGTCACTACATAGAGTATCATACACATGTGCCCTCTTAAACGAATCTTGTCAAATATCATGCATCATGTCTTCTAGACGATCATCCATTTCTACACTAACATCATCTCTTTGAGACACATTTGACTTTGCTACTACTTCACCGTGCCATATCCATTATGTATAACTTTGAAAAATCCCTACACAAATTAGATGATCCATGATTTCTTTCTTACTACGTTTTGGTTCTTTATTTGCACAACGAACACATGGACAGAGAAAAAGTGCAGGAAGACTTTTTTCAGCATTACTTTCAGCAAACTGTAGAAATTCCATCACTCCATGTTCATACTCGTCACTTAATCGACTAACTCTCATCCAACTACGATCCATAACAATGTTCACACGGAGGAAGGTCTGACGAAGGGTGTGCCCGCGGCTGCGCTACTTCACGGAGATTCGGAGATCGCAATTTTAGCTGCTTCGTGGAGAAATAAAAATAGAATCAAATTTCAATGGCAAGGTGATAAATCTATTAAGTTTGATAGGTTAAAGATAAACTGTGTGTTTCTAAGAGGACCATTAACGTTTCATTCGGAGGTTTCTAAGGAGACAATTTCTCTAATGAAAAAGAATGACATATACACAACATGTACTATATTCTTAACTCTATACAAAATATATACTATTTATAACTAATTAGAATTAATAAACTCTCTAAGAATAATAAACTGTTTAGTAATTAAAAAACAAATATGAACAAAGGAATGGATTCACCAAACCACTGAGTTAGTATCTAGTATAATCTTCTAATTGTTTTTATATGTACTTCTAATTTTTTATAATGTATCTCAGTAGCAAGCAAAACAACAAGAATATCTTAAAAACTATTTTGTATATATATATCTCTTAGAAATCCATATATATACAATGAAGTTGAAAAAAATAGAAAATTTCTTACCGGAATCGTAGTTCGACGGCGGAGGGGGTTTCGAAAAAGGCAGAGGGGGTTTCTTACTGGAACCGTCTTCGTGAACGGCGGGAAAGGGCGACGGGCGGAGGTAGTAGACGGAGACGGACAGAGGGCGTTCGTAGTGGAGACGAACGAACGGTGTTGGCGGAATGGTGGGCGGAGATAATAGATGGTGTTGGCAGATGGTGTTGGTGGACGGTGTTGGCGGAGTGCAGATCTCGTTCGTAGGGATTCTGTTTCAAATAGAAAATAACTAAATGAACATCAGTAAGGTTTATTTCATAAATATATATTACAGTTTTTACATCGGTGGATTAAAATAACCGATGTAATAGTTATTTCGGAATAATGTTTTTACTCGGTTCTAGTAAATAACTGATGTAATGGTTGTTTTTTACATCGGTGGAAGTCAATGCCCGATGTAAGGATTTTCTGGTTTTTTACATCGGTGGAACGCAAGGTCCGATGTAAGGGTTTTCTGGTTTTTTATTTACCAATCTGCTACCTAGTTTTTTAATGGTTTTTTTTAATATTTTTTATATCATTGCAAATAAATACCTGATGTAAAATCTTTTTAATTTTATTTTTTACATCATATATTTTAATACCTGATGTAAAGTCCTTTTCTCAAATGTCATTTTTCTAGTAGTGATACTTAACATCATATACTTGTGCTTCATGCTCAACCAATGAGATAGGTTGCAAATCGTGAGAAGAATATGTAACTAAGAATGGTTAGTACTCATATTACCAAAGGGGTTCATTCCATTCGTGGCAAGCTCAAGCCTAAGGTTTCTTGGCTCAAGACCAAAATTCAGAAACAATGAATGAATTTTATTCCATTGCAAAGAATTATCTACATGGAGAATGTTTCCATCATATTTTCTTTTGTCTGCATGCCATCTTATATTCCCTGCGTAAGTTGCATTATAAAAAAAGTCTCTCAAACCTTGAAATTATTGGCAAGTACCATAACACTTTAGCAGGAGGACACTTCTTACTGATATTGTCAATGTCATCACCATTGTTGTTCTTCAACTTGTTGAGTGACTCACCATATTCTGGACATTGATCCAAATTTTCATACTCTTTCCTGTATAATCTGCAATCATTAGGGTATGCATGTATTTTGACTTACTTCAAACCCATTGGACACAATATCTTCTTGGCGTCATAACAACGATTCGACCAATTTTTATCTTCTGGTAGAATTTGATTCAACAACTCAAGAAATTATGTGAAACTTTTATTTGACCACCCACTTTTTACCTTCAGATTAAACAATTTTAACTATGCAAACAATCATGTAAAACTGGTGCATCCTGTCGCGTCTGGGATTTTCATCGAAGCGCGACATAGAGGCGAAAAGGAACAAAAGAGTCGCCATCAATGTTATTTATCCCAAGAGAAGGAAAGGAAACACTGAGTAAACCCGAGGGACAAAAAGGAGCATGGTCTCACGACCAAGAGAAAAAGGGTAAGGAAGTCAGTTATGCAAGAAGAAGGTATTAGCACCCCTCACGTCTTTGGTACTCCACAAGATCCACTTACGTTTGTTCTAATCTAAGGGCATGTCTAATCTATGTCTAAAGCTTAATGCTAAAAGGGAAAATGCAAAGAGGGAATGCATTCAAAAGAAAACACATAGAAAAGAAGGAAATAATTACAAATTTCCGCTCGGTTGAGCCCCGTGACCAGATGCCTACATATCCCTCTTAAGGAATCAGAGCACCGTAGTTCGACTCAAAATTTCCATGTGCTGTGTGTTTTTTATAGATGATGCTAGCGAAGCATGTATTTTTTGAAAATGTTTTAAAAGTAAAAGAGTCCGAAGACAAAAAAAGTTTGTATTGGTTTGTGTTTTTTAACTTGAAAAAGGATTTGAGATTTGAACCACACCAAAGACTAAGCATGAAAGAATGATAAGATCAAGAAGAAATCCGCTTATCATTTCCCATACTTAGTAGAAGGTGTGATTCTCATTAATTATTGTTAAGTGTTTTGAGAAGTTTGAAAAGAAAAGGAATTTTTGTTTTAATGAGATGCAAAAGAAGAAAGAAAAAGTCTAAAGGGGATACTAGCAAAACAACCCTAAAGTTTTCATGAAATATTGATCCTATAGTTGGGATATGAGGGAAGCATCTACCTAATGTTATCATGCATGGATAGAGATCCTAAGGTCTATTTAATTCAAACTTAGAAAATAGTGAATTGAAGATCCTATGGGGAACATAGTAAGAGGGGAAGTTAGCAAAGAAATGGAGAGGGATGATAAAACATTACACAAAGAATGACCAAGAATTAGGTACATGCATCAAGTATAAATGACAAAATATCAAGCATGGGTGGAAAAACATCATGTAAAGATGAGATGATGAAATATCAAGTAAAGAATGAGATGACAAAACATCATGCATTCATATATTAAGATTACAAAACATCAAGTAATATGAGATAGATGACAAAACATCAAGATGAAAATGAGATGATGAAACATAAAGCATACACAACACCCATGTGATGAAACACATACAAGAGATGAAACTCTTGAACACACTTGAAGAAGTGGAGAAGAAGAAGTAGAAAGCAAAGATAAGAAATCAAGGAAGTATGATAAGATGAGGTGAGATAAAAGAGATGAATTATCATACAAGTAAGAAGTTAAAACATGTGAAACTCATCATCATAATGCAAACAAACTTGAGAAAAATTCACAATCAAATCATACAAGAAAAGTTGGTTGAAAGACCCTAAGTAGACATAAGTCCTCATGCAATTCCTACAAGAAATCATGTGAGATGAAATAAGTAATGTGAAGAAGAGAAAGTAAACATGGACATGTCATACACCCAACACATACCAAGTAATCAAGATAAAACTCAATTAGTCATGAAGATCATGGTACAAACACCAAAGCACACAAACTAGGTCAAAACAAAATTGTAAAGTGAAGTGCAAGTGAGTGTGTGATTATATGGACATGATTTAATGTGTCAAGTATGTGTGAAGTCAGAAGCAAACACACAAGTTTAATTTACTAAAAAGTTCTATAAACCCCTAAGACAACCTTGCTAAAACATGTTCAAAAGTTAACATAAGACTAGGTCAATACCACACCAAAGTCAACCCTAAAGCAAAAGAAGGATCAAGAAGAGAATAGATGAAGATAAGTCATGTTTAAGGGGGGGGGGGGTATAAATCATACAAGTACATATCATATGAGCTTTAACAAACTATATTTAAATACCTCAAGTCATGGAAGAAGATTACACATATTTCATACAAAAGAAATGATGCAAAGAGACAAGAATTAAAAAGTTTAACTTGGAAGAGTAAAGATGAATTAAAGAGATCATAATTTGACAATTATGACATGTGTGACTTGTTTTATAATTTAACTTAAGATGAGGTTCAAAATTAACATGACATGAAGATGAAACTTCATACACAAGCAAAGTCACAAGGTTTGATAATCAACATCACAAAAGATGGAAACATTTGCCTTAAATCAAATGAAGTTGGTAAATATCAAATGTGATGAAAGAGAATGGTACTTATATGTCATAGGGAAGTGGCAAGATCCCTCCTAAAGTACCTATCATGAACTTTAAACCCTAAGCAATGTCATTTATGTGACATGCTAAAATGTCATGATAACTTGTAAAAGTTGTAGTCTCTAATGCATACAAGCATAGGTGATATAAAAATATCAAACCTAAAATTATTAAATGTTATAGGCCAAAGCCAACATCAAGATACCTCAATGATGCATAGCACAAATTTTATGAGGCAACCATTAGACAATGGTGCTCAAGGAAGGCAAGTGAGAATACAAATGTAGCTCTCATTATGTCACCATGTTAGTTGACAAATAAGTGTCAAATAAAATGATCATAAGAGCATGGGAATTGAGATGATAAGATAAGTCAAGATCAAAACTTAAACATTGAAAATAATTGGACTCAAAGTACTCAACAAACATCAACATATATCAATCATACATTTAAGTCAAAACAAAAAGTGAATGTGAAGTAGAAAGAAATGTGTGATGGATTGATCATGGCATGTGGTGTTAAATAGAATTTAGGTCAGAATTAAATACATCATGTTAACACACTATAAAACTTCTAATCATCCTTAAGGCATCAACGCTTAGACACACACACACACACAAAGCAATGCAACAATTTGGTCAAAACATTTCTTATCATGTTCATAATCACAAATCAAGTTCAATAAAGGACATGGATGAAGAGGTAACATGCTTAGATGATGTATGGCATGCAAGACAGTAACATAAAAGCTTATAAGGTCAATCATTCAAGCATCATAAACAATAGAAAAAGATTGCACACAAAGCATACAAGAAAGAAGGCCATGACAAGCAAACATTGATCAAGGAAAAGTGAGTTAGAAGCATGATAAAAATAGGAAATATCGATAAAATAGTACCAAGTCATTAGCATACCATACACAAAAGGTTAACCTAAAACTACGCACGAAAACTATCAATTGAAAGCACTTTAGACAAAGCAAACTCTTATGCATACTTCTAAGTCAAAATTAGGTTAAAAATAGGAAAAAGAGTTGTAAATTAATTTCAATTATATACTAGCTTCCTAAAGACTTATAAAAGTCAGAAACATATTTTAAAGTTCTTGGATCAAATTGAAAAGGTGAAACTGTTTTGAAACTATCAAGACTAGTTGGAAAAAGGCTCAAACTAGAGAGGCTCAACAAAATAGATTGTGAAAAATATGAAATAAATGTTAAAAATTATGAAAAAATGTCTTTTATGACCTCAATCCATCCAAGAACCTTAAATATGTTTTCTTTGATTTTTAGAAGTCAAGGAAATTGAAGGATTAAATGTTTCTTTGAGCTTAAGCAAGCACAAGGGATAAAAAACAATAATTAACTTGCACAATTTTGAAAAATAAGAAAACTGAATTTTAAATCAAATTAAAAATCATGAAAAATTAGATTAATATCTAAGAAATACTAAACATATTTTTTCTTGAATTTTATCACAAGAGGAAAAATTAAAACAAAAATTATTGCAAAAATACAACAAAATTAGAAAAAGGATGGCATTACCAATCAATTGATTTAATTAGCATATCATAAATTTCTATAAAAATAATAAAAAATTATTTTCATGAAGAAGATACAAAAAAAAAACTCAGGAAATTTTTTTTCTAATTTTTTAGGTTAATAAAGATCCTAAAATAAAATCCAAATCCTAAAAGATGATTAAAACACCTTATTATTTCAAATTAATTATTTAACCAAGCAAAAATGATAAAAATATGAAATAAAATTCATAATATAAAAATATGCTAAAATGAGGTTTAGAATATTTTTGTATAAATTTTTGAATTAAAGAAACAATTAAAAATGAAGTAAAATTCAAATAGATCAAAATCTATTACACCTATTTTAAGCAAGAAATGTTGCAAAAACCCTTAGCACATGCTCAATTGAAAACAGACACGTCATCGTCCTTACCAAACATCAAACCCTAACTTGTTGAAAATAGCTTAACATGCAATGTTCATGCTACAATATCTCACTCATTTTTCATCCAAATCATGTGAGGTAAAAACCAAAAATCAAGATCTCACAGTGTAGATCAATATGGAATTAATAATTTTTCAAAATGATGCACGTATCACAGAGAAATAGTGGCGCGAAAATCACTGAATGCGAAAAAATATGAACATACTTAAAACAAAATTATCATACAGTTTTCAGATATGAAATTCTCTTTCGTTTATCCACCAAATCAAATGATCAAAACATCAAAATTTATCACAAGAATGCAAGGAACAATAATATGATCATATATTTTTCAAATGATGCAAGATCAAGTAAGGATCTGAGCACGGAGGCACTGTTTCAAGAAAAATTTCAAGGCACGAATTTAACATTCAATCACACATGGATATACATCAAATCTAAGATATGACCAGCTAAACCACAATGCACATGATGTACAACAAGAATGCAAGCTGAAATCGTGGATTTGAGTTAAATGAGACTTACCTCAAGTTGTGAAAAATAAATTCACAAAGTGCCTCTGATTTTCAACAAGAAACCCGATAAACCTTCTTATTTCAACTTCAATGTAGTAGAATCATACAGGAATTGAAGCTTGAACAAAGGAATTAAGAGAAAATTTGAGGAAGCAAATTCGGACTTGAGAGATAGAATGAAGCTTCGTGAGAGAGAGATTTTTGTGATGAAGAGTGTGTCCGATGGAGAGTAGAATGCGCGTGCTTATATAGAAAGAGAAAGAGTGGAGAGGAAGTTTCCTTTGAGGGTAGAAAATGGAAATTGTAAAAAATATCATGTGAGGTTATGTTGCATTTTGTGAGTGAAAGAATTATAGCTGGCTGTGTTTTGATGAACAAATAAGGGTGGAAAGTAAAATGTAAGAAGCATGAGGGAGTGGCACGTGAGAGAGTGGATAAAAAGTGTCCTTTTATTTTGATAATTTTGGAATTTATTTGAAATATAGTGCATGCATGATGCATGAATTGTTTAGCTTTTTTGAACGGTATGATGTGCATGAGCATGCTAAGTCTGCTGCATGAAAAATACATATATGTGCATGAAGTTATCATCATCATCATAACACAAAACTCCTGACCAGATCTCTTTAAGCCACCAAAATTTCACGAGCTTTTGATCAAATGCCATGAGCTTGGGATCTACAAAAAGAAAGAAGCATGGTGAACAATTCCTTGTTGAAACAAAATTGAATTGGTGTCTTGAAGCTCATCAAAATGGCTCACGGAAATTACTGGTCGAAACTGACATGAGCATGTCAAAAACATCTCCAAGTGAGTTGTCATTTTTGACAACTAAAACACCCAAATTTAAATAATTATAACTTATAATTCAATGAACCAAAAAGGATGATTTTGAGCTTGTTGGAAAGTTAGGAGTGAGAACAACAACTTTGATGTTCATCACAAATCCAAACAATATTTTAATCATAGAGAAAATCCATCATGAGCCTGTGCCCTGAAGATGTTTGATATGTCCAGGCCTGACTTGGCAATCCTGCGCGCGCAAGACAAGTCTTCTGGCCTGAAAAATAGCATCTCACGCCCTTGTATTCAATCCATCATAACTTTCACCATAATGTTCAGAATAAAATGAACCTTAAACCAAATTGAAGGGTAAATGTGATGTTCAATACTTTGATGTTCAATAATTTTTGAAATTATGATTAATTCAACAAGAAAAATGGTGGTAAGTGTGTTCCCATAATGTGTTAGACGAAAATCTACGTGCGAGGCTTCCTTTGCTGGGACAACTTGCCTTCTCAAGCCCCCTTGTCCTAACCATTATATCTTTCTCCACACTTAACCAAATGAAATGGTTCTTGAATCAAAAGTGTATAGGAGGATTCAAGATACAATTTTGATGTTAACACTTTTTAAAATTAGATCCATTTGACACCTCAAAAATGGACATGAATAAAACATGTCTTGTGCATAGATTTTGAAAAATCATTAAGTGTCAAAAATCTTCCAAGCTAAATTACTTCTTCTCCTTTCACTTTTTGGACTTGGACCCACAAGGACAAAGTTAAAAAACTTTACTTCTTCTTTCCAACCATGTAAAGCTTTCATTTTTTCAATAAACAATGAAGAAGTTATGAATTTTCAAAGTTTAGTACAATGAATTTCCATACTTAGAAACTTTTCAAATGTTCATATGACTTCTTTGACAAGCTATCCTAATATTCAACATTTCTCATGATTTTCTTCCATCAATGACCAAACAACATGAAAATGTGGATGTTGAATTACATGTTGACAAAAAATCCCCTTGATCAACAGTTGACTTTTCTCAAATGATTGTTTTACCCCCAATTGATCAATTGAACCACTTCCAATCAAGATTGATACTCAACATTTCAATCATAGTTGATTATTAACATATATAGAAGCATGGAATCAAGTCTTACACAAAAAGTCAGAGATATCCTGATTAAATAAAAAACCCTAGTTTTGGTCCTCTATGCTATGAGTTGATGATCAAGCTTCAAAACCCTGATTCCTTTGGACAAGTTGAGAAATTTATTGAACAAAGATGTCTCATATGACAACGAGAGGATATTTCTTCACAAATTTGGACTATACAAGTATCAAACACTTCATTTGGCCAGAACCCTAATCTCAAGAGATGCATAGGAGAACAATGATTCAAGAATAAGCACATGTACTTTAAAACTTCTAATGGATAATAGAAACAATTGAGATATCTTGAGGCATGAGAAACCCTTAAAGCTTGATTGACTCAAAGATTGAGTACGAGACCCTTCTTATCCTGATTGTCAATACAATCAACTTTCAATAGCTTGGAGAGGACCTTGGGGAATCAAAATACGTTGATCCTATCACAATGTATGAATGCATATGACAAAACATAAGCCTTTAAAGTTCTAAAATCAAGAGGGTAAATTTTGGGTGCAACAACTTCCTCTATTCAATCATCTTAAACCTGATAAGTGAGAAAGAGCGACAACTTTCAAAAGTTCAAGGTGGAAGATGATTGAATACTAAAAGAAGCCGGAAATTCACACTCTTGAACAAGAGAGTAAAGTAACAAGAGTAATTGTATATTTATGAGCATGATACTAAGCACATAGGGTGATAGAGGGGAAAACTTGTGAATACTGAATCTTACCAAAGAGTGTCAGATAAAATTGGACTCAAAAAGATATGCCAAGTAGATATTAGATTTGAAAGATGAACCAAAAGAGTATGGACTCGAAAATTAAGCCAAGTGGAGATTAGACTTACACCAAGAGAACTAGTGAATGTTAGACTTTAGAAGGATGCGCCAGATAATACTGGACCGCAGACTACAAAAATGAGATAAAACTTAACCCAAGAAGACTAGATAATACTAGACTCTAGAAGAATGTGTCAGGGCAAAACTGGAACACATATTGCAAAAATGAGATAAAACTCAACCCAAGAAGACTAGATAAGACTAGACTTCAAAAGATATGAATAAATATCGGATCTGAACGGGTATACCAAAAATAAACTAGTCTCGATCAACAAAGGACAAACGAAACTGGACTTATACAATTAGAACACTAGTTGAACACTAGTGGGATCGAGTATAGGTTATCGAGATTGAACTCGACCTCCGAGAGTACTATAAAGAGTGCGCCAGGTTGAAATTGGTGTGCAGAAAAGGTAACGAGATAAAACTTGACCTAAGAGGAACTAGATAAAACTAGACTCTAAAAAAGTACTCAATAGGACAACAATAGAAATTGGGCCCTATAGCAAGGTGACTGAAAGTGCATGTATTTCACAAGACACTTGCTGGTCTCAAACGAGGGTAGACAGTAGACGATGCTGAAAGAACCCAAGTAATAAAAGAGACAAATAATGAGTAAAAACTCGGCTCAAGAAGGCTAGATAAAACTGGTCCAAAGATGAGACTTAAAACGACTAGCAAACTCGACTCAAGAAGACTAGATAAAACTAGTCCAATGATGAGTACTAGGACAAAACTAGATTGCACGCATGGGTAACGAGATAAAACTCAACCTAAGAGAAACTAGATAAAAATAGGTTGATATGAATATCAGGGTAAGACTGGTATTCAGGAGGTACACCAATATACATTGAAATGAACCAACAAAGGTAGTAAACACTAAACCCGAGAAATTTGTGCCAGGGAAAAACTGGACCATTACCAAAGATAATGAGTAGACACTCAACCTCTTAGTTGGTAACATCAAAAGGATATTTGTATGGGGTAAAATCGAGATATTGAGGGTAAATTGACCTCGCTGGGGATACAAACCAAAGTTTAGAAAATCCTTCGGGGAAAATAGAAACAATAACGACTTATGTTTCAATGCATGTTTGAATTATTATTTTTTAATGGAGTAATGTTCCACAAAGAAATGGAAACAATACACTTTGAGGATGCAATGAGATAATGCATGATTTTGCTGGAGAAAATAAGATACAAGGAACTGCTGGAGAGGAGCCCTTGAAAAGCTGAAACTTTGTAGGGAGTAACAAGCGGAGTAACCGATAAATTCGGGCTACAAACTCTGAGGGGAGTTGAAAAATGAATTGCAAACTATGCTAGAGAAGATCAGATCGAAACTATAATGTCTGATAAAGGACACCAATGAAAATTGGATGTTGGGGAAGACGCCAATGATATGGGGCTTGTAGGGAATCAAAATTCACCTATAACTGATTGGGGGATAATTTGTTAACCTTTCTCCTGGAGGTTACAAAAAATCGTACTACTGGGGATACGAGGATCCAAGTTGAAAAGAATAGAACTTATGCATAAAACTCTTGCTGGAGATGAGGTAATCTTGGCATAAGAACTCAACTGGGGATTTAAGAATGATCTTCAATAAGAACAAGCCTCCTAGGGATACGAGAAACCTCGGGTAAGAAATCACAGCGCCATCCTTTGGGGATATGAAACTTATCAACATCCAGGATCAAAATCTACTGGGGAAAGGTAGAATCCTTGAATATGATCTTTCAATGAAATGGCTCAACTAGGGAAATGAGAATTCCTGAGTAAAATATCTCCATTAGGTAACTTAGCTGGGGAGATAAAAGTCCCTGAACAAAAGGTCTCAGAGTGGAAAATCCACTGGGGAAACTGAATAAGATCTCAAGAGTCTATCTCTGTTGGGGAAAAGGGGAAACCTTGATTAAGAGATCTTCATAAATAGCCTCTTCTGAGGGGTGAGATAGTCTTCAATACGACTCAGCTTGGGAAAAATGTACAATTCTCGAATAGACTTGGTTGGTGGATGAGAATAGATTTTCAATCATAAGGAGTCTCGAGATAAGCTTCCACTCAGAGATGAGAAAATTCCTGAATAAGAAATCTTCCTGAGGCGACTTTGCCGGGGAATAAGAGAAATCTTCAAAGGAAACTCTACAGGGGAATAAGAAAATTCCCAACCTGAACTCTTGGCTTGGGAATAAAACATATATGCTTTGGGGAATAAACATTCTCTCATGAAAACAACAATATTGCATATATGTTGGTGATGTAGAGTGTCTACCAAGAAATATCATCAATCAAAAACTATTAGACAAGGATTCTCCACTTGGCGATGTTGGGGAGAAGAAATCTCCACGCAATGTTGGGGAATATTGTCAAAGAATTTCCAAATCAGTCACACTATCTGCTTGGGAAGAATTGCCGGGGAGAAGTAGAAACTTCAGTGCCGCTAGGGATACGACCAAGCTGGATATACCATAACCATCTTGAAATATGTGGTTCTAGTTTTGGCAAATCACACATGGTCAAATGGATGATGATTCCTGCAAAACAAATCAAACTAAATGTGCCCCAGGTATAACCTGAAGAAATTTGTCTACCAACTGGGCTATAAACAAACTTAAGAGTAATATTTGTATTTTATTTATCATGATGTACAAAACCATCAAATTTTCAAATGCATATGTTTATCAAAAGGTATCAGACATTTTTACAAACAAAACAATAAAAGAAAATACAACACATTTTTTGGATAAACATAAGTTCTTTTATTGATTGAAGTTGGCCTGTAAATAGGCATTTACACCAGGAAGCAATTCCTAGAAAGAGGTAACTGCAAAAGTAAAACAAAAGAGTATTACAAAAAAATGGCAATGTGAAAATGGATATCCATCAGGTTCCGATTCTACTATAACCCTTATGACCTCAATGCTCTCATCACCTTTGCTTTCTGAAGAAGATAACTGGATCGATTCCTGCCCTTCGAGGTGAATAACTATAGTAGTAAATGAAATCAAAGATCCGACGCTAGATGTAGTCATTAAATTTAAATCCATAACTTTTTCCTGTATCGCCTTTTCGGGTTTTCAATCCTCTAGGATACCCTTTTTTGCCTAAGCCTCCCTTTCGGGTTTTCAACTTAGCGAGTGTAGTTATTTTCTTTTTCATTATTTTCGATTCTTCTTTTTTGTCCCTAACTTTTTCCTGAACCTTTTTATTTTTTATTATTAATTTTTATTTTTTATATTTTTTGTTCGCCAGGATGCCCTTTTTTTGCCTGAGCCAATCAACTCAGCGGGTCTCTTTTATGCGAAGTATTTTGAACTACGTCTGTGTTCACAGGGAATGGGAAGTCCTCACCATCCATAATTGTAAGAATCATGGCTCCGCTAGAGAATACTTTCTTTACAACAAATGGTCATTCATAATTCGGAGTCCACGTGCCCCTGGGATCACCTTGAGGAAGAATAATTCTTTTCAGAATAAGGTCACCATCTTGATAATTCTGAGGATGCACCCTCTTGTCAAATGCTTTTCTTATCTTCTTTTGTACACCTGACCATGACACATAACCACTAATATTTTCTCATCAATAAGGTTCAACTGATCCAACTGATTATGTACCCATTCAGATTCATCAAGCTCAACATCTTCCATAATCCTCAGAGAAGGAATCTCAACTTCCACAGGAAAATCTGCTTCCCTTTTATAGACAAGTGAGAATGGGGTTTCCTCATTCGAAGTGCATACTGAAGTGCGATAGCCATTCAAATAGAAAGGTAACATCTCATGCCAGTCTTTGTAAGTTACCACCATCTTCTGCACAATCTTCTTGATGTTCTTATTGGCTGCTTCAACAATGCCATTCATCTTTGGACGATACAGAGAAGAATTATGGTGCTTGATCTTGAAACCTTCAAATAGATCTTTCATCATCTTATTGTTGAGATTGACCCTTTATCAGTAATGATCTTCTCGAGAACCCCATACCGATAAATAATGTTATGTTTGATGAAACGAGTAACCAATTTCTTGGTAACGATTGTGTAAGATCCAACTTTGACCCACTTAGTGAAATAGTCTATAGCAACCAAAATAAAATGATGACCATTGGAAGAAGTAGGCTCAATCTTTCCGATCATATCAATTCCCTACAATGCGAAAGGCCACGGAGATGTCAAGACATTCAACGGGACATGAGGCACATGGAATTTGTCAGCATACACTGTAGCATATTCCAGCAGGGTTATAACAGTTATTTTCCATGATGGACCAATAATAATCAACCCACAAAATCTTCTTGGCCATGACATGTCCACTGGAGTGAGTCCCGAAGGCACCCTCATTCACCTCTTTAATGTTTTTTGCTCTTGATTCTTGTCCACACATCTAAGCAACATACTATCATGATTTCTTTTGTACAACACACAATTTCTGAGGAAAAACTTGGCTGACATCTTTCTCAAGAATTTCTTCTCTATAACAAATGACTCTTCATGATACTCTTGAGTCTCAAGGTATCTCTTGATATCGTGAAACCATGTATTACCATTCAATTCCATTTCAGCTTCAAAAAAATGTCGGCTCATCCAATCTCATAATGGTGATAAAAGATGCATCATTATCCCACTTTACTTTAAACATGGATGACAGAGTAGCCAAAGCATATGCAAGATTATTTTCTTCCCTTGAGATATACTCAAACATGATCTCTTCAAAGTAAAAATAAACTTCATAACATGTTCTATATAGGGGATCTTATGGGTGACGAGTCTCCCAATCTCCATTAATCTGGCTGATCAGAAGAGATAAGTCTCCATAAACTTTCAAAAACTTGATTCGCAAATCAATTGTAACCTCGATCCTATAAATATAAGCTTTATATTCTGCCATGTTATTGGTACAATCAAAACAAATTCTGGTTGTGAAAGGAATATGAAAACCTTTGGGAGAAGTAATAACAGCTCTGACACCATTTCCCATAGCATTTAAGGCACCACCGAACACCATAGTCCATCACGATCCTGGTTCGGGTCCTTCTTTTGGGCCAGTGTGATACGGTGGAAGAACCGACTGTTAATACTGGTTTACGTTTTTTTCCCACAAATGTCACGGTAAGCAAGAGTCGCCATCGCCTTTTATTTCATCCAACAAAGGAAAAGGAAAAAGAACAAAAAAAAAACCTTTTTTGATATGTTTTTGAGTACGGGGGGTAGATTATAGAAAGGGAAGGTGTTAGCACCCTTTCTATCCATGGTTTTCCATGGGCTCTTAGGTACTTGCTCATTTTGAAATTTCTTGTGTGTGTTTTGAAAAGTTTTTGTTTAACTTCGTGGTAACCCTTGTATCTGTCCTCAAGAGTGTGAGGAAGTTGTTTTTGAAAACCGTTTTGAAAGTGTTTGTGTAAAAGAGTTTTTATTGTTTGGATCAAGTACTTAAGAGTTTCTACCTACTCGAAAAAGAATGTTCGTTTTCTCGTTTCCTTTAGACAACGCTATCCTACTATTAAGGAGTAGGTAGCCCCATTGTTGGAGTTAAAGGGACATTCGAAGGGACAATTACGATCATAAAAGCAATGGTTAGGAAACCTTAGTAGTTACCCTAGAGTCTTAAAGATCTTTCCAAGGCAACATTCGAATGGGTCATTTTTGATATTTTTGAACTAGAGGGTGACCACTAAGATTCCCTATACTTCATGACCGTTTACTAAAGGCAACCGAAGTGGGATAAACCCTAGGAGTGAACATGTGCATGTGTTTGATTTCAGTTGATTATCTTTGCACAATTAGGGTTTTCTACTGTTTTAATTTCATTTGTATTTTGCATACAATCCTATTTATCAATCATCTAGCAATTAATAGTTGCGAAAATTAAAAGCGGAAAAGTAAATCTACGCTGTGATCGGTGGATCTGGAACTGACTGTTTAACGCTGGTTCGCGAAATGTCGCGGAAGCAAGAGTCGCCACCGTCTTTTATTTTCTCCAAATGGAAAGGACAAAAGCACAGAAAAATTCCTTAAAGAGATTGCTCTCGGTTCGGGAGGTAGGTTATAGAAAGGGAAGGTGTTAGCACCCTTTCTATCCATGGTTATCCATGGGCTCTTAGATACTTGCTCAATGTGTTTTCAAAATTGTTTGTTTGCTTTTCAATGTGGGTTTAAAAAAGTTTCCTTTGAAAAATTTCAGTTCGACTCATACGTCAGAGTGTTTGAAAAATTTGCTTTGAAAGCTTTTGAAAATGTGTCAGTATGAAAAGTCTTTTTGAGTTTGTATTGAGATTAGAGCAAGTATCCTTGAGAACCTACCTACCCTAAGGAATTCGTCTGTGTAGATGTCCTTTAAAGTAGTGCCATCCCACCATTGAGAGGTAGGTAGCACCACCGTTGGAGGTATTCGGGTCAATTCGAGGTTCGGGACATGGTGATCACCGGAGCAATGGGAAGACACCTTAGAAGCTACCCTCATGCCAGGTTCCCGGATCATGAGGACTTACTAAGACGTCCTCTACTCGACGACCACCTTTCGAAAGGCAACAGTGAGGCGTACCCTAGGGGTGGTGTGTGCGAATTGTGTGTCGTTTTCATTTGATATTTGTCTTTTGTCATGTCATTGTGATCTACGCTTGATTTTAATTAAGACATTCATTCTTGCATGCTTTTTAACAGTTATAAGTTTGCGGGAAAATAAATCTAAGGTTATTACAAATGGCGCGGGTCCACATCGCCAAAATTAAACCGGACCCGATTTAGCGGAAAATAAATAAAGCGGAAAAATAAAGTGCGAAAAGTTAGAGTTACAAGGCTTTGGGACATGTACATAATTATAATAAGCGATAAAGTAAAATGCGCGAAATAAAATAATTTAAAACAATGGGCGTTGGACCCTTTTGCAAAAATAATTAAATTAATGAGAATTAAAGTTAAAAATTAAATGTTTTTGGTATTTTTTGTATTTTTTAAGATTTAAAAGAAAAAGAATTTATTGAAATTAAAATGAAATGCTAAACCCTAATTCTAATATTTTTTAAGTTTATTATGAAAATATTGAATTTTTGACCTAATTTAACTCTAAGCAATTTATATACATTTAATTATAAAAATAAATAAACAAATAATATTATGATAAAAAAGGAAATAATAAAAAAGGAATTAACAATTAAACCTAAATTCTATATTTTTTATATTTTTTTGTGAAAAGAATTAAAATTGCAAAAAAAACCTAATTATACTAAATTCATTATGTATTAATTTATTTACAAGAAAATGATTATAATAAAACATTTATTCTTTTTTGGTCTTTTTTGATTTTTAATTAAGTTTTTATATTTTGTAAAAAAAAACAATTAATTAATTTAAACAACAATTAAAATGAAAATAATAATTGAAACAAGAATAAAATATAAAATAAAAAAAAAGAAGGCAAACCAGGGTGGGGTGTAGCCCCAAATGTGAGGTTCAGGCCTGGCATTTTGGCCCATTAAGCTTTGAAGCTCGTTGACTTTTCTGGATTTTGTATGGCATGTTGACCATCACTTATGGTGTCCCGTGAATCTATGCCTTTGATTTGCTTTTGTAGGACGCGTGGATGGTGATTTCTGGGCGTGCATGATGATCTTGCAATGGAAGTGCTGCATAGGAATTAGTTTTGAAAAATAATATGAAGCTTACACAGACCTGGGGCTCGAACCCAGGTCTTAGGCAATGCAAGCTTAACACCTGTGCCACTGAACCAAACGCTTTTACTTTAACATATAATAACATATAAATATAATAAATAAAACATGGTGTTAGTGGATGAAAAACGCGCGAGATTCAAAGTGGCCAATGGCTGATGGACACGAAACCATCTTCTTCCTCGTCCTGTAAAACAAAACCCTATGGCAACAGTTTTCACGCGTGGGTTAAAGTAGCTTTTAGGAAAATAGCGACTAGCGCTATAGGACCAATAAATTGGGCGCGAGTAGTGCTTATCCTTCGTCTCAACCTGCTTAATCCAATGGCCATAGTCTGGAATCCTAATTTTGCTTCGTTGTAAAAGCCCCAATCTGGAAAACCTGTAACCCTAATATTTAACAATGGCAAAAATGCATATATGGCATAAAAACATAATTGAATATGTTGGTCAGCTTAGAAACATCATTATGAGCAAGAATCCATAAAGAAAAATGCAAAAAGACGCATGATTTATGATATGCGATTTCAAGAATTTTGCTTCACAGTTTGACTTATGGGTACCAATTCAGGGCGTTTTGGTTGATGTTAGTGATTGAGAATCGTTCAATGATGTCTCAGGATGATGATAGAACAAGAATTGGGGCTTGAATCGAACTAGAAACTGGTTTTCAGTATTGACCTTTTTTGAGAATTTTTCAACTTTGTATATGGTTTCTGAGCGCAGCTGAGAGTGTAAGGCCATTAGGTTTTGATTCCTGAATATGTATAGAGCATATTAGGTTAAGAAAATTATACAAAATCTTTGAATTCAATGATTTGCAATATTTGATTGTATAAGATCTTTTTTGAATCTTTTTTCATGGTTCTTTTGTTCAATCAGCTCCAATCACACCAAAACTTGCCTAATTAAGATGTGCACGAAATCTTGAGTCTAGAATGTGCATAAAAAGATTTTTTAGGTCAAGCTTTATATTTTTCATGTATTAAAATAATTTAAATGAATTAATATTAATATAAATTCAAATAAATAATTAAAAAATGAGAAAATACTTCCCTTTGGGCCTAATGGTCGTGCATAGGCTTGGCATGAAGAAACTTGGAAGAAAAATGGGCCCATTTGCATTTTTGGATCATTTGAAGTAAAGTTGACTTTCAAAAATTTCCAAAAATTTCCCAACTTCCACAAGGCATAACTTGCTCAATTTTTAAGCTTTTCACATGTTCTTGGACATTTTGGAAAGGTCTTTGAGTCCTCTAACCAATGCCTTTGGTCCCATGTCATTTTGATTTACCAATCTCAAGTTATGGCCTTTGACTTAAAGTCCCTTTTTGTTGACTTTTGAAAATGACCTATAATGTTGAAATTGATAACTTTTTGTGAGAGCATTTCTTGGACTTGGAATATGAAGATGAGTTGTAGGAAATGTCTTTCTCTTCAAAATGAGCTTTGGATGGAATTTTTCTGATAATCCATGTGAAAGTTATGCCCTGGTCAATTTCAGTTGACTTTTTCAGCTGTCCAAATATAGCAACTTTTGCATCTTTGATGATTTCTGAGCCAAATTTTGAGAATCATGATCAAGCATTGATCAAATGATGTTTGTGGCTTCAAAATGATATATTGACCAAAAATTTGAACTTTTGACTGTCAAATGACCATTTTGCCCCTACAGTTGACTGTAGTGCAATCTAGGGTTTTGACTGTGCAATTTTGAGCTGAATGCCTTGAAACTTGACATGAGGATGCTTGACCACATTTGTAGGCATATGAGACTTGATTGGACCTTTGAAAACTTCATTTTCTTGATCAGAACACAAACCCTAGTTTTGACTGTCTAGGAGACAGTTGAGCTGCACAACCCTTGGGGAATTTTGTGACTTGGCTTAGCAATTTCTTGAAGAATATGGGAGGGCAAATTTTGGGGTACAACATACGCCATTACAAAGCTTTGGGGAGGGGTTACATAACCAAAAACTGGGGATTTGAACAGTAAAATAATTAGCAGCAAAATAAACCGTAATTAAAAGCTATTACAAACTCGAAACAAATACAATAATTGGAATTAAAAAAAATATTGCGCGTGCGACGAATTAAATACGAGAATCAAAGTCTAAAATCAAAGCAAATCAGAGAAAATATTTTTTGTTATTTTTTGATTGAGAAATTTAACTATTTGCAAATTAACTCTAATTTTCTAATTGTTTTTAATTATGAAAAAATAATTTAAATTTCCCTAATTAAATTAATCTAATTTAATTAATGAAATAAAATATTTTATGAAAAAAATCCGATTTTAATGTTTTTTGTGATTTTTTGATTTAATAAAAAAAAGTTTTTTCTTTTTTTGTAAAAATATATAAACAAATAATTAAAATAAATAAAATAAATAAAATAAATAAAAAAGAAAAATTAGACTGGGCCTGGTGTGAAGAAGTAATCAGGGAGGTGCATTGTTTGAAATTTCCAGGCCCAGCATAGTTGGCCCAAAGCTGACGTTTGCTCCAGTGAGACGCTGGCCAAGAAGGTCCACCACGCGCCTGCATGCTTGAGACATTAGATCTGGGATGGAGATGATCCAATGATGAGGTGCTGTGGTGTATGGTAGGCACGCTTGGTAGGATAACACCAGATCTGCAATCAAATATTAGAAAAAATAATAAAAGCACACGCCTGGGATCGAACCCAGGACATTTGCTTCACAGGCACGCTCCTCAACCATCTGCGCTAGCTGGACCGTTTGTACATATAATAAAACAAATAACATATAATGGAAACAAAACGCATTATGCCCAGAAAATGCGCCAAGATTCAAACCGTCCAGTGGGAGTCAGCCACATGATCATCTTCCTCCTCAGAACTGTCGTTTTATGTATCAGCTTTTACCTATGGACAAGTCCGTCGCTAAAAGACCTGCAAATCCCTAAAATTCACACCAAGCAATATAAATGCAATTTAAAGCCTTGGATCAACTGGGTTTGATCCCCTAAGCATGATGGCATACATCATTAGGTTTAATTTTCCCTGCATCTCAAAGCCCTAAAATGGAGGTTAAAACCCTAACAATGGCAATTTGACATCTATGCGTCAAAACTAGAAATTAAGTATTCAAATACATTCCAAATGCTCAAACAAACAATAATGCATAATCAAAACCTATTTCTAATGTGTGTACAATCAAAATTAAATTCAAAATGTGAAGGGCAAACTGTGATGATATAGATAGCGATTCTGGATGATGTGACGCGTGTAAATGATGTTGTTAGCTTCAGGTGATTGCCAGGAATGGATTGCTGGCCTTGAAACACTTTGAATTGTCCTGTATAATGAAATCCTATTCTCACTTTTTTGTCCAAAAATTGAGTTTTTGTTCTGGCAGTTTACACAACCAACCTTTCTTTTTATGCTTTGGAAACATTGTGTATATATCATAGAATGATTTAGGTCAACAAAAACTGACCATATCTTTGCAAATTATGGAGATTTGATTTGATTCTTTGCCTTGTATGATTTGCTTCTAAAACAAGTCAAATTATGATCTTTTCCAATCAATTAGCTCTTGCACTATTTGGATGATTTTCTAGCTGTTCATTGACTCATAATATGCTCATAAAATCAAATCTTGGATTTTATTTCATTATTCTACTATTTAAATTGATTTATTTTAATTTAAATGGATAAAAAATAAAAATAAAAAATAAAAAAAATAAAATAATAGGTGGATAAGCTCAGGGGTCGCGGGCCATCTTAGGAACAAGTTTCAAACAAGAAAACATGGGGCCATTTGGAAAAAAAGTCATTTTGATCAATGTTGACTTCATGCACATTTCAAAAAATTGGTCAACTTTGACAATACATATCTCCCTCAATTTTAATTCTAAGAGGGTGTTCTTGGACTTTTTGGAAATATTAGGATGTCCCCTAAACAACCCTTTTGGTTTAATCTCAATTGGATCTTCAATGTTCATGTAAGAAGCTTTGACCTAAAAGGTGTTTTTGTTGACTTTTTGAAATGACCTATGATGTCTGAATTCATATCTTTTCATGAGTGCATTTTTTGAAATTAAGGGATGAAGATGAGTTTTAGGGAATTGAATTCTCTTCAAAATGAGCCTTGGATGAGAAATTTATGATAAAATATGAGAAAGTTATTCCTGGTCAAAGTTTGGTTGACTTTTCATATAAAAACCCTAATTTAGCAACTTTTGAGTTTTGATGAATTAGGGGAATTCCTTGAGGAGTAATGATCAACCCTTGACCAAATGATGGATAATACTTCAAAATATTGATGTTGACCAAAAATCTTGAAGTTTGACTGTATGTGGGCCACAGTTGACTTTTGACCTAACACAGTTGATTTTCAGGCATTTGAGCAATTGACTGAGCCAACTTCTTGTGCAAGGCATGAAACTTGACATGGATGATCTTGAGAAAATATTAGGGCAATGTAAATAATTTGGGACCCTTGGAACTCAAACATCTTTATGAAAATGGAAACCCTAGTTTGAGGCTCATAGTCTTAGGAGGAGGATTTGTCTGGTCAATCCTTAGGCATCCTTGGGCAAATTGAGGACCTCTAGGAGTATGTTTTGAGTAAAAATGGGAGGGAAAATTTTGGGGTGCAACAGCCAGGAATGTTGCAATCCCTTAGATAGATGATTTTTTTACCCCAATTTTTTCCCCTAAGATCCCCTCATCATACCATGTTGATTCCATCACAACAAGATCACATTAGGATTCTTGGTTTCCCTCCCTATATTTAGCTTTGCTCTTTGAGGAATTACCAAGCACCTTGACTTGTGTTCTTTTGTGATCATGAATATTTTTTTCTTGATTTCTTCTTTTAATTAATAAAAGGCAATGTTGGTTTGTCTTGCATGTTACTTATGTAGGTAAAGGCAATGAGATTCAGCAAGTTGCTCCATGGGTTCATGAGTTTATTTCCATGCCCTAGACAATAAAGTTTGAGAAGTTCAAACCTCATCATTGGATTTGTTTTGAAGGAAATGGCATGGCAAGGTTATTTTGGTTCATCACATTTCAAGATTATCAAATTTGGTTCAAAAGTACAAGGGTTTGATTGGAGAAGTTGTCATGCTTGGACAAGGCTTTGTTCCCATTGGTCACAAATACATATTTCTCTCAATTCTCAAGATATGGAAGTGGTTTTTGTGACTATGAGTTCACATTTTTATCCTCAACAACTTCTATTTACAAAGAATTTGTGTTGATACAAGAAGTTTTTTCAAAATTGTCAAAGTTCCTCAAGGCATTTTTCTTGATCTAAGAGCTAGGGTTTTGAACTTCAAAGAAACATATCTTGCTCATCTTTTGGTATTTTTAAGTGATTCAAAAAACATCATTCTCTTCAAATGGTTATCAACAAATCACTTCAAAAGTTTCAAGGAGTTTTCATGTGGAAGAAGCTTTATGATGAAGAAAGATTACAAGTCCTCCAAATGAACCCCCATTTTCTCATGTATGACTTCAAATGATCATAACTTGGTCAATTTTTATCACCTTGAGCCTACTCTTTTTCCATAATGATCTTGAAGATGCGAACTTTATGCCTTAATATATGTATAAAGTGATAAAATGGATGGAAAATGACCTAAGGATACAAAAGATTATAGGTCATTTCATGATTTTTTGCCAACTTCAACAATTCATAACTCTCTCAGTTTTTGTAGATTTTGAATGGTTCAAGTTCCAAAATGCCATTCAAGAGGTCTATTTCATGCCATCTGAAATTCCTGGTATGTCACAGACTCAGGATGTCTAATGGAACGTTAAGACATCTGATCTGACATTAAGTGCTGTACAGTTAGAATAGGCTGTACTCTTGATATCTGTTCTACAACAGTCACAGGTTCCGATTTACTGAAGTTCAGAGCAGTTAAGATTAATCATATACATTGATGTCATGAGGAATGCTGTGACATCAAACAAATATCCAATGCAGAAAGTAAACCACACACAGAATTGTTCACCCAGTTCGGTTCAACCAACCTACATCTGTGGGCTTCCAAGCCAGGGATAAAGTTCACTATTAGTAGTATCAATTCAAAGACCCTACAGCCAACACACCCGTTGACAGCCTTCTCACTTAATCACTACCCAATGACACTTTTACCTAAGATCCAATCCTAGATATGAGACCCCTCTCACTCCCCCTCAATCACCGCAGTGATAACTTTCTACAGTACATAAACTGTTCAGAAGTTACTCTTCCATTACACATCTTGATCATGCTTAAAAGCTTCAATCAAGTACAATGCATACATCCTCTAACCTACAGGTTTCAAGGAGTACAGTGACCATCCCACAGCCCGGGTGGTTCACAACAAAACTAGCCCTAATGATTACATCTTGTCAATCCACGGCGTCAATAAATTAGGTTACAATACTTCTATTTATAACCCTTTTTACCCAACTGGATTTGGGCCTTCATATGACAGCAATGCAGCTTTAACGGCCTGCATAAAGTAAGCAAAAAACTTCTGCTGTAAGTTAGGTCTTCAATCGAGCTTTTCTCCTTATCCTTAGCTTCTGATTGAATCTTCTAGGGCTCCACATATGCCTTCAATTTTCGCTACTTGTTATGCATTCTATTTGGCAGAATATTCTGCATAACTTCAGGAACAGAGCTGCATCAGACTTGACAGTTCAGTAGCTTGATGTCTGGTATGATGTTATGACATCTCTTGAGACATGTTGTTCCAGATGTTGATTTAAATCAACACAGCATGTTTAGGCATTTACAATAGGATTTTCAGGCTGTTCCTATTGTACATTACATTACATTACATTACATTATTGTTGTTACTATTTGTTTTACAAGAAATGAGCCAATCCTAAACAAAGGCACTTACAATCTCCCCCTTTGGCAAATTTTGGCTAAAACAAATACAACAATAAAAAAATAAAAGTGTTCAGGATACACACAGAAGAGTGTCTTTACATTGATCTTGACATCTTTGGTTGTAACCACACTAACCATTCAGGACCTCTTGAAGCACAGGAGGAAGAGGATGCACCTCATTCCCTTTTAGACCACGAACCATTTCTTGTCACTGGTGGTGGAAAAAGAGGACCGTGGGAGATAAACTATCCTTTCAGGGGCATCAGAGAACCTTTAAGGAGTGACCAGAATATCTCCCTTGTAACTCAGAACACAGGTCACAACTGTGTTCATAACTCAGATCACAAGTCACAAAGAAATTCACGCCATTTGAATTTCTGCTGAATTTGTGACAAGTCTTTGTGATCAAAATTTTGAGTAGCTGCTGCAACGAGGGCAATGTCAAATAGTAACAGTACCCTTTCTCCCCCTTTTTGGCCAAAAATTGACAAAGAAAGCCCTCACAAAACCAGATCCAAGAACAGTTTTCCCAGATCCGTACAAACCCCATGATGGTTGTGAGAGAAAAGAATGTGTGACAGGAGTTTATATAAAGAGATAACAGGTTCAAGAAGATGGAAATATAAAATCTTGGTCAAGGATACCTGTTAAAGTTGTTGCATATTTCAGACTGACTGTGCATGCATTTGTTTGTTTCTGCCAAAAGAACCAGTCCTAATACATGCATAAGTTTGGGTCAAAACAATTCCTGAATAAAATCAGCCTTTGACCGACTTTTAACGCTGAAGATTTATTCCTTCTAGGAAACAAAATACCAATGACGTGGTGAAGTTATTTTCCACGTATTCTTCTTGATTTCCCCAAGGTTGCAATGTCGTTGGTAATGTCATGACACTTACTTAGACATTACCTTACATTCTTCAACAACAGCAGCCTTCTTTTTACTTCTCTCAGTTAGGCACAGAGAAGGACACTTTAACCAGCTAGTAGCAAGAGACTAGTAGCATTAAGCATGGCCATCAATCATGCTTTCTTAAGTGTTGCTGAGATCCAACACAATTACTTTCTACCTTCTTCCAGACAGCAAAATAATAAACCAGAAGACTCCAAGATGCTTCACAAGTCATCACAGATTAGTTCTAATACACCAAATTCAGATGCCACTTCTATTTCTTGTAGTAAGAGAACCCCTTGAACATATGCTGAATATATCTGATTTACTTCTTCTGATCTCCATTTACTAGTAGTTGCTAGAGCTAGTGAAGTCTTTACCACAATAGTATTTCTGATTTGCCAGACCAAGTTGCTATTGATAAGATCTGAATCTTCCAAATTGCTCCAAAAGTATCAAAACTGCCACTTATGATACTTTTAAGAATCTCTGAGATTTTCTTCCTAAACCCAGACCAATAACAAAAGCAAATCTTCAATCTCCTGATGTTGAGACATTATCCATGACTTCACTTAGAAGTTCACAATGTCATATTATCAGAACACATAAACATCAGCATACCACCGTCCTCTTCTGACTTCTGATCTTCAGATTAAGTCCAACAATACATATACAAAGTATCCCTTCAATGTATATTGTAATTGGGAAAAGTGCAACACTCAGTGACTTCCCTTGTTAAGGCCAATCAAAACAGTAGCGTGGAAACCAGTAGTACTAGCTCTGAGGTGGTAGCTTCAAGCACCCTGAACCAGTCTTAGTACAGTAAGGACATCTCTGATTCATGCCCTTGCACTTCCACACTTATCATGACTCTCTGGATGGCTGAGAAATCATGTAGCCATAGTCTGAAACCAACCTCCAACCTTCTTAGTGTGCTTACAAGCTTTACTAAGATTCAGATTTTCTAGAAGGATTAACCTTTAATCAAAAATATATTTACTAGTAGTTGCTGATACTAGCAAATTCTTCAGACCACAATAGTAGTTATGCATTGTTAAGCATACTACTCTTAAACACAAGTAGAATCTACTTATTCCAACAATAGAATTGCCACTTCTGAATGAGGATTAAGATTCACATTCCCCAAGTCTCTGTCACAGACTTCTAGCAATAATAATGTTACAGCATCATCTGGGACATCAGAACCTATCTGCTTGGGTTCTGAAGTTAACATTCGGGGGATTGATGCCCTTTTATATTCCCCATATGAAAGGTATGATCTTCATCTTCAGCAATAGTTGCTCACCAGAATACCCTAGAGAGAAATAAACTCTCTACCAAGTTCTGAGAAATAGGTTCAGAATACAGCCTTGCATGCATATTATACAAACACTTAGTCTCCCATCAAAGTGCTTATATATATCTTTTATGCAAGATCCTAATGAATACTTAGTCTCTCGTCAAAGTATTCATTAATAGTTAGATTAAGCTACCTTCTCAAGGTAGGATAATTATTCTAACAATCTTCTGCTCCATGCATGAAGAGCCAACTGTTCCTTACAAGCTTCCTTTGCTGAAGAGGCCCTTCGTTTGAGATGATGTTGCATCATTGATCTCAACCATATGAGCCTGGCTTATACTATGGTTTTGGATGAACATCCATTGCAATCAAAGCACACTTTTCTTGTAGAAGATACAAGAGTACACCATAAGCTAATCATCCTTTAAGATCAGACCCATAACAACCACATAACCTGTTCTTATTCCTGTCCTCCTTGGAAATCACTAGGATCATGAGAAATAAACTCAAGCATCTTACAGAACAAGGTAAGATGAACTCCCTTTCACATCAGCTTGATTATACTACTGCCTCTGAACAAAATGTTATCCAACTTTCCTCTTTATGGATACATTGTTGAGCTCTTTACTTTAGACACATAGTAAGTACTCTTTATTTGGAATTTGCCACGGGTTTCAAAATAAGAGTCCTTAGTTTGCTTGCTGTACAAGTTTCAGGTTGCCACATTCTGTAACTTGTACTAGAAGAAACTTCATTATCAATCATGAGGATGTTCACTAAATCTGGAACTTATCTGTCTTTCCTCAACAACTGATGTCTTCAACAGTTGTGATGTTGTACATCCTTTGTCATCACAAGATTTAGAGATTTTGATATTGATTTCCATATATTTATCACATAAAGATTCTGCTTCCATCATTTATTCAGTTAGAATTATCTAATCTCACTAGAGGATCCTGACTGATTACTTCTTCACGCTTGCTAAGCATATTTACTTGGCTGAAGAGGGGAAACCTGGAAATCACAGCTTTAAAGTCCTTTTAAGTGTATTTAGCTCAGCACATATACTCCCTTAAACTCACAACTGGAGTAGATGACCTGTTGATTGTGTCCTGATCAATTATTTCAAAGCAGATGTCTCCTCTTCCAGATCAGGAGTAGGTTCCAAACATATGTACTCACATTACAAGTGTTTAGCACCCAGAACATCTGTTTTTCAACTGGCAGTTGCATGATGTTCTAACATCCTTAAGAACATCAGTTCCATCTCCTTGGAACACATCATCCTTGATAATCTTCAAGGTCTTCAAGCAGCTTGCAGATGTATATGAGAATCATTGATCAATTGATACTCATTAATACTAATAATAAAAGCCTTTATGAGTGGACTTGAGGAAATCTCAAGTATCTTTGACATTATTGATAGATTGCAAAATCTGCTTACGAATTTTGTTGAAAATAATAACCCTAGAGTTCTTCTTTCACTTTAGGGGTTGTATCAGTAGCTATGCAGCGGAATAGCAGTACTTCACCAGAACTTACACAATGCTTACTCCATATGGCAAGCATGACACATAAGGATTGAAAATAAATCAATCCTACAAGTTGTTTGCTTCTTCACCAAGCAACTTTCTAGACCCAACTCTACAGCTCAGTTAAAAGAAGGTTTTATAAACACATATGATGCCTTATCAATATCTTCACTCCCGCATGAAGGTTTTGATAATGTTCTTCTCTGTGCTGAATACAGGTTGAACAATGCACTCCAAAATCTTCACTCCCACATGAGGTCTTAGAATTTGTTCAAACACTTTCATCTTCCTTCAACATAGCTGATCTAGTTTCTCCCAAATTGGTCCATACTCCTAGGGACCAGACAATATGAACACCACTGGTTCAAACAATATTCTACCTTGTACACAACCGGAAAGTATCCCCCATGGATCTCATCCAGAGACAGACAGGATGCCTGCTCTGATACCAATTGAAATTCCTGGTATGTCACAGACTCAGGATGTCTAATGGAACATTAAGACATCTGATCTGACATTAAGTGCTGTACAGGTAGAATAGGCTGTACTCTTGATATCTGTTCTACAACAGTCACAGGTTCTGATTTACTGAAGTTCAGAGCAGTTAAGATTAATCATATACATTGATGTCATGAGGAATGCTGTGACATCAAACAAATATCCAATGCAGAAAGTAAACCACACACAGAATTGTTCACCCAGTTCGGTTCAACCAACCTACATCTGGGGGCTTCCAAGCCAGGGATAAAGTTCACTATTAGTAGTATCAATTCAAAGACCCTACAGCCAACACACCCGTTGACAGCCTTCTCACTTAATCACTACCCAATGACACTTTTACCTAAGATCCAATCCTAGATATGAGACCCCTCTCACTCCCCCTCAATCACCGCAGTGATAACTTTCTACAGTACATAAATTGTTCAGAAGTTACTCTTCCATTACACATCTTGATCATGCTTAAAAGCTTCAATCAAGTACAATGCATACATCCTCTAACCTACAGGTTTCAAGGAGTACAGTGACCATCCCACAGCCCGGGTGGTTCACAACAAAACTAGCCCTAATGATTACATCTTGTCAATCCACGGCGTCAATAAATTAGGTTACAATACTTCTATTTATAACCCTTTTTACCCAACTGGATTTGGGCCTTCATATGACAGCAATGCAGCTTTAACGGCCTGCATAAAGTAAGCAGAAAACTTCTGCTGTAAGTTAGGTCTTCAATCGAGCTTTTCTCCTTATCCTTAGCTTCTGATTGAATCTTCTAGGGCTCCACATATGCCTTCAATTTTCGCTACTTGTTATGCATTCTATTTGGCAGAATATTCTGCATAACTTCAGGAACAGAGCTGCATCAGACTTGACAGTTCAGTAGCTTGATGTCTGGTATGATGTTATGATATCTCTTGAGACATGTTGTTCCAGATGTTGATTTAAATCAACACAGCATGTTTAGGCATTTACAATAGGATTTTCAGGCTGTTCCTATTGTACATTACATTACATTACATTATTGTTGTTACTATTTGTTTTACAAGAAATGAGCCAATCCTAAACAAAGGCACTTACACCATCTTTTTTGGTCAAGAGCAAATTCCAAGTGGAAGGCCATAAAAGAGAGGCTTAGACAAAAAAGAGCGTCTCGGTAGGCTGAAAACCCGAAAGGGCGGTCTAGGCAAAAATTTGGGACATAAGCAGAATACATTTCCCACTAAGTTGAAAACCCGCAAGGGCAGCTTAGGAAAAATTTAGGGACTTTCTTGGTAAGTAACTATATCAAACAAGACTTGATCGTTTAAGCAACAATCTTCTCAGATCCTCATCATACTTCAACAGAAGCTTCTGCTCAAGATTTCAAAAGTTATTAGAGGGGATAGTGGTCATTGTATCTCAATGTATCTTTTCTATTATATATTACCATTTTTTGAACTTTGTAATTATCCATGGAGTCTCGCCATTCGCAGACTACCATTCTATTTATGAAATTTGAGCTTTTACCCAATTCTTTGTATTTTTTATTTTATTTAGCTTGCAAAGACTCCATTTATTATTGATAATAACTTTCAAAGCAAAAATATTAAATAACAAAATTTATTTTCAAAAATAACTTACAATTTGCTTTTACTTCAAGACTTGTGACGCAAGAGAAAAACAAAAATGGTGATCCCAGGAAGGAACAAACTCCAGTTGCTTTTAAGAAGTTTTATATACCGGAGAAGTCTTGCTCAAGATGTTTCATCATATAGGGTTTGTAACTCCAGTACCCCCAGTCAAGTTCTGGTTCAGTTTTTCTATTTCCTAAGTTTGCATGATATGAAGATTCAATCCAAGATTTCTCCAGTTGTTTGTTAGAAGTTCTTTCTTCCCAGAGAAGTTGGTACAATGATTACTCTCGAAGAATACGAGCCTCTGTTTTCCCCAGTGAAGAATGTATATTGATTTTCCCTTTGTGAATGTGGTGTTGACCTTCCTAATGAAGTCAGCCCGAATTCCCCAGTGAATGTTTTGATGATTTGATGTCCGTCTGCCCTACTTGAAATTGATTTTTCAAATCCCCGGTAGAGGCATTACTTTTGAAAAATTTGATTCCCCAATGAAGTCTGAATGCTACTTTTTGGTGAAGCCTGGAGAAGGATGTTATATCTCTGTATATGTACTGTTTCATCACTATACTATGTTTCTCCCTGGTAAAGTTAAGCCATGCTATAGGATTTTATTTCCTCAGTTGGCGCTTACTTTTTCTTGGAATGTTCATCTTGGATGTGATTTGACCGAGTGTTGATTCTGCCCGAGTTGGTTTTGTCTGGTTACTCCCAGTGTTATATATACGTTTTTTCAACATATGCGCGATAACACTCATACATTCATACATACATCATGCATAACTAAAATTGGAAAATCATTACTCATTCACATTCGTTAATATTTTGTTGACAATTATCCTGTTTTGCAGAATTATATTGTCCTCCCTCCAATAGAGTGTCATTCATAAGCATAAAGTGTATGTTCTTTCAAGTTCCCATTGAATTATCCCTCATGGAAAATTTATTGCTTTAGCTTTCCTGCACAACTCTTTGTCCGGATGATTTGGATTTCCCTCTTGAGTTTATTTCTCAAAGGATGTATTTTGGACGACGGTCTCGTTCCATTTTATTTCTGGTTTGAATCTTTGATCCTCATCAATTTTATTACTCATGATATCTGCAGACTTCGAGCCTTGGTTTGAGAATGTGCATTTATTTTGCATGAGAAGACTTTACCTCCTCAACAGAAATATATTGGCATCTCCCTAGGAAGTCATATTTCTTTCCCCAAGAAGTCATATTTCATTCCCCAGAAAGTCGTTTTTTTTACAATCCTCCATAAACAGCAAGTAGCAGGTCTCTTTATTTGAGTAACCTATACTTCCCTGTAAAAGTCGGCATTACCCTTTTTTCTATCTTCCCTATGAGCAGATAGTTTGCAGTTCGTTTCCAAAATTACTCCAGTTGATGGCAAGTCTTTCGATATCGCAGAGACAATTCATTGCGAAGTCTTTATAAGTGGTAGTCTCTTTATTTGAGACAAATTATATATTATCCTTTCCAGGTAGAATGCCTTGGTTAAAGAAGAAGTTGAGACCCGTTTTAGGTGAAATGCCAGAATTTTTGGGGAAACTTATTATCTTTTTGCTACCTTCAGTGAACATTGGTAGTTCATCGTCAGTGAACGACGATGCTATGAAATATTCTCTTTCTACTTTTAGTGAAAGTTGGTAGGTCACCTTCAGTGAAAGTTGGTGATTGTTATCTTTTTGCTACCTTCAGTGAACGTTGGTAGTTCATCTTCAGTGAACAGAGATGCTATGATATATTCTCTTTCTACCTTCAGTGAAAGTTGGTAGGTCACCTTCAGTGAAAGTTGGTGATTGTTATCTTTTTTCTTTCTTTAGTGAATGTTGGTAGTTCATCATCAGTGAACGGCAATGCTATGATATTTTATCTTTCTACCTTCAATGAAATTTGGTAGGTCACCTTCAGTGAAAGTTGGTGATTGTAATATTTTTGCTACCTTCAGTGAACGTTGGTAGTTCACGGTCAGTGAACGACAATGCTATGATATTTTCTTTTCTCTCTACCTTCAGTGAATGCTGGTAGTTCATCGTTAGTAAATGTCGATGATTTCTTCTCTCTACCTTCAGTAAATGTTGGTAGCTCACCGTCAGTGAACATCGGTGTTGTTATTCTTTCCTCTTTCTACTTTCAGTGAACGTTGGTAGTTTTGCCTTTAGTAGGGGTTGGTGTATCCTTTGACCATTTTACCATCCTCTCTGAGTCAGAACTTTTGATCCATCAGTGATTTATTTTCCTGGTCGGGTTTCTCTTTTGTTTGTGTATTTTCTTTGCTACATCCCCAGTGGTGTTTTGCGTCTCTTTGGTTTTGTTCGTATGCATTTATGCTCATAAGCACTGCATGGCATCTCAGGGCCAAAAATAGGGTTTATTTTATATTTAAGTATCTTCGATCGCGTCGACACAAAGATTTTTAACCTTCGTATCTCCGGATAGAAGAAACTTAAATAAGGGCAGCTGTTGTACCCCAATTTTTGCCCCTAAGATCCCCTCATCATACCATGTTGATTCCATCACAACAAGATCACATTAGGATTCTTGGTTTCCCTCCCTATATTTAGCCTTGCTCTTTGAGGAATCACCAAGCACCTTGACTTGCGATCTTTTATGATCATGAATATTTTTGTCTTGATTTCTTCTTTTAATTAATAAAAGACAATGTTGGTTTGTCTTGCTTGTTACTTATGTAGGTAAAGGCAATGAGATTCAGAAAGTTGCTCCATGAGTTCATGAGTTTATTTCCATGCGCTAGTCAATAAAGTTTGAGAAGTTCAAACCTCATCATTGGATTTGTTTTGAAGGAAATGGCATGGCAAGGTTATTTTGGTTCATCACATTTCAATATTATCAAATTTGGTTCAAAAGTACAAGGGATTGATTGGAGAAGTTGTCATGCTTGGACAAGGCTTTGTTCCCATTGGTCACAAATGCATATTTCTCTCAATTCTCGACATGGAAGTGGTTTTGATGACTATGAGTTCTCATTTTTATCCTCAACAACTTCTATTTACAAAGCATTTGTTTTGATACAATAAGTTTGTTCAAAATTCTCAAAGTTCCTCAAGGCATTTTTCTTGATTAGGAGCCAGGGTTTTGAACTTCAGAGAAACATATCTTGCTCATCTTTTGGTATTTTTGAGTGATTCCAAAAACAATCCTTATCTTCTAAGGGTTATCAACAAATCACTTCAAAAGTTTCAAGGAGTTTTCATGTGGAAGAAGCTTGATGATGAAGAAAGATTACAAGTCCTCAAGATGAACCCCCCATTTTCTCATGTGTGACTTCAAATGATCATAACTTGGTCAATTTTTATCACCTTGAGCCCAATATTTTTCGATAATGATCTTGAAGATGTGAACTTTATGCCTTCTTTTATGTGTAAAGTGAGAAAATGGATGGAAAATGACCTAAGGATACAAAAGATTATAGGTCATTTCATGATTTTTTGCCAACTTCAACAATTCATAACTCTCTCAATTTTTGTAGATTTTTAATGGTTCAAGTTTCAAAATGCCATTCAAGAGGTCTATTTCTTGCCATATTTTTTGGCCAAGAGAAAATTCCAAGTGGAAGTTCATGTTTGGATGCAAAACATTAAAGGTCACTTTTGAAGAAAAACTTGAAATATTTCAAAGTATGGAAAGTAAACTTCTTTTTCCCAACTTTGACTCGTTGCAACTTTCAGCTCAAGCATCCATTTAATTCCATTCTTTTTCCATTGAAAAGCTTGTAACATCACCTTTCTAAATCATCAAGAATCATGCCTTAAGACCCATTGAGCTGAGAATGCCATTGGATTGAACTTGGTAACTTCGAACTGAAGTTTCTTCATAAGTCAGAATTTGAAATTCATGTTTTGGCCTCTAAACATCAAATTAGCACACGTTTGTGATCTAAACATGTTTAACCAAGTTGCCAAAGTGGATTAGAGCCTTAAAACGCAAGGAATGGATGAGTTTTGATGGAAATCAAATCACACTTTGCTCGTGTATCAGGTTCACATGATTTCCCTCCAAACTTCATCATTTCACACGCTTGAACATTCCATTTGATTCCCTATAAATAGAGGGTCACCCCCATTCATTTCCTCAAGCTTTGAGAGACAAAAACACTCTGTCAAAACCTCACACGAGCTTGAAATTTTTGAAATTAGTTTATGATATTCCAGCCTTTTCCTCCAAAATTCTTTGCACATTCATCTTCCTCAAGCATCATACAAACTCTCCAGCATTTAAACCAAGCAAAACGAGCCATAATCCAAGCTACAGAAGTCCAGTTTCAGAGCTTCTTTCTTGAACTTCAAAAAGGTAGAATTATCCATCATTTGGATCCAAATAAAGAAATAACATGTTCTACTCCTTCTCCTGATTCTAGTGCTTCTTACAATTTTTAAATCCATTGAGAATTGCGAAAGAAATCTCAAATTTAAGGTGCTCGCTATTTTCTGGGTTTTTGATTCATATCTCTTTGTATACTTTATATAAATTTGGCGCGATGGTGGTGTTAGGATCGTCTTGAAGAGACGAATCCAATGATACTGGTTTGGGATCCTAATTTTACCGTTTGAAGGATCTCACAAAATCTCCATTACAATGTGGCTGGAGGTTGAAGATGATGACATGTCTCGTCTCAGCCAATGATAGCGTGCCAAGCGTTTTAATTTCATTGGTTTCCTTTTTTTTTATTCCCTGCGCGTCCCACTAAGGTCCATATCAAGCACAACGCGTCTGATCCATTGGATTAACTTACTAACGCGTTTTGACTATGATCTGATGGCCCATATCATTTTAGTTTTATTTTATTTTCTTATTTTATATTTTAATTGATTTAATTTTCAAAAATTCATAACTCTTTTATTTTTTATCAAAAAATTATGAAAAAATTCACCAAAATACTTTGAATTATTTCTGATCTCATGAATAATTTTTCATATTTTTATGTTGACAATTGATATTTTTTATATTTTTTGCATTATTTGCTTTGTTTTAATTACCTTAAAAATACTTTCTGACATTTTTTAATTCTAAAAAATTTCATAAAAATCATTTTGCATATTTCTGACTTTCTGAAAATTTTATGGAATTATATATTGAGTTTTAATATTTTTTTTAAATCTATTTTCTATTTCTTTGAACAATTTTAATTAGTTTTAAAATAGTTTCTGACTTTTAAAAATTGCCAAAAATTTTATAAAAATATTTGAGTCCTTTTCTGATTTTTCTATGGGTTTACTTAATTTTTCTTGATTGATTTGAATATAGTTGATATTTTTCTTTCTTATTTCCATTTTAAAACATTTTTAAAACTCTTTTTTAATGTATATATAAAATGCAATATTATTTTGTGATTAATTTCTGGTTGACTTGGGTTAAATTTTGATCATGAAATTTATTAACATCATTGGATCCATAGTATTGAGTCTAACTCCACAAAAATGGATGAATGATTTTAATAATAGGTTGATTAAAATTTAATTCAAATGTGATTTTTGTATTCTTCCCCACCCCTCTCCATCTCATCCCTTTCTTATTGCACTAAGTTTTATTGGAGCATGATCTCTATATCATGTCTCAAAACAAATGGTGCATGGATTGCTATTGACCGACCTCAAAATAGGTGCGACTTCTATATAAATCCACTTACGATTGCTTAACATAGCGCTAAATTTTGTCCCAATTCGAATAAATGATCATTCATGGTCCAAACCTATGTTTGCAAGCCCAAGTATGTTAATTTGATCCCTTTGATCCAATAACCTTGAGATTTATTGTGTGGAGGCTTTGGTTCTACCAATCCTCTAATGGATCTACAATACTTTTGGTCAACGCGGATCACTTAAACATCGTTGATCATTAAGTGGTACTTTTGAGGATTCCAAATGGATGATATACTTGACAAAAAGCAAATGCAACTTGTTGTGTAGAGGCTTTGGTTCTACCAATCCTCTAATGAGTTCCAAATGCAAGTTTCAAGATGATCATCCAACTAACCACTAACCACTAATAATTGATTTTACCTTTTGTTTTTACTTAATCCCCTTTATTTTTTATGCTTTATGCACCATTTACTTTTAAGCATTTACATTTCATGCTATCTTCATCTTTGCTCACTTGATCCCTTTTTTTTTCTCTTCTTATAAGACACCTAATAATCAACATAAACCATAAAAAAAACGTTAATGATACTTGAACTATTTGGTTACTATCCTTGGCATTATGGAGTATTGGACTTCTTGGACATAAGAATAGAAACCTTGGCCTATATTGGAGACCTTGTGATCTTAATTGATATTTTGTCTGGAGTTCTTGAGGTTTACCTCAAGATATTGGGTTGTTTGTTTGTTTTTGTGTGTAGGTTATTATGACTTCATTCCTTGTTTGTAATATGGAATTCACCTGTATACATCCGTTACTCTGCCCAATTTTTGTGAAGACTTAATACACTTGAAGTTTGGATCTCTCAAGAGGTCTAATATCTTTGCTTGCTTGGTTTCAATCCAAAGAATGGGAATTCTATCTTGACTCATAATGTCAAGTATTGGCTTCTTGTTGGTTAGATGGTTCCTATCCCTAGCTTTTACCTTATGCTTTAGGATAGTCTCTTCTTCTCCTCTCATCTTCTTTAATTTCAAAAATCTTATCCCTCCTTTTGAAAACTCTTCTTGTTTTTTAAACTTGGACCACTTTCATAATAAACTTGGACTTAGGTCCATGCATTTTCAAACATTTTCATGAATAAACTTAAATCAACACTAATAATACCTTAACATTTTTGTGAAAAGATTAAAAATCAATCAATCTCATTCAAACCCTTTTGCTATCTTAGCTTTCATCTCAAACTTTTCTCATAAATTAGGCTCTTGTCAATCCTTGTAGTGATGCAAACAACTATGCTTCTACAATATGTAGTAAAGAGGGATATTTTCCACTTGGATTTTGAGTGAGGCATTGTTGATTTTAAAAAATTCAAGCCATATCCTCCACTTTGAGATGATGCAAATTCTCCTTTCTCATGATTGTGGGTAGTAAGTATGTTTTCCACACGGACAATGACGATGATGTCTTATCTCATAAAATTAACCAACACAATTGTATTTTAAAATTTTTAAAGAGGAACTACGTGTACCCTGATTCCCTATTGCACGAAAGGTGGTACGTAGGCACTAAAGGTTCACAACCGCGGCGGGTGCAAAAATCATAAAAAATATATTTCTTTTCTCACCTCCACCATCTATTTTACATACAACATTTTATAGCAAAAATATACATATTTTTACAAAGAAGTTCCTGCGGAGTACCATAGATGTTTAGGGTACTAATACCTTCCCTTTGCATAACCAACCCCTTACCTGAATCTCTCCCCCTCTTTTTGGGTTATTCGCTCTTTTCCCATTCCTTTGGAAACAATAAAGCGCAGTGGCAATTTTTATTTGATCTGTATAAGTCAAGTCAATCCAATGGCTTAGTCTTAAACATTTTTATCGCTACAATGATGTCTTAACCTGGAATTCAAACTTCATCGATTGATAATCTTCCACGGATTGGTGAATAAGATAATCTGCCAATATGCTACCCTTGACGGCTTTCTGAGTAGTATACCAGATGTCATATTCAGTCAACATCACCTGCCAACGAGTTACCCTTCCCGTGAGAGCTGGCTCGTCAAAAATGTACTTGATGGGATCCATTTTGGATATCAAGTAGGTGGTATGTGTCAACATATACTGTCTTAGGCGTCTGGCAGTCAGGCAAGTACACAACACGTCTTTTCAAGCAAAGAGTACCTTGACTCAGACTCTGTGAACTTCTTGCTTAGGTAATATATTGCATGTTCTTTCTTTTCAGTCTCGTCATGTTGATCGAGCATTCAACAAATGGAATTTTCCAGATCTGTCAAATACATGATTAACGACTTTCCTTCCACTGGAGGCATAAGAATCATAGGTTCCTGCAAGTATTCTTTTATTCTATCAAATGCTCTTTAGCAATTGTAATTCCACATGACCGCTTGATCTTTCTTTAGAAATTTAAACAACGGTTCACACGTGGCTGTGAGATGAGAGATGAATCTAGAAATGTAGTTTAACCTCCCTGTAATACGGTGGGAGAACTGACTTTTTTAGTGTTATTGCAAATGTGCGGTTAGCAAGAATCGTCACTGACTTTTCTTTTATCCAATATTTTGGAAAGGTGAAAAGAACAGGAAAGACCTTTAAAACATTTTGAGTTCGGGGGGTAAATCATGTAAAGGTAAGGTGTTAGCACCCTTTACATCTGTAGTTATTTATGAGCTCTTAATTGCTTAGCTCGCTTGCTTTTTTTGTGTGAATTGTTTGAAAATATCTTGAAATCCCAATGTAAGGCTGACTTTGTAATAATTCTTGTATCAGTCCTCAAGAATGTTACAAAGTGTTTAGTAAAATATTTATTGTTTTGAAAGTGTGATGTGAGAAAATGTTTTGTTTGCGAGCAAGCATTCAAGAGTCCTACCCACCATGTTTTTGTATTTCCTACTCTTTTCCTCTTCCTTTGGAAATAGTATTATCCATACTTTTGTACCCCAAAATTTGCCCTCCGCGGTGGGTGCAAAAATCATAAAAAATATTTCTTTTCTCATCCCCACAATTTATTTTTATATACAACATTTATAGCCAAAATACACAAATTTACAAAGAGGTTCTTACGGAGTACTGTAGATGTTTAGGGTGCTAATACCTTCCCTTTTCATAACCAACCCCCAAACTTAGATTCTCTCCCCCTCTTTTAGGTTTATTTTCTCTTTTCCCATTCCTTTGGAAACAATAAAACGCAGTGGCGATTTTTTTTATTTGATATGTGCGAGTTAAGTTAATCAAATGGCTTAGTCTCAACATTTCTACGGCTACAGAAAAATGGCAACTTCACTGGGGACAAATTGACCTTTTTCTGGTCCATCCCTAAGTGGGTTGAGCCTATCTTTGTTTATCTGTGTATGTGTTATTGTTGTTTATGTGTTATATGTTGTATATATGTTTGTCTGGATTTTCCTGGTTTTCAAGGTGCTTGGTGATTTCTCATAAGTCCTATACGTGGACTTGGGAAAACTTAAGATAGGACAGGAGGTATAGTCATGTTAACTTTGAGGGAGTAATCCCAAAAAAGGAGACATGAGATCCCCACTAAGTGGAGGCCCCTTTAACTGTAGTGTCATTTACCGAGTAATTGGGAAAACATACTGCTTTCGACCTGGGAGCCTGCTGAAACTGAGGACCGTAGAACCTTTAACCCATCTTGGCCTTTTAGGTGTAGTTCGGAAACTATGATGGAGTAATCCGGAAATTTTTATCACGTGACGCTATGCTCGGACGAGTTTTTCTTAAGAATATTTCTAATTACCAAGTCAATCGGGAAGTTGGTAATATCCGAAGGAAGGATGTAAAGTCTATGAACGTCTTAGAACCTTGTTCGGTAGGTGATAAACTTTTAGATCATACCTTATGGTTAGTACCTTCAACTTCATGGTTGTGACGTTGAACCTATGAACCCTATGTTTGTGATCTTGTGTGTGATTGTTGCATCATGCATTCATGCACCCATGAGCATCTTCTAAAAAAACATTCTATTTCAAGGGACTTAAAAGTCGACTCTTTGTGAATATCTCATGTATTTTTTGACCATGGATTCTGGAAAAAGAATAACTGGGTAGTACTGTTTCAAAGATCCCAAGATAGATGAGTTGATGAGTCTGATTCCCGAGATCGAGAGTTCTACAAATTTTTGGAGGAAGTACGGATCCATCATTTCTCTTATGAAGCTCGGGATGAAGGAGGGTATTCTCTTGACTTTGGTCCAATTCTATGATTCGATGTATCGATGCTTTACTTTCCCTGATTATCAGTTGATGCCTACATCAGAAGAGTGTTCTTATCTGCTAGGTTTACCTATTACCGATCGTTTTCCTTCTACTGGTTTGAAGGGGAAGCCAAAATCTCATGAGATTTCTACTTTGATCCATTTCGGGAAGTCTGAGGTTGAAGCCCGCATGACTACCAAAGGAGGGATTAGAGGATTACCCGCTCAGTTCGTGTTAGAGAAAGCTTTCTACTTTTCTAGGATGAAGAGTATGGTTGCTTTTGATGCCATCTTTGCTCTACTTAATTACGGGTTGTTCTTATTTCCCAATGTCGACAAATTTGTAGATATCAATGCCATCAGGATTTTACAATTGGGAATCCATTCCCTACATTATTGGGTGATGCTTATTACTTTATTCATCTGCGAGATTCTTATCATGGAGGGATGATCATTTGCTGCATGCCTTTGTTGTATCAGTGGTTTATTTCTCACTTACCTAAGTGTGATGCTTTCTGGGATGTCAGAAAGGAATCTCATTGGGATCCAAAGATTATGGCTCTCACTCATTCAGATATTGTTTGGTATCATCAGGTTTACCATGATGTAGAGATTGTCGATAGTTGTAGTAGTTTTTCCAATGTAGCTCTTCTTGGTACAAAGGGAGGAATTAACTACAATCTTGCTCTTGCACGACGTCAGCATGGATATCCGATGAGAGATAAGCCAAATAGTATTCATCTGAGTGGTTTCTTCCTTAAAGAGGGAGAGGTTCATATGGAAGCTAGAGAGGAGATTGCAAAGGCTTGGAGTCTTCACAGGAAGGGTAGGAAGGACTTATGACCTAGAGGGGATGTTTCTTTGGAGCCGTATCTTTAGTGGGTACTGCAAGAGCCATCCAGTTGAAGATGTCGTATTCTCGAGATGCACCCATGCCTGATATGTTTGTGAAAACCACTTCTCCCCTATTGGATGATGTTGAAGAGCTTCAGCTTGCTCTAGTCAAGATGCAGCAGGAGAAGGAAGCTTGGAAGAATAAGTGTCAAACTTTATAGGTGTCCTACCGAGCAGACCTGAAGGAGAAAGATGACCTGATCGAGATTCTCGAGAGTCGTGCTGTAGAGACGACGGAGAGGAAAGAGGATTTATTTTCTTCTAGAGCCCAGTCAGGACCTAATTGCTTACTTCCCGACTCTGGTGATTGGAAAGAGGTCGCCAATAGGTGTGCAGAAGAGAACAAGCAACTGAAGGCTCAGATTGCAAGACTCATAGGGAAGCGTCAGTGTGTAGAGTGATCTCCATCAGTTTTTCTTTTTTAGGGTTTTAAAATTTATCTTCATCTTGTACTTGGGATTATTGAAACTTGTACTAAAAAGTTGTAATCCATTTTGAAGTTATTATAATGAGATTTTCAGTATTTCAAATGTGTTAGTGCTTTAATATTTGCAAATTGTATATAAATCTTTGAGTTCCTTGAAATATTAATAATAAAATAAATCATGTGCAATGCATATCATGCATCATATCATACATACTTCTTGCATTTCTGTTCATATCCAGGTGTCTTACTGAGCTTCTTTACTTCAATTAGAAAGCTGTCTCATCAGTATAATACTCGGGCTAATTTCAGAAGAAACATGGATAATCTAGAACAAGAGAATCGCGAGTTGTGCGAAGAAGTTTATGATCTGAAGGCCGGTATGGCCAATCTTACTGCTTTAATGGAATTGTTGGCAGTTGCTCAAAATCATCCACCACTTGCTCAGCCTCAACAGACAATGGTTACTTTCGAAGCTCCGACAGTTCCTGTTTCTGCTACTCCAGCCGCTGTTGTTCAAAATCGTATGCCTCAAGGTTATCCATGGGGAATGCCAGAGAACTTCATGACAGAAGGTTATAATCAAGATTCTCAGATTTCTCCACTTGCTCAGGCAGCTGCTGCTCTTGCACCTCCTGTGGTGCATATTACTCCTGCTACTAGAAATGAGATTCACTATGCTGCACCTTCTTCGGTGAATGTTGTGCCATTTGTTAATGATGAAATTTATTGCAATATTCCTCCACCAAGTGAAATCTTGGGTGTCTATGATCAAATTGACGATTTTCAGGATCAATTTGATAAAATGAAGAAAGAGTTGAAGGCCCTCAGAGGAAAAGAACTGTTTGGGAAAAATGTGAATGATTTGTGTTTGGTTCCAAATGTGAAAATACATGAAAAGTTCAAGGTACTAGAATTCAAGAAGTACAAGGGCAACACTTGCCCTCGTGCTCACCCAGTGATGTATGTGAGGAGAATGTCTACTCATATCGATGATCAACGCCTATTAATTCACTTCTTTCAAGATAGTTTGACTGGTGCATCATTGAAATGGTACATGAGCTTGGATAATTCTAACATTCATAATTTCAACGACTTGGGCGAAGCATTTATTTGACAGTACAAGTACAATGTAGACATGGCGCCTGACTGTGATTAACTAAGGGCCATGGTCCAGAAGGACAAAGAGTCATTTAAAGAATATGTGCAGAGATGGCGTGAAGTAGCCGCCCAGGTGATTCCTCTAATGGAAGAAAAAGAGATGACAAATATTTTTCTGAAGACTTTAGGTGTATTCTATTATGAAAGAATGGTGGCAAGTGTGCCAAGTGATTTGACCGAGATGGTGGGAATGGGCGTTCATTTGGAAGAAGCTATAAGAGAAGGTCATTTGACAAGAAGTGAAAATTCTGGCAGTGTGAAGAAACCATCATACATGTTTGTTAAAAAAAGAAGGAGAGATAAATCCTGTTATTCAAGAGAGAAAGGTTAATCCTCCTAGAAGAAATAATTAGCGCCATCAATAGGTGGCTTCGGTAACTCCAGTTGTTAATACAGCTCCAACCACAGTCGCTTATCAAAGACCAGCCCCTCAAGGAAATAAAGGGCAGAATCAGAGGAGAGAGGCTTTTGAATATATCCCCATGCGTTATGCAGAATTACTCCCAACATTGATTCATAAAAGGTTGGTCCAGACCAGGCCACCCCCTGCTATACTATCCCCTTTGCCTTGGTACTGTAAGGCAGATCAGACATGCGCTTTTCATCAGGGTGCACCAGGGAACAATGTGGTAAGATCTGGCCTTTTGTCCTCTAAGGATGTCAGCCCTAATGTAAAAGACAATCCTTTTCCAAAGCATGGAGGAACAAATGTTGTCAACATGGTTGCTAGTTGTCCAGGAGACTTCCGGATTTATGATATAAACCTGGTAAGAGGATATTTAGTAAAGATGTATGCTGACCTTTGCGAGTTCAGTTACTATACACATGACCATGCTGGTTGTGGTATCTGTAGTATTAATATACAGGGGTGTGATAAGATAAAAACTGGTTTTCAGGAAATGATGGATGAAGGCCTCATCCATATAATCATACCTAGGGCAGAATACGAGGAAGAAGTAAACATGGTCTTTGGATGTCCTGGAGAATTCCGGATCTTTGACGTGAACCATATGAATGATGATCTGGTGCAATTGCACACTACCTTCTTCCATATGGATGGTAAGCTAGAACACCACTATGGATCTTGCTGGGTTTGCTGCAGGGATTCCCGAGGTTGTTCCATTGTAAGAAGAGGTATTCAGTTGTTATTGGATAATGGTACTATCAATATTTCGGGCCAAAGAGATGATTACCATGAGGTTAATATGACTGGATATTGCTTGGCTGATAATAAGTCGGATGATGAATATGCTTTTGCGGATGAATTCTTTTCCTTAGACGAAGATATGTTTTATAGCAACAATTTTGTAATGCCTGGATATTTTGAAGAATGGGTGAACGTAATTGTGCCTTGTTTCAATGAATCCGCCCCTGTTGAGATTGAATACTGTAGCAAGCTAGCTGTTTCTCAAGTAGTGATTTGCTTGCCGGGTCATATTCCTTACAAATTAGACAGATCCGTACCGTACAAGTAAAATGCTACAATTTTAAAGGATGGTGTGGAAATTTCCATCCAGCCTTTGTCTAATGTCGATAATATTGTTGAGGCCAGTAGAGTGACCCATAGTCGTCGTGCGTTCGCGCCTGTTATTCGAGGAAATGATAGTGCTGGTAAGAAGGTTGTTGAAAGTGTTGAAAATAAGAAACTAGTAGGGGACTCCAGTGGTACTACTCTGGAGAAAGAGGTGGATGATATATTGAGTATTATCAAGATGAGTGACTACAAAATTGTAGATCAGTTGTTACAAACACCATCAAAGATATCAATTCTGGCATTGCTGATGAAATCTTCTTCCCATAGGGAATATCTAATGAGTGTTTTGGATCAAGCCTTCATGGAAAGTGATATGCCGTTAGACCAATTCAATAATGTGGTAGGTAATATTACATATTTTAAAAACCCAAGCTTCTGTGATAATGAATTTCCTAACGAAGGAAGAAATCAAAATCTGGTTCTCCATATATCCATGAATTGTAAGAATGATTCATTATCAAATGTATTGATTGATAATGGGTCTGCCTTAAATTTCATACTGAGGAGCATGCTGATGAAGCTGAAATATCAATGAGCTCCCATGCGCCCAAGCGGCATTATTATAAAAGCTTTCGATGGGTTAAGGAAGTATGTTATTGGGGAAGTGGATCTTCCTATTCACATAGGTCCACACCTTTTTCAGATTACATTCCAGGTCATGGATATTGTGCCCACATACAGTTGTTTACTGGGACGACCATGGATACATGTGGAAGGGGCTGTCACCTCAACTCTACACCAAAAGCTGAAGTTCGTGTGTGAAGGAAAAGTGGTTATCATAAATGGAGAGTAAGCATTATTAATATCTCATTTATCCTCTTTTAGTGTTGTGGAAGCATATGAGGCTACTATTGGAACTCAGTTCCAAGCTTTGTTCGTTGATAATGTAAGATAGAATGAGAATTCTATGGCTTCATTCAAAGATGCTCAATGGGTTATGTGTAATGGTCCTAGTAAAGTATGGGGACAAATTGTTGATCCACCGGTGAACAAGAACATGGCTGGTTTAGGATTTTCTGCGAAGGATGATAAAGGTGAGAACTTGAAGTCGAAGTCTACTCTAGGCAAGTATCAGGATATTTTTCACAGCGAAGGTTACCTCCATCCAACCGTTTCTGGAATCAATGCTATTGTGGAGGATGGAGAAGAGCAGGAGATACCGAATTATGTGACGCCTAGAGTTAGAATCCAGAATTGGGTCACTATTGATGTTCCCTCTTGCATCCATGTCTCAAAGTAATTTGTTTTTGTTAATCTTTGCAAAAAGATTTCACTCTGCCCAAGGTGAAAGTTAATATTGTACGGGCTTATCTGTTTGCTTTGCTCATTAAAATCATAAATAAAAGTTGTCTTTGATTCTCAAATTGTGTTTTTACTTTATGCCGTTTCTTGGAAAAATGGTAATCAGAAAAAACCCTTTTGGAATAAATAATAACTGAAAATAAATCTGCACGATCACTTAATATATGTGTTAATTTCTAAAAATAATCATAAATCATATGTTCAGATTAATTAAAAAAACGGTTGAAAATAATGACCCTGCACCCTCTCCCAACTTTGAATATCCTCTGTATGGGGCTGAAGAAGAAGAATATGATGATATTCTAGAGGAGGATTCACGGTTGCTCGAGCGCGAGGAAAGTGTCATTCAGCCGTATAAAGAGCCGTTAGAGATAATCAATTTGGTTTTAGAGGAAGAGCCAAAGGAAGTCAAGATTGGAGCATTGCTGCATCCCGATGTGAAGAGCAGGTTGAATGAATTGTTTAAAGAGTTTGTGGACATATTTTCTTGGTCATATCAAGATATGTCTGGTTTGGATACTGATATTGTGGAGCATCATTTTCCGCTAAAGCCAGAGTACCCGCCAGTTAAGCAGAAATTGTGAAGAACTCACCCTGATATGGCAGTGAAAATTTAAGAAGAAGTATTGAAGCAGATTAATGCCAGTTTTCTGGTAACATCAGTGTATCCTCAATGGGTTGCCAATATGTCCCTGTACCAAAGAAAGACGGGAAAGTTCGCATGTGAGTAGACTACAGAGATCTAAACAAAGCTAGTCCAAAAGATGATTTTCCATTGCCACATATTGATATGTTGGTTGATAGTACATAAGAATTCAAAGTATTCTCATTCATGGATGAATTTTTCGGATATAATCTAATTAGAATGGCTCCTGTGGACATGGCAAAAAAACGTTTATCACACCCTGGGGAACATTCTGTTACAGAGTGATGCCCTTCGGGTTGAAGAACGCCGATGCAACGTACTAGAGGGCTATGACAACCCTATTTCATGATCTGATGCATAAGGAAATTGAGGTATATGTTGATGATACGATTGCCAAATCTAAGACTGAAGAAGGGCATGTAGAAGATTTGTTTAAATTGTTTCAGCATTTAAGGAATTATCGTCTCTACTTGAATCCAAATAAATGCACCTTCGATGTCCGATCAGGGAAATTGTTAGGTTTCATTGTCAGCCAAAAAGGAATTGAAGTTGATCCTGATAAAGTCAAAGAAATTTAAGAAATGCATGCGCTAAGAACTGAAAAGCAAGTTAGAGGTTTCCTTGGACGTCTGAATTACATTTCCAGATTCATTTCCCATATGACTGAAATGTGTGAACCGATCTTTAAGTTGTTAAAGAAAGATCAAGGTTGTGTATGGACAAATGATTGCCAAATGGCATTTGAAATTATTAAAGAGTATCTACTTGAACCTTGTATCTTGCTTTCCCCTATTGAAGGAAGACCATTGATCATGTATCTGATAGTGTTAGATAATTCTGTGGGCTGTATTTTGGGACAACAAGACAAAATAGGAAAGAAGGAATATGCCACTTATTAGCTCAACAAGAAGTTTACTGACTGTGAGTCACGCTATTCTATGCTTGAAAAAACATGTTGTGCTCTGGCCTGGATGACAAAGCAGTTGCGGCAATATATGTTGAATCATACTACTTGGTTGATTTCCAAAATGGATCCAATTAAGTATATTTTCGAAAATCCTTCTCTTACTGGGAGAATTACCCATTGGCAGATGTTATTGTCTGAATATTATATTGAATATCGTACTCAGAAGGCTATAAAAATCAGTGTGCTGGAGGATTATCTTGCTCACCAATCGGTTGATGATTATCAATCTGTTAAGTATGATTTCCCTGATTAGGATGTTATGTTTTTGAAAGTAAAAGATTGTGATGAACCTTTGCATGGGGAAGGTCCTGATCCTGAATCCTGGTGGGGTATGGTATTTGATGGAGCTGTGAATGCTTATGGGAAAGGAATTGGTGCTATGATTATCACACCTCATTGATCACACATTCCTTTTACGGCAAGGCTGGCATCTGATTGTACCAAGAGTATGAGGCTTATATCATGGGTCTCGAGGAGGCCATTGATCTCAAAATCAAAGTTCTAGATGTATATGGCGATTCAACTTTGGTAGTAAATCAGATTAAATGAGAATGGGATACTCGTCACCCTGGCTTGATCCCTTACAAAGACTATGATAGAAGATTATTACCCTTCTTTAACAAAGTTGAATTCCGCCATATTCCTAGAGATGAAAATTAGATAGCAGATGCTTTGGAAACTTTGGTTTATATGTATCAAGTAAATACTTGGAATGATGTGCCTCGTATCACATTGCAACGTCTGGATATACCAGCTCATATGTTTGCAGCAAAGGGAGCAAAAAATGAGAAAATTTGGTATTATGATATCAAGCGTTTTCTCCAGACTCAGGAATACCCGGCTGGTGCGTTGAATAAAGATAGAAATACATTAAGAAGGTTGGTAGACAACATTTTCCTCAATGAAGATGTGCTATACAAAAGAAATTATGACATGGTCTTGCTAAAATGCGTGGATAGACACGAAGCATACATGTTGATGCATGAGGTCCATGAAGGTTCCTTTGGTACTCATGCCAATGGACATTCGATGGTGAAGAAGATGCTTAGGGAAGGTTATTATTGGCTGACAATGGAATCTGACTGTTACAAATTTGCAAAGAAGTGCCATAATTGCCAGATTTATGTTGATAAGATTCATGTTCCTTTGACACTTCTCGATGTTATTTCTTCCCCATGGCCTTTCTCTATGTAGGGTATTGACATGATTGGAATGATTGAACCAAAGGCATCGAATGGACATCGTTTCATCTTGGTGGCAATTGATTACTTCACCAAATGGGTGGAAGCAGCTTCATATGCTAATGTTACCAAGCAGGTGGTAGTGCGCTTTATCAAGAACAATCTCATATGTCAGTATGGTGTGCCAAGCAGGATTATCACCAATAACGGCTCAAATATGAATAACAAGATGATGGAAAAACTTTGTGAATAATTCAAGATTATTTACCACAACTCATCTCCTACCAGGCCAAAGATGAATGGGGCCGTTGAAGCTGCTAATAAGAACATCAAAAAGATCATCTAGAAAATGGTTGTTACTTATAAAGATTGGCATGAGATGCTCCCTTTTACTTTGCATGGGTACCGTACATCTGTCCACACTTCAACAAGGGAAACCCCATTCTCCCTTGTGTATGGTATGGAAGAAGTGCTCCCTATTTAGGTTGAGATTTCCTCTTTATGTGTGATAATGGAAACCAAATTGTTAGAGGCTGAGTGGGTCCAAAATAGGTTTGACCAATTAAATTTGATTGAAGATAAGAGAATGATGACCTTGTGTCATAGTCAGTTATACCAGAAGAGAATGAAGAAAGTTTTTGATAAAAAGGTCAAGCCTCGTGAGTTTAGAGAAGGCGACCTCATGCTCAGGAAGATCATGTCTTTTAACGCTGATTCTAGGGGCAAGTGGACTCCCAATTTTGAAGGCCCATATGTTGTCAAGAAAGCCTTCTCTGGCGGTGCATTGATTCTTGAAACTATGTATGGAAAGGAGTTCCCAAGTCCCGTGAATGCTGGTGTAGTCAAGAAATACTTTGCCTAAAGAAATAAAAGAACAACTCGCTAAGTCAAAAACTCGAAAGGGAGGCTTAGGTAAAAAGGAGCGTCTTGGTAGGCCGAAAACCCGAAAGGGCGGTCTATGCAAAAATTAGAGACATAAACAGAATAAGTTTTCCCGCTAGGTTGAAAACCCGCAAGGGAAATCTAGGAAAAAGTAAGGGATTTCTTGGCAAGTAACTGCGTCAGACAAGACTTGATCATTGAAGCAACAATCTTCTTGGATCCTCGCCACTCTTCAACAGAAGTCACAGCTCAGGAATTCAAAGTTTTTAGGAAGAATAGAGGTCATTGTATTTCAATGTATCTTTTCCAATGTATTATCATTTTCCAAGATCTGTAATCATCTACGGAGTCTCGCCATTCGCAGACTACCATTCTATTAATAAAGTTTGAGCTTTTATCCAATTCTTGGCAATTCTTATTTTATTCAGCTTACAAGGATTTCTTTTATTATTGATAGTAATTTTCAAAGCAAACAGATTAAATAACAATTTTTTTTTTTTAAAAAGAATTTACAAATTACTTTTTGCTTTAGATTTTGTGACTCAAGGAAAACAAAAATAGTGGCCTCAAGGATGGACAAACTCTAAATTTCTGGAAGTGTGTGTTCCCCAGGAAGGCTCTCCCAGGTCACTCTTTTTGAAATGAGTATTACTTTCTTGTGCTTCTCAGGTAGTTGAAGATGATATCAATTGATGTACAGTGTGGTGTTGGTTTTATGAGCCCATTTCCCCCAGTCAAGTATTGGTTCATTTTGATTTTAGGTTGGAGTGGTCCAAGGTCTCTATTCCAGACTCCCCAGTAAGGTCTTCGCTCACATGATAAAAGTCTCTTCTCTCTTGGTGTGATAAGATGGAATCATTTGCAAAACATCGTCCTTTGCAGTGTTAGCATTGTTGTTGTTGTTGTTGTTGTTGTTGTTGTTGTTGTTGTTTGTTTCCTAGGAAACCATGCAAGGGCAATGTCGTTTCCAAGAAATGTTGAAACAATTGTCAACTTTTTGGGTTTTCTCCCTCCAAGTGCTGGGTTTGATTTAAAATCCCCATAAGTTTTATTTCTTGCTGTAATAATTAACTTCTTAAATCCCCAAGTGAAGCCGAGATAACTCGCCTCTCTGAAATTATTATCCCCATAAGGTTTCGTGATTTCTCCCCAGAGAAGTTGGTGCATTGCACACTCTCAGTATTGAAGAATGTATCTTGGGTTCCCCTTGATGATGTGGTGTTTCCCTCCCCAATGAAGTCAGTGCAAGATCCCCAGTTGATATCTCAACAATGTGGTTTTCTTTTCCCCTAGTGAAATCAGTATTGCAATCCCCAGTAGAAGTACAGACCTTGAAACATTTGTTTTCCCCATTGAAGTCTGTGTGATATTCCCTGGTGAAACCTGGAGGAGGATGTTATGTCCTTGTATTTGTACTGATTTATTGTGATGATGTGATTATTTTTGGATTATGTTCCTTCCTAGTAAAGTTAGGCCGTGAAATAGGAATATGTTTCCTTAGTTGGCACTTACTTTCTTGTGAATTTTCATCTTGGAGGTGATTTAGTCGAGTATTGATTGTACCCACATTGGTTTCATCTAGTTATCCCCTGTGTTATATGTCTGTTTTGTCTGCATATACATGATAACATTCATACATTCATGCATATATCATGCATTGGCAGAATTTAGTAAATCATTCCTCATTTTCATATTTTTTTGACGTAATACTCTGTTTTTCAGAGTTGTGTTATCCTCTCTCCAATAGAGTGTCAACCTTAAACATAAAGTGTATATCCTTTCAATTTCCCCACTGAGTTATCCCTCGTGGAAGAATTTTGCTTTAACTTTCCTTTCAGCTCTTTGTCTGGATAGAGTATGTTCCCCTCTTCAATTTATTTCTCATGAGGTGTTATTTTGGTTGACTTATTCATTCTAGTTTATTTCTGGTTTGAATCTATGATCCTCAACAATATTATTATCTCGATTTCTATCGACTTTGAGCCTTGATTTGAGAATGTGCATTTATTTTGCACGTGAAGATTCTATCTCTTCAATAGGAACGTATTGGCATTTCCCCAGGAAACAATGTTTCTTTCCCCAAGGAGCCATATCTCACTTCCCTAGGAAACCATATTTCTTTCCTCCGAAAGTCATTATTGCAATTCATTCTCATACCAGCAAGTGACAAGTATCTTTACTTGAGCAACCTGTGCTTCCCCAATAAGTCAGACAGTTCCCAGAGAAGATTCAAATTTGTTACTCCAATGAATGATAGCCTTGTCATTATGGAAGGTAATTTGTTGAGATTTTGTTACTCCAATGAATGGTAGCCTTGTCATTATGGAAGGTAGTTTGTTGTTGAGTTTTTGTTACTCCAGTGAATGGTAGCCTTGTCATTATGGAAGGTAGTTCGTTGTTGAGATTTGGTACTCTAATGAATGGTAGCCTTGTCATTATGGAAGGTAGTTCGTTGTTGATATTTTGTTACTCCAATGAATGGTAGCCTTGTCATTATGGAAGGTAGTTCAATGTTGATATTTGTTACTCCAATGAATGGTAGCCTTGTCATTATGGAATGTAGTTCATTATTTAGATCTTTTTCCGATGAATGGTAGCCTTGTCATTATGGAAGGTAGTTCGTCGTTGAGATTCTATTACTCTGAATAAGTTTATTTGTTCCTAGTAGAGAGCACTGATTCTAATCATTATTACCACCCTAATATTGGTATTCATCGGTATTATCCTACCATCTCTTTCCCAGGTGGGTCAATGTTTGTTTTTAGCTATCTCCTCAGTGAGTAGATAGTTCGCAGTCATCTATCAGTCACTATTATCCTTTAACTTCTCTCCTCAATCTTTGAGTTGATGATGCCTTATTTCCTCTTTTGGGCTTTACCCCAACAGAGTCCCGTCTTTTGTTCAATAATGATTTATTTTCCTGGCCGGATTTTTCTTTTGATCTTGATTTTTATTTTCTACATCCCCAGTGGTGTCTTATGTCTTTCTTTTTGAATTTTTTCATTTTCATTCATAATCATAAGCATTATATGGCATCTTAGGGCCAAAAATAGGACTTGTTTTATATTTAAGTATCTTCAATTGCATCGACACGAAGATTTTTTTAACCTTCGCATCTTCGGATAGAAGACACTTAGATAAGGGCATCTGTTGTACCCCAATTTCCCCCCCTAAGATTCCTCTATCATCTCATACTATCACAATGCAACAAGATCACACACTAGGGTTTGGTTCTTCTCCCTATCTTTAGCTTTTCTCATGGGGAATTACCAAACACATTAACTTGTACTTTTGTGATCATCTATGTTTTGTATTGGTTAACCTTTTAACTAATAATTATGATAAATATTTGCCATAATTAATGATTTTATAGGTAAAAGCACAATACATTCCATGAAGTTGCTCTGCAGGTCATGAGCTTATTCCCATGCCTTCTTCAACAAAGTTTCATTGGGATTCAAACCCCATCATTGGAGATACCTTGAATTAATTACACGACAATGTGTATTTTGATTCATCATGCCTCAAGTTGTCAAAGATAGTTCAAAGATACAAGGGTTGATTGAAGAAGTTTGACCTAATTGGATAAGTCCTTTATTTCTTGATCACGAGTGCATATTTTCCTCAGTTATCAATATTTAGAAGTGGTAATGGTTGCTATGGTTCCTCATTATCATCATTAACAACTTCTATTTACATTACAAATGTATTTGTGCAAGAAGGTTTGTCAAAATTGAAAAGGTTTCCCAAGGCATCTTGTTGCTCTAGGAGCTAGGGTTTTGAACTTCAAAGGGCTATATCTTGCTCATATTTTATTATTTTTGAGTGATTCCAATAACATGTTTCTCTTAAAATATTTATAAACAAATCACTTCAAAAGTTTCAAGAAAAATTTGTGTGAAAGATACCTAATGATGAAGAATGATTATAAGTCCTCTAGATAAACCATCAAAATCCCTTATGTGACTTCAAAAGATCATAACTTGGCCAATTTTTATCTCCTTGAGCCAATTTTTTTTCCATGATGATCTTGAATATGTGAAATTCAACTCTTCTTTTATGTGTAAAGTTTGAAAATGGATGGAAGATGCCCTAAGGATGCAAAAGATTATAGGCCATTTCATGAATTATTGCCAACTTCAACAAGTCATAACTTTCTCATTTTTTGGAGATTTTAAATGGTTCAAGTCTCAAAATGTCATTCAAGAGATCTACTTCATGCCACTTTTTTGGTTAAGAGAAAATTTCAAGTGGAAGGCCATGTTTGGATGCAAGACATTATAGGTTATTTTTGAAGAAAAAACTTAGAATTTTTCTAAGTACAAAAGGCAACCGCTTTTTCTCAACTTTGACTCATCACAATTTTCAGCTTAAGCATCCATTTGATTCCATTCTTTGCACATTATAAAGCTTGTGATATCATATTTCCAATGCATCAGGAATTAAGTCTTGAGATGCCCTGAATCACGCACACCATTGATTTGAACATGGTACCTTGAAACTGAAGTTTCACCTCAAGTCAGAATTTGAAATCCTTATCTGACTTCTAAACACAAATTTTCTGTGCGCTTTTGCTTTTAATCATGTTTAATGAACTTCCAGAAGTGATTAGAACATAAAAAAACAAGCTTTGGATGAGTTTTAATCAAAATATAAGTCACACTTTTCTTGTTTGCAACTTCACATGAATTCCCTCCAAATCTGATCATTTCAAACGGTTGAGCATTCAATCAGCTTCCCTATAAATAGAGGGTCATACCTCATTCATTTCCTCAAGCTTAGAGATCCAGAATCACCCTGTCAAACTTCCTCTTGAACCCTATTTTATAAAACTTCGAATTTGCTTTTACAGCTTTCCTGAATCCATTTTCTTTGTCAATTCACATTCCTTGAACCTCACTCAAGATAACATAAGAAGAATTAAGCTCTAAGACTTCCTAAATCATGCTAGACAAGTCAAGTTTCATAGCTCTGCAATTGAACATCAATAGGAAGATTCCCTCACCAATTCTCTCAAACTTTGATATTGTTATGAAGCTCTCATCATCCTGATTCTAGTTGCAACAATTGTTTTCAACTGGAAGTACATTTTGGCCATGAAATTTCAAATCCGATTTCAAAACTTCTCTTCCAAAATGACTGAGCTACATCTTATATAAATTTTTCGCGAGTGTACCATTGGAATCGTCTTGAAGAGACGAAGCGAATGGCACCGGTCTCGCGTTATAATTTTATCGTTTCAGGGACCAACAAATCTCGTGCCTGGAGGTTGAAGATGTCCAACGTGTCATCTATCACCCAATGAAAACGTGCCACGTTTTTTTTCAAATTCTGATTTAATAATTGATTCCATGCTATATTCAGTAAGGACCATGATATACACAACACGCCTGATCCATTGGATTAGCTTACTAACGCATTTTGACTCTCATCCATTGACCTATATTTTTTTGATTTTTATTTTTATTTCTGATTTTATATATTGATTTTAAACTTCAAAATTTCATAAAAAATCATTTTAAAATCAAAAAATCTGAAACAATTATAAAAAATACTTTTGATTTTTCTCTTTCTAATTATCATTTTTTCACAATTTTATTTTGTGTTCTGATATTTTTTATAATTTTTCACTTTATTTTAATTGTTTTAAATGTTTAAAAATAATTTTCTTAATTTTTAAATTCTGAAAAAAATATAGAAGGATCCAATGACCTCTTGACAAATACTGGTGACCTCATTTTATTTTTATTTTCGATTTTACTATTTTTCACCATTTTTGGTTTATTTTGCCTATTTCTTTTAATTTTAAAAATAGTTTCTAACTTTAAAAAAATTACCAAAAAATTTATATAAATATTTGAGGTCATTTCTGATTTTTCTATGGTCTTATTTGATTTTTATTGGACATTTTGAATATATTTTCTATTTTCTCCTCTTATTTTCATTTTAAAAATGATTTTAAAAATGATTTTTCTTTATTATTAAATAAGTTTTTTATTTTGTGTATATTCTGGTTGATCTTGGACTATGAGATTTTGATCATGAGCTTTATTAACATCATTAGATCCATGGTGTTGAGTTCAACTCCACAAAAATGGATGAATGATTTTAATAATAGCTTGATTAATTTTTTGGTTCAAATATGGTTTAATTCTTACCCCATCCCTCTTCATCTTATCCCCTTCTTATTGTACTAAATGTTATTGGAGAATAATTTACATATCATTTCTCAAAACATATGGAACATAGATTGCTATTGACTGGCCTCAAAATATGTGTGACTTCTATATAAGTCCACTTATGATTGCTTAACATAGCGCTAAATTTTGTCCCGATTTGAGAAGTGATCATTCGTGGCCCAAACCCATATTTGTAAGCTCAAGTATGTTAATTTGAATCCTTTGATACAAAATAAAAGAGGAAAATAGCAACTATATTTGAAACATCCAAGAAAAATTCAATGAGACCATAGAAAAATCAGAAATGAGCTTAAGTATTTTTATAAAAATTTTGGTAATTTTTTAAAGTTAGGAACTATTTTTAAAATTAAAAGAAATAGGCAAATAAACCAAAAATTGTAAAAAATATTAAAATCAGAAATAAAAATAAAATTAGGTCACCAATATTTGTCAAGAGGTCATTGGATCCTTCTATATTTTTTCAGAATTTAAAAATTAGGAAAAATATTTTTAAACATTTAAAACAACTCAAATAAAGTGAAAAAATATAAAAAATATAAAAATACAAAATAAAGTTGTGAAAAATAATAATCAGAAGGAGAAAAATCAATAGTATTTTTAAGAATTGTTTCATATTTTTTGAAGTTAAAATGATTTTTTTAATGAATTTTTGAAGTTTAAAACATAAAATATAAAATCTGCAAAATAAAATAAAAACCAAAAAGATGTAGACCATTGGTGAATAAAGCACTATATTGTTTTGATTCCAAACAAGGCCTTCCTCCAAAATCTTGCTTTGATCAATGATGCTAGCCTGAAATATACTTCCAAAAGTGAAATTTGGAACTTGAATCACTCAAAAATACCATGTATTGAAAGAGTTATGGTCTTGCAAAATTGGTGAAAACTCATGAGATGACCTATAATCTTTTGCATCCTTAGGGCATCTTCCATTATTTTTAAAGCTTTGAACATAAAAGAAGAGTTGAATTTAACATCCTTGAGATCATTATGGAAAAATAATGGGCTCTAGGAGATAAAAATTGGCCAAGTTATGCCCTTTTGAAGTCACATAAGGGAATTTGATGGCCTATCTAGAGGACTTGTAATCTTTCTCAATCATTAGGCATCTTCCACATAAATTTTTTTTGAAAATTTTGAAGTGATTTGTTTATAACCTTTTAAAGATAAGCATATATTTATAATCACTCAAAAATCTCAAAATATGAGCAAGATATAGCCCTTAGAAGTTCAAAACCCTAGCTCCTAGAGCAACAAATGCTTTGGAAACATCTTTCGATTTTGGCCAACTTTCTTGCAGAAATACTTTTGTCTTATAAATAGAAGTTGTTGAGGATGACAATGAGAAAACATAACTTCAAAAAAACCAACTCCAAATATTAATAATTTAGGGAAATATGCACTCGTGAACAAGAAAGTAAGAACTTGTCCAATTAGGTCAAACTTCTTCAATCAAATCTTGCGTCCTTTTACTTTCTTTGAAAAATTGAGGAATGATGAAACATGGTAGATCTTGTCATAATATCACTTCAAAGAACCTTTAATGATGAATCTTGAATCTCAATGAAGCTTTACTGAAAAAGGCATGGAAATTGACTCATGAGCCTATAGATCCACTTGATGGAATGTGTTGTGCTTTTACCTATAACATCATCAATTAGAGGAAACATCCATTTTATTTATTAGTTAAAATTTAATTAATACAAAACATAGATGATCATAATGTACAAGTCAAGGTGCTTGGTGATCCCCCATGAGCAAGCCCAAAGTTAAGGAGAAGAACCAAACCCTAGTATGATCTTGTTGTGATTGAATTAACATAAGATGATAGAGGGATCTTAGCGGCAAAAATTGGGGTACAACAACTTCCCTTATTTAAGTGTCTTCTATCCGAAGTTACGGAGGTTAAAATATTCGTGTCGACGAGATTGAAGATACTTAAATATAAAATAAACCATATTTTTAGCCCTAAGATGCCATGAAATATTTTTGATTATGCATGCAAACAAACAGATCCAAAGGTTACACCCAACACCACTGGGGAAACAGAAAATAAAAGATCAAAAGAAAACTAGACCATTAAAATAAATCATAGGTAAACAGATGACTCAACTCTACTGGGGTAAAGCCCAAGGAGGAGACAAAGTAACATCAACTCAAACATTGACGAGAGTAAAGTGATGAATAACTACGGTCGACAGATAACTGCAAACTATCTACTCTCAGAGAAGATAGCAAAAAAGATAACGTCGACTCACAGGGGAAAGAAAGAGGTGGTAGGATAATACCAGCAAACATCAATATTAGGGTGGTAACAGTTGATTGGTATCAGTATTTATGACTGGAAACAAACAAGCTTCTTTAGAGTAAAGTGAATCCCAACAATGAATTATCTCCCACAATGAAGAGACTACCATCCATCAGAAAAAGATCTCAACAACGAACTATCTCCCATAAAGACGAGACTACCATTCATTGGAGTAAAACCTAAATAATGAAATATCTCCCATAATGATGAGAATACCATCCATTGGAGTAACAAATCTCAACAAACAACTATCTCCCATAATGACGAGACTACCATTCATTGGAGTAACAAATCTCAACAATGAACTATCCCCCAAAATGACGAGACTACCATCCATTGGAGTACAAATCTCAATAACAAACTATCTCCCATAATGACAAGACTACCATTCATTGGAGTAACAAATCTCAACAACAAACTATCTCCCATAATGATGAGACTACCATTCGTTGGAGTATAAATCTCAACAATGAACTATCACCCATAATGACGAGACTATCATTCATTGGAGTAACAAATTTTTAGAACATAGTTTGATTCTACAACCCTTGTCAGAGTTTTGATGATAAAAAACAAAAAGAACAATTATGAACTCTAAAATTATATTCTGTTTTGTAGAGAAGTTCTGATGGAGTAAGATCAGAAGATAAGCTATAAGGTTGTTCCTGCTGTGAATATAGACAATTCTAAAAAAGCTCTGATGAAAGAAGATCAGAAGTTGTGCTAAGAGAAAGATGTTTTAACTCTGATTACACAACTCTTGGAAAGTAAGTCTAACGTTGCAAACAAGATCTTATGGATCTGACCCTCAAAAGTTCTGAAGCAAGCAGCAACGAATACTTATTGTTATGAAGCGTTACAAATCAAATATTTCCATTTCAAGAGTAACGGATGGAAGGAAACAAGGATCTTTATTTTTGGAAAGCACCTTAACTATCATTAATCAAGTTTCCAAATGATCATCCATGCTGCGCCTAACTAAACAAGACTTGAGGATAAATCATTTACGATTTTCACAACATACAACAACGCTGCAATCTTTTCTAATCCTCATACATACAATACTTTCAATTGTGTTAAACATCACAACACTGATATTGTTTTGTAAGAAAAAAATATTATACATTGTTTTATTCTTATATTATTTAGTGCATTTCCTTGAGAAAAACTGGGTTGTGGCTATACTCAAGAAGACTTTGGCAGTAGTCAAAGTAGACTTGTAATCAAGATTGACTAGTGGATTAAGACCTCGTTGGAGAGAGGAGAAATCAACTTGACGGGTGGACTGGAGTAGTATGAGTTCAAACGAACCAGGATAAAAATCAACGTGTTCTTTCCATTGAATTTTAAGATTCCAATTCAACCCCTCCTTCTTGTGTTTTTCAATTTCTTATAAATCTCAACAATGAACTATCTCCCATAATGACGAGACTACCATTAATTGGAGTACAAATCTAAACAATGAACTATCTCCCATAATGATGAGACTACCATTCATTAGCGTACAAATCTCAACAATGAACTATCTCCCACAATGACAAGACTAACATTCATTGGAGTACAAAACGAATCTTATCAAGGAACTAACAGACTTACTGGGGAAGTGCGAGTTTCTCAAATAAAGAGACCTGTCATTTGCTTTTATGAGAAATAACTGTAATAAATACTTCCTAGGGAAGGAAATAGGGCTTCTTGATGGGAATGTCAATATATTCATGCTGAGGAACTAAAGTCTTCTCGTGCAAAAATAAATGCACATTGTCAAACCAGGGCTCAAAGCGTGTAGAAAACATAATAATAATGTTGTCGGGGACCACCAATCCAAACCAGAAATAAACTGGAGTGAAATAGTCAACCAAGATAGCACCTGATGAGAAATAAACTCAAAAGGGGATCACATTCCACCCGGATAAAGAACTAAATAGGAAGTCTAAAACAAAAATCATCCACGAGGGATAACTCAGTGGGGAAATTGAAAGAATATACACTTTTTTCTTAAGGTTGACAATCTATTGGAGAGAGGGTAACATAACTCTTCAAATAGGGTAATATGCCAACAAAATATAATGAGTGCAAATGAGCAATGAATTTTAAGTTCAACTATGCATGATGTATGTGTGAATGTATGAATGTTTTCATGTATATAACGACAAAACAGACATACAGTACTGGGGATGACCAGATAGAACCAACTTAGGTGAAGTTAACACTCGGCTAAATCACACCTAGGATGAAAATTTCATAAGAAAGTAAGCACCAACTGAGGAAACAAATTCCCATTTCACGGCTTAACTCCATTGGGAAGGAACATAATATGAAAATAATCAAATCATAACAATAAATAAGTACGGATACATGGATTTAACGTCCTCCTCCCGGCTTCCCCGGGGAAAATCACACAGACTTCAATTGGGAGAACAAAGTTTCAATGTTTAGTCTTCTACTGAGGATTGCAATACCGATTTCAATAGGGTAGATGAAAACCACATTTTCGAGACATTCACTAGGGATCTTGTGCTGAGTTTATTTGGGAGGGCAACACCACATCATTGAGGGAAACCCAAAATACATTCTTCTATACTAAGAATGATGATTACGCAAACTTCTATGGGGAGAAATTATGAAACCTCATGGGGATAGCAATTTTCAGAGAGCTGCGTTATCTCAGCTTTACTTGGGGATTTAAGAAGTCAAACAATACAATAAGAAATTAAAATTTTTGGGATTTTAAATCAGACCCAGCACTTGGTGGGAGAAAACCCAAAAAGTTTACAACTGTTTCAACACTTCTTAGAAAAGATGTTGCCCTTGTCTGGTTTCCTGGGAAGCAAACAACAACAATAATGCTAGTAGTGCAAATGGCGATGTTTTTCAATTGATTCCTATCTCAGCATGCAATAGGATAAGGACCTTTCGTCGAATGAGTAAAGGCCTCACTAGGGAATCTGGGGTAGAGACTTCAGGCCATGCAAACCAAAAATCAAAATGAACCACGACTTGCTTGGGGAAAATGGGATCACAAACCCAACCATCGCACCATGCATCAATTGGTATCAATTCCAACTATTTGAGAAACGCAAGAAGATTATATGTGTACCAACAAAAGAAATGACTTCAGAGAACCTTCCCTGGGAAAACAAACTTCAAAAATTTCAGAGTTCGTCAATCCTTGGGGTCACCACTTTTGTTTCTCTTGAGTCATAAAATCTAAAGCAAAAAGTAATTTATAAATTCTAAAAAAAAAAACAATTTTGTTATTTAATCTTTTTGTTTTGAAAATTACTATCATTAATAAATGGAGTCTTTGTAAGCATAATAAAATAAGAATTTCAAAGAATTGGATAAAAGCTCAAACTTTATTAATAGAATGGTATTCTGCGAATGGAGAGACTCCATAGATGATTACAAAGTATGGAAAATGGTAATACATTGGAAAAGACACATTGAAATACAATGACCACTATTCTCCCTAACAACTTTGAATTCCTGAGCGGTGACTTCTATTGAAGTATGGTAAGAGTCCAAGAAGATTGTTGCTTCAATGATCAAGTCTTGTCTGACGCAGTTACTTGCCAAGAAATCCCTAACTTTTGCCTAAGTTTCCCTTGAGGGTTTTCAACCTAGCGGGAAAGTTTATTCTATTTATGTCTCTAATTTTTGCCTAGACCGCCCTTTCGGGTTTTCAGTCTACCGAGACACTCTTTTTTGCCTAAGCCGCCCTTTCATATTATCGACTTAGTGAGCTATTCTTTTATTTCTTTAGGTGAAGTATTTATTGAATGCATCTACATTCATAGGACGTGGGAATTCCTCGCCATCGATAGTTTCAAGAATCAATGCACCGCAAGAGAAGGCTTACTTGACAACATATGGGCCTTCAAACTGGGAGTCCACTTGCCCCTAGAATCAGCGTTAAAAGACATGATCTTCCTGAACACGAGGTCTCCTTCTCTAAATTCATGAGGCTTGACCTTCTTATCAAAAGCTTTCTTCATTCTCTTTTGGTATAACTGGCAATGGTACAAGGCCGTCATTCTCTTCTCTTTAATCAGATTCAATTGGTCAAACCTGTACTGGACCCATTCAGCCTCTGAAAACTGGGTTTCCATTATCACACATAAAGAGGGAATCTCAACCTCAACATGGAGCACTGCTTCCATACCATACACAAGAGAGAACGATGTTGCCTCTGTTGAAGTGTGGACAGATGTACGATACACGTGCAACGCAAAAGGGAGCATTTCATGCCAATCTTTATAAGTAACAACCATTTTCTGGATGATCTTCTTGATATTTTTATTGAAAGCTTCAACAACCCAATTCATCTTTGGCCTGTAAGAATTTGAATTGTGATGGACAATCTTGAATTCTTCACAGAGTTCAGTCATCATCTTGTTATTTAGATTCGATCCGTTATCGATGATAATCCTGCTGGGCACACCGTACCAACATATAAGATTGTTCTTGATGAAACTCACTACCACTTGGTTGGTAACATTAGCATATGAAACTGCTTCCACCCATTTGGCGAAGTAATCAATTGCTACCAAAATGGAACAATATCCATTCGAAGCCTTAGGTTCAATCATTCCAATCATGTCAATACCCCACATAGAGAAAGGCCATGGGGAAGAAATAACATTGAGAAGCGTTGGAGGAACATGAATTTTGTCAGCATAAATCTGAGACTTATGTCACTTCTTTGCAAATTTATAACAGTCATATTCCATTGTCAGCCAATAGTAACCTGCCCTAAGCATCTTCTTTGCCATCGAATGTCCATTGGCATGGGTACAAAAGGAACCTTCACGGATCTCATGCATCAACATGTATGCTTCGTGTCTATCCACGCATCTGAACAAGACCATGTCATAATTTCTTTTGTATAACACATCTTCATTGAGGAAATAACTTCCTGCCAACCTTCTCAATGTCTTTCTATCTTTATTTGACGCACCAGCTGGGTATTCCTGAGTCTGGAGAAAATGCTTGATATCATAATACCAAGGTTTATCATCTGACATTTCCTCTGTTGTAAACACATGAGCTGGTCTATCTAAACGTCACACTGTGATACGGGGCACATCATTCCAAGTATTTACTTGATACATAGAAACCAGAGTTTTCAAAGCATCCTCCATCTGATTTTCATCTCTGGGAATATGATGGAATTCAACTTTATTAAAAGAGGGTAATAATCTTCTAGAATAATCTTTGTAAGGGATAAAGCCAAGGTGACGAGTATACCATTATCCTTTAATCTGATTTACTACCAAAGCTGAATCGCCATACACATCTAAAACTTTGATTCTGAGATCAATAGCCTCCTCGAGACCCATGATACAATCTTCATACTCTGCCATGTTATTGGTACAATCAAATGCCAACCTTGCAATAAAAGGAATATATGATCCATGAGGAGTGATAATCACAACATCAATTACTCTCCCATAAGCATTCACAACTCCATCAAACACCATGCCCCACCGAGATTCAGGATCAGGACCTTCCTTAGGAAACGGTTCATCACAATATTTCACTTTCACAAACATAACATCCTCATCAGGGAAATCATATTTAATAGACTGATAGTCATCAACCAGTTGGTGAGCAAGATAATCCGCCACCATACTGCTTTTTATAGCCTTTTGAGTACAGTATTCAATATCGTATTTAGACAACAACATCTGCCAATGGGAAATTCTCCCAATAAGAGCGGGCTTTTAAAAAATGTACTTAATTGAATCCATTTTGGAAATCAACTAAGTAGTATGATTCAACATATATTGCCTCAATCGCTTTTTCGCCCAGGCCAGACCACAACATGTCTTTTCCAGCATAGAATACTGTGACTCAAAGTCAGTAAACTTCTTACTGAGATAATAAATGGCATATTCCTTCTTCCCCGTTTCATCTTGCTATCCTAAAATACAACCCATAGAATTATCTAACACTGTCAGATACATAATCAATGGCATTCCTTCAATGGGAGGGAGCAAGATAGGAGGTTCAAGCAGATACTCTTAAATACTTTCAAACGCCCTTTGGCAATCATCTTTCCATACACAACCTTGATCTTTCTTTAACAACTTAAAGATCGGTTCACATGTTGCAGTCATATGGGAAATAAATATGGAAATATAATTCAAACGCCCGAGGAAGCCTCTAACTTTCTTTTCAGTTCTTGGCACTGGAATTTCTTGAATTTCTTTGACTTTATCAGGATCAACTTCAATTCCTTTTTGGCTGACAATGAAACCTAACAATTTCCCTGATCAGACACCAAAGGTGCATTTATTTGGATTCAAGCGGAGACGATACTTCCTCAAATGCTGAAACAGTTTCTATAAATCTTCTACATGCCCTTATTCAGTATGGGATTTAGCAATCACATTATCAAAATATACCTCAATTTACTTGTGCATCAGATCATGGAATAGGGTTGTCATAGCCCTCTGGTATGTTGCAGCAACGTTCTTCAACCCGAAGGGCATCACTCTATAACATAATGTTCCCTAGGGTGTGATAAACGTTGTTTTTTCCATGTCCTCAGGAGCCATTCTAATTTTATTATATCCGGAAAATTCGTTGATGAACGAGAATACTTTGAATTTTTCTATACTATCAACCAACATATCAATATTTGGTAATGGAAAGTCATCTTTTGGACTAGCTTTGTTTAAATCTCTATAATCTATGCACATGCAAACTTTTCCGTCTTTCTTTGGTACTGGGACAATATTGGCAATCCATTGAGGGTACGCTGATGTCACAAGAAAACCGGTATTAATCTGCTTTAAAACTTCTTCTTTAATTTTCACTGCCATATCAGGGCGAGTTCTTCACAATTTCTGCTTGATTGGCGGGCACTATGGTTTTAGCGGCAAATGATATTCCATAATATCAGTATCCAAACCAGGCATGTCTTGGTATGACCAAGCAAAGATGTTCACATACTCTTTCAACAATTCGATCACCCTTCTCTTCACATCGGGATGCAACAATGCTCCAATCTTGACTTCTCGGATCTTCCTCTGAACCCAAATTGATTGTCTCCAGTGACTCTTTATATGGATGAATAACACTTTCCTCGCGCTCAAGAAACCTTGAAACCTCTTCTGGAATTTTATCATATTCTTCTTCTTCAGCCTCATACACATGATATTCAAAGTTGGGAAAGGGTGCATGGTCATTGTATTCAACGGGTTTTTTTAATTAATCTGCACATATGATTTATGATTGCTTTTAGAAACTGACACATATAGCAAGTGATTATGCAGATTCAATTTCAGTTATTATTTATTTTGAAAGGTTTTTTTTATTACCATTTTCCAATAAAAAGCAGAAAATAAAGACATAAATTAGAAATCAAAGACAACTTTTATTATTACTTTTAAATATCAAAGCAAACAGATAAGCCCATACAGTATCAACTTTCACCTTAGACAGAGTGAAAGATTTTTTGAAAAGATTAACAAAAAAACAAATTACCTTGAGATATGAATGCAAGAGGGAACATCAATGGTAATCCAATTTTGGTCTCTAACTCTATGCGTCACATGATTTGGCATCTCTTTCTCCGCTTCATCCTCCACCCTAACATTGATTTAGGAACAGTTGGATGAAGATTTCCCCCGCTACGAAAGATATCCTGATATTTCCCAAAGAAGTCTTCGGCTTCATGTTCTTACCTTTATCATTCTTCACAAAGAATCCCAAACCAATTTTATTCTTTTTTACAGGTGGATCAACAATCTGCCCCTATACTTTACTAGGGCCATTACGCACAACCTGCTGAGCATCTTTAAATGAAGCTATAGAATTATCATTTCCCCTTATGTTATCAATGGATAAAGCTTAGAACTAAGTTCCAACAATAGCTTCACCCGCTTCCAAAACACTAAAAGAGGATAAATGAGATATTAATAATGCTTGTTCTCCATTTGTGATGACCACCTTTCCTTCACACACGAACTTTAACTTTTGTTGCAAAGTCGAAGTGACAACCCCTGCCTCATGGATCGACGGTCGTCCTCGTAAACTGTTTTAAGCGGGAACAATATCTATAACCTAGAAAGTAATCTGAAAAAGGTGCGGGCCTATATGAATAGGCAAATCTAATTCTCCAATAACAGACTTCCTCGATCCATCAAAAGCTTTCAAAATTATGCCACTCGGGCACATGGGAGTTCCTTGATACTTCAGCTTCATAAGTGTGCTCCTCGGTATGACATTTAGAACAGACCCCTTATCAATCAGCACATTAGACAATGAGTCGTTGTTACAGTTCATGAAAATATGGAGAGCCTGATTATGATTCCTTCCTTCATCAGGAAATTCATCATCACAAAAACTTAGGTTATTACATGATGTAATATTCCCCACCACATTGTTGAATTGGTCCAACGTCATATCACTTTCCATGAAATCTTGATCCAACACTCTCATCAAAGATTCCCTGTGGGAAGAAGAGTTCATCAGGAAGGCTAGATAGATATCTTTGAAGGTGTCTGCAATAACTGATCTACGATCCTGTAGTCGCTCATCTTGATAATTTTGAATATATCATCCACGTCCTTTTCCAGAGTAGTACCACTAGATTCCCCCACTGTTTTCTTAGGTTCAACACTTTCAACAATCTTCTTATCAGCATTAACATTCCCTCGAATGACAGGTGCGAAAACACGACCACTACGAGTCACTCGGTTGGCCTCAGCAATACTCTTGACATCAGACAAAGGTTGGATGGTAAATTCCACACCATCCTCTAGAATTCTAGCATTGTATTTTTAGGACACGACTTTGTCTGATTCCTACGGAACATGACCCAGAAAGCAAATTACCACTGGAGAAATAGCTGACTTGCTACAGTACTCAATCTCAATTGGGGCGGGAACACTGAAACAAGGAATAATAACATTCACCCCTTCTTCAGAATATTTGGTCATCACAAAATCATTGCTGGAGAACATATATTCATCCGAGGAAAAGAATTCATCTGTAGAAACATACTCATCATCTGACACAGACTCATCCAAGAAATCTTCAATCATATTAATCTCATTGTAATCATCTCTATTGCTTGAAACTTTGATAGTAACATTGTCCAACAATAATTGAATACCATTTCTCACAATGGAACAACCACACAAATCTTTGCAGCAGACAATGCAAGACCCATAATGGTGTTCTACTTGACTATCCATGTGACAGAAAGTAGCGTGCAACTACACCAAATCATCATTCATATGATTAACATCAAAGATCCGAAAATCTCTAGGACATACCGAAACCATATTCACATCTTTTTCGTACTCTGACCTAGGCCTGATTATATGAATGAGGCATTCGTCCATCATTTCCTGAAGATCAGCTTTTATCTTATCACACCCCTGTATATCTGTACTGCAAATACCACAACCAGCACGGTCATACATATAGTAACTAAACTCGCAGAGGTCAGCATGCATTTTTATCATATCTTCTCTAACCAGGTTGATATCAAAAATACAAAATTCCCCTGGACAACCAATAACCATGTTCAAAGTATTGGCTCCTCCATGCTTTGGCAAAGGATTATCTTTTACGTTAGGGCTAACATCTTTAAAGGATAAAAGGCCATATCTCACCATATTTTGTACTTCGGATTTCAAAGGATAACAATTCTCAACATTGTGCCCTGCTGCTCCCTGATGAAAAACACACGTATGGTCTGCCTTATAATACCAAGGCAAAGGTGATGGTATAGCAGGAGGTGACCTGGCCTCAACCAACTTCTTCTAAATTAATGCCGGGAGTAACTCCACATAACTCATGGGAATAGAGTCAAAAGCCTCTCTCTTCGGATTCTGCCCCTGATTTCCCCGAGGAGATGGTCTTTGATAAGCAACTGGGGTCGGATCCACATTGACAACTGGTGTTTTCGAAGCAACCTGTTGGTGGTGCTGATGATTTCTTCTAGGAGGATTAACCCTTATCTCTTGAATGACAACATTTTTATCTCCTTCCTTCTTATTGTCAAACCCGTATGAAGGCTTCTTGGTATTACCACAATTTTCACCTCTTGTCAAACAGCCCTCTCTTACAGCTTCTTCCAAACGAACGCCCATACTCACCATTTAGGTAAAATCACCCGGTGCAATCGCCACCATTCTTTCATAGTAGAAGGCACCTAGCGTCTTCAGGAAAATATTTGTCATCTCTTTCTCTTCCATTGGAGGGATCACCTAGGCGGCTACTTCATGCCATCTTTTTGCATATTCTTAATTGATTCCTTGTCTTTCCGGACCATTGCCTTGAGTTGATCAAGGTCAGGTTCCATGTCCACATTATACTTATACTGTCTAATAAATGCTTCACCCAAGTCGTTGAAGGTATGAATGTTGACATTGTCCAAACTCATGTAGCACTTCAATGCAGCACCAGTCAAAATGTGTTGAAAAAAGTGAATTAACATGCGTCGATCATCGGTGTGAGTAGACATCCTCCTCACATACATCACAAAGTGAGCACGGGGGAAAGTATTACCCTTTTTTATCTAATTCAAGTACTTTGAACTTTGCAGGTATTTTCACATTTAGAACCAAACAGAAATCATTCACATTCTGCCCAAACAGTTCTTTTCCTCTGAGGGCCTTAATCTCTTTATGCATCTTATCAAACTGATCTTGAAAATCGTCCATTCGATCATAGAAGCTTAAGCTTTTACTCAATGGAGAAATAGGATGATACATTTCATCATTAACAAACGGCACAACATTCACCCAAGGAGGTGCAACATAATGAGTCTCATTTCTAGCAGCATGATTAATATGCACCACATGAGGTGCAGGTAGCAACAGCTTGGACAACTGGAGAAGCTTGAGTGTCAAGATTAACCCTGAGGCATACAATTCTGAGCAACAGTAATTGGGGCAACAAAAATGGGAACTGATGGACCTTCAAAAGCAAATGTTGTTTGTTGAGGCTGAGCAAGTGGTGGCTAATTCTGAGCAAGAGTAGTGACCCACCTTCAGAGTAGTAACCTCGCCACGTAGGTCACGATTCTCCTGTTCAAGATTCTCCATTTTACTCTTGGAATTAACTCAAGTATTATACTGGTGAGATAGATTGCTGAACAAAGTAGAGAAATTCAGTAAGACACCAGGTGTTGTACCCCAAAATTTGCCCTCCCATATTCTTCAAGACTTGTCAAGATCAAGCTCCAAAAGATTCAAAATCTCTCAAAGGTTGCACAGTCCAATTGCCTCCTAACACAGTCAAAATTAGGGTTTTGGTTCTGGCAAAGAAATTGAAGTTTCCAAGGGTCCAATCAAGTCCCATATGCCCATAAACATTGTCAAGCATTCATATGCCAAGTTTCAAGACTCACAGCATCAAATTGCACAGTCAAAACCCTAATTGCTCTACAGTCAACTGCAGGGGCAAAATGGTCATTTGACAGTCAAAAGTAAAAAATTTTGGTCAACATCTTATTTTGCAGCCACAAACATCATTTGATCAATTCTTGATCATGATTCTCAAAGTATGGCTCAAAAAGTCTCAAGATGCAAAAGTTTCTATTTTGGGACAGTTGGAAAAGTCAACTGCAAATTGACCAAGGCATAACTTCTTCATGGTTTATCAGAAAAATACCATCCAAAGCTCATTTTTAAGAGAATCACATTTCCTACAACTCATCTTCACACTTCAAGTCCAAGAAATGCTCTCACAAAAAGTTATCAATTTCAACATTATAGGTCATTTTCAAAAGTCAACAAAAAGGCACTTTAAGTCAAAGACCATAATTTGAGATTGGTAAATCAAAATGACATGGGACCAAAGACATTGGTTAGAGGACTTCAAGACCTTTCCAAAATGTCCAAGAACATGATCATAGCTTCAAAATTGAGCAAGATATGCCTTGTAGAAGTTGGGAAATTTTTGGGAATTTTGAAAAGTCAACTTTGCACAAAAGGCTTCAAAAATGCTAATGGGCCTCAATTTCTTTCATGAATCATTACCCAAAGGCTATGAACGACCCATTGACCTCAAAGGGAGTTATTTTCTTATTTTTGATTAATTATTTGAATTTTTATTATCATTAATTCATTTAATTAAATTTAAATATAAGAAAAATACCAAATCATGTTTTTAAATCTTTTTTATGCAGCAAATATCTTCCATATATGCAAGAGATTTCGTGCACTATCTCAAGGGGACAATATCATCCAAATTTGGCATGATTGGCATGGAAAAAGATTGGAAAAGATATGAACAAAATCAAAAATCAAAATCATAAATTCATGGACTATGGGCTTGGTTTTTTTGACCTAATTTCACTCAAATACTTATACACAAGATAACCTAATGCTGATACATACGAAAAGCTGCTCAGAAAAGGCATACCAATTTGCAAAAGTTCATCAAAAAATTGAAATCTGAAAACATAGTTACAGCGCAATTCAAAGCCTAAAACCTATTCCAAACGCTTGCTGGGACTTCCTTGAACGTGTCTCAATCCCTTTCCAGTCTCCACGCCCAAAGAATTGGTAGAACATAATTGTTTTCTTCTTGAACATATCCATTATCGTGTTTTAATTTTCAAGCATTGTTCATGTGTTTTGTTAATTGATTTACACTAATATTGATATTCTGAAGCTATTGGCAGCATTTAATTGAACCAACGACGCTTGTATCCAAATATGCCATTAAAGGATATTAGGTTTTCAGAGCTCCAAATTTAGGGGTTTTCACATATGGCAAAATTGAACCACCAAACCTATGCCATTGGATTCGTGACCTCAAGACAAGACCAACCAGCACCTCGCGCCCTTTTTATATTTGCCCATCGTCTAATCGCTATATTTCCTGGTGGTACTTAGTGGGGGTTTAAAACCCCCGCTATTTGGTTATATTTGCAGGTACAAAACGGAGAAGAAGCATGCGTGGCTTGGTGTTATTGGACAATTCAAAAACTGGCGCGCTCTTTTGCATTATACCATTAATTTTTATTGTGTTATTATATTATTTGCTTCCCATTCCATATACAACGCGCGCGCACAGCTCAACTGGCCAGTGATACATTTGGTAAACGCTGGGACCTGGGTTCGATTCCCAGGTCCCCTCTCATATTTCATAATTTTTTCCTTAACACGTTTCCATGCAGCGTCCATCAGAAGTCCCACCATGCACACTCATACGCTAGCCTGTCAAGTGGATTTGGTGGTCAATCTGAAGGCCACAAAAGAGGTTTACCATACACCTCAGCCAATGGATGGACATTCAAGCTGGAAAGTCAATGCAGGCTTTGCATTCTTGGGCTAGATTTCTCACAAAAACCTCCGAAATGGGCCTGATACCCCCCATGGTTTGCATTGTTTTTGATTTCTATTTGATTTTCTTTTAATTCTTTTAATGTTTTAATTATTTCTTTAATTTCCTAAAGTAATTTTCATAATAAAAATAAAATACAGAAAAATACAAAAAAAATGTTTATTGTTATTAATATTAATTTCACCATTATTTTTATTTTGTAAATAAACTTTAAATAATAAATTTAGTTAATTTAGGTTTTCAATTTTAACACTTTTCTTAAATAATTAAAATAAGTAGAATTAGGGTTTTTAACCTTTTTTATCTTTTTTTCAATAAATACTTTTCTCTCATTATTATTATTAAATATCTTTGTAAATAAATATGTACATTAATTATTTAGTAAATTAGGTTAAACTTTAATATTTCTCAAATAATTAAAAATAACTTAGAATTAGGGTTTCTTTTAAGTTTAATTTTAATTTTCTTATTTCGTTAAATACAAAAACCTAAAAAACATTTCTTTTCTTTAATTTAATAATTAATTAACTTTTTAATTCAATTTAATTTCAAAAGGGTCCAACGCCCTCTAACATTCGATTCTAATTTCTTTTCGCGCATCTATTCTTATTTATTTTCTTACGAATATTATGTAACTGCTCAAGCCATGTAATAGTAACTAGGTTTTACTTTCCGCATTTTTTATTAAACGGGTCTTTGTTAATTTGGCGATGTACAGACCCGCGCCTTGTAATAGCGTAGGATTTTACTTTCCGCATTTAAATTTCCGCACTTTTAAATTATAATTGCATGAAAGAATGTATGGCCTAAATTAAAAACAAGCGTAGATCACCATGATACATGTGCAAGATAAATATTAACATGAAAATAACACACAAATTCACACACCACTCTTAGGGTACGCCTCACTGTTGCCTTGCCCTCGAAACGTGGTCGTCGAGTATAGGACGTTTTAGTAAGTCCTTATGTCCATGACATGATCCAGTTGCCTCGAAACTGTTGCCTCGGAATTAAAAAAGGATCAATGGCATAAGGGTAGCTTCTAAGGTGTCTTACTGTTGCTCGGTGACCACACTGTCCCTAACACTCGAATTGACCCGAACACCTCCAACGGTGGTGCTACCTATCTCTCAATGGTGGGATGGCACTACCTTAAGGACATTTACACAGCCTAATTCCTTAGGGTAGGTGGATGACTCATAGATACTTGCTCTATTCAAAAACAAATCAAAAACTCTTTTCACACCGACACTTTCAAAAAAGCTTTCAAAATAATTTTTTCAAACACTCTTGAGGACTGATACAAGAGTCGATCTGAAATCTTTAAACGAAACTTTTTCAAACCCACTCGCACTCTGAAAAGCAAACATTTTGAAAACACATAAGAGCAAGTACCTAAGAGCCCATGGATAACCATGGATAGAAAGGGTGCTAACACCTTCCCTTTCTATAAATCTACCTCCCGAACCGAGAAACTATCTCATAAGGAATTTTGCTGTGCTTTTGTCCTTTACTTGTTGGAGAAAATAAAAGACGGTGGCGACTCTTGCTTCTGCGACATTTCGCGAACCAGCGTTAAACAGTCAGTTCCAGATCCACCGATCACAGAACTGGCGACTCTGCTGGGGACATATTTAAAGTGAGGTGTACCTTAGGATAGCTCAGACTTGTGTTTTCAATTGTTGTGCTTGTTTGCTTTATTATTATGGGCTGCATCAGAGTTACATAGATCCTAACCCGGATCTGGGGATACCCTGTTAGGTAGCATAAGCTGTGAGGGACCTGTCCAGCGTAGACCGACATGGGTGAAGCAGTGGCTACGTTGGTGTGGCACCTTGGTCTATACCGATATCCCTTGTGTCGCAACGAGGAGAATATGGGTCTTCTGAGGAGTCATTAAGCAACAACCGACCTTAGAACCTTAAATGACCCAACTTGGCCAATAGAACAGTGGCAGTATGCTACACCCATTGAGGCTAAACTCTCGTGATGGTTCTGGCTGCAAGAAAAGATTGCGATGCTGGAGTTATGACCGATTGAGGGTAGTCAGTGATATTGGGATCCTCTAGAACCCGGTTACTTATGATAGGACAGGTCTTAACTAACAAACTGAAAGAGGGTAATACCTAGACCCCATGCTGGCCTAAACTCTAAGGGCTTGTCTTGTGTGATTTGTGTGCCTTATCATGTTTGCCTTTGTGAATATTTGTGGTGTGCTTTATCATAACATCATGCCATCATAAACATTGCATGCATCATGCATAAGGACTGACCATTTCAAAGACAAGAGGGTTTCACCTTTGCTCTGTTTTGTAGGACATCATGATGCCTATGCGAAGGAACACTATCCGGTTCAATTTTGTTCACCCACCTGAGTTGCTTGAAGAGTTGGTTAGCAGAATTCCAAATACTACTTCCTTCATACAGAGGCATGGTTCTCTTCTCAGTTTAGTCACGGCAAAGTGGGACCAACAACTGATGAGTGTCCTGGCGCAAATTTATGATCCCTTGTACATCTGTTTCACCTTTCAAGACTTCCAGTTGTTCCCTACCCTGGAAGAGTTCTCTGATTTGCTTGGTATCCCTATCTTGGATCAGACTCCCTTCACTGGTTGGGAAAAGACTCTTAGGCTTGAGAAGATTGCTGCAACTCTTCCTTTGACCCACAAAGAAGTAATGGACAACTGGGTGACTAGAAGCAAAGTTAAGGGTTTCTTGGCCAAGTTTCTGATTGGTAAGGCTAACAGTTTCTGGAATGACCTGGACTTTAGGGCATATGAAGACATTCTGGCTCTCTTAATCTATGGTCTAATCTTGTTTCCTAATCCTGATAACTTCATTAACGTCACTGCCATAAGGATCTTCATGTCTCGGAACCCTGTGCCCACTCTCTTGGGTGATATCCTGCAACAACTTTATGCTCGTACTGCCCGAAGACGAGGAACTCTGTGGTGTTGCATCCCTTTGTTAGTGAGGTGGTTTATTTCACACCTCCCTAAGTTCGTGCTGAAGAACAAAGAAGGAAGAGGTTGGGCTCATAGGTTAATGTCTCTCACTGATAAGGACATCATTTGGACTCTCAGAGGTTTGGATGAGGTAGCTGTTATTGATCGTTGCGGAGAATATCCTAATGTTCCTTTGATTGGTACCCAAGGAGGAATCTCTTATAATCCATGTCTAGCTCTCCATCAGTTTGGAAGAGCCAGAAGAGCAGGGCCTCATGAGATGTTGGTGCCTCACATCAGTTTTGAGTTTCAGGTAGATAGTGACGAGCTGCGTCGTAGGTTCATCAAGGCTTGGGACAGAATTCACAAAGCTGACCCACAAGAGTTGGGACTAAAGACTTCTCTACCTATGGAAGCCTACTACAAATGGGTCCACATTCGTGCTCAGAAGTTAGGTATGCCATATGAAGCTGTCAGGCCCGTCATTCTTGAATATCCTGATAGAGATGGGGTTCCTCCAACTGTTCTCCCTCCTCAGATACCTACTGATATTGATACACTAAAGAGGTCTTGGGCGCAACTGCGAGAAGAACAGGATTCTTATCGGGAAAAGTTCAACGAGCAGGAATTGAAGATCCAGAAGCTGACAAAGCAGTTGGAGAATGAGAGAGCTCTGAATGACTACATCCGTACTGAGAAGAGGAGACCCTGGGATCAATAATGAGATTTGGATGTTCTTTTACAGTTTTTGTTTCCCTTTTTCAGTATTTCACTTTTATGTAATGCCTAAGGGCAATCTGTTGAACAATTTAAATTTCAAAGTTGAATCTAATGAAGTGTGTTCCTTTTTGTTTACAAAGTTGATTCCCGATTGTCTTTGAAAACATAAATCATACGCATCCCATTCATCATGTGCATAGCAGGTACTCTTCTTTTCAGGTTGCTTAATGTTCTTCGCTGTTTATTTCAGCATCATGAACCCTGAATCATCTACCGAGCAGTCCATCAAGGCCCTCCAGGCTCAGAACGCCCAATTCCAAGAGATGTTTATGAGTTTGGCCCAAGGTCAGGAGGAGCTGAAGGCTCTGCTGGTTAAGAAGAAGAAGAGAACTGTACTGTTCAACACTGGCCGGAGGTTTGGTAACACACTGCAGAATGAGGTTGATCAAGCTGGTTCTTCTGTAGGAAAAGGAAGTCCCCAGGGGGGAAGAGTTCCTAGTCCGGTGGTCTCTGACAACGAGACTGATTTCAATGAGGAACAGTATCCTCCAGCTGAAGACAGGTACCAGCAGTTGGAAGACCGTCTGAATGCCTTGGAAATTCAACAAGTGCCTGGTTTGGATTTCGGAGACTTGGGTTTATCTTCTGGTGTGGTGATCCCACACAAGTTCAAAGCACCATCTTTCGCAAAGTATGACGGGGCGTCCAGCCCTAAGTTACATCTCAGATCTTATGTGCGGAAGATTCAGCCGTATACTGTGGACAAGAACTTGTGGATCCACTTCTTCCAGGAGAGTCTTTCAGGGACTCATCTCGAATGGTTCTATCAGCTGGATGGAACCAAGGTTCGTAACTGGGAGGAGCCGGCTACTGCTTTTTACAAGCAGTATCAATATAATGCCGTCCTCGCTCTTACACGTACCTAACTCCAGGGTATGTCGCTAGGATCGGGAGAAGGTTTTAAAGAGTATGCGCAGAAGTGGAGGGACCTGGCTGGCAGGGTGCAGCCACCATTAACCGACCGTGAATTAGTAGACATGTTCTTGGGGACCCTATCCGGGCCGTTCTTTAATCATCTCATTGGTAATTCATCTGCAGGGTTCACAGACCTCATTCTGACTGGGGAAAGGATAGAGGCTGGTATGAAATCAGGGAAAATTCAGAAAGGTGCGTCCTCAAGTTCTGAGAAGAAGCCCTTCAAAAAGGAGGCCAGTGCTGTGTATGGGCCTAGGAGGCAGAATAAACCGGAACACCGCCAAGCTGTCAATGCGGTGGTTATTGCTAAGCCTGCTGCCGCTCCTCGGCAACCCAACCAACCAAGGGGTGAGAGACCCAGAAGAGAATACACTCGGCTGAGTATGACCTTGTCACAGATCTTGCCGCAATTGCTATCGACCAACTTGGTGACCGTCAGAGAGGCTCCGAAGGTTGTGAACACTACCTCTCCTAAGTATAATCCAAATGCCCGCTGTGCTTATCACTCTGATAGCCCGGGGCATTCTACTGATGATTGCTGGGCCCTGAGAAATAAGGTTCAAGACCTTATTGATGCGAAGGAGATACAATTTGAGGCGCCCGAAAGGCCAAATGTTGTGACTGCTCCTATGCCCCAGCATGGAGTAAATGCCGTTGAGGAAGACTTGTATGCCGTTTCTGTGGATGATGTTGCTACCCCTCTATTGACTGTTAAGAGGAACCTGTTGCTGGCCGATTTATTTCCGGGTTGTAGCAAAGGTTGCCTCCTGTGTGCTGTTTCCCCTACTGGTTGTCCGTTGCTGAAATCAGGTATCCAAAGCCTGATGGATAGCAAGGAGATTCTGTTCAAGAAGACCGCTGTTCCTTTTGTTCCCGTTGAAGAAGTATCTGTTGTCACCATCTTCAACAATCCTACCAAGGCTCCCCCGAGGCATCCAGTCAAAATCATGTCTGTTGCACCCATCATTATTACTGTTCCGGGGCCCCTCCCCTATGAATCTGACAAGGCTGTCCCATGGCACTACGGGGCAGATGTATATGTACTTGGAGTGAAGAAGGAGTTCAACACCGGTACCGGTATTAGTAACATCACTGGTCCCGCCAAAGTAACTCGCAGTGGGAGGCTCTTCTCGCCTGACATTGCGCCACCAGTCATCCGAAGACCTCTTATAATAACACCTGCAAGTGCGCCTGTTTCCACTTCTGATCCAGTTCCTACCCCTGCTGCCGAGTCATCTAATACTCGGGGCAAAGGGATTTATGATGAGCCTGCCTAGATGGAGGCCCCGAAGACTGTCAATGTTGAAGCCTCTCAGCAGGAGATGGAGGAAATTCTTAAGATAATCAAGAAGAGCGACTTCAATGTCGTTGAACAGCTGGGGCATACCCCCTCCAAGATCTCTATGCTATCATTGCTTCTCTGCTCAGAGGCCCATGCCAAGGCCCTGATTTCATTTCTAAAGACGACCCATGTGCCACAAGAGACATCTGCAGATCAATTCACTGACTGTGTGGCCAATTTGACAGCTGACAATGGTTTGGGTTTCTCGGATGCTGATCTTACCGCTAAGGGAAAGAACCACAATGATGCCCTGCATGTCTCCATAGAATGCAGGGGCACTACTCTTGCTCACGTGTTAGTGGACACCGGTTCTTCCCTGAATGTATTGCCCAAGAAGGCCTTAGACAGGCTGGATTGTGAGGGCCTGGAGTTGAAACCCAGCAACATCATTGTCCGAGCCTTTGATGGGTCGAAGAGGTTGGTTCATGGTGAGGTAGATATTCCGATTCGTGTTGGTTCTCAAGTCTTCGACTCGACGTTCTATGTGATGGACATTCGTCCATCTTATTCCTGTTTGCTGGGTCGACCTTGGATTCACAAAGCTGGGGCTGTGACCTCCACTCTACACCAGAAGCTCAAGTACCCTGTCAGAGGGAAGATTGTTACTGTGCAGGGGGATGAAGAATACATGGTTAGTCATCTGAATTCATTCCGGTATATTGAGATGGACGGGGAGTTTATTGAAACCCCCTTTCAACATTTTGAAGAGGTACCTCTAACATTGGCGTCAGCTGAGACAGTAATTGAAGAAGACTTTCCTTTGAAGATGGCCTCCTTGAAGGACGTCCGGGCTGTAATTGAGAAAGGTGAATGTGCTAACTGGGGCAGGCTCCCTGATTTTACTCTTAAAACGGACAAGTTTGGGCTGGGTTTTACTGCAGAGGCTCAGAGGGCGGTGCGCAAAGCTAGGATCGGAAGACTTCCCGTGTTTATCACCAACCCGGGAGTGAATGCTATAGAAAGCGATGTGGAGGAATCAGAGTTTGATAGCTGGATCTACCCGACGACTGACGGTGGATTGAACAATTGGACCGCAAAAGATCACATACCTGTTACTTTTGTTACGCAGTAATGAATTCCTTTGTTTCTTTAATTTGTAATAAACAATAAATTGAAACTTTATGGCCCGGTGTCTTACCCGGGGCACCGTGGCTTCATTTGTGAGGGCATATTACTTGTCATTTCCATATATCATGAATAAAGACATTGGACATTTTTCGCATTTCAAATCTTGTGCTCCCTTTCCTTCTTTCTTTCTTTATATATTGCAAAACAACTGTATTTACACACACTCACCCATACAGGTATCAATCCACTCTGGATCTCACTGGTAACGACTCTGCTACTGCCAGTTATGACTTCGAAAATCCGATCAACTTAGCCGAAGACGAAGGTGAAGATGATTGCGAAGTGCCTTGTGAGCTTGCAAGACTGTTACTCCAGGAAGAGAGGGCCATTCAGCCACATGAAGAGCCAGTGGAAACGGTAAATCTGGGTACTGAGGCAGACAGAAAGGAGGTTAAAATTGGTTCCAATCTGGAGCTCAGCGTGAAACAACGGTTGATTCAGATGTTGCATGATTATGTGGAGATCTTTGCCTGGTCTTACGAAGACATGCCTGGGTTGGATACCGACATTGTGGTCCATCACTTGCCTACCAAGGAAGAATGCCCTCCGGTTAAACAAAAGGTCCGCCGTATGCGTCCAGAGATGTCCGAGAAGATCAAAGCTGAGGTTATGAAGCAATTTGATGCCGGGTTTCTTGCAGTGACTTCTTACCCTCAGTGGGTTGCCAACGTGGTTCTGGTGCCAAAGAAGAATGGTAAGGTCAGAATGTGTGTCGATTACAGGGATCTGAATAGGGCAAGCCCCAAGGATGACTTCCCCTACCTCACATTGATGTTCTGGTTGACAATACTGCTCAACACAAGGTATTCTCTTTCATGGACGGCTTTTCAGGTTATAATCAAATCAAGATGGCTCCTGAGGACATGGAAAAGACTACTTTCGTTACTCAGTGGGGCACCTTCTGCTACAAGGTCATGCCATTTGGACTGAAAAATGCTGGGGCAACCTACCAACGTGCCATGGTTGGTTTATTTCATGACATGATCCACCATGAGATTGAAGTGTATGTCGATGATATGATTGCAAGGTCCCAAACGGAGGAGGAACACCTTGACCATATGCAGAAGCTGTTTGACCGTCTGAAGTTGTACAAGCTAAGGTTGAACCCAAACAAGTGCACATTTGGGGTAAGATCTGGAAAGTTGCTAGGCTTCGTCGTAAGTGACAAGGGTATTCAAGTGGACCCTGGCAAGGTTAAAGCCATACAAGAGATGCCAGTTCCTAAGACAGAGAAAGAAGTCAGAGGCTTTCTAGGACGTCTGAATTACATTGCCCGATTCATCTCGCACCTAACTGCTACTTGTGAACCAATCTTCAAGCTACTGAACAAAGATCAGGTAGTACGTTGGAATGATGAATGTCAGGCCGCTTTTGACAGAATCAAAGAGTATCTCCAAGAACCACCCATCCTTATGCCACCGGTTGAAGGGAGACCTCTGATACTATACCTGACAGTACTTGACCACTCAATGGGGTGTGTGCTGGGGCAGCATGATGAGTCTGGCCGAAAAGAGCACGCCATTTATTACCTTAGCAAAAAGTTTACCGACTATGATACCCGATACTCACTGCTCGAGAAAACTTGCTGCGCTTTGGTATGGGCTGCTCGCCGGCTGAGACAGTATATGCTGACTCACACTACTCTATTGATTTCAAAAATGGATCCAATAAAGTATATATTTGAAAAGCCTGCTCTGTCTGGGAGAATAGCAAGATGGCAGATGATCTTGACAGAATACGACATCCAGTACACGACTCAGAAAGCTATCAAGGGGAGTGTGTTGGCAGACCACTTGGCACACCAGGCAGTAGATGACTACCAGTCAATGAACTTCGAGTTTCCAGACGAGAGCATCATGATAGTGACTGATTGTGAAGTACCTGGACCGGATGAAGGACCTGAGGAAGGATCCCGATGGTCTATGCACTTTGACGGAGCCTCCAACGCTTTGGGTAACGGCATCAGCGCTGTGATCATATCCCCTCAAGGCACTCATACTCCACTTACTGCCCGGCTATGTTTCAACTGCACCAACAATATGGCGGAGTATGAGGCATGCATCATGGGACTTCAAGCTGCGATTGACTTAAGGATCAAGTTTCTGAGTGTCTTCGGAGATTCCGCTCTCGTGATCAATCAGATCAAAGGCGAGTGGGATACGAAACACCCAAATCTTATCCCTTATAAAGAATGTGTGTTGACATTGATCCCCCATTTCACAGAGATAACTTTTGAACATTTCCCAAGAGAGGAGAATCAGTTGGCGGACGCGTTAGCTACGATGTCTTCCATGTTCAAAGTCAAATGGGACAATAAGGCTCCCCAGATCATCATCCGGAAACTGGACGAACCGGCATATTGTTGTGATCTTGAGGCTGAGACAGTAACTGAAAAACCCTGGTACTATGAGGTAAAGAGGTACTTGGAAGCTCAAGAGTATCCTGAAGGTGCATCTATCAACGACAAGAAGTTTCTGAGAAGGTTCGCAGCAAAGTTCTTCCTCAGCAACGACATTCTTTACAAACGAAACCATGATTCGACCTTACTGCGCTGTGTGGATAAGGCTGAAGCAGAAAGGATCATGGAAGAGTTGCATGAAGGTACCTTCGGAACACATTCCAGTGGACACACCATGTCAAAGAAAATCCTTCGGGCAGGATATTTCTGGTCCACAATGGAAGGTGATTGTTACCAACATTCTCGGACATGTCATAAGTGCCAGATTTATGCAGATAAGGTGCACGTTCCTCCAGTTCCTCTGAATGTATTGACTGCACCTTGGCCTTTTGCAATGTGGGGCATTGATATGATCGGCGAGATTAAACCTACGGCATCCAATGGGCATCGCTTCATCCTGGTGGCGATCGATTACTTTATGAAATGGGTTGAAGCAGCTTCCTATGCTACCGTAACCAAGAATGTCGTGGCACGGTTCATTCGGCATAACCTGATCTGTCGATACGGCATCCCGGAAAGTATCATTACGGACAACGGTACCAATCTCAATAACAAGATGATCACTGAGCTCTGCGAACAATTCAAGATACAGCACCACAACTCTTCTCCTTATCGGCCGAAGATGAATGGGGCTGTAGAAGCAGCGAATAAGAATATCAAGAAGATTGTGCAGAAGATGACAGTAACCTATAAAGATTGGCACGAGATGTTACCGTTCGCTCTTCATGGGTACCGTACCTCAGCAAGAACGTCAACCGGGGAAACTCCCTTTTCCTTGGTCTATGGCATGGAGGCAGTCTTGCCGATTGAAATCCAGATACCCTCTCTCCGGATAATGAAGGATGCAGATCTGAGTGAAGATGACTGGATCCAGACTCGACTTGACCAGTTAAATCTAATCGATGAAAAGAGACTCACTGCTATTGGCCATGGTCAAACGTATCAAAAACGGATGATCAGGGCATTTAACAAGAAATTCAGACCACAAGAGTATCAAGTTGGGGACCTGGTAATCAAGCACATCATCCTTCCTCAAAGTGATCCCAGGGGCAAATGGACCCCCACGTACGAAGGGCCATTTGTGGTTAAACATGTGTTCTCAGGAGGAGCCATGATTCTAACTACCATGGATGGTGACAACCTTCCTCACCCTGCCAATGCAGACATAGTAAAAAGATACTACGCATGATAAAAGACCCGCTAGGTTGACATACCTAGGCAAAAATTAGGGCTTCCCGGCGAACCAAAAGGGTTCGGGCAAAATGAGGGATGAAATGAAAAAAATCTGTACACCCGGCAAGTCGAAAACCTGAAAAGGCGGCTTGGGCAAAAATGGGTATCCCGGTGGACTGAAAACTCGAAAGGGCGGTCCAGGCAAAAGTTAGGGATTAAAGCGTAATACTATGTCTCATTGGGTCACCTTGCATCCAGAATCCGGTATCGACTATTGTGATCAGTGGATCTGGAACTGACTGTTTAACGCTGGTTCGCGAAATGTCGCGGAAGCAAGAGTCGCCACCGTATTTTATTTTCTCCAAATGGAAAGGACAAAAGCACAGAAAAATTCCTTATAGAGATTGCTCTCGGTTCGGGAGGTAGATTATAGAAAGGGAAGGTGTTAGCACCCTTTCTATCCATGGTTATCCATGGGCTCTTAGATACTTGCTCTTTTGTGTTTTCAAAAATGGTTTGTTTGCTTTTCAACTGTGGGTTTTTAAAAGTTTCTTTGAAAATTCCAGTTCGACTCTTGTATCGGTCCTCAAGAGTGTTTGAAAATTTGCTTTCGAAAGCTTTTGAAAATGTGTTGGTGTGAAAAGTATTTTTTGATTTGTTTGAATTTAGAGCAAGTATCCACGAGAACCTACCTACCCTAAGGAATTCGTCTGTGTAAATGTCCTTTAAAGTAGTGTCATCCCACCATTGAGAGGTAGGTACCACCACCGTTGGAGGTGTTCGGGTCAATTCGAGGTTCGAGACATGGTGATCACCAGAGCAATGGGAAGACACCTTAGAAGCTACCCTCATGCCAGGTTCCCGGATCATGAGGACTTACTAAGACATCCTCTACTCGACGATCACCTTTCGAGGCAAGGCAACAGTGAGGCGTACCCTAGGGGTGGTGTGTGATTTGTGTGTCATGTTCAGTTATTTTGTCTTATTCATGTCAAGGTGATCTATGTGTTTGTTTTTATTTTATCATTCATTCTTGCATGCATTTATTAACAGTTAAAAAGATGCGGAAATTAAAAGTTCTAAACTATTACAAAGGCGCGGGTCCACATCGCCAAATTTAATCCAGGACCCGATTTGACAGAAAATAAAGAAGTAAAGTGCGAGAAATAAAATGTCCGAGTTTACAAGGCTTTGGGAGAATTACATTAATATTATAAGAAATAAAATAAAATGCGCGAATTGGAATTAAAATTGGAAGCGAAGGCGTTGGACCCTTTTTAATGAAATTAAATTAAATGATTAAACTAATGAAATTAAAGAGAAAAAAGAAATTATTATTTTTTTTTGAGTTTTTGGTATTTATGTTTTTTTATGTATTTTTATGAGAAAGATTAAATGAAATTAAAATATTAACCCTAATTCTAATTTTTTTTATTTATTAAGAAAAACATGTTAAAATTAAACCTAAAATTAATCTAATTATTTACATGCAATTTTTTGATTTATAAAAATAAATAATTAATTATTAGTGAAATTTATTTACAAAAAATATTAATTAAATAAATATATTTTGATTTTTATGACTTTTCTGTTTTTTACTATTTTTTATATTTTATGAAAATAAGTTAAATTAAAGGAATTACTTAAAAAAAGAAATAATTGAAATAAATAAAATAAGGAAAAGAAAGAAAATACAATACCTTGGGGGGTTTCTGTCCCCTTTTTAGAGGTGAATTGGAGTGGTTTGGCCATTTGTGTTCTGGCCTCATCATGCATAAGTTGTTCTACTTTGGCCATTTGGCTTTTGGCTTTTGGCCATTTGCGTTTTGGCCTCAACGTTCCTTAATCTTCTCAGGATGTCTGTCTCGCCATGTATTGGTGTCATGTGTAAAATGTTCTGTTTTGGCCATTTGGCTTTTGGCCTTTTGGCCATTTGGCTTTTGGCCTCAACGTTCCTTAATGAACCTGGGATCCTGTCTAAATCTGCAGTGTTGAATCTCACAAACACATTAAATAAAATCATAAAATGCAAATAAAGCCAATATATGAAGAAATTTAATGTTTAGGCACAATATGGCATGTATGAATGATTATACCCTTTTGATCATGGAGATCAAATCAATCTTACCCTTACTGGAAAATCAGTGTCCTGAATGCTTTTATGCCTTACTGGAAAATTAGGATCATGGAGATCAAGCCAGCCTTACCCTTACTGAAGAAGTAGTGAGGTGTTGGTTTGTAACTGTGATGGCTTGTTTGTAGTGAGAGAGGGATTTGTAATAAGGATTTCAAGGTTTTAGGGTTCTTGAAAGAGTTTGATATTCCAACAGTGTTGTGGCAAGGTTTTTTCTCTCTTTTCCTCTTCCTCTTTTTTTTTCCCCTAGTTTGTGTGAAAAGAAGGTGATTATATAATGCAAATTAGGGTAAAGCAAATGGGCTTTGAATGTGCAATTGGGCCTCCAATATTCACTTGAATTCGTCACTTTCCAGGCTAAATCGCAGAGACTTAAGTGCATTTTTTGAAGTTGAAATGTGAATCCAAAATGTAGCCGGCATCGAGAACTAACTCCTGTCCGAAAATCGACTCAATCGGATAAACGGTGAATTAGTTATGAATTTTTGAAGTTTCAGCTCAGACAAACTTATTTTGGGCTCCAGTGTCGACTCTGACACGTTCTTCAATAAAAAACTGGTATTGATCGGTGCATAATTTGGTCTCGACTTTTGAAGCAAAGTTGTATATCTATGAGTCAGTGACCTTGTGTAAAAATATGAGTCCAATCCGATAAAAATTGACCGAGTTATGAATTTTCGAAGTTTCGACACAGATGAAATAATATTCAGCATTCAGGATTGTCAGCGTGTCACGCATTCTGAGCAAAAAACGAAGGCCTTTTGAATACCGTTTGAACTTAATACCTTTTGTGAAAATGTAGCCAACCCAATTTGTGAAATTTTGGCGCCGGAACCAGCTCGATACGATGAAAATTGACCAAGTTATGATTTTCTGAACATGACGCAGATAAACTTCTGTCACAAATTTTCTGCACGAAAATACTTGATAAATCCACATTTTTTAAGACCTTCTGATCGAAATTGGCTTTCAGCCGTGAGAGATGAAAACGTAGATAATGTCAAGACGGAATTTTGGCCACCGGAACGGGTTCAAAACGAGTCACGATCTTCAAGTTATGAATTTTTTAGCGCGTAAAAACTGCACTTTCAGCACACTTTTTCACCATATTTCTTCAAGAAAACTCGCACATTCGGATACCTTCTTTAAAGAATTGACTCTTGAGCCGAACCTGAATTTGAGAATATGTTATCAGAGATATCTTGGCGAAAGAATACCTGAATATGACGCGCCGGGTTGGTCTTGTGAATTTTTCTTGAGATGTTTTGAGAAATATGAGAGGGCAAATTTTGGGGTACAACAGTTGCCCCTGTTCAATCTTCTTAGACCTGAGGATGCAGATTGACTGACGTGCCTTTTGTAATCCGAAGGTGGAAGAGGATTGAACACTAGAGTGCCCAGAAATTTGCGCTCACATAGTAGTGTGATGGTGGAATGGGCTTACGGATGCCATTTGGAGATTGATGGATAGGATGATGGGCTTATAGATGCCATCTGGATGTTGATCGCGTAAGAGCTTCCTTAGCGAGAACCTGCGTACCTGCAAAAAAGAAAAATGAGTACCTGACCCGTTACAGGAGCTGGTCTTCAAATTCTTTGTGTAGATGTGTCCTGACTGGTTACAGGAGCTGGATCTGGAGCTTCAAATGGTGATGAATGAACCAGGGATGGTTACTACCTCAACAGGAACGGTGAGAAAACCTTGGGTAACTTCAACTTCAACAGCAATCGTTGAGCGAAATCTGGGATTACCAACTCCGCAGGATCGGGGAGAGAACCATAGGCGATTACCACCTCAACAGCAAACATTGAGAGAACCTTAGGCGACTTCTACTGAGTCTTCAAAAGAAAAACCTTTAGGAGTCGGTTTAACTAGACCAGAGAACGCCTTTGACTGGATAATAACCAGGAAAATCTTTGGAGTCGATTTAACTGAACCAGACAAGGTCTTTGGAGTCTTCAACTGAGTCTTCAAAAGAAAAACCTTTAGGAGTTGGTTTAACTAGACCAGAGAACGCCTTTGACTGGATAATAACCAGGAAAATCTTTGGAGTTGATTTAACTGAACCAGACAAGGTCTTTGGAGTCTTCAACTGAGTCTTCAAAAGAAAAACCTTTAGGAGTTGGTTTATCTAGACCAGAGAACGCCTTTGACTGGATAATAACCAGGAAAATCTTTGGAGTCGATTTAACTGAACCAGACAAGGTCTTTGGAGTCTTCAACTGAGTCTTCAAAAGAAAAACCTTTAGGAGTTGGTTTAACTAGACCAGAGAACGCCTTTGACTGGATAATAACCAGGAAAATCTTTGGAGTCGATTTAACTGAACCAGACAAGGTCTTTGGAGTCTTCAACTGAGTCTTCAAAAAGAAAAACCTTTAGGAGTTGGTTTAACTAGACCAGAGAACGCCTTTGACTGGATAATAACCAGGAAAATCTTTAGAGTCGATTTAACTGAACCAGACAAGGTCTTTGGAGTCTTCAACTGAGTCTTCAAAAGAAAAACCTTTAGGAGTTGGTTTAACTAGACCAGAGAATGCCTTTGACTGGATAATAACCAGGAAAATCTTTGGAGTCGATTTAACTGAACCAGACAAGGTCTTTGGAGTCTTCAACTGAGTCTTCAAAAGAAAAACCTTTAGGAGTTGGTTTAACTAGACCAGAGAACGCCTTTGACTAGATAATAACCAGGAAAATCTTTGGAGTCGATTTAACTGAACCAGACAAGGTCTTTGGAGTCTTCAACTGAGTCTTCAAAAGAAAAACCTTTAGGAGTTGGTTTAACTAGACCAGAGAACGCCTTTGACTGGATAATAACCAGGAAAATCTTTGGAGTCGATTTAACTGAACCAGACAAGGTCTTTGGAGTCTTCAACTGAGTCTTCAAAAGAAAAATCTTTAGGAGTTGGTTTAACTAGACCAGAGAACGCCTTTGACTGGATAATAACCAGGAAAATCTTTGGAGTCGATTTAACTGAACCAGACAAGGTCTTTGGAGTCTTCAACTGAGTCTTCAAAAGAAAAACCTTTAGGAGTTGGTTTAACTAGACCAGAGAACGCCTTTGACTGGATAATAACCAGGAAAATCTTTGGAGTCGATTTAACTGAACCAGACAAGGTCTTTGGAGTCTTCAACTGAGTCTTCAAAAGAAAAACCTTTAGGAGTTGGTTTAACTAGACCAGAGAACGCCTTTGACTGGATAATAACTAGGAAAATCTTTGGAGTCGATTTAACTGAACCAGACAAGGTCTTTGGAGTCTTCAACTGAGTCTTCAAAAGAAAAATCTTTAGGAGTTGGTTTAACTAGACCAGAGAACGCCTTTGACTGGATAATAACCAGGAAAATCTTTGGAGTCGATTTAACTGAACCAGACAAGGTCTTCGGAGTCTTCAACTGAGTCTTCAAAACGAAAAACCTTTAGGAGTTGGTTTAACTAAACCAGAGAACGCCTTTGACTGGATAATAACCAGGAAAATCTTTGGAGTCGATTTAACTGAACCAGACAAGGTCTTTGGAGTCTTCAACTGAGTCTTCAAAAGAAAAACCTTTAGGAGTTGGTTTAACTAGACCAGAGAACGCCTTTGACTGGATAATAACCAGGAAAATCTTTGGAGTCGATTTAACTGAACCAGACAAGGTCTTTGGAGTCTTCAACTGAGTCTTCAAAAGAAAAACCTTTAGGAGTTGGTTTAACTAGACCAGAGAACGCCTTTGACTGGATAATAACCAGGAAAATCTTTGGAGTTGATTTAACTGAACCAGACAAGGTCTTGAAATATGATTGAGAACTTAACTGAATATTTCCTGAAAGGTAAAGGTCAGTCATATGAAATGCGTGATATGGATCAAGCAATGATGTTCTCAACATAAATGAGACTTGTAAGGTATGATGCGTATATGCATGCTATGATGATGTATATGATGTTTACAAATGCATGTTTTTCGTCTAGGAAAGTAAATCCTTGACGGGTGCCGGGAAGTCATATCCTGGGCTGATATTGAAGAATAGATTTTGCTTCCGCTGGATGATAGTTGCAAGTATACTGGTAGGAGAAGATGACTCTGTTGGGGAATAAACTTGGCGAATGGGTTACTCTGCGGGGAGAAAAGTACTATAACGATCTTGCTGGAGAGCAATACTCTGTGGGGAGAGAGATACTTTGCTGAGTCGTTGATAATAACTTGCTGGGGATACCCTTGTTGTGTTGGAAGTATTGATAGACTTCGTTGGGGATAAGAAGGCTTCGTCGAGGACGCTCTTTCCGTGGCTTTTGGCTGAGGATAACCCAGTTATATCCTAGTACAGAAATAACTCTTTAAATAAAGCCGGGAGACGCGTTCGTGCTTTGCGAGGGATAAGCTTCCAGAATCTACTGGGGATAAGCTTACTGCTTGGGGAGATGGATTCCAACTTTCCTAGGGAACTGGATTGGACTCTCCTGGGGAAGTTTTGAACTGTATTGGGGTAGTGACTCCATTGAATGTCTGATATATCTCCGGGGAACGATCTTTAGGTCAAGACTGCCGGGGATGCTTGTTAAGACTGTATGCTGCTGGGGAAGGTTGAGATCTGCGGGAGTATACCCAACTTCCTTAAGTTTGATACTATAGCTTCGCTTGGGGAGAGTGCACTGACTTGCTGGCTCACTCTCTAGGGAATTAAGATATGCCGGTTATATTCTTCCGCTGAACCTACCTTGGTACCTTGGTGGACAGAGCCATTAGATCGTTTGGGCAACTCATCATTGCCCCTGTTTCAGTGGGAGAAGGCACCTGTGGGGGGTAATTGACAAATCTTCTGGTAGACAGGTGACGAGATGCCAGGACATAGTCATACGCTTTGATCCCTAACTTTTGCCTGGACCGCCCTTCCGGGTTTTCAGTCCACCGGGATACCCATTATTGCCCAAGCCGCCTTTTCAGGTTTTCGACTTGCCGGGTGTACAGATTTTTTTCATTTCATCCCTTCATTTTGCCCGAACCCTTTTGGTTCGCCGGGAAGCCCTTATTTTTGCCTAGGTATGTCAACCTAGCGGGTCTTTGATTATGCGCAGTATTTTTTCGACTATGTCCGTGCTTTCAGAAGGTAGGGAGTTGCCCCTGTTAGAAGTGTGTTGTCATGCCACCAGAAGATGTTTGATCAGGCAAGATTCGTTGCTGGAGTGCCCCAAGTGATTCAAGCAGAGATTTGCCCCAGGCTATTTGGCATCTTGAGAGATTCCTTGAATCTTGACTGGACTGCCCCAGATGATGGACCACGATCATGTCTGCCCCTTGATTGGAAATGCTTTTGTTCACTAGGTATTCATCGTGCGAATTTACCTGTTGTTCAAACAAATGGTCATATGCAAACAATGTTATATCAGAAATGCAAAGCTTATGTCTGTCTTGAAGATTTTAAAAATGCATTCTTTTTCATAAAACAAGTGAATTTTTGTAAAACGTGATGTCAACTCCGTATTTACCGTAGGCCTTAAGGAGTCAGGATACCTTTCGTAACAGTATGCTTTCGAACTAACCCATGCTTCAGCTAGGACTTTTAAGGGTTGTAGCGTGGCCTGGTTCACGGTTTAAGAAACAAAGGATAAAGGCTCAAATTATTTGTACCCACCCGCTCTTCGTGATGTTCTTCAAACCTAAACTCAGTTGATCATATGTTAGACCTTGTTTGAGTCTTTGCTCTGATTTTCCGGTGATGGTTCAGATATTGATGCTTTATTCTGAATAGGCAGTCATTTTTGTTTTTGTTGAGGGTTCGTGAGACCTCTTTCTTTTCTGATTTCATTATCCCTTTCTCTTTTTTTGCCTGAACTGTTTCCTTTTTTGGAATTACAGTCAGCGGGATGTCCCAGTTTTATAAGTCTCCTTCATGGGTTTTGACTTATTGGGCTTCTTTCTTTTTTTTATTTTGAGAGATAATGACTGCCTTTCTTTATTGATCATTCGGAACCATCACTGTCTTTCTTTGTTTTGTAAGGACCTCTTTGGTGCCATTCGTTATGCACTTGGATCAACTGAGAGACTACCCTTCCCCAGGTTATGATAAAGGGTTTTAATTTTCGAAAAGAAAAACTCCTACTTCTTTGGCTCAGAGGGGTTGACGAGGGATTATCTTCCTTATAACTCCAGTGTTTAGGGATTGAAACAATGCCTGTACCTCATCAGTGGGGTCTGTTCAAAAGCATACTGTAAAGATCATGGTATCGTTTTCGTCATCCTCCCTCAAGAGGCTTAGAATTATTAATCGAGAGTTGATCATCAGAAAAAATATGAAAATAATTTTCATTTAGTGAATACGAATATATTGCTTCAAAACAGACATATGCGATGCATTAATGGAATAACAATGTTTAACATGAATAAATGTTTGAACAAAAGAAAATTGCAACTTGAACATTCGAATGAACAAAAATTTCTCAATCCTAGCCATGATTTGGCAAGGGAGCAGTGATTATGTTCGGAGTCTCAGGTACTTCAAACTGAATCTCTCCAGCGTCGATCATGTCTTGAATCTTGTTTTTGAGAGGCCAGCAGTTGTCCGTAGTATGCCCCGGGCTATCAGAATGATATGCGCACCTATCGTTGGGATGATAGTTAGGAGCAGAAGTGTTTGGATTCCGGAGAGGAGCCCTTAAGGTGATCAGCCCTGCCTCCAACCTTTGTTGTAGTGCTTGATCCAGCGACATGTTGATCTTGGTGAACTGCCTTTTAGGCTTGTCTGACCTGTTCTGATCAACCCGCTATTCTTGGCGAGGTCGTTGTTGGGCCTGAGAAGTAGTAGCAACTCCGAGAGGTCTATTCATTGGACCCGACCTTTGCCTTCTTGGAAGCTGTTCTATGACCTGGTCCCTGATTTGGGCTGGTTGCTTCATGCCTTGAGGAAGTTGGCTGATCATGGCTCTCAGCTCTCCTTGCTCCTGAGCTAAACCTTGAATGAGGGCCCTTTGCCCCAGCATCTGGGTTTTCAATGTGTCTACCTCAGCTTGTAGACGTTTCAGCTGTTCGTCCCTGTCATCTTCAAAACTCTTTCTGATCAGATTCCCCATGTGGAGTGTCCTCAACTCTTCCTGCCCCTTGGATAGGCCTAGGAAGATTTCCCTGAACTGAGTCTCTTGAGTGTGAAGGTCCTGGTTATCTTGTTGGGAAGCCATTGCTGAAATAAACAGCGAGGAAGGTAAGTGACCTGCAACAAGGATACCTGTTATGCAAATGATGTGTATGACATGCATGTAATGTTTTCAAGGACCTCGCGGGGTAAACAAGAAATTTGTTAGAATTTGAATTTCATAGCTTGATTGAAGGAAACCCACATTGTTGAGAATTCTTCTTCAAGGGTCAAATGCTCACCATATCCAGTGGGTCATAGCCCTTGACTTTAGTCATCATGCCTAGTTTTGATTTCCAAACAACCTTGGTTAGGGGAACCTTCTTCAAGAGTCAGAGCTCACCATATCAAGTGGGTCATAGCCCCTGACTACCTTGGCTAGAGGAAAATAAATCCTCTTTGCCCCTTGCTGGGATAGTTGATTCACCATGACCTGCATCACAAGCCCTTGAGATCCTTGAAATGGATTAGTCCTTATGCAGGATGTATGCAATGGTATGATGTCATGCTATGCATGGGGTAATGTAGGTAAACCCTGTTACGAGTCCCAATTAAGGACTGCAAACCAAAACCTGCAAGAAACTCAGTACACTCTGTTAGGAGTCCCCATTAAGGACTATAAACAAAACCTGCAAGCGACTTAGTAAACCCTGTTATGAGTCCCAATTAAGGACTATAAACAAAACCTGCAAGTAGTTCATGTGTCAGATAACGAGCATGCAAGTAGTCAAGTACGAAGGCACACAAGTCACACAAGAGAAGCCCTTAGAGTTTAGGCCAGCATGGGGTCTGGGTATTACCCTCTTGAAGTTGGTGGGCTCAACCTGTCCTATTAGAAGTAACCGGGTTCTAAGGGTCCCAATATCACTGGATTGCTTTCATTGTTCATCGTTTCGATTTAGCCACTGAACTGGCGACCGAAATATTCCAGGAAAGCAACCCTCAATTGAGTGTAGTATCGAGTATCAACCAACTTCGGACTGCACCAAGGTCAGTTATCTCACTACCCTAAAGAGGTCAAGATAGTTCAATTAAGGTTCCTAAGGTCTGTTGATGCTTCACGACACCACGCGGAGGCCCCGTACTCTCCTTGACTGAACTCAAGGGTTACCGGTACACACCAAAGTGCCACATCAACGTAGCAGACTGTTTCAACCATGTCGGTATACCCCGCACAGTTCCCTCACAGCCTTGTTGCTACTTTCTAAAAAGGTATCCCCCAGATCCGGGTTAGGATCTATAGAACTCCCAAGCAACCCACAATAATAAAGCAAGCAAGGAAAGCAATTGAAAACACAGTGATCTTAGTCCTAAGGTACACCTCACTTTAAGTTATTTCCCCAGCAGAGTCGCCAGTTCTGTGATCGGTGGATCTGGAACTGACTGTTTAACGCTGGTTCGCGAAATGTCGCGGAAGCAAGAGTCGCCACCGTCTTTTATTTTCTCCAAATGGAAAGGACAAAAGCACAGAAAAATTCCTTATAGAGATTGCTCTCGGTTCGGGAGGTAGATTATAGAAAGGGAAGGTGTTAGCACCCTTTCTATCCATGGTTATCCATTGGCTCTTAGATACTTGCTCTTTTGTGTTTTCAAAAATGGTTTGTTTGCTTTTCAACTGTGAGTTTTTAAAAGTTTCTTTGAAAATTCCAGTTCGACTCTTGTATCGGTCCTCAAGAGTGTTTGAAAATTTGCTTTCGAAAGCTTTTGAAAATGTGTTGGTGTGAAAAGTATTTTTTGATTTGTTTGAATTTAGAGCAAGTATCCACGAGAACCTACCTACCCTAAGGAATTTGTCTGTGTAAATGTCCTTTAAAGTAGTGTCATCCCACCATTGAGAGGTAGGTAGCACCACCGTTGGAGGTGTTCGGGTCAATTCGAGGTTCGGGACATGGTGATCACCAGAGCAATGGGAAGACACCTTAGAAGCTACCCTCATGCCAGGTTCCCAGATCATGAGGACTTACTAAGACATCCTCTACTCGACGATCACCTTTCGAGGCAAGGCAACAGTGAGGCGTACCCTAGGGGTGGTGTGTGATTTGTGTGTCATGTTCAGTTATTTTGTCTTATTCATGTCAAGGTGATCTATGCGTTTGTTTTTATTTTATCATTCATTCTTGCATGCATTTATTAACAGTTAAAAAGATGCGGAAATTAAAAGTTCTAAACTATTACAAAGGCGCGGGTCCACATCGCCAAATTTAATCCAGGACCCGATTTGACAGAAAATAAAGAAGTAAAGTGCGAGAAATAAAATGTCCGAGTTTACAAGGCTTTGGGAGAATTACATTAATATTATAAGAAATAAAATAAAATGCGCGAATTGGAATTAAAATTGGAAGCGAGGGCGTTGGACCCTTTTTAATGAAATTAAATTAAATGATTAAACTAATGAAATTAAAGAGAAAAAAGAAATTATTTTTTTTTTTGAGTTTTTGGTATTTATGTTTTTTATGTATTTTTATGAGAAAGATTAAATGAAATTAAAATATTAACCCTAATTCTAATTTTTTTTATTTATTAAGAAAAACATGTTAAAATTAAACCTAAAATTAATCTAATTATTTACATGCAATTTTGATTTATAAAAATAAATAATTAATTATTAGTGAAATTTATTTACAAAAAATATTAATTAAATAAATATATTTTGATTTTTATGACTTTTCTGTTTTTTACTATTTTTTATATTTTATGAAAATAAGTTAAATTAAAGGAATTACTTAAAAAAAGAAATAATTGAAATAAATAAAATAAGGAAAAGAAATAAAATACAATACCTTGGGGGGTTTCTGTCCCCTTTTTGGAGGTGAATTGGAGTGGTTTGGCCATTTGTGTTCTGGCCTCATCATGCATAAGTTGTTCTACTTTGGCCATTTGGCTTTTGGCTTTTGGTTATTTGCGTTTTGGCCTCAAAGTTCCTTAATCTTCTCAGGATGTCTGTCTCGCCATGTATTGGTGTCATGTGTAAAATGTTCTGTTTTGGCCATTTGGCTTTTGGCCTTTTGGCCATTTGGCTTTTGGCCTCAACGTTCCTTAATGAACCTGGGATCCTGTCTAAATCTGCAGTGTTGAATCTCACGAACACATTAAATAAAATCATAAAATGCAAATAAAGCCAATATATGAAGAAATTTAATGTTTAGGCACAATATGACATGTATGAATGATTATACCCTTTTGATCATGGAGATCAAATCAATCTTACCCTTACTGGAAAATCAGTGGCCTGAATGCTTTTATGCCTTACTGGAAAATTAGGATCATGGAGATCAAGCCAGCCTTACCCTTACTGAAGAAGTAGTAAGGTGTTGGTTTGTAACTGTGATGGCTTGTTTGTAGTGAGAGAGGGATTTGTAATAAGGATTTCAAGGTTTTAGGGTTCTTGAAAGAGTTTGATATTCCAACAGTGTTGTGGCAAGGTTTTTTCTCTCTTTTCCTCTTCCTCTTTTTTTTCTCCTGGTTTGTGTGAAAAGAAGGTGATTATATAATGCAAATTAGGGTAAAGCAAATGGGCTTTGAATGTGCAATTGGGCCTCCAATATTCACTTGAATTCGTCACTTTCCAGGCTAAATCGCAGGGACTTAAGTGCATTTTTTGAAGTTTAAATGTGAAAACAAAATGTAGCCGGCATCGAGAACTAACTCCTTTCCGAAAATCGACTCAATCGGATAAACGGTGAATTAGTTATGAATTTTTGAAGTTTCAGCACAGACAAACTTATTTTGGGCTCCAGTGTCGACTCTGACACGTTCTTCAATAAAAAACTGGTATTGATCGGTGCATAATTTGGTCTCGACTTTTGAAGAAAAGTTGTAGATCTATGAGTCAGTGACCTTGTGTAAAAATATGAGTCCAATCCGATAAAAATTGACCGAGTTATGAATTTTCGAAGTTTCGACACAGATGAAATAATATTCAGCATTCAGGATTTTCAGCGTGTCACGCATTCTGAGCAAAAAAAGAAGGCCTTTTGAATACGGTTTAAACTCAATACCTTCTGTGAAAATGTAGTCAACACAATTTGTGAAATTTTGGCGCCGGAACCAGCTCGATACGATGAAAATTGACCAAGTTATGATTTTCTGAACATGACGCAGATAAACTTCAGTCACAAATTTTCTGCACGAAAATACTTGATAAATCCACATTTTTGAAGACCTTCTGATCGAAATTGGCTTTCAGCCGTGAGAGATGAAAACGTAGATAATGTCAAGACGGAATTTTGGCCACCGGAACGGGTTCAAAACGAGTCACGATCTTCAAGTTATGAATTTTTTAGCGCGTAAAAACTGCACTTTCAGCACACTTTTTCACCATATTTCTTCAAGAAAACTCGCACATTCGGATACCTTCTTTAAAGAATTGACTCTTGAGCCGAACCTGAATTTGAGAATACGTTATCAGAGATATCATGGCGAAAGAATACCTGAATATGACGCGCCGGATTGGTCTTGTGAATTTTTCTTGAGATGTTTTGAGAAATATGGGAGGGCAAATTTTGGGGTACAACAACTATCAAGTTCAAACGGCATCGATCAATCAGCTTCATCGTCAACTGAGCAGCAAAGTGATGAGACGCTCGAAGATATAAAGGCGATAGCAGAGTGGGAACCCAGTGGGATTATTCTTTTCACATAGCTGTTTTGTTTTCCCTTTTTCACAAAATTGTATAAACTCTGTTGTTCGGCGGCGTTCTCTTACTAGGACGTCAGCCTCTTGTACAAAAATGCCTATTCAAAAATCAATACAAATTCACTTTTCAGATCAATTGCCAATTGTTTTTCCTTTTTCTGTTTTGTTTTGCAAAGAACGTCCAAGGTTCAATTTGTGATATATGCATTTGACACTAATTGCTAACTCATAAATATTTGCATACGAAACAAAGGATTAATTACAGGTAACATTAGAAACGGGGGCAATAATGAGTTGTCTAAGCGATCTAATTGCTCTGTCCACCAAAGTACCAAGGTAAGTTCGGCTGAAGAATGTAACCAAGATATCTTAATTTCCCAGAGAATGAGCCAGGATTCAACAATTCTCCCCAAGCAGTTTGGTCTCTCATCAACCCTGAACAAAGCACGATATCTCCAGCAAGTCAGCAACACTCTCCCCAAGCAGAGTTAGCCTACTCTATCAGCCTTAAGGAAATTAGGTATCCCCAGCAGATCTCAACATTCCTCAACAGAGTATACAAACATTCTTAACAAGCATCCCCGGCAGTCTCGATCTAAGATTGTTCCCCGGCAGTATACCAGACATTCAGTGGAGCCACTTCCCCAGTACATCTCAAAAATTTCCCCAGGAGAGTCCAGTCCAATCTGAAAAGATTCCCCCAGGAGAGTTCAATCAATCTCCCCGGTAGTAAGCTTATCCCCAGTAGATTCTGGAAGCTTATCCCCTGCAGAGCGAACGCGTCTCCCGGCTTTATTCAAAGGTCATTTCCCCACCAGGATATAACTGGGTTATCCTCAGCTAATTTCCACGGAAAGATCGTCCCCGACGAAGTCTTCCTATCCTCCAGCGGAGTTCATCAATTCCTGTAACATATCACAACAATGGTATCCCCAGCGGAGTTATCATCAGCATCTTATCAAAGTATTTCTCTCCCCATAGAGCATCCCCGCAGAGTAATCTCTCCAGCAAGTTTATTCCCCAACGGAGTCATCTTCTCCTACCGGTTTATTCTTGCAACCATCATCCCCAGCGGAAACAAAGCTCTATTCCACATCAGCCCAGGATTTAACTTCCCGGCACCCGTCAAGGATTTACTTTCCTAGACAAAAATATACATTCATAAACATCGCATTTCCATACATTATAGCATGCATATACGCATCATGAACATACAATGTCAGTCATCTCATGACATCATGCAGTTCATACATCATGACATTGCATACAACTAACGTCTTGTCTTTTCAGGACAAAGGTCAATACAAAGATAATTACTATCAACTTTCGTGATTCCAGATCCGATTCCTGTATCTTGCCAGGGTGTATCTGTTGACGACTAGTTCCAGACTCGATTCCTGTATCCTGCCAGGGCACGTCTGAAGAGTTTGAAGATCCGATTCCTGTATCTTTCCAGGGTGTATCTGTTGACGACTAATTCCAGACTCGATTCCTGTATCTTGCCAGGGCACGTCTGAAGAGTTTGAAGATCCGATTCCTGTATCTTGCCAGGGTGTATCTGTTGACGACTAATTCCAGACTCGATTCCTGTATCTTGCCAGGGCACGTCTGAAGAGTTTGAAGATCCGATTCCTGTATCTTGCCAGGGTGTATCTGTTGACGACTAATTCCAGACTCGATTCCTGTATCTTGCCAGGGCACGTCTGAAGAGTTTGAAGATCCGATTCCTGTATCTTGCCAGGGTGTATCTGTTGACGACTAATTACAGACTCGATTCCTGTATCTTGCCAGGGCACGTCTGAAGAGTTTGAGGATCCGATTCCTGTATCTTGCCAGGGTGTATCTGTTGACGACTAATTCCAGACTCGATTCCTGTATCTTGCCAGGGCACGTCTGAAGAGTTTGAAGATCCGATTCCTGTATCTTGCCAGGGTTTATCTGTTGACGACTAATTCCAGACTCGATTCCTGTATCCTGCCAGGGCACGTCTGAAGATCCGATTCCTGTATCTTGCCAGGGTGTATTTATTGACGACTAATTCCAGACTCGATTCCTGTATCCTGCCAGGGCACGTCTGAAGAGTTTGAAGATCCGATTCCTGTATCTTGCCAGGGTGTATCTGTTGACGACTAATTCCAGACTCGATTCCTGTATCCTGCCAGGGCACGTCTGAAGAGTTTGAAGATCCGATTCCTGTATCTAGCCAGGACATATCTGTTGACGACTAATTCCAGACTCGATTCCTGTATCCTGCCAGGGCACGTCTGAAGAGTTCGAAGATCCGATTCCTGTATCTTGCCAGGGTGTATCTGTTGACGACTAACATTACCAGACTCGATTCCTGTATCTTGCCAGGGCACGTCTGAAGAGTTCGAAGATCTGATTCCTGTATCTTGCCAGGGTGTATCTGATGACGACTAACATTACCAGACTCGATTCCTGTATCCGGCCAGGGCACGTCTGAAGAGTTCGAAGATCCGATTCCTGTATCTTGCCAGGGTGTATCTGTTGACGACTAACATTACCAGACTCGATTCCTGTATCTGGCCAGGGCACGTCTGAAGAGTTCGAAGATCCGATTCCTGTATCTCGCCAGGGTGTATCTGTTGACGACTATATTCTCCAGACTCGATTCCTGTATCTTGCCAGGGTACGTCTAAAGAATTTAAAGATTCGATTCCTGTATCTATCTAGGGTACATCTACACAAAGAGTGTGAAGATCAACTCCTGTAACAGGCCAGGTAATTATCTTTCTTTCTCAGGTACGCAAGTTCTCGCTAAGGAATCTCTTACGCGATCGACACCTAGATGGCATCTATAAGCCCATACCCCTATCCATCATCTCTCCAAATGGCATTTGTAAGCCCATTCCCTACATCACACTGCTGATACTCTATTATGTGAGTGCAAATTTCTGGGCACTCTAGTGTTCAATCATCTTCCACCTTCGGATTACGAAAGGCACGCCAGCCAATCTACATCCTCAGGTCTAAGAAGATTGAACAGGGGCAACTGTTGTACCCCAAAATTTGCCCTCCCATATTCTTCAAGACTTGTCAAGATCAAGCTCCAAAAGATTCAAAATCTCTCAAAGGTTGCACAGTCCAATTACCTCCTAACATAGTCAAAATTAGGGTTTTGGTTCTGGCAAAGAAATTGAAGTTTCCAAGGGTCCAATCAAGTCCCATATGCCCATAAACATTGTCAAGCATTCATATGCCAAGTTTCAAGACTCACAGCATCAAATTGCACAGTCAAAACCCTAATTGCTCTACAGTCAACTGCAGGGGCAAAATGGTCATTTGACAGTCAAAAGTCAAAATTTTTTGTCAACATATTATTTTGAAGCCACAAACATCATTTGATCAATTCTTGATCATGATTCTCAAAGTATGGCTCAAAAAGTCTCAAGATGCAAAAGTTTCTATTTTGGGACAATTGGAAAAGTCAACTGCAAATTGACCAAGGCATAACTTCTTCATGGTTTATTAGAAAAATCCCATCCAAAGCTCATTTTGAATAGAATGACATTTCCTACAACTCATCTTCACACTTCAAGTCCAAGAAATGCTCTCACAAAAAGTTATCAATTTCAACATTATAGGTCATTTTCAAAAGTCAACAAAAAGGCACTTTAAGTCAAAGACCATAATTTGATATTGGTAAATCAAAATGACATGGGACCAAAGACATTGGTTAGAGGACGTCAAGACCTTTCCAAAATGTCCAAGAACATGATCATAGCTTCAAAATTGAGCAAGATATGCCTTGTAGAAGTTGGGAAATTTTTGGGAATTTTGAAAAGTCAACTTTGCACAAAAGGCTTCAAAAATGCTAATGGGCCTCAATTTCTTTCATGAATCATTACCCAAAGGCTATGCACGACCCATTGACCTCAAAGGGAGTTATTTTCTTATTTTTGATTAATTATTTGAATTTTTATTATCATAAATTCATTTAATTAAATTTAAATATAAGAAATATACCAAATCATGTTTTTAAATCTTTTTTATGCAGCAAATATCTTCCATATATGCAAGAGATTTCGTGCACTATCTCAAGGGGACAATATCATCCAAATTTGGCATGATTGGCATGGAAAAAGATTGGAAAAGATATGAACAAAATCAAAAATCAAAATCATAAATTCATGGACTATGGGCTTGGTTTTTTTGACCTAATTTCACTCAAATACTTATACACAAGATAACCTAATGCTGATACACACGAAAAGCTGCTCAGAAAAGGCATACCAATTTGCAAAAGTTCATCAAAAAATTGAAATCTGAAAACATAGTTACAGCGCAATTCAAAGCCTAAAACCTATTCCAAACGCTTGCTGGGACTTCCTTGAACGTGTCTCAATCCCTTTCCAGTCTCCACGCCCAAAGAATTGGTAGAACATAATTGTTTTCTTCTTGAACATATCCATTATCGTGTTTTAATTTTCAAGCATTGTTCATGTGTTTTGTTAATTGATTTACACTAATATTGATATTCTGAAGCTATTGGCAGCATTTAATTGAACCAACGACGCTTGTATCCAAATATGCCATTAAAGGATATTAGGTTTTCAGAGCTCCAAATTTAGGGGTTTTCACATATGGCAAAATTGAACCACCAAACCTATGCCATTGGATTCGTGACCTCAAGACAAGACCAACCAGCACCTCGCGCCCTTTTTATATTTGCCCATCGTCTAATCGCTATTTTTCCTGGTGGTACTTAGTGGGGGTTTAAAACCCCGCTATTTGGTTATATTTGCAGGTACAAAACGGAGAAGAAGCATGCGTGGCTTGGTGCTATTGGACAATTCAAAAACTGGCGCGCTCTTTTGCATTATACCATTAATTTTTATTGTGTTATTATATTATTTGCTTCCCATTCCATATACAACGCGCGCGCACAACTCAACTGGCCAGTGATACATTTGGTAAACGCTGGGACCTGGGTTCGATTCCCAGGTCCCCTCTCATATTTCATAATTTTTTCCTTAACACGTTTCCATGCAGCGTCCATCAGAAGGCCCACCATGCACACTCATACGCTAGCCTGTCAAGTGGATTTGGTGGTCAATCTGAAGGCCACAAAAGAGGTTTACCATACACCTCAGTCAATGGATGGACATTCAAGCTGGAAAGTCAACGCAGGCTTTGCATTCTTGGGCCAGATTTCTCACAAAAACCTCCTAAATGGGCCTGATACCCCCCATGGTTTACATTGTTTTTGATTTCTATTTGATTTTCTTTTAATTCTTTTAATGTTTTAATTATTTCTTTAATTTCCTAAAGTAATTTTCATAATAAAAATAAAATACAAAAAAATACAAAAAAAATGTTTATTGTTATTAATATTAATTTCACCATTATTTTTATTTTGTAAATAAACTTTAAATAATAAATTTAGTTAATTTAGGTTTTCAATTTTAACACTTTTCTTAAATAATTAAAATAAGTAGAATTAGGGTTTTTAACCTTTTTTATCTTTTTTTCAATAAATACTTTTCTCTCATTATTATTATTAAATATCTTTGTAAATAAATATGTACATTAATTATTTAGTAAATTAGGTTAAACTTTAATATTTCTCAAATAATTAAAAATAACTTAGAATTAGGGTTTCTTTTAAGTTTAATTTTAATTTTCTTATTTCGTTAAATACAAAAACCTAAAAAACATTTCTTTTCTTTAATTTAATAATTAATTAACTTTTTAATTCAATTTAATTTCAAAGGGTCCAACGTCCTCGAACATTCGATTCTAATTTCTTTTCGCGCATCTATTCTTATTTATTTTCTTACGAATATTATGTAACTGCTCAAGCCATGTAATAGTAACTAGGTTTTACTTTCCGCATTTTTTATCAAACGGGTCTTTGTTAATTTGGCGATGTACAGACCCGCGCCTTGTAATAGCGTAGGATTTTACTTTCCGCATTTAAATTTCCGCACTTTTAAATTATAATTACATGAAAGAATGTATGGCCTAAATTAAAAACAAGCGTAGATCACCATGATACATGTGCAAGATAAATATTAACATGAAAATAACACACAAATTCACACACCACTCTTAGGGTACGCCTCACTGTTGCCTTGCCCTCGAAACGTGGTCGTCGAGTATAGGACGTTTTAGTAAGTCCTTATGTCCATGACATGATCCAGTTGCCTCGAAACTGTTGCCTCGGAATTAAAAAAGGATCAATGGCATAAGGGTAGCTTCTAAGGTGTCTTACTGTTGCTCGGTGACCACACTGTCCCTAACACTCGAATTGACCCGAACACCTCCAACGGTGGTGCTACCTACCTCTCAATGGTGGGATGGCACTACCTTAAGGACATTTACACAGCCTAATTCCTTAGGGTAGGTGGATGACTCATAGATACTTGCTCTATTCAAAAACAAATCAAAAAAACTTTTCACACCGACACTTTCAAAAAAGCTTTCAAAACAATTTTTTCAAACACTCTTGAGGACTGATACAAGAGTCGATGTGAAATCTTTAAACGAAACTTTTTCAAACCCACTCGCACTCTGAAAAGCAAACATTTTGAAAACACATAAGAGCAAGTACCTAAGAGCCCATGGATAACCATGGATAGAAAGGGTGCTAACACCTTCCCTTTCTATAAATCTACCTCCCGAACCGAGAAACTATCTCATAAGGAATTTTGTTGTGCTTTTGTCCTTTCCTTGTTGGAGAAAATAAAAGACGGTGGCGACTCTTGCTTCCGCGACATTTTGCGAACCAGCGTTAAACAGTCAGTTCCAGATCCACCGATCACACCAGGGTTTGAACAAAAATGCAAGAAATATGTGCAGGATGATGCATGATATGCAATGCACATGATTTATTTTATTATTATTAATTCAAGGAAGTCAAAGATTTTATAGACAATTTGCAAATATTAAAGTACTAACATATTATAATAATATTCAAAATGGATTACATCTTTTTAGTACAAGTTTCAACAATTCCAAGTACAGAAAGAAGATAGAGTCTAAAAAGCCTAAGAAAGCAAAGCTGATGAAGATCACTCCATACACTGACGCTTTCCTGTGAGTCTTGCGATCTGAGCCTTCAATTGCTTGTTTTCTTCTGCATACCTGTTAGCAACCACTTTCAAATCACTAGAGTTGGGAAGTGAATGACTAAGTCCTGACTGAGCGTTAGAGGAAAATAAATCCTCTTACTTCTCCATCATCTCTACAACACGACACTCGAGAATCTCAATCAAGTCATCTTTTTTCCTTCAAGCCTGCTCGGTAGGATATCTCTAAAGTCTGACACTTATTCTTCCAAGCTTCTTTCTCCTGCTGCATCCTGACTAGGGCTAGCTGAAGCTCTTCCACATCATCCAAAAGAGGAGGAGGGGTCTTCACAAAACATCAGGCATAGGTGTTTCACAGGAATATGACATCTTCAACTGAATTTCCCTTGCTTGTACCCACTGAAGATAAGGCTCCAAAGAAACAACACCTCTAGGTTTCAAGTCCTTTCTACTCTTCCTGTGAATATGACGCCAAGCCTTTGAAATTAGTTCCTTAGCTTCCTTATGATTCTCTCCCTCCTTAAGAAATAAACCACTCAGATGAATACTATTTGGCTTACCCCATATTAGATATCCAAGTTGTCATCGTGCAAGAACAGGATTGTAGTTAATTCCTCCCTTTGTACCAACAACAGGTACATTAGGGAAACTACCACAACTATCGACAATCTCTACATCATGGTAAGCTTGATGATACCAAACAATATCTGAGTGAGTGAGGGCCATAATCTTCGGAGCCCAACGAGGTTCCTTCCTAACATCCTAGAAAGCATCAGATCGAGGCAAGTGAGAAATAAACCACTGATACAACAAAGGTGTGCATCATATAATCATCCCTCCATGATAAGAATCCTGAAGATGAATAGAGTAATAAGCATCACCTAATAATGTAGGAACTGATTCCCTATCTAAAAGATCCTGATGGCATTAACGTCCACAAAGTTGTCGAAGTTCAGAAATAAGAACAACCCATAGGCGAGTAGAGCAGAGATAACCTCAAAAGCAACTGTACTCTTCATCCTAGAAAGGTAAGGGGTTTTCTCCAATAAGAACTGAGTGGGTAATCCCCTAATACCTCCTTTGGTAGTAATGTGGGCTTTAACCTCATACTTCCCCAAATGAATCAAAGCAGCAATCTCATGAGATTTTGGCTCCCCCTTCAAACCGGTGAAAGGAACACAATCAATAACAGGTAATCCCAGGAAATAAGAATACTCCTCTAATGTAGGTGTTGTACCCCAAAATTTGCCCTCCCATATTCTTCAAGATTTGCCAAGTCAAAGGTTCAAAAAGCCCCCAAGGGTTGCACAGTTCAAGGGCCTCCTAACAGTAAAAAATTAGGGTTTTGGTTCTGGCAAAGTAATTGAAGTTTCCAAGGGTCCAATCAAGTCCCACATGCCTATAAACATGGTCAAGCATCCTCATACCAAGTTTCAAGACTTACAGCACAAAATTGCACAGTCAAAAACCCTAATTGCCCTACAGTCAACTACAGGGGCAAAATGGTCATTTGACAGTCAAAAGTTCAAATTTTTTGGTCAACATCTCATTTTGAGGCCAAAAACATCATTTGATCAATTCTTGATCATGATTCTCAAGGCATGGCTCAAAAAGCCTCAAGATGCAAAAGTTTCCATATTTGGACAGTTGAAAAAAGTCAACTGTAACTTGACCAAGGCATAACTTCCACATAGTTTATCATAAAAATTCCATCCAAAGCTCATTTTGAAGAGAAAGACATTTCCTATAACTCTTCTTCACACTTCAAGTCCAAGAAATGCTCTCACAAAAAGTTATCAATTTCAACATTATAGGTCATTTTCAAAAGTCAACAAAAAGGGACTTTAAGTCAAAGGCCATAACTTGAGATTGGTAAATCAAAATGACATGGTACCAAAGACATTGGTTAGAGGACTCAAAGACCTTTCCAAAATGTCCAAGAACATGAGCAAAGCTTAAAAGTTGAGCAAGATATGCCTTGTGGAAGTTGGGAAATGTTTGGATATTTTGAAAAGTCAACTTTGCTTCAAATGTCTTAAAATTGCTAATGGGCCACATTTTCTTCCAAGATTCATCATCCAAAGCATGTGCACGACCATTTGGCCCAAAGGGAAGTTATTCATCATTTTTATTTATTTATTTGAATTTTTAATTGCTAATAATTCATTTAATTAATTAAAATATATGAAAAATACCAAAACAAGGTTTTCAAATCTTTTTATGCAAGACAATCACTCATTACTCATTGAAGATCACGTGCATGCCCAAAGAAGGACGATTTCATGCAAATTGGCTAGGTTTCATGATAAAAAGATTTGAAAAGATTATGCAAAATCACAAAATCAAAAGCATTGATTCCATGGATATTTGGCTTATTTTGTTGACCTAAAACACTCACACACATATATACATGATAACCCTAATGCCAATAACCTCCAAGCTGCGCAGAAACACCATAACCAAGTTTGCATTTTTTCAAGAAAACTCAAAAACTGAAATCACGATTGCAAAGGTTTTCAAGGCCAAATAATCATTCCATTGTGTTCCTGAGGCTTCAAGGAACGTGTCTGAATCAAAAACATCATCCCTAACCTCAAGAATTGGTAACACGAAACAACCCCGTTCATCATATTTTTTGTATTCGTGCATCAATTTATACGCATCATTCTTGCACTTCTTTGATTGATTTATACTAATGAGACCTTTCTGAAGCTAACCATGTAGTTTGATTGAATTTTTGTGCACCATACGCGAAACTACCATTAGAATGTTTTAGGGTTCCTCAAGTTTTGAATTGGGCGTTTACGCATCTTGTAAAATTAGAACATCTCAGGGCCATGGTCAAAATCAGGACACTTGGACGAATTGAATGCAACAGTCGCGCCCAATTTATGAAGCAAGATGGCCTAATCGCTATTCTTGAAAAGGGCATATTTTGGGGGGGTTTAAAACCCCCGCTAAGTCTTTTTATGTTTCAGGAAAAAGCAAGCCAACAAAGAAGAAGACTAGGTGGCAAAGCGTGATAGGGTGATTTGAATCCAACGCGCGTTTTTTTATTTTTCTAGGCCACTGACCATTTTTCCCTTATATTGTTTATTAGTCATATAACTTACAAAGTGCGTTGGTAGCTCAGCTGGCAGGCGTGTGATTGGTAACCTCTAGGACCTGGGTTCGATCCCAGGTCCCCCTCCCTTTCTCATATTATTTTCCATTCTATCTTCCTATGCAGCGCGTATTCAAGGACTCACCATACACCCACAATATCAACGCACCACATGGCCACTGAAGGCAATCTAAAGGCCCAGATCTGATGAACACCATAGGCGTTAGTCAACGAAGCCACACGCTAGCCAAAAAGTCAATAAGGCCAAGGCTTAATGGGCCAAAAAATGCTGGAGATACCTCCAGTTTGGGGACAGAACCCCCCATGGTTTGCTTTCTTATTCTTCTTTTTCATATTTTTTCTATTTTATTTATTCTAATTAGTTTTAATATAATTCTTTCATTTAATTTATTTTCATAAAATATAAAATAATATAAAAATCAGAAAAGACAAAAATCAAAATATATTTTATTTAATTAATATTTTTGTAAATAAAAATCATTAATTAATTTAGTTTTCAATTCTAGGATTAATTTTGACATTTTTCTTAATAAACCTAAAAATTGGTAGAATTAGGGTTTCAAACATTTTTCATTCTTTTCCTTTTTCTCTCACCATAATTAATTATTTAATATTATTTTTGTAAATAAGACTTGCCATTAATTACTTAGGTTAATTTTAGGTTAAACTTTTAATGCTTTTCTTAATAAATAAAAAACTAGAATTAGGGTTAATTAATATTTTAATTTCATTTAATTTTCATAAAAATCATAAATACCAAAAACTCAAAAAAATAATTTCTTTTATTTTATTTTATTTTAATTAATTTGTCAATCGTAATTTAATTTCATTAAAAAGGGTCCAATGCCCTCGCTTCCAATTTTAATTCAATTCGCGCATTTATTTCTTTTCTTATAATTTTTAATGTAATTCTCCCAAAGCCATGTAACTCGGACATTTATATTTCTCGCACTTTATTTCTTTATTTTATGTCAAATCGGGTCCTGGATTTTAATTTGGCGATGTGGACCCGCGCCTTTGTAATAGCGTAGGAACCTTTAATTTCCGCATTGTTTTAACTGTTAATTAAATCGCATGCAAGAATGAATGACAAAATAAAAACAAACGCGTAGATCACCTATGACATGACAAGACAAAATATCTGAAAACGACACACAAATCACACACCACCCCTAGGGTACGCCTCACTGTTGCCTTGCCTCGAAAGGTGATCGTCGAGTAGAGGATGTCTTAGTAAGTCCTCATGATCCGGGAACCTGGCATGAGGGTAGCTTCTAAGGTGTCTTCCCATTGCTCCGGTGATCACCATGTCCCGGACTTCGAATTGACCCGAACACCTCCAACGGTGGTGCTACCTACCTCTCAATGGTGGGATGGCACTACTTTAAAGGGCATTTACACAGACAAATTCCTTAGGGTAGGTAGACGACTCTAGATACTTGCTCTAATTTCAAAAACAAATTCAAAAAATACTTTTCACACCGACACCTTTTCAAAAAGCTTTCGAAAGCAATTTTTCAAACACTCTTGAGGACCGATACAAGAGTCGAACTGGAATTTTCAAAGAAACTTTTTAAAACCCACCGTTGAAAAGCAAACAAACCATTTTTGAAAACACAAATGAGCAAGTATCTAAGAGCCCATGGATAACCATGGATAGAAAGGGTGCTAACACCTTCCCTTTCTATAAATCTACCTCCCGAACCGAGAGCAATCTCTATAAGGAATTTTTCTGTGCTTTTGTCCTTTTCCATTTGGAGAAAATAAAAGACGGTGGCGAGTCTTGCTTCCGCGACATTTCGCGAACCAGCGTTAAACAGTCAGTTCCAGATCCACCGATCACAGTAGGCATCAACTGATAATCAAGGAAAGTAAAGCATCGATACATCGGATCATAGAACTGGACCATAGTCGAGAGAATACCCTCCTTCATCCTAAGCTTCATGAGACACACGATGGACCAAAATCTTCAGAACTCTAAATCTCGGGAATTAGACTTAGCAAATCATCTATTTTGGGATTCTTGAAACTGTACTTTTGAGTCTTTCTTTTTCCAGAATCCATGGTAAAAAGTACCTGAGATATTCACAAAGAGTCAACTTTAAGTCCCTTGAACCAAAATGTCTTAAAAGATGCTCATGGGTGCATGAATGCATGATGGAACAATCATACACAAGATCACAAACATGGGGGGTTCATAAGTTTAACGTCATGAGCATGGAGTCAAAGGTACTACCCACAAGGTATGATCTAATAGTTTATCACATTCTGAACAAGGTTCTAAGAGGTTTCCAGAGTCTACATCCTTCCTTCGGATATTTCCAACGTCCCGGTTGACTCGGTAACTAGTAATATTCTTAAGAAAAAATCGTCTGAGCATATTATCGCGTGACAGCCATTTCCGGATTACTCCGTCATAGCTTCCGCACTACACCTAAAAGGCCAAGATGGGTTAAAGGTTCTACGGTCCTCAGTTTCAGCAGGCTCCCAGGTTGAAAGCAACACGTTTTCCTGATTACCCGATAAATGACACTATAGTCAAAGGGGCCTCCAATGAGCGGGGGATCTCATGCCTCCTTTTTTGGGATTGCTCCCTCAAAGATAACATGACTATACTGACCGTCCTATCTTAAGTTTTCCAAAGTCCGGGTAGAGGACTTACAAGAAATCTCCAAGCACCCTGAAAACCAGGAAAATCCAGACAAACATATATACAACACATACATAAATAGAAACAAAGATAGGCTCAACCCACTTAGGGATGGACAAGCAATAGGTCAATCTTTCCCCAGCAGAGTCGCCATTTTTTTCTATAGTGGTAGAAATGTTGAGACTAAGCCATTGGATTGATTTGACTCGCACAAATCAAAATAAAAATTGCCACTGCGCTTTATTATTTCCAAAGGAATTGGAAAATAGCGAGTAAGGGGGTTGGTTATGCAAAGGGAAGGTATTAGCACCCTAAACATCTATGATACTCCACAGAAACCTCTATGTAAATTTATGTATTTTGGCTATAAATGTTGTATACAAAAATAGATGGTGGAGATGAGAAAAGAGATATTTTTTACAATTTTTGCACCCACCGCAGTTGCGAACCTTTAGTGCCTACGTACCACCTTCTATGCAATATGGGATCAGGGTACACGTAGTTCACCTTTAAAATTTTTAAAACACAAGTGTGTTGGTTAATTTTAAGAGACGAGACATCATCGTCTTATCCGAGTGGAAAACATACTTACTACCCACAATTATGAGAAAGGAGAATTTGCTTCATCTCAAAGTGGAGGACATGGCCTGGATTTTAAAATCAACAAAACCTTACTCAACTCCCAAGTGGAAAATATCTCACTTCACTACATATCGTCGAAGTATAGTGGCTCGCATCACTATAATGATTGACAAGAGTCTAATAGTTTGAGATAATTTTAAAGCAAAAAGCCAAAGTGGCCAAATAGCTTGAATGGGATTGATTGACTTTTAGTCTTCTCACAAAAAAAGTGTCAAGGTATATTATTAAGTTGATTAAAATTTGATTAAGAAAACATTTTTGAAAAATGCATGGACCTAAGTCCATGTTTATTGTGAAAATTGTTCAAGTTTTGAAAACATGAATAGTTTTAAAAATGAGGGAGAAAATTGTGAAATTAAAGAAGATGGGGGGAGATGAAGGGACCATCCTAAAGCATAAAGTCAATGCTATGGAAAAAAATCATCTAACCAACAAGAAGTCAACACTTGACATAATGAGTCAATGTAGAATTCTTATTCTTAAGCAATCGTAAGTGGACTTATAAAGAAGTCACAACTATTTTGAGGCCGGTCAATAACAATCTATGTACCATATGTTTAGAGAAATGATATGTAAATCATTATCCCACAACATGTAGTACAAGTAAGAAGTGGATAAGATGAAGAGGGAAGGGATAAGAATCAAACCACATTTGAACCAAAAAATTTAATCAAGCTATCATTAAAATCAATCATCCATTTTGGAGGAGTTAAACTCAACACCCAAGATCCAATGATGTTAATTAAGCTCATGATCAAAATCTCATAATTCAAGATCAGTCAGAATATATACAAAAATTAAAATTGTATTTAAAAATAAAGAAAAAAAGATTTTTAAAATGGTTTTAAATGAAAATAAAAGGGGAAAGTAGCAACTATATTCGAAACATCCAAGAAAAATTCAATGAGACCATAGAAAAATCAGAAATGAGCTCAAATATTTTTATAAAATTTTTGGTAATTTTCTAAAGTCAGAAACTATTTTTAAAATTAAAAGAAATAGGAAAAATAAACCAAGAAATGTAAAAAAATTGTAAAATCAAAAATAAAAATAAAATGAGGTCACCAATATTTGTCAAGAGGTCATTGGATCCTTCCATATTTTTTTCTTCAGAATTTAAAAATTAAGAAAATTATTTTTAATCATTTAAAACAACTCTAATAAAGTGAAAAAATATAAAAAATATCAAAACACAAAATAAAATTATGAAAAAATAATAATTAGAAGGAGAAAAATCAAAAGTATTTTTAAGAATTTTTGAAGTTAAAATGAATTTTTTATGAATTTTTGAAGTTAAAAACAAATAAAATATAAAATCAGAAAATAAAATAAAAACCAAAAAAATGTAGACCATTGGATCAATGTCAAAACGCATTAGTAATCAAATCCAAGGGATATGGCGCGATGTGCATATCATGGACATTAGTGAATAAAGCACTGAATAAATTATTAAAATCAGAATAAAAAAACAAATGGCACGATATCATTGGTTGGGAGATGACACATTGGTCATCTTTAACCTCCAGCCACGCAAATTGCAGGTCTCTGAAATGGAAAAATTAGAGCTCGAGACCGGTACCATTTGCTTCGTCTCTTCAAGACGATTCCAATGGTACCCTCGCGAAAAATTTATGTAAGGTGTAGCTCAGTTATTTTGGAAAGAAAGATTTGAAAGGGGATTTGAAAATTCATGGCCAAAACTCACTTCCAGTTGAAAACAAATGTTGCGACTAGGATCATAATGATGAGAGCTTTAATACAGTACCAAAGTTTTAGAGAATTGATGAAGGAATCTACCTATTGAAGTTCAAATTTAGAACTCTGAAACTTAACTTGGCTAGCACGATTTAGGAAGTCTTAGAGCTTGGCTCTTCTTTTGTTAGCTTTAGTGAAGTTCAAGGATGAAAAATTGACAAAGAAAATGGATTGAGGAAAGTTGTAAAACCAAATTCGAAGTTGCAGAAAAGTGGATTCAAGAGAGAGTTTGGCATGGTGATTCTGTCTATCTAAGCTTGCGAAAATGACTGGGATAGAGAATGTATTTATAGGAGAAGTGAATGGAATCAATAGGTGGGGTGAATGATTCAATTTGAAGGGAAATCGTGCACACCTATTTTCATGAAATAAGTGTGATCACATGTGTATCAAAACCCATCCAAATGATGCGCTTTGATACTCTAAATCATCCGCACGTTTATGCTAATCATGTTTAAGTAGAAAACACACACAAATTTGGTGACTAGAAGTCAAATTATGGAGATTGAATTCTGACTGTTTGAGAAACTTCTATTCGAAGGTACCAACTTTGAAATCATGATGTGCATAATTCAGGAAGCTTTATGAGTTGATTCTTGATGTGTTCGAAAGATGAGATCACAAACTTCATAATGTGCAAAGAATGGAATTAAATAGATGCTTGGGCTGAAAGTTGTGATGAGTCAAAGTTGAGAAAAAGATGTTGACTTTTATAGAAAAAATTCAAATATTTTCTTTAAAAATGACCTATAATGTTTTTATTCCAAACAAGGCCTTCCTCTAAAATCTTGCTTTGATCAAGGATTCTATCTTGAAATATACTTCCCAAAGTGCATTGTGGAACTTGAATCACTCAAAAACACCAAGTATTGAGAGAGTTATGGTCTTGCAAAATTGGTGAAAATTCATGAGATGACCTATAATCTTTTGCATCCTTACGGCATCTTCCATTCATTTTCAAGCTTATCACACAAAACAAGAGTTGAAGTTCACATCCTTAAGATCATTATGGAAAAAGAATGGTCTCTAGGAGATAAAAATTGGCCAAGTTATGCCCTTTTGAAATCACATAAGGGAATTTGATGGCCTATCTAGAGGACTTGTAATATTTCTCAATCATTAGGAATCTTCCACATAAATGTTTCTTGAAAATTTTGAAGTTATTTGTTGATAACCTTTTGAAGAGAAGCATGTATTTGGAATCACTCAAAAATCTCAAAATATGAGCAAGATATAGCCCTTAGAAGTTCAAAACCCTAACACCTAGAGCAAAAAAAAATGCTTTGGAAACCTCTTTCAATTTTGGCCAACTTTATTGCATAAATACTTTTGTCTCGTAAATAAGTTATTAAGGATGATAATGAGAAACCATAACATCAAAAAAACCAACTCCAAATATTAAGAATTGAGGGAAATATGCACTTGCAAACAAGAAATCAAGAAGTTGTCCAATTAGGTCAAACTTCTTCAATCAAATCTTGAATCCTTTGACTTTCTTTGAAAAATTGAGGCATGATGAAACATTGTAGATCTTGTAATGATATCACTTAAAAGCACCTTCAATGATGAAGCTTGAATCTCAATGAAGCTTTGTTGAAAAAGGCATGGAAATAGACTCATGAACCTATAGATCCACTTGATGGAATGTGTTGTGCTTTCACCTATAACATTATAAATTAGAGAAAACATTCATTGTATTTATTAGTTAAAAGTTAATTAATACAAAACATAAATGATCATAATATACAATTCAAGGTGCTTGGTGATCCCCCATGAGAAAACCCAAAGGTAAGGAGAAGAACTAAACCCTAGCATGATCTTGTTGTGATTGAGTTGACATGTAATGATAGAGGGATCTTAGGGGAAAAAGTTAGGGTACGATAGTTATCCATCTCTTTTATCCGCAGTCAGGGTATATAAGAACTAAATTCCCAGTAGAGCGATGAACGACCCATGTTCCTGAACTCTTATATCCCCAAGCAGAAGTCAAACATTCCAAGCGGAATATCCTTAAAATAGAAAGCAGGAATCCCCAGCTGAGACATTCTAACAAGATTGAGGATTCATATTCTTCATCTCCACCAACAGCCAGGGAGTTATTTTCCCCACTCAAGAATTTTATACAAAGCTACCAATATGCTTCAACGACATTTTGCATCCATACATCATTTACAAATATCATAGCATATGCACATGAAACACATATAAGACACTCTCATTTACTTTGAGAACATCATTACGCGATGCATTACATACATCATGACATTGCATGAAGACTAACTTTGTCTTTTCAGGTAAAAGTCTACAAACAGGACGGGGAAACTATCTATATGACCAGCCAAAGATTAATTCCCGAAATAGGATGGGGAAACTTGAAGAATGGAAAAACACAAGAAGGGGTGGGGGGTTAAATTGGGGTTTTTAAAAACATAAAGAAAAGAATATGTTGGTTATCCTGGTTCGTTTTAACTCAAACTACTCCAGTCCACCCGCCAAGGTGATTTTACCTCTCTCAATGAGGCCTTAATCCACTAATCAAACTTGACTACATAGCTACTATGACAACCGTCAAAGTCTTCTTGAGGTTAAACCACAATCGAGTTTTCTCAAGGAAATACACTAAACAATATTTAAGAGAGTGTACAAAAAGTGTTTTCTAATAAAACAGTATCACACAAGTGATGTTTTACACAATTGAGATTCAATATGTTTGAAGGTGAGGAAGATGACTCGTTTGTTGTGCGTAAAATCGTCAATGATTTCTCCTTCAAGCTTTGTTTAAATAGGAAAAGAACGTAGGAGCTTTTGGAATGTTGATCAATAAAAATTAAAGAGCTTTCCAAAAATAGAGATCCTTGTCCCCTTTCAGCCGTTACTTTTGAATAACAATAAGTGAATTGTAACGATTCAAAACATGATTGCTTTAGAAGATGAAAGTTACCGTTGCTTCTTTCCAGAACTTTATGGATAAGAAACATGGAGTTCCTGTTTGTAGAATTAGAACTTCTTTAAGAGATGTATAGAATCATAGTTCAAATAGCTATCTAACTCATCTTCTGTGCTTCTTCCATGAGAACTTCTTTGCAAAACAAAATACTTATTTAGGGAGAATAATTGTTCTTTGAGTGTTTGTTATCATCAAAACTCTTACAAGGGTTGTAGAATCAAAATATGTTCTAACAATCTCCCCCTCTTTGATGATGACAAATTTTTTGATATTTCAATAGAAACATAAAGAGCATAAAGCATTTAAGGTCTCCCCCCTGAGTTGAATACTCAGATAGAGAAGAAATACTTCCTTGAAGATTATTCTGATAAGAGTTTTTTATGCATCCACTTCTGTCCTCCATAGAGTTTGTTCCTGTTTTTCTTTCAGGATAAAACAATAGAAGTTATAATATTCAAAATGTTTGAGACTGCGTCTCGATACTGTTATATTATAAATATCTTATGTTCTACCGCTTTTTTTTCAAGAATAAAAAAGCAATAAAAACACTTTAAGAAATAAAAGATGATTTGTATTAAAAAAGATTTCAATAAACACATTCAGAAGGAAACAAATAAAATGAACACAATAAAGAAAACAAATTTCAAAACTAAGATTGAGGTGGAGGAAGTTGTGTGAACAGGGCTTCCAACAAATTCTTAATCTGATTATTTTACTCTTCTTGTTTTCCAAGAATCACTTTGATTTCCTTACACGTATCCTCCTGCTTATCTAGTCTTTCCTTAAAAACTGCATTCTCTTTCTTCAAATCCTCCAGAGTTTGCAGCACAAGAGATGAAGAGGGTATATAAACAGAAGGTATCACCTTTTCAGAGCAAGTTATGGCTGATTCTGACTCAGGAGCTTCTTCAACTTCCTTGCCTTTGTCTAGAACCCTAACCAGAGGTAGAGCATAAGAGGATGGTTCATAATATTCTAAAGGCTGGTGATCTTCCCAAGGGGCATTGTCCAGCAGAAGAAGTGGTTGCTTTTCCTAGTGACGCAAAACTTGATCCTTGAAGACATTCAGATGATCACAGAAGTTCTGTTGAGAAATTTCATAACTCAACTCCTTAAGTTTATGGGATTCAGAATTGAACCATTTTCTGAACTAGTTCCAATGTGAATCATAAGAAGCAGGATTAAGATTCTCTAAGCAAGCTAGCTTCAGATAGTTAACCCATTCCTGTATTTCTGTTTCAAAAATCAACAAATTTTTACCAAGACCTGCTTTGGATATTTTTGGTTTAGGTCTTGGAATGGAAATTTTTTGAGAGCTTGAGACAAGATTATCCAGAGCTTCTAAGTCTATAACTATTCGAAGTTGATCTTCTGGATGGTTTATTAGAGAGGGATAATCAGGATTAACAATGGGTGAATATGGTAAGTTTGGTTGAGTGGAATGATATGGAGATGGAATATCTGAGATGGAGTGGATTGTGAGTGGTTGAGAGACCATGAGAGGGAAGGTGATTCCAAGAATGGATGTTGTGGTATCAGAGTCAAAATTTGGATTTTCTGAGTGGAGAGCTTGAAAATTTGGATTTTATGAGTGGGGAGCTTGAAACAGCGGATCAAATTGATCAATATCAGAAAAAACTTGAGCAAGTTCAGGCTGATTTTGGTCAAGAGGGATAGTAGATGGATCTTTCAGAATGTTATCTAGAGATAGTGGGGGATCAAATTCAATGTCAAAGTCATCAAAAGTTTGTGGTGATGGGTCTTCTGTGGGTTTTGGAGAGGAAGGGGTTTCAGATGTTGATAAAAGAACTGATTCAATAACAGAAATAAAAGATGGATTACTTTCTTCTTAGCAGCCTTGGGAATCTTCTGAGAAACTTCTCCAGCAGCTTTCCTTTTCCTTGATTTCTTGGGAGCAACTTCCAGAGGTTGTTACCTCAAATCACGAATGTTGACTTCTGGGTTTGTCCCATCCCTCTTGCAAGCATCCAGATACATGAGAATAATATATGGAGACGCATATGTTTAAGAGAAGAGAGGAAAATCCTTCAGAGGTACACTTCTAGTTGTAATTACTTCCTTGGTTGTTATTGTTAGATCCTTCTTAATGGTTTCAATGATCTTCATCTTCTTCAGATTCTTAGCGTTCAGAGGTTTACCAGCACAAGCTTCCAGAGTGATGACTTGATTAGCCTTAGTCAGATGTTCTACCAGTTTATTTTCTGTCATAATATATGAGATGTTCTACCAGTTTATTTACTTTCATCTTCTCTTGTCTCTTTGATGCTGGTCTTCATATGGTTAAACAGAAGATGAGGAAGATTGACCCTTTCTTTGGTTGCAATGAAGTACAGAAGATACTGCTGATCAATGTTGATATAGTCTGAAGAACTTGTGGGTTTTATATGGTTGATGCAACCCAAAATGATTTTTTACCAAATTCTGTGTAGTGTTTCAGATCTTTGATTTTGTTTGAAGGTTGGCCAGAAGTAAAAGTCTCTTTTGAAATCTTTGTTAGGTCAGAGCTTTTGTCTGCCATATCGCTGCAGCGAATACCTCCACCGTCATGACCTATCAATTTCCCAATGACTTCTTCAGAGATTACTATTTTCTTTCCCATCATAAAATAAGTGACCTGATGATTTGAAGCAGTAGCGTGAATCCAAAATTCTTTAACCAATCTTGCAAAAACTGGACCCAGTAGACGATCAAAATACTTTGTCCATCCTTGGAATTCAACGTCAAGTGTTAAATTGTAATTGTTTTCCTTCATACTGACGAAGTCGACAATGAGTTCAAACAGAACTTCCAGTGAATCAATGGGAGTTAGGAGTGTTCTTGAGGGTTCTTCGTACCTTTCTACTGTTGAAGAAGAAGAGCCAGAAACAATTTGAGAGCTTTGAGTAGTTTGGGAAGGAGCCATTGTTCACACAGACTTTTTAGGGATTTTGAAAAATTGAACACAAGTAAGAGATAAAAGAATTGAGAGTGGAAAAGTGAAAGTGAAGGTGAGCAACGTATTTCTAAAAAATAGGAAACTTAATCAACAATAAAAGGGTTAAAAGAAATGATTGCTTAGCATTAATGATTCCTGAAAAGAGGGAGGGCGTAGAGATATGAAAAATATACTGATATGACACGAGTCTCAATGCATCGAATAAACATTTCAGTCTCTTTAGAATTTGAACACGTGTTCAGCCTTAAAAGAAACCCTTGTGAAGAGATGACAAATGTTGATATTCTTAACTTGCAAGCTTCTATATTTGAAATGAACCGTTTGGAGACTGTTCATATATTCTTAGATAGATCCTGATACAACTTTCCTTCTATCTTCTGAAGAATTATTGATCAGATGTTCACACAAAAAAACATAAAATTCTGAGGGTTAACATATACATAAATAAAACTATCATTTTGGACAAAATTTCATGCTGATATGTTTTAGAATGAAGTTAAACTATCTTCAGAAAGGGGTTTAGTAAAAACATCATCCCATTGATGGTCTGTGTCAATAAATTTTAATGAAAGAATTCCTTTCTAAAATAGTCTCTAATAAAATGATGTTTTATTTCTATATGCTTAGCCCTAGAATGTAAAATAGGATTTTTTTGATAAACAAATAGCTGAGGTATTATCACAAAGTATAGGAATGTTACTCTCAAATATGTTGAAGTCTTCAAGTTGACTTTTCATCCAGAGCATCTGTGTGCTGCATCCAGCTGCTGCTATATATTCAGCTTCAGCAGTTGATAATGCAATGGTGGATTGCCTCTTGCTGGACCACGAGATAAGATTTTCTCCCTGAAATTGGCAGCTTCCAGAAGTACTTTTTCTTTCTATTCTGTCTCCAGCAAAGTAAGCATCACAGTACCCTACTAATTTGTATTCTTTGGTTTTTCTATAACAAAGACCATGATTAGTAGTGCCTTTTAGATACTTGAAAATTTGCTTAACAACTATTAAGTGAGATTCTCTAGGATCTGATTGGAATCTAGCACACAGACATGCACTATACAGAATATCAAGTCTTTAAGATGTTATATATAAGAGAGAACCAATCATACCTCTGTAGATCTTATGTTCTACCTTCTTACTTACCTCTTCCTTTTCCAGAATGCATGTGGGATGCGTGGGAGTTTTGGCTGACTTACATTCCGATAGGTCAAATTTCTTCAGAAGTTCTTTGACATACTTGCTTTGATGTATGTATGTTACTTCTGGAGTTTGATTGAAATGGATGCCCAGAAAGAACTTGAGTTCTCCCATCAAACTCATTTCAAACTCTGCCTGTATAGACTTAGCAAATTCTCTTCCCAAAGAGGATTTAGAAGATCCAAAAATAATATCATCTACGTAAATCTGATAAACTATAATGTCATTTTAAAGTAGTTTAGTCAATAAAGTTGTGTCCACCTTCCCTCTGGTAAAGTCATTTTCTAACAGAAAACTACTTAGTCTTTCATACCAAGCTCCGAGAGCTCGTTTCAGACCATATAGTGATTTCTTTAGTTTATAGACATATTCTGGATGTTTTGAATTTTCAAAGCCAGGGGGTTGGTGCACATAAACTTCTTCATCAATGTAACCATTTAAAAATTTACTTTTAACATCCATATGATAGAGAGTGATGCCATTATTTACTGCAAAAGAAATTAAGAGTCTGATAGATTCTAACCTGGTGACTGGAGCAAAGGTTTATGTATAGTCTATCCCCTCTTGTTGACTATAACCTTGTGCCACCAGTCGAGATTTGTTTCTGACGACTTCTCCTTGTTCATTTAGTTTTTTTTCTGAATACCCATTTGGTTCCAATTATGTTAAACCCTTTTGGTTTAGGAACAAGATCCCACACATCATTTCTGGTGAATTGTTTTAATTCTTCATGCATCCCAAGTATCCAATCATTTTCCAGAAGGGCTTTATCAATGGAAGTTGGCTCAATCAGAGACACTAATCCCATGAGATATTCTTCAGAGTTTCTGTATGTAGATCTTGTGTTGATTAGGTCTTCTTTCTTTCCCAAAATTTTGTTTTCCGGATGAACTAAAATGTTTCTGGATTGTCTTTTCTAGAGAGGCTCTTTAGATGTTGTTGTAATGTTTGTGACATCTTCTTCTGGAGATGACTGTGATTATTTGTGAGAAACTTCTAATGCAATATCTTCAGTACCTGTAAATTGGACTTCTATATCTGCAAAAGTTTTACCTTGCTTTGACTTTTGAGAACCAAGCTTATCATCAAGTCTGACACTGATTGACTCTTCTATAATCCGTGTTTCTGTGTTATATACTCTATAGCCTTTTAAGCATTCAGAGTATCCTAACATGAGACAGTCTTGTGCTTTAGAGTCAAACTTGTTCAGATGTTCTTTGGTGTTCAGAATAAAACAAGTAAATCCAAATGGATGAAAATAAGAAATGGTGGGCTTTTTGTTCTTCCACAGATCATATGGAGTCTTATCAAGAATAGGTCTTATAGAGATCCTATTCTGAATGTAACATGCTGTGTTAATTGCTTCTGCCCAGAAGTTCTTAGCAATGTTAGTCTCGTTGATCATGGTTCTGGACATTTCTTGTAATGTTCTGTTCTTTCGTTCTACAACTCTGTTTTGTTGAGGAGTTATAGGATAAGAGAAATTATGAGAGATGCCATTCTCATTAAAAAATAGTTCAATTTTTTTCTTCAAATTCTCCACCATTATCACTTCTGACTATAACAATTCTAAGATCTTGTTCGTTTTGTACTTGGTTACAGAATGCAAAGAACACACAATGTGACTCGTTCTTGTCTCTTAAGAACTTTACCCATGTCCATATGCTATAGTCATCTATGATCACTAACCCATACTTCTTTCCACTAATGGATACAATTTTCATTGGTCCAAATAGATCTATATGCAAAAGTTCTAATGGTCTAGAGGTAAAAACAATTTTTTTTTGTTTTGAAAGAAAGTTTTGCAAACTTGCCTTTTTGACATGCTTTACACAGAGCATCTGAGATGAACTTCAGGTTAGGAAGTCCTCTGACCAAATTGAGTTTGTTAATCTGAGATATTCTTCTCATACTAACACACCCCAATCTTCTTTACCAGACCCTTTACTCAATGTTAACAAACAATAAGCATTTTACATTCTGACTTTTTAGCTCAGAAAGTTTTATTTTGTAAATGTTGTTCTTTCTCTTTCCATTAAAGAGGACAAATCCATCTTTCTGACTAACTACTTTACAAGACTTTTGATTGAAGATTATATCATAACTGTTATCACTTAATTTACTTATGGATAACAAGTTATGCATTAATCCATCTACTAACAGAATATTAGTTATAGAGGGAAGCGTACTATTACTAATAGTTCCAGAGCCAATAATCTTCCCTTTCTGATTGCCTCTGAAACCTACGTAGCATCCAGATTTAAGCTCCAGGATTTGGAACTAAGCTTTCTTCCAGTCATGTGTCGAGAGCATCCAGAGTCTAGGTACCAAGATTGGTGTTTCAATCTTGCTATTAAAGATATCTGGAACATAGACAATTTTATCCTTAAGTACCCATATCTTTTTGGGTCATTGTTTGTTAGAGTTACCAAAATTCTATTTTAATTTTGGTTTAGCATAGAAAGCGTTACTAGTATACTTTATGTCATGTGTGTGCTAATAAGTGAAGTGAGAATACATAGGTGTGCGTTTAATGACCATATCCTTAAATTTCTTAGGTTGAGATAATTTTCCCTTGTATCATGTTCCTTTTCTGGAATTTCTGCTAACTCCATAGATCATTGAAGCCATCTTGCTTTTATCTATGTTTTTAGCAAGAAATTTTTGAAAGCTATGATCATATTCCTTTATGATCTTAACAGAGTTACTAGGAACTTCTGAGACAATTTCTCTATGAGCATTTTGTAATTTATTTTCTAGTTTAGAAATTGTTTCTTTCATCTCAGAGTTTTATGATCTCAGTTTCTTAGTTTCTTCAGAGTCAGAAACTAGATCCTTTTTCATGTTCTTATTTATGACTCGAAGTTTCTGATATCTTTCAAGAATTTCTGACATACTCTCTTCAATTTGAGACCTAGAAATGTTAGAGAATACCTCTCCTGCCTCCGAGTCTCTGATCCAGATGATCCAGTGTCTTCTGATATGTTGTCCATTAGGGCTATGTTGGCTCTTTCATCTTCTGATTCTGTTTCAGCTTCAGAAGAGTTTGATTCATCCCATGTTGCCATGATACTTTTCTTCTTTTCCTTAAAGAACTTATTTTTAGTTTTCTCTTTTTGAAACTTTGGGAAGTTTCTTTTGTAATGCCCTTGTTCATTGCATTCGTAGCAGACACTGTCTTAGTTACTTGACTTTCTGTATCTAGAAGATGGTTCAGAATGATTCCCTGTTCTTCGGGAAGTTCTGAACTTCCTCTGCATGTGCTTCCACAGTTGATTGGATCTTCTGGAGAGAAGAGACATTTCGTCTTCTTCTGATGAGGATCCACCAGAGTTTTCTGCTTTTTCCTGTAAAACTTTCGGTTCATATTTTTTGTTAGATTACTATTTCACAATTAACTCCTACTGTCAACTTATTCCCGCTACATGTACTATGTAATTACATCCTACTACTATGAATCATCTCCTACTACCATGAATTATCTCTGCTATTTTTTTTACTGTTAATAACCTACAACTTAGTTTTATCCAATCAATACAAGAAACACAACAAAACTCATCACTACCTGCAACTTCGCAATTACCAACAACATCATCACAACAACATTACACCAACCTAATTCCAACATAATATGCATCACAATTCCCATTATAGAGTCAAAACCCCACCCTTACCTTGGATTGAAGGTTGCTCTACAATTTTTGAATCGAACCTAGCTTTGCCTCTTTTCCTTGTTACTCTTCTCTGCCACTTCCTACGTTACTGATCCAAGACTTTCTTGATCTTTCTAGTTAACCTAATTTCTCATATCAACTTAACCTTATTTCATTAATCACATTTTGGCCTACTCACGCACCCCCATATTACTTCGTACCACGATATAACTAAACCCAACAACTTAATCTTATATTATTTCATTAATTCCAGCATTATTATTCTTATCACTATTAATAATCAATTAATAAATAAATTAGTAATAATATAACAATTTATACCAACAATTCTTCATATCTCACAACTTCAACAAATAATTCTAAAATAATTTAATTAAATTAACGGGCATTAAATCAGAGTTACGGGTTGGACATCGTCCTTCGACCGATACAGGCTCCTACAGAGGAGGTACATGCTCCTACTAGGGAGGTACAAGCTCATGTTTCTATTGTGGAGCCAGTAATTTAGGAGCACATTGTGGAGCCTGTGGTGCAGAAGGCTGAGCAGGAGGTTATTGCTGAGCGAGTTGATGAGGTATCCCTCACTGATACAGACACCACGACTTGTGCGTCTACTGAGCCTTCAATACACACTGATGGAGATTTCCCTGGAGGACCTCCAGACAAGTCTGTGCTGACAGGAATTATAAACCATTTCGCTTATAGGATATGGCATGGCCAGGTATAAATTTTTGGTTTTGTTTAATTGCCTAATTTTTATTTTTGCATTCAAGATTTAATGTATAATAATTTATTTTTGCTTCTTACAGGAGCGTTCGGTGTTGAAGGTAGTTTCTCATGGTTAGAAGTTGAAGAAATTCCCTTAGAGTCCCATGCTTGATGAGGTGAGGAGGATCGTTAGAGAGTTCCATCTCCTAGAGTTTGCTGATTGCTCCTTGACCATACTCGACGCCACCCTATTATCAACTTTTATTGAGAGGTGGAACCCGAAGACATCATCCTTCCATCTTCCATTTGGAGAGATAACAGTGACTTTAGATGATGTGGACACCCTCTTTCACATTCTGATTGCTGGTACATTTTTTACACCAGTTTATAGGGACCAGGCGACGATGGTGCGCATGGTTATGTATGATTTAGAGATTTCTGAGACGCAAGTGCTACAGGAGTTTGGTGAGACTCGAGGATTTAACCTTCAGATGTCTTGGCTGAGGAGGTTGTATGGGGAGCTTGTGGAGGCACAGAGGTACCAGGCTACTGCTAGGGCGTAAATGCCACATCTGGTGGGATGTACTCTCTTTGCAGACAAGTCTGGAGTTTATATTGATGTTCGATACTTGTCTCTCTTCAGCGCACTTGACACTCCATGTTGGGCTTGGGGAGTGGCGGCTTTGACCATGCTGTACAAGGCATTTGACATTTCTTCTCGTCTTGAGACCAGGAAGGTTATTGCTACACTTCTACCTTCATTAACAAAAGGGTTGTTGCCATTGTAATACACTTCAGCCTTAATCAGAAATTGAGGAAGAGGCATTTTTTTAGATCTATTTTCCCTATAACACATGCCCCTATTTATACAATTGGTGACGCATTGTAGACCATAAAAATGTGTTGGTGCAATCAGAACTATCCAAATATGTCGTCAAAATCTCAGTCGTTTAAAAACCATGTTTTTATACTACCTGAAATTTCAATAAATTTGAAATTTCCGGTACACCAGAAATTTTAAATACACTACCAGAAATTTACGTATACCGGAAATTTTGTAGAGGTGTATCTAATATTTGGGTGGTACCGGAAATTTCAATCCTTCTATTGGAACTTTCGTCTAGAAATAGTGTGCATCTCATCCAACAATAAAAGTGGAATAAAAAAATTCGGGGGGGGGGGGGGGGGGGGGGTGGGAGGGAGGGGGCAGGGGTTGGCATGTTTAATTTAGGGAGTGACATGTTAATTTCTCCCCTTTATGAGCCCGCCTCTTTTTATTTAATCTTGTCTTCTTTTTCTTCATATCTTGTTTTTCTTCTTTACAAATTGTATCAAAAAGACAAAAATAATAATAATAGTTTTTTTAAGTTAATTAGAAAGTTAGGTTTTATTTTATAAAATCACAACAAAAAAAATTATATTTTTTGTTTTCTATTTAATCTCTCCATTTATCTTAATTTATTTTTCATTTAAAAAATTCCAAATATATTCTTTTAATTGTATGTTTAGAACTTTTCTTTTCAATATTTAAACTAACAAAAAGATTTTCTTTCTTAATTTTATCTCTTAGAAATAATTTTACTTGATTTATTTATCTTGTGTCTTGTGTATGCTTATACGATAGTTTTTCTCTTGTCTTAATTTATATGTTTGTGCTTAATTCCATTATTATTACAATCATCCTCCATTCACCACTTTCCTAATATAGCCTTAAACCTCGATCCAACGTCGAGTTGATTTTCAAAATATTTTCATAATAAATTCAGAGTAGTTATATCGTTGGTTGTTAGAACTATTGTCTAAAGTATTGCATCAAAACAACTTAATAAGCATGAACCTTTCTCACTTCACCATTTTCATAAGAAATTTTTTTTGGCCTGAGAGACGACTTGTTGAGCTTCATTTCTCTCTAGTTTCTAATAATTGAATCGTAGGATGTTAGTCCTATTTTTCGCTATTCGTCACCCACAATCAAAATCAATTCAAACTCATCAAACCTTTCCCACGTGCAAGTCCTTTTTTAAACTTTCGCTCACATGCAGACGACTTAGTGAGTATTATCGTCCACGTATAATTAAGCTCCTATTTTCATAAATAAAATCAACCAAGAAACAAACATTTTAGTTCAACGGGAACCACGAAAGCTCTGAATTTTCCATAACACTTGGGGAATAGGTAGGCACAAGGTTCTAACATCTTGGCGAGCCCACTTAAAAAAACTAAAATATTTCTCCTTACTTTTCTCTTTTATCACATGATAAGTAGAAAATTGCAAATTTACTTTCTAAACACACAAACACACATACACTAAATGGTTCACGTCGAGTATGATGGATGTGAGGGGTGCTAATACCTTCTCCTTGCATAACCGAATCTCGAACCCTCTTTTTTGGTTGCGATGACCATTTCATTTCTTTCATGGGATTTCTCTATATTTTCTTGTTCTTTCCTTAGGATTAAATAAATTTAGATGGTGAATTCATTGAATCGAATAATAATATTTTTTGAGGCGCTATAATAATCGCCTTGGGAACATGGCATTCACCATGTAGGTGTGGCGGTCGCCACCCCTTATAAAGGCTAGGCGGTTGGAAAGTGGGCTTGCTTAGTCTTCCCACTTTCCCAATTTGAGCCTAAATTTTCTCCACTCCTTTTGAAGCCTCCTTGGTGATTTTAGGGTTTTTGGAATCCTATAAATACCATGATTTCATCCCTTTACACTCTATCCAAGCTTAGTTACAAACTTAAGCCATATAATGTCGAATTTTTTAAGCGATTAACTCTTCACATCGGAGAGTTATCGTACCAGTGATTGAGTATGTAATTGAGTTTAGAGAAAATTTTATTGAAGCATTAATCTTTCCTACTTTCTGCATTTAAGTTTTCAGCACTTTACTTCCAGTACCAGATTAAAGTCTCTTCGGAGAAGATTTTCATTTAGTTATCACATTAAATTTATTTTACCGTCTCTTTGTTTAATCACACTCTCTTCTTCTACCTTTCTTTTAATTTCTCGTTTCAAGTTTGTTTTAATATGTTTACTATGCTTTCTTACATGATCGAATCAATCTCTTTGGTTTATGTTATAATCATGTCTAGCTAATTTTATAAGTGTTATAATGTGAGGGTCGTCAATCCTATGGTACTCTTGATTGTTGTTCTTTGAGGAATACTATTGGGAATGTTTTGATTTTAATCACAATCTTTCTAAACATAAATTTTTCGTTTTCTACAGAAGTAGGACCATTTATATGTCGGGGAGGATTTAAAACCGTCTGGTACAAAAGATTAAGGTTGTTTAGTTTTTAATTGACAAAAACCAAGGAACCTATTTGTTACTTAATTAGGAAATTTAGTTTTTAATAAAGTACTTTTGAACCTATTTTCAGACGCGATTTTAAGTTTAAGGTATGGTTGGCCGATCAAGCGCCGAGAACCTTTTAAAGTACTAATTTCCAGTCAAAACAATTTTTCAACACAACAAAAGAGTTTAATTTCATAAAATAGGTTTTACTACATTAACGCATAAAGCTCCTACTACCGTGATAATGGATGGTATATTTTAGAGAGTGAAATCCGGTTCTAAATACGCGAAAGCAATAGTTCATGTTCAACTAATTCTTTTTCAAAGTAGAAAAAATTATCCCATAATGGTTCAATTTATGAACAACGAGATTATCAAGGAATTAATAAGATCCACATTCCAACATTGCATTTTCTGATGTTAATTTAAATATTTCCATTTACTTTATTTTTTAAACTCCAACCTTTATTTTATTAGCCTTAGGTAAACACTATAACGATAGATAATAATAGCTTGACCATCAGGTCTCTGTGCGTTCGACATTCTTTATATTACTCTAATGTTTTTGTGCACTTATGAAATACCCCATCATTTGTCAGATTTTGTGATGGGTTTAAAGTTGAATTTAAAGGAGTTAAAAAGTTGATGTGTGTTGGTTCTCCTAATTTAGATTATGTTCTTTTTATGAAAGGATTAACCGCTAATCTTGTTAGCTAGTCAATTATGTGACCTCTGTTAGTCTACTTCTTAAAGTTAGAATGTCTGGTCAAAGATGAGAAATATTTTATCCTGATGAACAGAATTAGGTCTAAAGACATATGTTATCTGTAGGAATCTCACATAACTTCTTATTCTTCCACATGTTTGATAACCAATGAAAATGAGTAAAGCTATGGCACCAAAAGCTTAGAAACCTTCATTTTAAAGGAATGAAGGAAATCTTATCTGAAGGATCTATTAAGGGAATGCCATATATTAAAGTTGAGGAGAAGAAAGTCTGTGATGAGTGTGAAATTAGAAAGCAAACAATAATGTCACACCCAATGTTACAATGTTAGACTACTTCCAAAGTGCTAGAACTCCTTCATATGGATATACTAGGACCAATGCAGATAAAAAGCATGGGTAGAAAGAGGTATGTATATGTGGTTATAGATGATTTTTCTAGGAATACTTGGATGAACTTTCTTAGAGAAAAATCAGATATTTTTGAAGTCTTCAATGATCTGTGTCAAAGCATTCAATAGGAGAATAATAGTGTGATTGTCAAGGTTAGAAGTGAACATGACAAGGAGTTTGAGAATGAAAAATTCTTTGAATATTGTGATTATGAAGGTATTAGTCATGAATTCTCTTGTTCCATATCTTCTCAACAAGATGGAATTGTTTAGCAAAAGACTAGAGTTATACATGAGTCAGCTAGAGTCATGCTTTCTTCTAAGAAATTTCCATTGGAGTTTTGGGCTGAACCTATGAATATTGCATGATATATTCATAACAGGGTCACTTTGAGAGGAGATACTTGAACAACTCTCTATGAGTTATTGAAATAAAGGAAGCCTACGGTCAAATATTTGCATACCTTTGGAAGTAAATGTTATGTCTTGATTGAAAAAGATCAAAAGGGTAAGAATGATCTCATAAGGGATGAAGGGGTATTTTCGTGTTATTCTTCAAGCAGGAGACCTTATAGAGTTTTTAACTCCAGAACTGGAATGATAATGGAATCTATCCGTATAGTAATTAATGATTCAATTACTAAATAAATGATGGATGTTAAATACAATGTTGTAACATCGTATGAGACAGTAGGGGGGTAATTTTTGAAGTCACAAGTACTGATTCAATGAGTTTTCAAGTCAGCAAAGGTCTCTCTACTACAGGTCAGATAGAGAAATCCAAAGAACTAATTTCAAGCCACCTTAATGAAGAAGAAATCACTGAATCTAATAAGAAAATATCAAATTCATGTCCTATTTCTAAGCTTGAGCCAATGATAGTCCTATTTATCAAGAAAAGAGGATCTTGAATTGCATCATTAGAACAATAGGGAGTTTATCTAAACAGATAAAGGTGAAAAAATGTTGAGGGAGTATAATGTTAACTAGAATGTAATTACATTAGACTATGCATATCTGAAGGTTATCAGATATATCATTCAACATGGCTGGAACAAGAACCTTTATAGTCATAATCAAATAATCAAGAATCAATTTAAAGGAAAGGGTGTTATTCTGAAGCATAGGGACACTGAGGATCAACTGACTATTCTGTTTACTAAAGCTTTATATGCAAACCAAGTTGAAGATATGAACAGTGGGATAGGACCATGTACTGTTGATGAGTTATAGCAATTAAAGGTATGGAAGAATGCACCAAATACTCTGTCTTTCCTTTATGTTCTGAGGCATGATATGCCTAAGTTAATTGCTAGTGATAAAGGGTAGAACAAAAGATCTCTGCAAGATAGAAAGGTTGGTGACAACAACAAGGAGTGTAGAAGGATCTTTGATAGGGAAAGAGGTAGAAGACCACCTGAAGTTGGTCAAGTTTGTGTGTTTCCATCTGTAATTGTTTGTTTCCAATTATTTGTTTCCAATTATTTGTTTCCATATGAGTTTATACTGTGTGTGATTTCACTTGTGTTTATTTCCATCTGAGACTTGTGCGCTTCCAAGTTGTGTTTTTATATTTACTCTAATTTTTGTAAATTTTTGGCTAAAAAGGGGGAGTAAAGTGTTAGTGTTTTTGTTTGTCCTGATGTTATGACACATGTCTTGACGTGTTGATTAGCATGCTGATAGGACTGTACTATTGCTAAGGGGAGAGTAGTTATTATGGTTGCTTTCTTTATGCAAGTATTTAGGGGGAGCATGATTATCTGTCATGCTTGTTTGTGCTTATGTTGTTGCTACTATTATTGATTATGTGGTTGTGTGCAGGGTGTCGTACCAGATGTTCTGACATCGTGCCGGATATGAAAATCCTGATGTGTGAGGTTGTTTTATCTTCTGCTGCATGTGCCTCTGATGCGAGAACTTGGGTAGTTCATATTTGGTAAGTTGTATTTTTTGTGATTTAGGTTTTCCCTTGAGGGGGAGTACTTGTTATGTATGACATGGGGAGTAATGGACATGTTTGATTTGTCTAGATTTAGTGTTGTATTGGAGTTGTTTTGTGTGATGTCAGACCACATGTCTCGACATCTGTCTTTTGGACTATTAAAGATGGTGTTATGTAGCTGCAATGTAATCTTTGATACATTTGTATGCTTGCAGTTTGTACAAATTTTACATGTTTGCATGTAGCTTGTGTTTTTATGGTTGTGGTTTTATTCTTCTCTCCAGAATAGATTGTACTTAGGTTATTTTAGCCAAAATTTGCCAAAGGCGAAGATTGTTAGATCCATAGTTTTATAGTTTGCATAAATTTTGCTAAAACATGGTTCTGAACTGATCTTTAGCAAGATGTCACAACATCTTGACCAACTGTCATGACAGGTTCTGCTGTCATGTTTACTAGACAGTTGTTGAGCCATATTTCTTGGCATCTTGGCCAATTGTACAACTGGTGCTGCTGTTTTTTTCTTGACATATTTGATTTAATTTTGTGAGAACCTATTGGATATATCTCACTGATTTTCATAGGTCAAGAAGATTTTATTAGGAACAGTGCAAATTTGATTTGGTTTCATTAAAAAGGATCATTGAGACTTTTTAGGAAACTTTGAATATTGGTTCCTATTTTTTGTGAAGATCTTGCAACTAATTTAAATTAGAAGATTGAACTTGATTTGAAGAGTCCAAGCCCATTCTGCAAGAGTCTATAAATAAGGACTTGCTAAACCTAAAATAGCAAGCATTAACATTGAAGAAACCGTGGGTGTACAAGGGCTTAGGGTTTTGGGAGTCTTTTAGAGTTTTCGTGTGTTCTTTGTATGACCCTCATGTATCTTTGACACATTGAAGTTGAATGATTGTTCTTAGTTTAAAGCTTTTAGGAAAAGCTAAGTATTGTTCTCACCCACGAGCTTTTAAGCAAAGAGTTGAGTATTGTATTTGTAGTATAATCTTCTATTTAGTTGTTTTGTTCTAGTCACGGGTTTGTGACTGTAGGTATCACTAAGGTGATTGGAACTGAGAGGGGGATCTCATATATAGAGGGTTCTAGGTAGAAGCTGAATATGTGAAAAACACAAGAAGGGGGGGTTGAATTGTAAAACTTAAATCAAATGCTTAGACAACACAATATTTTTATCCTGGTTCGTTTAATCTCAAACTACTCCAGTCCACCCGTCAAGGTGATTTCGCCTCTCTCCAACGAGGTCTTAATCCACTATACTCAAGGATTACAACAGCTACTTTAACAACTGTTAAAGCCTTCTTGAGTATAACCACAAACCGGTTTATCTCAAGGAATTCTCTTACAAATAATTGAACTATGATGTGTTTAACGTTTTCTAATAAAACAATATATCACAACTTGATAATACACAATTTAAGCTTGAAGTAAAACTGAATTTGCTAAAGCGTTTAAGTAAGCGTGGTTTGAAGGCTTGGCAAATTATGAGTGCATGTGTGCGTCTTTTCTCACACAGACTTGTTTATATAGCCAATGAAGAGATACGTTGTCCATAAAACACTTTTATTGATAATAACGCACTTTCCTTGAGAAGATCTTGTCTGAATAAAGCCGTTGGTAATTAATTCTGTCTTGAATACTTAGTAACGCTTCAGAGTCTTCTTTGCTTGTGATAACGCTTCAGAGTTTTCTTTGCTTTAACTTAAGATGACGCTTCAGAGTGCTGATGACTTGGTAGATATTTGATCAGCGTCAGAGTGTATATGTTTATGCGGAAATTCTGGTCATCAAGCTTCAGCGTATGATCTGGTAGCTTCAGCGTGTAGCACATGTTACTGATCTTCTGATGCTTCTGATGCTGATGCTGATTCCATCAGAACTTCTGTGTATACAGAACATAATTTTAAGAAGCATATTTTTCATATATATATAAATCTTACAATTTATTTATTCTTTGTATTTTGTTATCATCAAAACTCTAATTAAGGGTTGTAGAATCAAACTATGTTCTAACAATCTCCCCCTTTTTGATGATGAAAAAAACCAGATTTTTCAATTAAAAATAAAGAATAAAAAGTATAGAATTAAGAAGAGAAAACTCCCCCTGAGTTATTTACTTCCCTTTAATTCCATGAGTCTTTGAGCATCAGAACTTTACTGTATCTTTCCTTAGAGTTTTGTACCTGTAAGCTTTTCAGAAGAAAGAATTTTAAATAGATCAGAATGTTTGAGACTTATGTCTCAGTAATCCGTTATTGAAAAATATCATTCTTTCTCCCCCTTTTTGTCAGTTATCAAAAAGAACAAATAATCATAGTCAAAATGCATTTATATTAAAAACTAGAAGCAATGATAGGTTCAGAACAATGTAAAAATATTACAGATAAACATGTTATAAAAACAAGGAAATTCTAAGAGGGAGGAGGAAGACGTGTTAACAAAGCCTCCAACATGCTCTTGATCTGGGTGTTGGTTTCCTGTTGCTGGGTTAACATGCTTGCTATTGCATCAATTTTGTTGTCCTGCTTATCCATTCTTTCCTTCATCAACATATCAGATCTTTTCAGGTCTTCTAGAGTTTGCCTGTCAAGGGAGGAAGTTTGAGGATCTTCAGAAACATGATGCTTCTCAAAGCTTTCTGCAATATCTTCTTCTTGTCCCAGTGCTTCAGCAGGAACCATCTCCTCTTGAGTATCAGGTTGAACTTTGGATGCTGGACGATGTTCAGACCAGAGAGCAATGTCCAGAGGGAGAACTTCTTCCTTAAGCAGCTTGCTCAAAACTGGACCTTCAATTTCTTTCAGCAGATTGCTAAAGTTCTGTTGAGCTTGTCCGTAGCTCTTTTCTTGCAACTTATAAGTTTCAGAGCATACCCATCTTCTGAACTTTGTCCAAAGGTAGTCTAATGCAGCAGGATCAACCAACTCAAGACTAGCTTGTTTTAGAGAAGTGATCCACTTCTGTACTTCTGTTTCAAATGTCAATAAGCTGGTACTAACATCTGGATGTTTTGGTTTTGGGATAGCTGTTTTGTGGGTTATGGCAGCAAGACGTTCAAAAACTGTTAAGTCAATGACAATCTTGATGTTGTCTTCTGGATTATTCTTTGGTGAGGGAGTGGGAGAGTCAGGAATTATGATTGGACTTGATGGGGAATTTGGTGGAGTTAATTCTGGTGAAGAGGGAAGTTGGGGAAAATTCACAATGGTGCCAAAGGGCATATGAATGGCCAGAGGTTCTATGATTCCAGGAATGAGAATGGTATCATAATCAACAATTTGGTTTTATTGGTCGTTATGAGGTTCTGGTTCTGGTTCTGGTTCAGAAGGTTGAGTCTCAGAAGTTTGAACTTCTGGTTGAAGTGGTTCAGGTTGTGGAGAAGGTGGATGAATTTCTGGTTGAGGAGATGAAGGTAATGGTATTTCTGGTATTGGAGAGAGGGGAATTTCTGGTTGTGGTGAGAGGGGAATTTCTGGTTGTGCTTCTGTGGTGGTTTCATGATTTGGATTTTCTGGCATGGGAGCAGAAGTATGTTGGTCTATATTAGATAGAACTTTTGCAAGTTCTTGTTGGGTTGCTTCAATATTTGGATTTTGAGGTTGTGAGCGAGATTTTCTACGAGTTAAGGATTCAGAGGGGTCAAAAACAATGTCAAATTCATCAAAAGTTTGTGGTGTGGGGTTTTCAGATTGAGTGGGAATTGGAATAGATGTTGATACAGAAATTGAATCTAAAACAGGTACATAAGAAGGATTACCTCTCTTTTTAGGAGTCTGCTGGGATGATCCTTCTGTTACAGCTTTCCTTTTCTTGGTTTTCTTCATCACAACTTCTGGAGCCTTCTGCTGCAGATCCTGAATGTTCAGATTTGGTGTTGTACCATCCGCCTTGCAAGCATCTAGGTATCTGACTATTATATCTGGTTTAGAATCAATCTCTGAGAACAGAGGGAAGTTATCCAGAGGGACTCTTCTGCTGGAGATTGCTGCAAAAGGAGTGACGCTGGGTTCCTTCTTGATGTTCTCAATCAACTTCATTTTCTTCAGATTCTTTGCATTCAGCTATTTGCCAACAGTAGCTTCCAAAGAGATGATTTCCTGAGCCTCTGTAAGATGATCAATCAGCTTATTCTCTGTTAGAATATCTGATATAAGTCTTCCTAGGGGTATCCAGTCCCTTTTTGTGCGCTCCTCTTCTCTTGTTTCTTTAACACTTGTCCTTAGATGTTTAAACAACAGATGAGCCAGATTCACCTTAACCTTCTGGGAGATGAAGTAGATCAGAAATTGCTGATCAATATTGATGTAATCAGGAGAGCTGGTAGGGTTCCTGTGGTTTATGCATCCCAGAATGATCTTGGCCCATATTCTGTGATGGTCTTTTAAATCCCTTATCTTGCTGGAGGGAAGCCCCAGAGTGAAGATTTCTCTAGCAATTAGGGCAACATCAGCGCATCTTTCAGCCATCTCAATGCAACGAACACCACCACCACTATAGCCTATTAGCCTTGCAATGAGGTCCTCAGTAATAACAATCTTCTTCCCCATAATGTATGAAGTGACTTGATGGTTGGAAGATGAAGCATGAATCCAAAATTCCTTTACTAGAATTGGGAATGTTGGACCCACCAGTCTGTCAAAGTATTTTTCCCAGCCTTGAGCTTTAACCTCTTCAGAGAGATTAAACCCATTCTCTTGAAGACTGTTAAAATCCACGATCAATTCTGACAGAACTTCTAGATTTTTGATTGGTGTGAGAAGCGTTCTGTAGGGTTCTTCATATTGTGCGGAGGAGACTGTTTTCTGAGAACTGGAAGTAGGAATGCTGGAGGAAGCCATGCTCACACGATGGTTTTGAAGAAATTGAAAGGGTTTTGAGAAAATATGCAAACTGAAATCAGTAAGATTGAGAGAAAATGAAAGTGAAGGTAAAAGAGTGTAAATGGTGAGAAATGTGTTTAAATAGATTTCTAAACAATTTTGAAAACATAAACGGCAAGAGAGAGAAATTAAGTATAATGATTATTAGCATTTAATGATAGCTGATTTTAGGGGATTCATAAAGATATTGGAACGGTTACCCATGACATGTGTCTTAATGCATCCAATCAGCGCTTTTGCCTTTTCAAAAACGTGAACGCGTGTTCAGTCTCAGAAAGTAGCTGATGACTGAATGACACTTGTTTGCTTGAGTGAACTGCACATTTCTATCCTTGAAATGAAGCGCTCAGATCTTCATGGATAGATTCTGATACAATTTGTACTTCTAAAGATCTGAAGGAAGATTGATCAGTAGTTCACAAAAAAATAAACAAAGTTCTGAAGGTTAAGATATGGAATCAAAACAGTTTTATTCTGGGCAGAGCTTCATGCTGAGATGTTTCAGAATGAAGTTGAACCTATCTTCAGAAAGAGGCTTTGTAAAAATATCATCCCATTGATGGTCTGTGTTAATAAATTTTAAATTTAGAATTCCTTTCTGAATATAGTCCCTAATAAAATGATGTTTTATTTCTATATGCTTAGCCCTAGAATGAAAAATAGGATTTTTGCTGAGACAAATAGCAGAAGTATTGTCACAGAGGATAGGAATGTTACTCTCAAATATCTGGAAGTCCTCAAGTTGACTTTTCATCCAGAGCATTTGTGTACTGCATCCAGCTGCTGCTATGTATTCAGCTTTAGCTGTTGATAGTGCTATTATGGATTGTCTTTTGCTGGACCATGAGATCAGATTTTCTCCCAGAAACTGGCAGCTTCCAGAAGTGCTTTTACGTTCTACTCTGTCTCCAGCGAAATCAGCATCACAGTATCCTATCAAACTGTAATCACTTGATTTTCTATAAAACAAACCCAGATTAGTAGTACCTTTCAGATACTTGAAAATTCGCTTAACAACTGTTAAGTGAGATTCTCTAGGATCTGATTGGAATCTAGCACAAATGCAAACACTGAATAAAATGTTAGGCCTTGAAGCCGCCAGATAGAGAAGAGAACCAATCATACCTCTGTAGACCTTCTATTCTACCTTTTTACTTACCTCTTCTCTTTCCAGAATGCACGTGGGATGCATTGGAATCTTTGATGGCTTACATTCTGAGAGATCAAATTTCTTCATAAGTTCTCTGACATATTTGCTCTGATGAATGTAAGTTCCTTCTGGGGTTTGATTAATCTGAATGCCCAGAAAGAATTTTAGTTCCCCCATTAGGCTCATCTCAAATTCTGCCTGCATACATTTAGCAAACTTTCTTCCCAAAGAGGGTTTAGTAGATCCAAATATGATGTCATCAACATAAATCTGACATACTAAAATGTCATTCTTAACTATCTTACAGAACAAGGTTGTGTCCACTTTCCCTCTGGTGAATTCCTTTTCTAACAGGAAGTTACTTAGTCTTTCATACCAAGCTCTAGGAGCTTGTTTCAGACCATACAGTGACTTCTTTAGTTTGAAAACATATTCTGGATTTTTGGAGCTTTCAAAACCAGGGGGTTGGTGCACATATACCTCTTCTTCTATATAGCCATTTAAGAATGCACTCTTAACATCCATCTGATACAGAGTGATGCCTTTATTAACAACAAATGAGATTAAGAGTCTGATAGATTCTAACCTGGCGACTGGAGCAAAGGTTTTTGTATAGTCTATCCACTCTTGCTGACTATAACCTTGTGCTACCAGTCGTGCTTTGTTTCTAACGACTTCACCTTGTTCGTTCAGTTTGTTTCTGAACACCCATTTTGTTCTAATGACGTTGAATCCTTTTGGTTTAGGAACTAGATCCCATACGTCATTTCTTGTGAATTGATTTAGCTCCTCTTGCATTGCTAGAATCCAGTCATTATCCAGAAGTGCTTCATCAATTGTTGTTGGTTCAATTTGAGAAACCAGTTCCATGAGGGATTCTTTAGAGTTTCTGAAGCTAGATCTTGTTCTGATTGGATCTTCCTTTTTTCCTAAGATTGTTTCTTCTGGGTGATCCATGCTGCTTCTGGATAGTCTTTTCTGAAGTTGATCAACAGAAGGTGCTGGATTTCTTGCAGTGACTCTTTCTGAGGTTGAGGGAGTGTCTCTGTTAAGAGCTTATGATGATTTGTCTTCAGTACCTGTGAGTTCAACTTCCATACCTGCAAGGAATTCATTCTGCTTTGACTTTTGAGAGTCAAGCTTATCATCAAAACGAACACTGATTGACTCTTCCACAATCCGTGTTTCTGTATTGTATACTCTGTACCCTCTTGAGCGTTCAGAGTATCCTAACATAATACACTTTTATGCTTTAGAGTCAAACTTGTTCAAATAATTTTTTGTATTCAGGATAAAACATGTACATCCAAATGGCTGAAAGTAGGAAATGTTGGGCTTTCTGTTCTTCCACAATTCATATGGAGTCTTTTCCAGAATAGGTCTTATGGAGATTCTATTCTGAAATTAACATGCTGTGTTTATTGCCTCTGCCCAGAAGATCTTAGCAACGTTAGTCTCGTTGATCATGGTTCTGGCCATTTCTTGCAATGTTCTGTTCTTTCGTTCTACAACTCCATTTTGCTGGGGAGTTCTAGGACAAGAGAAATCATGCAGAATGCCTTTGTCATTAAAGAATGACTCAAAATCTTTGTTTTCAAAATCTCCACCATGATCACTTCTGACTTTGACGATTCTAAGATCCTTTTCATTCTGAACTTGGTTACAGAAGGTAACAAACATAAAGTGTGACTCGTCCTTGTTCCTTATGAACTTTACCCATGTCCATCTGCTATAGTCATCTACGATTACTAACCCATACTTCTTGCCACTGACTGAAGCAGTTTTAACTGGTCCAAATAAGTCAATGTGCAGAAGTTCTAATGGCTTGGAGGTGGAAACAACGTTTTTGGATTTGAAAGCTGGTTTTGTAAACTTGCCTTTCAGACATGCTTCACACAGAGCATCTGAATTGAACTTCAGGTTAGGAAGTCCTTTGACCAGATTGAATTTGTTAATCTGAGATATTCTTCTCATACTAACATGTCACAATCTTCTGTGCCAGATCCATTGCTCGTTGTTAACAGACAGTAGACATTTTACATTCTGACTTTTTAGTTCAGAAAGTTTTATTTTATAAATGTTATTTTTCCTCTTTCCATTAAATAGGATAGTCCCATCTTTTTGACTAACAACTTTGCATGAATTTTTTTTAAAGATTATATCATAACCGTTATCACTTAATTGACTTATGGATAACAAATTATGCATTAATCCATCAACTAGTAAAACATTACATATAGAGGGAAGATTTCCATTACCTACTGTTCTAGAGCAAATGATCTTTCCTCTCTGATTGCCTCCAAAACCTACGTGGCCTCCAGGCTTAAGTTCCAGGCTTTGGAACATATGCCTTCTTCCCGTCATGTGTCGTGAGCAGCCAGAGTCCAGGTACCATGATTGGTGTTTTTGCTTTGCTGCTAAAGATATCTGCCACATGTATTATTTTATCCTTAGGTACCCATATTTTCTTGGGTCCTGATTTGTTAGTTTTACCAAAACTCTGGTTGAATTTTGGTTTGACAGAGTAATCACTACTTGTATATTTTATGTCATGTGTGTGCCCATATATAAAGTGTGAATCAAGTGGAGTACGTTTTATAACTAAATCCATGGCATTTTTTGGTGTAGGTACCTTACCTTGATATCCTATCCCTTTTCTGCCATTCCTGCTAACTCCAAAGATCATTGAAGCCATTTTGCTTCTGTCTATGTTTTTAGCTAGAAACTTCTGAAAGTTGTGATCATACTCGTTGATGATCTCATCAGCATTGCTGGGAGTTTCAGGGATTGTTTCCTTCTGAGAGTTTTGCAATTGGTTTTCTAATTTTGAAATTTTATCTTTTAACTCAGAATTCTCCAGTCTGAGACTCTCAGTCTTATCAGAGTCAAAAGCAAGATTCCTTTTCAGGTTTCTGAATTTGACTCTGATCTGCTGATATCTTTCTAGAATTTCATTAAGGCTTTCAACTAGTTCAGCCTTAGTAAAGTTTATAGTAAAGTCAGGGAATACCTCTTCTGTATCTGATTCAGATTCTGACTCAGAAGCTTCACTGTCTTCTGTTATGTTTGCCATGAGAGCTATGTTTGCTCTTTCATCATCTGATTCTGAGTCAGCTTCAGATTGTCAGAATCATCCCATGTAGCCATGAGACTTTTCTTCTTTTCCTTGCCAAACTTCTTTTTTGGCTTTTCCTTCTGAAGCTTTGGGCAATCACTTTTGTAGTGCCCCTGCTCGTTACATTCATAGCAGATGATGTCTTTGTTATTTGGATTTCTGTTTCCTGAAGAACCTTCAGATCTTCTGTGTCCATAGGAGGATTCTGACCTTCTGTATCTGGAGAAAGATTCATTCTGATTTTCTGATCTTCTGGGATTCCTGAACTTCCTTTGCCTCTTCTTCCACAATTGGTTCACCCTTCTGGAGAGGAGAGATAATTCATCTTCTTCTGATGAGGACCCATCAAATGTTTCTTCCACAGCCTGCAAAACTTTGGAGTCAGATTTTCTATTAGATTTTAAAGCTAATGGCTTACCTTGCTTTTGAGGTTCATCTGCTTCTAGCTCTATCTCATGACTTCTGAGGGAGCTGACAAGTTCCTCCAGAGAGATCTTGTTGAGATCCTTGGCTAGCTTAAGCACTGTTACCATTGGCCTCCATTGTTTTGGAAAGCTTCTGATGATCTTCTTAACGTGATCAACAGTAAAATACCCTTTGTCAAGAACTTTTAGACCAACAACAAGAATTTGAAATCTTGAAAATATAGTTTCTATTGATTCACTCTCTTCCATCTTGAATGCCTTATACTTCTGAATGAGTGCAAGGTATTTGGTTTCTTTGACATGAATGTTACCTTCATGCGTCATTCTCAGAGAGTCAAACATATTCTTTGTTGTGTCTCTGTTTGATATCTTCTCATATTCTGAATAAGAGATGGCGCTGAGAAGAATTGTTCTGGCCTTGTGATGATTTCTGAACTCACGCTTTTGTTGATCAGACATGGTTTTCTTGTCAATCTTATGACCACTTCCATCCACTGGGTGCATGTATCCATCAATCACCATGTCCCATAGATCAGCATCATGGGCTAGAAAGAAACTCTCAATTCTATCTTTCCAGTAGTCAAAGTTCTCTCCATCAAAGACTGGAGGTTTGCCACTGAATCTGTCTCTTTCTACATTGTTGTCATTGCTGATGTTTTGATTTGGTCCTGCCATTGTGTTTTTCTGACGCTGGATCTTGTACTGACACGGTTAAGTGTTAAAAGCTCAGAACCAGGCGCTCTGATGCCAATTGAAGATGTGAAAAACACAAGAAGGGGGGGTTGAATTGTAAACCTTAAATCAAATGCTTATACAACACAGTATTTTTATCCTGGTTCGTTTGATCTCAAACTACTCCAGTCCACCCGTCAAGGTGATTTCGCCTCTCTCCAACGAGGTCTTAATCCACTATACTCAAGGATTACAACAGCTACTTTAACAACTGTTAAAGCCTTCTTGAGTATAACCACATACCGGTTTATCTCAAGGAATTCTCTTACAAATAATTGAACTAAGATGTGTTTAACGTTTTCTAATAAAACAATATATCACAACTGTGATAATACACAATTTAAGCTTGAAGTAAAACTGAATTTGCTAAAGCGTTTGAGTAAGCGTGGTTTGAAGGCTTGGCAAATTATGAGTGCATGCGTGCGTCTTTTCTCACACAAACTTGTTTATATAGCCAATGCAGAGATACGTTTTCCATAAAACACTTTTATTGATAATAACGCACTTTCCTTCTTGAGAAGATCTTGTCTGAATAAAGCCGTTGGTAATTAATTCTGTCTTGAATACTTAGTAACGCTTCAGAGTCTTCTTTGCTTGTGATAACGCTTCAGAGTTTTCTTTGCTTTAACTTAAGATGACGCTTCAGAGTGCTGATGACTTGGTAGATATTTGATCAGAGTCAGAGTGTATATGTTTATGCGCAGATTCTGGTCATCAAGCTTCAGCGTATGATCTGGTAGCTTCAGCGTGTAGCACATGTTACTGATCTTCTGTTGCTTATGATGCTGATGCTGATTCCATCAGAACTTTTGTATATACAGAACATAATTTTAAGAAGCATATTTTTCATATATATAAATCTTACAATTTATTTATTCTTTGTATTTTGTTATCATCAAAACTCTAATTAAGGGTTGTAGAATCAAACTATGTTCTAACAGAAGCTGCACAAGGTAGTGATTATGAGACAAGTTGTAAACTAGGGTTGTTTAGGATTTGAATTAATACTATCATATTGAATTTCTTTCCTGACTTGGTTGCCCCCAGAGTAGCTGACGTTGCATCAAACTGGGTTAACAATTGATTATGTTGTTTATTTTTATGCAATTTACTTTCTGCATAATCTCCTATTTTAGCAAGTGTTTTATGTTAGCAGATGATGTCATAACATTTGTCTTGACATTGTGTTAGTGTTATGAAATCAGTCTTGACATATGCATTGCAAGTGCCAGAATTTCAACCCGTTATATCTTCTAGCCGATCATCCATATACTTATCATCTTTATCCATTTGTGACTACTCGTTTAGATTATTATCCACTTCTCCATGCCACGTCCATGTCGTTTAATTTTGACATGTTACTTCATAACATAGGTGATTGATCATTTATTTTTTGACAGTTTCTTTATATTCCCGCAAACAACACAAGGATAATAAAATATACCATTATTATCGGGAACATTTTTTTGGCAAATTTTAGGAATTCAAGAAGTCCACTCTCATACACCAGACCTAATCTTTTAGCTTCCATCCAACTACGATCCATAATAAAATCTGAAATTTATATAAAAGGACTATTGTGAATGACACACTAATGCTACACACACAAAACCTAAAGCATATGAAGTAAGTCTAAAGAAAAAACATGAAAGCATACTAATATAAAGCATATTCAGTAAACAGAAACCATTGATTCATGAAAGAAACAAGTAACCATCGATTCACCCAAAACATTCAAAAGCTTCAGAGAATGTTAACGTACTAGATATTCAAAGTGGATGGTGAAGATTTCTCTTCTAGAAATGATTCTTCAAAGAGGATGGTGAGGATTACGCTTCCATAAATGATCCTTCGAAGAGGATGGTGAATATTTTGCTTCCAGTAATTTTGTTTTAATTTTGTGGGAAACAATTTCAAAATGGTTGCAAGATTCATTTGTAGTAAAATATGGAACATATAACCACCGCTTATTGTAACAATAGTAGTTGTTATAATTTCAATTTTTAAATAAAAATAAATGTTAAGGAACACAAACTTATTTCTACTAAAAAAATGGAAAAATGTTGACACTGGGATTCAAAGCTTGTCACTTAAATTATATGACAACTATTCTTTAAAGGAACCGTGATGAAATGTTTTTGAATAATATAATAAAAAAGAGCGTAAAAATAAGATATGACCACGGTGGACAAATGGTTATGGTAATATTGTGTTACCGAAGGTGTTTTCCATAGTAGTGCTTAAAAGTTAATATTATAATCGTTCAGCATTATTGTCGCATCATTACTCAAATGATCATAAGTAAAATCAAAATTTCCACCATATGTGTCACATTCATCTTCAACAATCATGTTTTGTACTATGATACATGTATTCATTATGTATTGGAGTGTGTCTAAGTGCCAAGATCGTGTTGGGTTACATATAATTGCAAATCGGGATTAGGGAACTCCAAATGCTCATCCAATATCCTTTCTCGCCCCTTCTTGATGTTGGGAAAACAATTTTCTCTTATCCCCTTGTGGCACCGGGATAGTTTTCACAAACATGGCCCATTTAGGATAGATACCATCTGATAGATAATAACCCTTGTTGTATTCAATATGATTGGTTGTATAATGAACCTCGGGAGCTCGTCCTTGTAGAACATTGTTGAAGTCATTAGATTAGTTTAACACATTAATATCGTTGTTTGAACCCACTACCCCAAAAAATGTATGCAAAATCCATAAGTCTTGTGAAGCAATTGCTTCAAGTATAACATTTGGTTTCCCATGATCGCCTTGAACACACTTCCCTTTCAATGCAACTGGAAATTTTTTCCATTCTCAATGCATAAAATAATTGCTCCCTAACATACCTGGAAATCCTCTTGCATATCCCATTTGCATTAAAAGTTCAATGTATGCAGCGATTGGCCTTCACAAATATTGTGCACCAAAGATGCATATCACTCCTCTTGTAAAGTTATCAATACATTTGAATGTTGTGGTTTCACCATTTCTCAAACAACCATCCACACTATAATACGGTGGAAGAACTGACTTGGTTTTGCATTTTATCACAAATGTTATGGATAACAAGAGTCGCCACCGACTTTTCTTTTATCTAATAAAGGAAAGGGTGAAAAGAATAGGAAAGACCTTTGAGATTTTACCAAGTTCATGGGGTAGGTTATGAAAAGGGAAGGTGTTAGCACCCTTTTCATCTGTAGTTATCTACAGGCTCTTAATCGCTTAGCTCACTTTTTTGAAAATGCTTTATGTATGTGTTTGTTTGAAAATATTTTGAAAATGTCTAAGTACGATAACTTTGTAATTATTCTTGTATAAGTTAAGAATGCGTACACAGTGTTTGTTTTTGAAAAATATTTCAGAAAACAAGTGTTTGTGAAAAAGATGTTTTGAAAAGTGTGAGCAAGCGATTAACAGTATTTTACCCTTACTCATGGTCCTTCGTGTTATATTCCTCCTCCTTTAGATAGTTCTATCCTACTATTAGTTAGTAGAAAGCCTTATCGTTGGATGTGAAGGGACAGTCGCAGGTCATCGTATAATCATAAAGGCAACTCGTAGGGGAGCTTTAGCTATTTTATCGTAACGGACTAGATCGTTTACCGAAAGCACCATTGAAGGGTCATCGAGGTACTACGATCTTTTTAACCGAGGGTCTTTACTAAAGCGTCCCCATGTTTGAGGAACATAACTGCTTTTATTCAAAGGCAGCAAGTGGGGTTACCCTAGAGGTGAGTGTGTGAAAAGTGATTCATTTTAGTTATTTAATCTTGATTAGGGTTTTCTATGATTGCTATTAAATCTTGACATACAATCCTATTAAACTAAACAGTAATAAGGAAAGCAGTAAATTGCTGAAAATAAAGGTCCTACGCTATTACAATGCTTTGGGGAAGGGGGGGGGGGGGTACAAAACCATAAATTGGGGTAAAAAGAAAGTAAACCCTAATTAACTATTACATACTGTAGCAGATATATAATTGGGAAAAACTTTTGCGAAAGTAATAAAGTGCACAAATATTGTAAGGATAAAAGAAAATTGAATATCGTTTTGTGATTGTTTGATGATTAATCTAGAAAACCCTAATTGATTTTAATTCAGAAAAAGAAATTAGTTGATTAAAAAGAATTGATTAACTAAGCAAACCCTAAAATCTAGGTTGATTTTTATTCATGAGAAAACCTAAAAATTTTAAATTAGGGTTTATTAATTAAAAACCTTAAATTAAGCTAAAACCTAAAATTAAATTAGAAGTCTAAAATTAAATTAGAAAGCTAAAATAAAATTAAAAACCTAAAAATACAATTAGGGTTTGTGTTAAAAAAATTTTGAAAAATGTTTGGAGAAAGAATAGGAAAAAGAAGGAAGAAAAGAGTGAGAAACATAGAATTGGAAAAGGAATAACCAAATGAGTAGGGTGGGTCTTAAACCCACGCCATCAAGCATTCTCCATGCACAGGTCACTACCCATCCAATGCGCTGGTTGTGTCAAGATAGCAGGTTAAACGTGCCATATGATAAACCTGCACAAATAATGAAAATATGGAAAAAAATTGGCAAAATCGGGGATCGAACCCGTGACCTGGGAGAGGAGTGACTTAGCGCGTGCGTTTCTACCACTGGGGAGGTTATACATCCGTTTACATAAATCAAACAATTAATATATAATATATAAACAAATCTGTTGACCGGAGAAGCACTGGAGCCCTAGCTCTGATCGTCTTCTCCGGTGACCTATTTTTTCAAACCCTGCAAAAACCAAAATGTTAATGATCCAACCATGTCCTACCCCCCTAAAACAGAGGCACAAAATCCAATGGGAGCATTTTTAAGGATCAAGCGCAAAGGATTAAGAGCCATGGTGAAAACATGTGCAATCGGTGCTAGTATGGTGGTTCACGATGCAGTATGCATGGGACCTCCATGATTGTTCAAACCTGCACTATCAAACCTCATAAACATATTAGGGACGCTAGTACCTGTTAAAGCAAAGAAAAAAAATCAAGATATGAACATCATGCACATTATGAAAACCGGTGATGCCATGTTATGAGATTCACATGCTTTGGACCATCAAATTTGGTCCAAACTTACTCTATGTGATTGCTGGAAGGGAATGGATTGGAGGTTTTGTAGTGAAAAGGGTTGCAACAAGAGTTTGGAAATTCTAGGGTTCTTGAAAAAGTTTATGTTTTTTTTTGCAAATTCGTGTCAAGGTTTTTTGTGTGTAAGGGTTCCCCTTGATGTCTGAATTGATATGAATATATAGAGAAAATTAGGGCAAACATATGATGGGCTTGGACTCTTGTAATAAAATATGATTTTATCTTATTTTATTTTGACTTTAGATTAATAAAAACTAAAAATAAATAAAATAAAAAACAAATGGGTGTATGAATGAGTTTTGAGGTGTATAAGGAGTATAGAGCATGTTTGGACTCTAAAATAATGGCCTAATAGCCCAAAATATCAAGCTTGCTCAATTTGAACTTCATGCATTTACTAAAAATTTCCCAAGTTGCAATGGTCATAACCTACTCAATTTTCATCTTTTGAAAGTGATCGTGGACTTTTTGGAAAGCTCAAGATGTCCTATACAACCTCTATGTTAACCAACTTTTCTTTTGAAAAATTTATATTGATGTAAGTTGCATTGACAAAAAGTGTCTTTTTGTTGACTTTTAAAATGACCTGTAATGTATTGGCTTATATCTCTCAAATGATGCATTTTTTTTACTTGAGCTTAGAGATACAAAGTTGTATAGAATTGAATTTCCTTCCAAATTGGCTTTGGTTGGGGAAAAGCAGATGAAGCATGTTAACTTTATGCTTGGTCAAAGCTTAGTTGACTTCTCCTAAGGGAACCCTAATTTGACAACTTTTGACTTTTGATGATTTGAGGGATTTTCTTGAGGAATCATGATCAACCCTTGATAAAATGTTGGATGTCACTTAAAATTTTTGATGTTCACCCAAGATCTTGAATTTTGACTATATGTTGACCATAATTGACTTTTTACCCAATACAATTGATTTTCAGTCTTCTGAACTATTGATTGAGAAAACATGTGATATAAAGCTTGAAAATTGACATGAGCATTCTTAGGGACATATAAAGAACCATGAAAACCACTTGGGGCCTTTTAAACCCAAAATTCCTTTAAAACTACCAAACCCTAGTTGTGGACCAATTGCTTAGGAGGAGAATTTGTCTGATCAACTCTTGAGCAACCTTGAGAATTTAAGAACCCTAGGAGAATGTCTTGAACAAAAATGGGAGGGAAAGTTTTGGAGTACAACAGTTTCCCCTGTTCAATCTTCTTAAACCTAAAGAGTTATATTGACATGTCCGCCCTTCGTGACTTGAAGGTAGAAGATGATTGAACACTTAAGTGCCCAGAAATTTGCACTCGCCTGTGCACGAAGTAACACTGTTGGTTGATTATACTGGGAATGGGCTTAAAGGTGCCATTTCGATATTGACGGGATGTCGTTAGAGACGGGCTTATAGATGCCATCCAGAGTAACTGTTGATAGGAATATCAGAATAAGTGTACGCCTAACTTTGTCTTAAAAGATGTATTTGGAATGAGTCTACTACCGACTTTGTCCAAAATAATATCAGAGTGAATCTCCGCTTGATTTCATCTGAATGATGTACTAGAATGAGTCTACGCTCGACTTTGTCTAGAAGATACATTTGGAATGAGTCTACGCCCGACTTTGTCCAAAAAGAATATCAGAATAAATATATGCTTGATTTTATCCAAATGATATACTAAAATGAGTATACGCCCTACTTTGTCTAGAAGATATGTTTGAAATGAGTCTACGCCCGACTTTGTCCAAAAGAATATCAGAATAAATCTACACTTGATTTTGTCTGAATAATATACTAGAATGAGTCTATACCCGACTTTGTCTAGAAGATATGTTTGGAATGAATCTACACCCGACTTTGTCCAAAAGAGTTTCAGAAGGAATCTATGCTTGATTTCATCTAAACTAGAAGATTTCTACGCACGACTTCAACTACAAGTGGTATTGGAAAGAGTCTACGCCTAACTTTTTTCCAAAAATAGTATCAGAAGGAAATCTACGCTTGACTTCATCTGAAGAGATATTTTTCAGAATGACTCTCTGGGGGAAGTGCTTAAGTAGCTACTTGTCAAATTTAGTCTCTGAGGGAAATGCTTGTCAGAATTCAGTTTCCAAAGGAGATTTTATGGTCATGTAGGTAGTCGCCCCGACCTGTTTCAGGAGTTACTCTGCGACCTGTTAGAAAATTGTTGATGATGTTCGTCCATTTATGAACTTTACCTGAAAAGATAGAGTTAGTAGTTATGAAATGTCATGATGTATTTAGCGCATTGCATAATGATGTTCTTAAAGAAAATGAGAGTGTGCTATATGCGTTTCTATGCACATGCTATGATAAATGATGTATGAATGTGATGTGTTGTTGAATTGTATCGATAGCTTTGTATAACATCTTTGACTGGCGAGATAAATCCTTGATTGTTGCTGGGGATGATGACAATAATTCTTCAATCTTGTTTAGAATGTCTATGATGTGACTCCTTCTTGCTGTTTGAGGAAAATCCGTTGGGGAATGTTGATTTCTATTTGGGGAGAAGAGTTCAAGAACATTGGTCGTTCATCGCTCTATTGTGGAGTTTAATTCTTATAAACCCTGATTGGGGATAAAAGAGATGGATAACCTTCTGAGGTGCTGTCTGACCGAGTTTTCAATATGGATGTCGACTCATCTGGGGAGGATACGATTAACTGATACTTGATCCAGTTTTAGATTTCGTAGCATCTTTTTGGGATAGTGGTTTGGACTACCCTTTGTTGGAGAGAGAAGTTTTGCCGGTGATTCGCCCAGTAGTCAAAGGGATAGACTCAGGCTGGGGAGACTGAATGCTGGGGGAATAAACCCTGTTGGGGAAATAAACCCTGTTGGGGAAATAAACCCTATTGGAGAAATAAAACTTGTTGGATAAATACTCTATTGAGGAATGTTTTGTAGGAGATTTTACTGTGTTGGGGAAATAAGCTCAGCTGGGGTAGATAATTTATGTGAGTTATGCTGAAGACATACTTTCTTACGAGGGTTGGGACTTCATAGGTTGGCGACATTTTCTGAGAAGAGATCACACTCTTTTGTCCGCTAGGGGGATTTGCTGGTGAGTATGATTAGGGTATTTCAGACTTATGGGGAACATGTCGAGTTTCTCCTAGAGTCTTGAGTAAATACTTATTCCTATTTTTATGCATATATTTGTTAACAGTAATCATATTCGTATGCATATGTTCATTCAATTTAATCATTGGACGTTTTTGCAAAAAAAAACAAAAAAGTAAAACAAAATTTTAATTTTAAAATTGTGTTTATATTGATAGTTTGCATATAAATAGGCGATTGTTGTACAAAGAGACAGAAATCATAGTAAGAGGAACTCGTCGTGAAATGAAGAGAGTACAAAGTGAAAACAGAATACATAGATATGTGTAAATGCTCTCGTCAGGTTTCAACTCTACTATTTCCCCTATAACTTCGAGCATCTCATCCCTTGCTGTCGGAAGAAGTTGATTGAATTAATTTGTACCCTGTGAATTTAACATTGTTAATATAGATGACTGTGAGTGATCTAATGGGACATAGTTGTACACTTTAATCCTTAATTTTTTCCTGGACCTCCCTCTCGGGTTTTCAGTCCACCGTGATACCCTTTTATGCCCAAGACGCCTTTTTCAGGTTTTCAACTTTCCGGGTGTACAATATTTTATATATAAATCCCTGATTTTTGCCCGAACCCTTTTGGTTCGCCAGGATGCCCTTATTTTTTCCTAGGCCAGTCAACCTAGCGGGTCGTTTTCATGCGTAGTATTTTTTAACTATGTTCTCGTTCATAGGGTGTGGAAGATCTTCACCGTCTATGGTGGTAAGTATCATGGCACCGCCCGAAAATATTTTCTTGATCACAAATGGCCCTTCGTAGGTGGGAGTCTATTTGCTCCTGGGATCACCCTGTGGTAGGATGATGCACTTTATTACCAAGTCACCAGCCTGATATGCTCGATGCTTGATTTTCTTATTGATGGATTTGATCATACGCTTCACTACATCTGACAATGACAATTAACCGCCAATCTTTTCTCATTTATCAGATTCAACTGGTCCAACCTAGTCTGAATCCATTCGTCTTCTTCTAAATCTGAATCTTTCATGATTCTCAGGGAAGGAATCTGAACTTTGACAGGTAGAACAACCTCCATACCATAGACCAAAGAGAATGAGGTTGCCCCGTTTGATGTTCGAGCTGAAGTGCAATATCCATGGAGAGCAAATGGTAACATCTCGTGCCAATATTTATACGTCACTATCATCCGGTGTGCTATCTGTCTAAGTTTCAGATACCGTAGTAACTTTTCTTGGGATAGAAACTTTGATTAAACACTGTTGGAGAAGATAATTTTGTTAGGGATTTACGGTGTTGGAGTAATAAACGCTGCTGAGAATTAAATTCATGTAAACTTTGTCAAGGAAATAGACTCTGATGGGGGTTGGAATTTTATAGGCTACACCGAGGAAGTCTCCACTGTATGCTGGGTAAATGATCAAACTTCCTTATTCGCTAGGGGACCTATTAGGGATGATGACCAGGTTAAGCTATCCATTAGGGATATGGAGGTGAACTGCTGGAAGGTGCTCGAATCTCTGCCTGTGGGCATATTAGACTTGTTGAGGAATATATCTCTGTTGGAGATGATCTTGCGAAGATAGCTCTGTAGAGATAGTTTCACAGAGACTGCTCAATGGGGATTTATGAATGACTTAAACATTATCCAAACTCCTAGAGTCTTCGATAAATTCTAATCCTATTTTCATGCATATATTTGTAAATGGTAATCATATTCAAATGCATATGTTCATTCAATAAAATCATTTGACGTTTTCGTAAACAAAACAAAGAAAATAAAAAATAGTTTTTTGAAACTTAAACTGATTGCATTGATTTGGAAGATTTATCTATAAACAAATAGTTTTATACAAAGAGACAGAATTCCTAGTAAGAGGAAATCGTCATGAAAAGAAAAAGGTGTACAAAGAGAAACAAAGAAAAACAACTATATGGAAATGATCCCATTGAGTTTCAACTCTTCTATTGCCTCTATGTCTTCAAGCATCTTATCACTTGCCGTCGATAGAAGATGACTGGATTGATCTGTACGGTTTGAGCTTGACATTGGTAATTATGCTGGATGTAAGTAGATTAGTGATCCAACGAGACATGGTCGTACGCTTTAATCATTAACTTTTGCATGGACCGCCCTTTCGGGTTTTAAGTCCATCGGGATACCTTTTTTGCCCAAGCTGCCTTTTTAGGTTTTCGACTTGCCGAGTGTCTATATATATATATATCCCTAATTTTTTTACCCGAACCCTTTTGGTTCACCAGGACGCCCTTACTTTTTCCTAAGCCAGTCAACCTAGCGGTTTCTTTTTCATGCATAGTATTTTTAACTATGTCCGCATTCATAGGGTGTGGAAGATCCTCACCGTCCATGGTGGTAAGTATCATAGTGCCTCCAGAAAATATCTTCTTAATAACAAATGGCCCTTCGTACGTGGGAGTCCATTTCCCCCTAGGATCACCTTATGGTAAGATGATGTGCTTTATTAGCAAACCGCCAACCTGATACACCCAAGGTCTGATCTTCTTGTTAAAGGCCTTGATCATGCACTTTTGATACTTCTGACCATGACAAACAACCGCAAGCCTCTTCTCATCAATAAAACTTATCTGGTCCAACCTGGTCTAAATCCAATCGTCTTCGTCTAAACCTGCATCTTTCATAACCCTCATGGAAGGAATCTAGACCTCGATAGGAAGAACAACCTCCATACCATAGACTAGAGAGAACGAGGTTGCCCCAGTTGATGTACACGCTGAAGTGCGAAAACCACGAAGAGAAAATGGTAACATCTCATGCCAATCTTTGTAGGTCAACGTCATCTCCTGCAAGATCTTCTTGATGTTCTTATTGGCGGCTTCCACTGTGCCATTCATCTTCGGTCGATATAGAGAAGAATTGTGGTGTTTAATCTTAAGCTGCGTGCAAAGTTCCATGATCACAGTGTTGTTAAGATTTGTACCATTGTCCGTGATTATCCTTTTAGGGATGCCATACCGACAGATAAGGTCGTATTTAATGAACCGGTCCACAACATTCTTAGTAACGGAAGCAAACGAGGATGCTTCAACCCACTTCGTGAAGTAATCAATAGCGACCAGAATGAAACGGTGCCCATTGGAAGAAGTATGCTTAATTTCTCCAATCATGTCAATTCCCCACATTGCTAATGGCCAAGGAGAAGTCAAGACATTCAGAGGAATCAAAGGCACATGTACTTTGTCAACATAAATCTTGAATTTGTGGCAAGTTCCACAATGGCGATGGCAATCAGTTTCTATGGTCGACCAATAATAACCCGCTCTTAGAATTTTATTAGCCATCATATAACCGCTGGAATGAGTACCAAATACCCCTTCATGCATATCTTCCATAATCTTCTCAGCTTTTTTCTTGTCTATACAACGAAGCAGAGTTGAATCATGATTACGCTTGTACAAAATTCCGTTACTCAGAAAGAATTTGGAAGAGAACCTCTGCAGGAATATCTTATCGTTGATAGATGCCCCTTCAAGATATTCTTGAGCCTTGAGGTATATTTTCACTTCCTGGTACCAAGTATTTTCCTCTACTCTATCGGTATCTACTTCGTGGCAATATGAAGGTTCGTCTAATGTGTCAATAGTAATTCGAGGAGCTTTGTTGTCCCATCTAACTGAGAATATATATTACATGGTAGCTAATGTGTCTTCCAATTGATTCTCTTCTCATGGAATATGTTCAAAAGTTATTTCCTCAAAGTATGAAATTAATGTCAACACCTGCTCTCAATAAGGAATGAGGTTTATATGTTTTGTATCCCATTCTCCTTTAATTTGACTGATCACTAGGGATGAGTCTCCATATACATTCAAGATTTTAATTCTCATATCGATAGCAGCCTTGATACCCATGATGCATGCTTCGTACTCTGGCATGTTGTTCGTACAGTCAAACATAATCTGGTGGTGAAGAGCACATGGAAACCCTTGGGAGAGACGATCACAACACTAATTCCATTACCAAGCATGTTGGAAGCTCCATAAAAAACCATAGTCCATTGAGATCCTGATTCAGGTCCTTCATGTGGTCTAGGTTCTTCATAATCATTAACTAGCATAACATTCTCATCCAAAACCTCAAAATTGATAGTCTGATAGTCGTCTACAGCTTGATGAGCCAAATGGTCTGCCAGTACACCTCCTTTGATTACCTTTTGAGTAGTATACTGAATGTCGTATTCTGTCAAGACCATTTGCCATCTTGCTATTCTTCTGAATACAATAGGTTTCTCGAATATGTATTTTATCGTATCCATCTTAGATATCAACAAAGTTATATGAGTCAACATATATTGTCTTAGTCGGCGAGCAGCCCATGCCAAAGCGCAACAAGTTTTCTCGAGCAGTGAGTATCTTCTTTCACAGTGGGTAACATTTTTGCTAAGGTAGTATATTGCATTCTTTTTTCGACCAGACTCGTCATGCTACCCCATTACACACCCCATTGAGTTCTCTAACACTGTTAAGTACATGATCAGGGGACTTCCTTCAACTAGAGGTATCAGAATCAAAGGTTCTTGGAGGTACTCTTTGATTTTGTCAAAAGCAGTATGACAGTCTTCATTCCACTTCACTACATGATCTTTCTTCAGTAACTTGAAGATTGGCTCACAAGTAGCGGTCAAATGGGAAATAAATTTGGCAATGTATCTCAATCGTCCTAGGAAACCTCTGACTTTCTTCTTAGTACGGGGAGCCAACATTTCTTGAATGGCTTTAACGTTGGTGGGGTCAACTTCAATACATTTACTACTGACGATAAAACCTAAGAGTTTACTGGACCTTACCCCAATGGTGCACTTGTTTGGATTCAACCTCAGCTTGTACTTCTTTAATCTCTCAAACAGCTTGTGTAGGTGATCAAGATGATTTTATTTAGTCTGAGACTTGGCTATCATGTCATCAACGTAAACCTCTATCTCATGATGAATTATAACATGGAACAAAGCTACCATAGCATGCTGATATGTTGCGCCGACGTTCTTCAAACCAAAAGGCATAACTTTGTAACAGAAAGTGCCCCATTATGTGGCAAAGGTAGTCTTCTCCATTTCCTTCGCTGCCATCTTGATTTGATTATAACCAGAGAAACCATCCGTCAAGGAAAATACTTTATGCTGAGCGGTGTTGTAAACCAGAAAATCAATATGTGGAAGCAGAAAGTCATCTTTGGGGATTTCCCTATTTAGATCCATGTAGTCTATACACATACGCACTTTTCCATCCTTCTTAGGTACTGGCACCACATTTGCAACCCACAGAGGATATGACGTAATAGCTAAGAAACCTACATTGAACTATTTCATAACCTTAGCTTGATCTTTTTAGACATCTAGGGTCGCATACAACGAACCTTCTGCTCTATAGGCAGACATCCTTCTTTCATCAGTAGACGGTGAACCACAATATCAGTATCAAGCCCTGGCATGTCTTCGTACGACCAAGAAAAAATCTCAACATAGTCACGCAGCATCTAGATTAATATTTTTTTGACACTGTCTTCTAGCTTGACACCTATCTTGACTTCTTTCTTGTCCTCTTCAGTACCCAACTTCACAACCTCGAATGGCTCTTCATGCAGTTGTATGGCTCTTTCTTCCTGCATTAACAACCTAGCAAGGTCTCCAGGTACATCACAATCTTCCGCACCTTTTTCCTTGGCTTGGTAGATCGGATTGTCGAAGTCATAATTAGCAATAACAAAATTGTTATCAATGGGATCTAGGGTGGATATAAATCCTAAATTTGATGTGTGAGTGTGTGTCAGGACACATAGCTATTTTTAAAGCAATAAAGTAAAAGAAAGACAAAGAGGGCAAAATTTGAATGCCAATGTCCAATGATTCATTGAATGAAAATAATTGAATGAAAAATGACAATCGTAATAAGTGAACCGTTGTGCCCCGGGTGAGGCACAAGGCTTAAAGTTATTGTTTAAAATTACATAACCAAAAAATTGAAAGAAAGAAAATAGAAAATATCATTTACTCATGACTAAAGGAGATAGGTATATGTCTTCAGTCTTCCAATTGTTGAGCCCATTACCGGTAGTAGGAAAAATCCAACTGTCTAGGTCATAGTCAATATCAGCATCTTCTACCATGTTAACTTCGTTGTTGTTGATGCAGAATGGTGGTCTCCTAGAACGAGCACGACGAAGAGCCCTCCGAGCCTTTGAAGTGAAACCCAAACCAAATTTGTTCGACTTGTAAGGAATATCGGGAAGCTGACCCAAAGTAGTGCAACCACCTTCTTCTACCACAACTTTAGCATCTTTCAGAGAAGGTATTCTCGGTGGAACCCTAGTAACATTAGGATGTAGAAACATCTTCAGTAACGGTAGTTGTCCGAGGAATAACTTCAAAGGTCTAGCAGGGAGTCTCGATGAATTTGCCATCCATCTCAACATACTTAAAGGAGTTCAAGTGACTCACCGTGTACTCTTCTTCACCAAAAACTGTAGCAATCTTTCCTTTCACGCGATATTTCAACTTCTAGTGCAATGTAGAAGTAACAACCCCTGTCCCATGAATCCAAGGGCATCCAAGTAAACATGAATAGGTAGGACGAATATCCATCACATATAAGGTAGATTCGAAGACCTGCAAACCTACTTTGATCGGGAGATCCACCTCTCCGTGAACCATCCTCTTTGAACCATTAAAGGCTCAGACCACATTGTAACTGGGTTTGAGAACAACCCCTTCACAGTCAAGCCTGTCTAGAGCACCTTTCGGTAAAACCTTTAATGGGGAACCCGTATAAACCAAAACATGAGCTAAGGTAGTGCCCCTACATTCAAAAAATACATACAGGGCCTTGTCATGGTTCCTTCCTTCGGGAGTCAAGTCAACATCAGAATAGCCTAGCCCATTATCAATAATTAGACTAACAACAAAATTTTTAAATTTATCAGCAGAGATTTCTTGCAGTACATGCGCAGATTTCAAGTACTTCACCAAATCCTGAGCATGGGCTTCAAAGCATAACAACAGGGATAACATGTATATCTTGGAGGGAGTCTGCCCCATTTGTTAAACAATCTTATAGACTGTTTTACAGATAATTTTAGTACTTTCTCCATCCCCTGCCTGGAGGTATCTTTAGTGGTAACCTCGCTAGGTTCCCCAATATGGGTGGGCTCAGTCATCTATTCTTTGCCTCGAGTCTCGGGTGTTTACTTGGTAGCAGTAACACAAGCCGGTGTAGCAACAGCCTTCAGAGAGATTTATGGAGAGAAAACCCCTCCACTTCTAGTAACTTTATTGGTCCCGAAAATATTGCAAAAACTGGGATCAATAACTTTAGTATTTCCACTTTCGTCAATCAATGGGTATTTCTTGACACCATGATAGTAAACATCAAACCCATGATTCTAAGGGATAGCCTTGTTAGAGTAATATGGAATTGGCCCGGGCGCTGTAATAATCAGAGGAGCAACTCTAGGTTCGGCCATAATCTTCATAAGCCCCTTAGATGTAATCCTTACAGGATCTGGAAATTACAGACACGTCTTCGAGCTCCAAGTCTTGAAACAAATTCTCCATAGAAGGAATATTCTCAACTATAATTATATGGTTATCCATTAGACGCTGAATACCTTCTCTCAGTAGTTTGCAGCCATTAGATTGGGTTGTACAACAGTTGCACCTTTCAGTGCAACCTGGAAATAAACCAACTTGCAACAGATTATTTTTAATAATTATCAGGGGAGTAATCAATTCACATACAGTGGGAAACATAAGAAACATCTTCGATAGCATTAATGCCCTTGTCGTGCTTAGGAATACGTGCAGTAATCATATTTGAGTCTCGGGAGGGTCAAATTCAATCTCTTTGGAGTCAATTATATCTTGAATCTTATTTTTTAAAGCCCAACAATTATTTGTGTTGTGTCTGGGACTATTAGAATGATACGCACATATTACATTATGGTGGTAGCAAGGAGAGGAAGTTTTGGGATTCTGATGAGGGTCTCTCAATGTAATCAACTCTGCTTTCAATATATGTTGTAATGCCTAAGACAATGTCATGTTGATCTTGGTAAATTATATCCTGGGTGCATCCGACTTACGTTGATTGTCTTGTTGATGTTGCGTTGGTGCAGGATTAGAGATTAGTACTTCCCCCACAGATTGGTTGTGATCACCTCTACCACAACCCTTCTGGCCATACACATCATTAGCTTCTTTTTTTCCCGCTGAACGTCTTCTTCACAGTACTTGAAGACGCAACCACTTAAATCTTTCTGCTTCTGATTTTTCCTTCAACATGTTCCGTTATTAATATCATCTGGGTGAACTCGGCCGAAGAGCTCCCAATCAGATGATTGAATAAACGACCTGTCAAAGTTCCCGTATATATATCAAATAACTCCCTATCAGACAAAGGAGTTTGAACTATTCCTGGTAGATCTCTCCATTTCTGGGCATACTCTTTTAAGCCTTCATTTGAGCCCATAGTCATACTCTCTAATTGTACACGGGTTGGTGCAAAATCATCATTGTATTGGTATTGTTTGTAGAAAGAAGCAGTCAAGTCTTCCAAGGTATGGATATTAGTCCTTTCTAGTTGATAGAACCATTCCAAGTGTGTTCCAAATAGTCTCTCTTGAAAGAAATGCACCCATAACTTCTTGCCGGCAGTGTGTGGTTGAATCTTCTGGATATATGACCTCAAATGAAGCTTTCGGAAAGAATCACCATCATACTTTACAAAAGTAGGGACCTTGAATTTATGAGGAATAAAAACTCCTGATACTAAACCCAGATCTTCAAAATCCAACCCAGACACTTTATGGATTTCCATAGCATTTAACCAGTCTTCAAGTTGTTTGTATTTTTCATCAGCGGGAGGATACTGTTTGTCTGAATAGTCTTCTTCATCTTCATTAGAATATTGGCCAGAACCAAGGTTGCTTCCTTTCTCAGCCTTCACACTCTTACCATCTGCACCCTGGTTGTCATCTTTGTTTGATGGGATATCATAATCTTGAGCTCACTTTGGGAGGACCTCTGAACCTTCTTCCCATGTTTAGGATGCCGACTAGATTCCTAGTCTTCTTCTTCTTCTCTTTGATAGTTTGTTCAAGAACTATTTCTACTGAAATAAAGAGCAAGAAGACGAGAACACCTGCCTTAAGAATACCTGTTATGCAATGATATGGTATGTAAATGCATATGCAATGCTTTCCAGGACCTCATGGGATTTAAATTTGTTAAACAAAAAGGAAACAAAGAAACTTAGTAGTAAGTTCAAAATATGATTTCCTTTTATCCTTACAATGAAAACAAGATAGTTAAATTATAAAACTCATAAGGCCTAAGGTATTAAGTCTCCCATGGACGCTTCCTCTTTGTGTTGACATATGCATTAAGGCTCTGCTCTTCATGGAGTTGTTTCGTTAACTCTAATATTTTCTTCTCACTATCATAGAATTGAGTTTTAAAGGTATCCCTTTCTTCCTTGAGTTGAATCTAGAACCTATGTAGTTCTTCAAAGTCAGTAGGCATATCAGGGTGAAGAATGGTATGAGGAAGATATCCTTCAACAACAGGCTCCACAATTACTGGTACGACAGCAAGATATGGCATCACAAGATTTTGAGCACGAGACCGCACCCATCTGAGGTAGGGCTCCAAAGGGATGGAATTCTTATGCCCCAAAGTAGTGCTATCAATCTTATTGATCATATCCCAAGGAAGTATAAACCTTTGATGGTAACTTTGAGGATCATTCTCATAGTTGATTGCAATACCCTGGATGAGCATATCATGAGGACGGTCTCTTCGAGCATAACCAAACTGTCGTAGAGCTAGAGAAGGGTTGTAAGTGATACCTCCTTTTATGCCGAGGAGTGGCACATTAGGGAATTCCCCACATCGATCAATAATAGTGATGTCCTTTTGAGATTGGGAACACCAATAGATATTTGAATGAGCGAGTGACATCAACCTTTGAGACTACCTCAAACATTATTCATTCTTCATCATTGATCGGGGCAGGTGCGAAATAAACCACCTGGAAAGTAAAGGTAAGCAACACATGAGAGTCCATTGCCTCATCATAGTATGAGTGTGAAGAGAATGCAGAATATCTCCAAGCAAAGTAGGCACAGGATTATGAGTAAAAAATATTTTGATGGCATTCACATCTATGAGTTGGTCCGGATTAGGGAATAGTACCAAACCGTAGATCAGCAAAGCCAAAATATCTTCAAAAGAAAGAAAACTCATGGCATCTAGGAATAACTGAGCCTCCTCTATCAGAAACTTAGCAAGAAGACTTTAACTGCACTATTTGTTTCCCAATTAGATACAATGTCTGAATGATTTAGATGTAAGGCTGCTACAATATCTTCAGGTTTGGGAACTTGCTCTAGACCAGTGAAAGGTATCTGATCAAGAATAGGCACTCCGATAACTTAGAGAACTCTTCCATTGTGGGAACCAACTGATAATCTGGGAAGGTAAAACAACGATGCTTAGGATCAAATAACTGGAACAGAACACTCATCATGTCTTCTTCGAAATTGGGAGTAACCCCACTGAGTAGATAGCCATGCCTTTCCGTGAATTGAGAATTTTCGGGAACCTTTGAGACTAACTCCTCAAGATTGGAAGGTACCCTTACAAAGTTGATTCGGATAATATTTCTGCGAGCGGAAGCCATGACCTACAACAAAGGACAAAGATAAATCCCTAGATCCTTAAAACGGTTAGTGAAATTGTTATGATGTCATGATGTCATGATGTTATGTAGGAATGTTTAAAGAAGTATAAAACAAAAACAAGTCACACAAGAGCCTTAGATTTAAAGGCTTGCATGGGGCCATAGGTAAGTACCCTTCTCTATTGAAGTTAAGTTGGATCAACTTGTCCTAAAAATAGTAACTGGGTTCTAGGAGTCTCATATCACCCATTTTTCTCGCAGGTCTTATTTTAGCACGGAAACTGACTTGCCACAAAAATATCCCAAAAGTCAAATCTAAATGAGCGTAGCATCGAGTATCAACCAACTTTGGACTGTATGAAAGCCGGTTATCTCACTACCTTCTAATGGAGAAGATGGGTCAATTAAGGTTCTAAAAGTCAGTTAGTGCTTATGACACCATGCGGTATCCCAATGTTATCCTAGACTGACTCAAGGTACATCGGTACAAACCATAGTGTCACACTAACATGGCCATCACTTAAACCATATCGGTCTATGCCGTACAGTTTCCATGATCTATTGCTACTTACCTAAGGCATCCCTAGATTCAGGTGTAGGATCTTTGGAAGAATTTAAACCCAAGAAACCCCTAAAATAAAGCAAACAAGGCAAATAATTTAAAGCAAGTAAAAGTGATCTAAGACTCCAAGGTAACCCCTCTTTTGAGTAAAGTCCTCAACAGAGTCTCCACTTCTGTAATACGGTGGGAGAACTGACTTGTTTTGTGTTTTATTGCAAATGTTGCGGATAGCAAGAGTCGCCACCGACTTTTCTTTTATCCAATAAGGAAATGGTGAAAAGAACATGAAAGAACTTGAAGAATTTGAGTTTATGGGGTAAATTATGAAAAGGGAAGGTGTTAGCACCCTTTTTATCCGTAGTTATCCACGGGCTCTTAATCGCTTAGCTCACTTTTGAAAATTTCTTTTTGTGTGTGTTTTAAAAATATTTTGAAGAGCCAAAGTACAACCAACTTTGTAATGGTTCTTGTATCAATCCTCAAGAATTCATACAAAGTGTTTTTATAAAATATTTTTGAAAGTGATGTGTGAAAATGTTTTTTTTAGAAATTTTTTATGAGCGAGCGATTAACAGTCTTACCCACTCAAGGTCATTCTCGTCATTTTCCTTCTCCTTTAGAGATAGTGCTATCCGTACCATTAATTGGTAGGTAGCCCCATCTATTGGATGTGAAGGGACAAGCGAAGGGTCATCGTACAGTCATCGAAGGTAACTTGTAAGGATGCTTTAGCAGTTTCGTAAGGGACTAGTTCATTTTTCGTAGGCAACATCGAAGGGACATCGAGGGACTATAATCTTTTATTCAAGGGTCTTTTGCTAAAGCATCCCTGTTTTCGAGGGACATAACTATTATTCTGAAAGACAACTAAGAGAGGCTACCCTAAAGGTGTGAGTGTGAAAGTGTGTTTGATTCAGTTTATTATCTAGAAATTATGGTTTTGCTATCGGTTGGTTTTAGTCTTGCCATACAATCCCTAATTACTAGCAATTACATAGAAAATATAGTAGCAGAAGATAAAGGCGAAAATGTAAACCCAAAACTATTACAAGGCTTTGGGGAAGTTACATAATAGTGAGAGTGCGGAAAATTAACCTACAACTATTACATACTCGAAGCAATTACATAATGGAAAAATATGAAAAATATAAAGCTACACTATTACAGTTGAATGCACCCTATACACTTGATCTAGGAAATGTAAATACAAATGAAAGAAAAATAAATAAGGAAAAAGTGGTATGAATGATGATGATTATTTAAATAAAACCTAATTAATTTTAATTAATAAAAAAAAGATTGTTAATTTAAAAACCTAAAACTGAAAAAAAATTTAGGGTTATAGAAAATGATTTTTGTTTAATGATTAATTGAAAAAGAATTAGGGTTAGCCAAAAATAAATAGGGAAAGAAAAATCAAGGAAATAAGGGTTAGAAAACAAAAAATAAAGCAAATGTCAGGGGCGGGTGTTGAACCCACGCCCTTTGCCTGCTTCCTTGCATAGTTTACCACTGCATCAATCATGTGTTGGTGTTATGAGAACAAGAGCTGCATATAATATATGATAAAACTGTGAAAATTGTAAAACATGAAAAAAAACAAAAGGCATGGATCAAACCCATGCCCTCTTGTACCAATACCTTAACAAGCACGCGCTTGTCACTAGAGTGGCTGTTACATCTGGTATTGCAATGAAACCAAATAATTATATAATAAAGATAATGGACTAGACTGCAGATGCGCCGGAGCCCTAGCTCCGGTCGTCTTCTCCGGCGAATACATTTTGTCAACCTGTAAAATAAGAAACGTTAGTGATTCAAAGGTACCCTACCCCCTAATTTTCACCTTATGAATTCAATGGTGGCCATGGTTTTGGCTAAATCGTCATGTATGATGAGTTATGAAGAAAAAAAAGTCAATCGGTTCAAACATGGCAACGCATGATTCTGGCATCATGGGGGTCATGCGATGGTTCAAACATGTACATTGACATCTCAGAAGCACATTAGTAATGTTAGTTGCGATTAAAGCATGATAAAAACGAAAATATGAATTTCATGTAAGAATGAAAACCGGTGATGCATAGTTACGAGTTTCAGGCTTCTTGGATCATCAAGATCGATCCATTCTTACCCTACAATGCCTTAGGGATCCATTAGAATAGCTGGCTTGCTTGGAGAGAGGATGCAAATAGGGTTTGAAGTTTTCCCTAGTTTTGACAATTTTTGAAGTTTTTGGGAGGCGATATCTTGCAAGGTTTCGTGTGTGTCTTTGTTGTCTAAATGATAGGAATATATAGGTTATGAATTAGGTCAACACAAGATGGGCTTGGACCTTTGTATGAGAATTTTTATTTTTGTTTAATTTAATTTTGAATTTAAATTAATAAAATCAAAATAAATTGAATAAAAATTAAATGGGTGTATGAATAGATTCAGAGGTTCACTATTAGGTCTGAAACACATTTGGACCTTGAAACATAAGCCCATTAGCCCAAAAATTCAAGTTTGATCAATTTGGGTTTCATGGATTTCCTCAAAATGTCCCAACTTGCACCAATCATAACTCTCTTAATTTTTATCATATGAAGGTGATCTTTTACTTTTTGTAAATCTCAAGATGTCCTCTATAATCTCTATGTTGATCATTTTTTCATTTGAAGACTTTATCTTGATGTATGTTGCTTTGACAAAAAGTGTCTTTGTGTTGACTTTTGAAATGACCTATAATGTTTTGGCCCATATCTCTCAAATGAAGAATTTTTTGGAATTGAGCTTAGAAAGAAAAAGTTGTCGAAAATTAAATTTCATTCAAAATTAGCTTTGGTTGAGAATAATATGATGAAGCATGTGAAAGTTATGCTTGGTCAAAGTTCTGTTGACTTCTCCTTAAGAAAGTCCTAATTTAGTAACTTTTGATTTTTGGTAAATTGGGAGTTTTCTTGATGAATCATGATCAATCAAATGAAGAATGTGACCTTAAAATATTAATGTTAACAAAAAATCTTGAAGTTTGACTGTATGTTTACCACAATTGACTTTTTGTCCAATATAGTTGATTTTCAGTCATCTGAGCAATTGGCTGAGCATACTTATGATGAAAGGCTTGAAACTTGACATGAGCATTCTTAGGGACATATAAGAAACCATGAAATCAACTTGAGGAATTATAAGCTCAATTTTCTTTGAGAAAAGTGAAATCCTAGTTGTAGGTCAACTGCTTAAGAGGAGAATTTGTCTGATCAAACCTTGAGTAGCCTTGAGAAATTGAAAACCCTAGGAGCATAAGGAGATACCTTTAAGAAAATGGGAGGGAAAATTTGTGCTTACAACAACAACCAACTTAAAACTTTATCGAATCTCTATGACATAGATTAACTATAAAATAATGTGAATAATGTAAGTGTAAAGTGCAACCTAAGAGGGGGGAGATTTAGGTTTAAAGACTTTTCCCATTTTTAAATGATGTTATGGATCTTTTTTATTTTTCCGGAAAGTTATGATGAGTGGATGAAAAATAAAGCAGGAAAAATAAATTAAGGTTAAGGAAACACAAGAAACGGGGTTTGAATTTGGTTTCTACGTTGAAACATTTGTGTCACCCAAGTCAAGAAATAAAGAACTAAGAATTAAAAAAATGAGCACAATATTTTTATCCTGTTTCGCTGTTAACGAAACAACCTCCAGTCAACCCATCAAGGTGATTTCACCTTCTCACAAACTTAATATATTATATCCAAATTTGATTAAAACCACAAAGACCTATTGTTTATGTCTTCTTGAGAACTTTGACTATACCCTAGTCACTCAAATAATAACAAATCAAAAGTTGAGATACAATGATATGTTTACAAAGTTACTGATTTAAACTTAATTACACAAAATGAAATACAATGATTAACACAAAAGTGTTTTTGAGAAAGTGTATGAACTTAAGTTCCTTGCTTGATGCTTATTATTTCTCACAAAGTTGCATCATTTTCATTCAACAGTTCAAAGTTTCGTTGTCAAAAGTTGTTTTCCATTCTTCCAAGTCTTCTTTTATAGGAAAAGAAAAATCCATTGGAGGGTGAAGATGGAATTACATCACTTTCTTAGTTTTATCCTTGCATATTTGTCAGCATAAAATAAGAGAAAAGTGGTATAATAGTACCGTCCTTTCGCCCCAAAATCATTGTAACAAAAGGTGTTGTACCCTAACTTTTGACCTAATATCCCACCTCTCTTTGCACCATTTTCATAACATGAAAGATAATACCATTCATCTATGCATCACTAACCTCATAAAAATATAAAGTTCATGTCTTGTTTTGTTTGTTTCTTATACAAGATATGTTTGTTGGAGCAAGAGGATACAACAATTGATTGATCAAGGACATGTGTATCCCTCAGTGATTCAAACTTCTCACTCACTTATGATGATCATAACCTTCAACAGAATCCTCATCAATAGGATTTTATCATGGCTTCATCAAGTGCTTGAATATAATTAGGGTTTTGACACCCTTAGTTGAAAAGTCAAGAATTAGGGTTTTTACACCATTAGTTAAAAAGTCAAGAATTAGGGTTTTGAGGATTGATCTCCATTTCACATCACTCAATATATCCTCAATACCATCATCTCATAGTCCTCAAGGTGTCCCAATATGTTAAAGGTTGCATTATGATCACAAGGTTCAATTGAAATTTGAAGATTTGAATTCATCTGGAAAAGTACACTGCTTAAAGTCAAACTTTGACTTTTGAGATTTTTAGTCAAATATGGACTCATCAAGTTAAATTTCATAAAAATATGATTTATATTTGAATTTGATCAAGTGAAAACACAAAATTGGAGGTAACTTGCAAAAAGGGTAAAATTGAAGATGTTGAAAAATTAAGCAAGTGTTAAAAATATGTGTTTAAAAGTACATGACTTTCCAAGCTGGTAACTTTTTCTTCAAGCCATCATTTTTCATGTCCAAAGGATGTAATTTAATATAATCTTACATACTTCAATAGTGTAGAAATAATGAACCAAAAAGATCATGAGAATTGAAAGATACGAGTTAATCAATAAGACATCTCAAAGTTGTTAAAATGTCCAAAGACTTAGAAGAATTTTCTAAGTGTTTTCAGCTTGAAACACCATTTTTGTAGGCATTTTTCTCTATAATCCAAATTTATTCAGGCTAATGGATCAATCTAAAAGTTGTAGAGGATGCTCTCATCTTTCCGAAAAGTCCAAGAGCATGAATTTATCATAATTGTTCAAGAAGTTTCGAAGAGATGAAGTAGCCATGGTAAAGAGATTTTACAAGGCAAATTTATTGTTCAAATCATGTCAAAACCTAAACCTAAACATGAGATCTTACTTTACAGGTCCTATTACTTGGAAATCTCAACATAATTAAGTAATTAGACATATCCTTAATGAATTGCACAAGGAATTGAGCTATTAACAATTTCATGATACCTTATTTGGAAGAATTTGCAAAAAGGCTTGATATCCATTTGCATAAAGGATCACTTTTCCATCCACTCTTTCTGGGAGCCTCCACATTGTTACTTATGAACACACACTACCTCTAAACTCAGAGAAGAGAACCTATTGTCCATAAACCATGCTTTGTGTCACATTGGAATCACGATAATCCACATAACTTCCATTTGTGATCCAACAAAACCAAAACTGCACAACCTTTGTTTCTCATTAACCCTTGATCTCTCAACCTTTCCCTATAAATAAAGGGCCTTCCATCAGTCCAAAACACATCTCAAACTCATAGAATCATATAGTGAGAATTTGAAACTCCATTAAGGTTTAAAAAACCATTTCTTCGAAATTCTCACCCCTTGCCAATTCCATGAAAGCCAATCATCCATAGATTATATATGAACTTATGAATGCATTAACCAACCACTGAAACACCTCAATTACCATCTCCTAGCTCCCATTTTTATCATTTACTACCTGAGGTGGTTAGCAGGTTTGGGGAAGTTCCAAGGCAAGATAAGAATTTCATCACACTCATTGAAGTTAAAGGGTGCTAGAGGAGCCATCATCTCACCTCTTGAACCATCAAAATAGGCATTGGACCTTTTCTCCAACAGGTAAAAATTTTCAACTTATAACTCATACCTTCATGCCGAAGGTAGAGAAAACACAAGAAAGGGGGGGGGGGTGAATTGGGATTTTAGAAAATATTCCCCTTTAGATAACTATTTGATTGAACTATGAAAGAATATAGAATGTGAAGAATGGAAAAACACAAGAAGGGGGGGTTTGAATTGGGGTTTTTAAAACTTAAAGTAAAAGACATGTTGGTTATCCTGGTTCATTTGAACTCAAACTACTCCAGTCCACCCACCAAGGTGATTTTGCCTCTCTCAACGAGGTCTTAATCCACATACAATTTTGATAACACATATACGATGACAATCATCAACTTCTTCTTGAGTTTAAACCACAACCCGGTTTTCTCAACGTATTACACAATCAATTTTTGAAAAGTGTACCATATGTGTTTTCTAATAAAACAGTATCATGCAAGTGATGTTTTACACAAATGAATTTTTGTAAGATGAAGGTGATAAAAATATCTCGTTTGTAGTGCGCAGCAAAATCGTAAACGATTTCCCTTTCAAGTCTTATATATATAGGCAACGCATGTAAGGAGATTTTGGAATGTTGATAAATAGTAATTAAAGAACTTTCAAAACATAGAGATTCTTGTCTTCTTTCAGCCTTTACTTTTAAATAGCCATAAATGAAATGTAATGCTTCATAACATGCTTTCTTCAAAATTCTTCAGAAGATGTATGTTACCGTTGGGACTCCTTTACTTCTTTCCAGAACTATATGAATCAAAATAACGGAGTTCCTGTTTGCAGCGTTTAGTGCACTCAGAAGTTGTAGCTTGGGAAGTTCTCTATATAAGTGTATTATGCAGATTGCTTTCTATATAAGATGTGTTGAATCGGATTTTAAACAACAATCTAACTCATCTTTTGTGCTTCTCCCATAAGAACATCTCTACAAAACAAAATACTTATTTAGGGAGCATAATTGTTCTTTGAGTGTTTGTTATCATCAAAACTCTTACAAGGGTTATAGAATCAAACTATGTTCTAACAATCTCCCCCTTTTTGATGATGACAAAAACTTGGATATTTTGATAGAAACTTAAGAACATAAAGCATTTAAAATCTCCCCCTGATTTAGATACTCAGATGGAGAATAAATACTTCTCTTAAGATTGTTCTGATAAGAGTTTCAGAGAAAAGGATTTTTTATGCGTCCACTATTGTGCTCAACAGAGTTTGTTCTTGTTTTACTTTCAGAAAAAAAACAATAGAAGTTATGATATTCAAAATGTTTGAGATTGAGTCTCGATACTGTTATATTTCAAATACCTTACGTTCTCCCCCTTTTTTGTCAAGAATTAAAATGTAATAAAAACACTTTAGACAATAAAAGGCATGTTGTATTAAAAAAGATTCCAATAAAAACACATTCTGGAGGAAACAAATAAAAAAATGAAGAAAAAAAATTTCATAACTAATTTTGAGGTGGTGGAAGTCGTGAGAATAGGGCTTCCAATAAACTCTTGATCTGACTGTTTGATTCCTCTTGCTTTCCAAGCATCCCCTTGATTTCCTTGCACGTATCATCCTGCTTGTCCAGCCTTTCCTTAAAAACAACATTCTCTTTCTTCAACTCCTCCAGAGTTTGCAGCAAAAGAGATGAAGAGGGTATATCAGCAGAAGGAACCGCTTTTTCAGAGCAGGCTGTGGCTAATTCTGACTCAGGAGCCTTTTCAACTTCCTTTCCTTTGTCTTGAAACATAACTAGAGGAAGAGAATCAAAGGATGGTTCACCATATTCTGTTGGCTGATGATCTTCCCAAGGGACATTGTCTAGGAGAAGGAGTTGCTTCTTTTCCCAGTGACAGTGAACATGATCCTTGAAGATGTTTAGATGATCACAAAAGTTCTGTTGAGCAATTTCATAACTCATCTCCTTGAGTTTCAGGGATTCAGAGTTGAACCATTTTCTAAACTGGTTCCAATGAGAATCAGATGCAGCTAGATTAAGAATCTATATGCAAACTAACTTCAGAGAGTTAACCCATTCATGTATTTATGTTTCAAAAAGCAGTAGAGATTTACCCACACCTGCTTTTGAAATTTTTTGTTTTGGTTTTGGAATGGAAATTTTCTGATCACTTGTGACGAGATTATCCAAGGCTTCTAAGTCTATAACTGTTCAAAGGGGATCTTCTGGGTGGTTATTGAGAGAGGGAGAATCAAAAATAAAAATGGGCGAATTTGGTGAGTTTGGTGGAGTGGATTGATAGGGAGATGGAATATATGGGATGGAGAGGTTCTGTGAGGAAGTTGATGGAATTGTGCGTGGTTGAGAGACCATGACAGGGCAGGTGATTCCAGAAATGGATGTTGTGGTATCAGAATCAAAGTTTGGATTTTCTGTGTGGGGAGCTTCAAACAGCGGATCAAATTGATCAATATTAGAAAGAACTTGAGCAAGTTCAGGCTGATTTTGGTCAATATGGGTAGTAGGTGGATTGTTCAACAGGTTATCTATAGATAGTGAGGTGTCAAATTCAATGTCAAAGTCATCAAAGGTTTGAGGTGATGGATCTTCTGTGGGTTTTGGAGAAGTAGGGTTTTCAGATGTTGATAACAATACTTATTCAACAACAGAAATAAAAGATGGATTACCTTTCTTTTTGGCAGCTTTGGGAGTCTTCTGAGAAGTTCCTTCTCTAGAAAATTTCCTTTTCCTTGATTATCTGGGAGCAACTTCCAGAGGTTGTTGTATTAGATCACAAACGTTCACTTCTGGATTTGTCCCGTCCCTTTTGCAAGCATCCAGATATATGAGAATAATATCTGGAGAAGCATATGTTTGAGAGAAGAGAGGAAAATCCTTTAGAGGTACTCTTGTAGTGGTAATGACTTCCTTGGTTATTATTGCTGGATCCTTCTTGATGGTTTCAATAATCTTTATCTTCTTCAGATTCTTGGCATTGAGAGGTTTACCAGCACAAGCTTCCAGATTGCTGACTTGTTGAGCCTCAGTCAGATGTTCTACCAATTTGTTTTAAGTCAGAATATGTGAAATAAGTCTGCCCAGAGGGATCCAATCTCTCTTTGTTCTTTCTTCATCTCTTGTCTCTTTGACGCTGGTCTTCAGATGATTGAACATAAGATATGGTAGATTGACCTTTTCTTTGGTGGCTATGAAGTACAAAAGATACTGCTGATCAATGTTGATATAGTTTGGAGAACTTGTGGATTTTCTATGATTGATACAACCCAAAATGATTTTTGACCAAATTCTGAGGTGATCTTTCAGATCTTTGATTTTGTTGGATGGTTAGCCAAAAGTAAAAATTTCTTTTGAAATCTTTGTTAGGTCAGAGCTTTTGTCAGCCATGTCACTTCAACGAATACCGCCCCTGTCATGACCTATCAGTTGCCCAACGAGATCTTCATAGATGACTATTTTCTTTCCCATCACGAAAGAAGTGACCTGATGGTTTGAAGCGGTAGCGTGAATCCAGAATTCTTTAACAAGTCTTGGAAAAACTGGACCCAGTAGGCGATCAAAGTACTTGTTCCATCCTTGGAACTCAATATCAGGTGTTAGATTGTATCCGTTTTCCTTCATGTTGACGAAGTCTACAATGAGCTCACACAGAACTTCCAGCGAATATATGGGAGTGAGGAGAGTTCTTGAGGGTTCTTCGTACCTTTCGTTTTTAAGGAAGAAGATCCAGGAATGATTTGAGAGCTTTGAGCAATTTTTTGGGAGGAATCCATTGTTCATATAAACTCTTTAGGGTTTTTAAAAGATTGAACAAAATTAAGAGAGAAAAACGAATTGAAAGTGTAAAAGTGATAGTGAAAGTGAGCAACATATATATAGGAAAATAGGAGACTTAATTAATAAGAAAAGGGTTTAAAGAGAATGATAACTAGCATTAATGATTCCTTAAAATAGGGACGGCGTAAAGATATAAAACAATTACCGATATGACACGAGTCTCAACGAAACCAATCAACATTTCAGTCTCTTCAGAATTTGAACACGTGTTCAGCCTTAGAGAAAACCCTTGTGTTGAGTTGACAAATGTTGATATTGTGAACTGCAAGCTTCTATCTTTGAAATGAACCATTTGGAGAATGTTCAGATCTTCTTAGATAGATCCTGATACAATTTTCCTTCTTACTTCTGAAGAGCTATTTATCATATGTTCACACAAAAAATAAAGGCATAATGTTATGAGGGTTAACGTATACATAAACAAAACTATCATTATGGGCATAGTTTCATGTTAAGATGTTTCAAAATGAGATTAAACCCATCTTCAGAAAGGGGTTTAGTGAAAACATCAGCCCATTGATGGTTTGTGTCTATGAATTTTAATGGAAGAATTCCATTCTGAATATAGTTCCTAATAAAATGATGTTTAATTTTTATATGCTTAGCCCTAGAATGTAAAATAGGATTTTTTGAAAGACATATAGCAGAAGTATTGTCACAGAGCATGGGAATGTTACTCTCAGATACTTGAAAATTCGCTTAACAGCTGTTAAGTGAGATTCTCTAGGATCTTATTGAAATCTAGCACACAGACAGACACTATATAGAATATCAGGTCTTGAAGATGTTAAATATAAGAGAGAACCAATCATACCTCTGTATATCTTCTGTTCTACCTTCTTACTTACCTCTTCCTTTTCCAGAATGCATGTGGGATGCATAGGAGTTTTGACTGGCTTAGATTTTGACAAGTCAAATTTCTTCAGAAGTTCTTTGACATACTTGCTTTAATGTATATAGGTTCCTTCTGGAGTTTGATTGATTTGGATACCCAGAAAGAACTTGAGTTCTCCCATCAAACTCATTTCAATTTCTGCATGCATAGATTTAGAAGATTCTCTTCCTAGAGAGGCTTTAGTAGATCTAAGAATAATATAATCTACATAATTTTGACAAACCAGAATGTCATTTTTAAATAGTTTACAGAATAAAGTAGTCCACCTTCCCTCTGGTAAAATTATTTTATAAGAGAAAGTTACTTAGTCTTTCATACCAAGCTCTGGGAGCTTATTTCAGACCATATAACGATTTCTTAAATTTATAGACATAATCTGGATGTTTTGAATTTTCAAAACCAGGGGGGCTGGTGCACATACACTTCTTCATTAATGTAACCATTTAAAAACACACTTTTAACATCCATTTGATAAAGAGTGATACCGTTATTTACTGCAAAAGAAATTAAAAGTCTGATAGATTCTAACCTGGTGACTTGAGCAAAGGTTTTTGTATAGTCTATCCCCTCTTGCTGACTATAACCGTGTGCCACTAGTCGTGATTTGGTTCGGACGACATCTCCTTGTTCATTTAGTTTGTTTTTGAATACCTATTTGGTTCCAATGATGTTAAACACTTTTGGTTTAGTAACTAGATCCCACGCATCGTTTCTGTTGAACTAGTTTAATTCTTCATGAATTGCAAGTATCTAATCATTGTCCAGATGGGCTTCGTCAATGGAAGTTGGCTCACTCAGAGACACTAATCCCATGAGAGATTCTTCAGAATTTCTGAATGTAGATCTTGTTCTGACTGGGTCTTCTTTCTTTCACAGAATCTTGTTTTCCGGATGAGCTAAATTGCTTCTGGATTTTCTTTTCTGGAGACTCTCTTCAGATGTTGTTGTAATGTTTGTTACAGCTTCTTCTGGAGTTGACTGTAATTCTTTGTGAGCAACTTCTGATGCGGTGTCTTTAGTACCTTCAAGTTGAACTTCTATATCTGCAAAAAATTTACCCTGCTTTGACTTTTGAGAGCCAAGCTTATCATCAAATCTGACACTGATAGACTCTTCCACAATCCATGTTTATGTTTTATATACTCTATAACCTCTTAAATATTCATAGTATCCTTACATGAGACACTTTTGTGCTTTAGGGACAAACTTGTTCAAATGTGCTTTCTGTTCTTCCACAATTCATATGGAGTCTTATCCAGAATAGGTCTTATTGAGATTCTATTCTGAATATAACACGTTGTGTTAATTGCTTTTGCCCAGAAGTTCTTAGCAATGTTAGTCTCATCGATAAGGGTATTGGCCATTTCTTATAAAGGTCTAATCTTTCGTTCTACAACTCTGTTTTGTTGAGCAGTTCTAGAACAAGAGAAATCATGAGATATGCCATTCTCATTAAAAATAACTCAAATTTTTTGTTTTCAAATTCCCCACCATGATAACTTTTGACTTTGACATTTCTAAGATCTTTTTCATTTTTGACTTGGTTACAGAAAGCAAAGAACACAGAATGTGACATGTCCATGTGTCTTAAGAACTTTACCCATGTCCATCTGCTATAGCCATCTATGATCACTAATCCATACTTCTTGCCACTAATGGATGCAGTTTTCATTGGTCCAAATAGATCTATATGCAGAAGTTCTAATGGTCTAGAGGTAAAAACAAAATTTTTTGTTTTGAAAGAAGGTTTTACAAACTTGCCTTTTTGACATGCTTCACACAGAGCTTATGAGTTGAACTTCAGGTTAGGAAGTCCTCTGACAAGATTGAGTTTTCTAATCTGAGATATCCTTCTCATACTAACCTGCCCCAATCTTTTGTGCCATACCCATTGCTCATCATTAACAGACAATAGGCATTTTACATTCTAACTTTTTAGTTCAGAAATTTTTATTTTGTAAGCGTTGTTCTTTTTCTTTCCATTAAAGAGGACAAATCAATCTTTCTGACTAACTGATTTAAAGGACTTTTGATTGAAGATTATATCATAACCGTTATCATTTAATTGACTTATGGATAACAGGTTATGCATTAGTCCATCTACTAACAGAACATTAGTTATAGAAGGAAGTGTACCGTTACCAATAGTTCCAGAGCCAATAATCTTTCCTTTTTGATTTCCTCCGAAACCTACGTAGCCTCTAGATTTAACTCCAGGCTTTGGAACATATGCTTTCTTCCCGTCATGTGTAGTGAGCATCCAAAGTCCAGGTACCAAGATTGGTGTTCAATATTGCTTTTAAAGACAACTGGAACATAGACAATTTTGTCCTTAGGTACCCATATCTTTTTGGGTCCTTGTTTGTTATAGTTTCTAAAATTCTATTTGAATTTTGGTTTAGCAGAAAAAGAATCACTAGTATACTTTATGTCATGTGTGTGCCCATAGGTGAAGTTAGAATAAAGAGGTGTGTATTTTATGACCATATCCTTAACTTTCTTTGGTTGAGATACTTTAACCTTATATCGTATTCCTTTTCTGCCATTTCTACTAACAACATAAATCATTGAAGTCATCTTTCTTCTATCTATGTTTTTAGCAAAAAAAATTGAAAGCTATGATCATATTCCTTTATGATCTTATCAGAATTACTAGGAACTTCTGAGACAGTTTATTTCTAAGCCTATTGTAATTTATTTTCTAGTTTAAAAATTGTTTCTTTAAGCTCAGAGTTTTCTGATCTCAGTTTCTTAGTTTCTTCATAGTCATAAACTAGATCCTTTTCAGGTTCTTGTTTATGACTCGAAGTTGCTGATATCTTTCATGAATTTCTAACAAACTTTCTTCTAATTGAGATCTAGAAAAGTTAGAGAATACCTCTTATGACTCTAGGTCTGATTCAGATCCAGGTGATCCAATGTCATCAAATACGTTGGACATTAGGGCTATGTTGTCTCTTTCATCTTTTGATTCTGTTTCAGCTTCAGAAGAATCTGAGTCATCCCATGTTGCCGCGAGGCTTTTCTTCTTTTCCTTAAAGAACTTCTTTTTAGGTTTCTCTTTTTGAATATTTGGACAGTTGCTCTTGTAGTTCCCTTGTTCATTGTATTCGTAGCAGACAATGTCTCTGGTACTTGATTTTCTATATCCAGAAGATGGTTCATAATGATTTTCCATTCTTCTAGAAGTTCGGAACTTCCTCTTGATGTGCTTCCACAACTGATTGAATCTTCTGGAGATAAGAGACAGTTTATCTTCCTCTGATGAGGATCCACCAGAGTTTTCTTCTTTTGCCTGCAAAACTTTTGGTTCATATTTTTTGTTAGATTTAAGAGCTAAATATTTACCTTGCTTCTGGTGCTCATCTTCTTCTAACTCTATCTCATGACTTCTCAGGGAGCTGACAAGTTCTTCGAGATAGATTTTGTTCAGATCTTTGGCCAGTTTAAGAGTTGTGACCATCGGTCTCCATTTCTTGAGTAAACTTCTGATGATTTTCTTTACATGATCTGCAGTTGAGTATCCTTTATCCAGAACTTTTAGCCCAGCAACCAGAAGTTTAAATCTTGAGAACATTGTTTCAATGGTTTCATATTCTTCCATTTTGAAGGCTCCATACTTCTGAATGAGAGAAAGACCTTTGGTTTCTTTGACTTACGTGTTGCCTTCATGCGTCATTCTCAAGGAGTCAAACATGTGTTTTGCTGATTCTCTGCTTGTGATTTTCTCATACTCTATGTACGAGATAGCACTCAAGAGAATTGTTCTGGACTTGTGATGATTTCTGAATTCCCTCTTTTGATGATCTGTCATTCTTTTTCAGTTAATCTTCTGACCGCTTTCGTCAACTGGATGAATGTACCAATCAGTTACCATATCCCAAAGATCAGCGTCATGAGGTAGAAAGAAACTTACGATTCTGTTTTTCCAGTAATCGAAGTTTTCACCATCAAAGATTGGAGGTGTGCTGCTGATTCTATCTTTTCCATCATGATAATCATTGCTGATGTTCTGACTTGGTCCCACCATAGTGTTTTTCTTGCATGGATCTTTTTCTAACACGGTTAAGTGTTGTACTCAGAACCAGACTCTCTGATGCCAATTGAAGAATGGAAAAACACAATAAGGGGGAGTTTGAATTGAGGTTTTTTAAATTTAAAATAAATTACATGTTGGTTATCCTGGTTCATTTGAACTCAGACTACTCCAGTCCACCCTCCAAGGTGTTTTCTCCTCTCTCAACAAGGTCCTAATCCACTAATCATACTTGATTAGACAGATACGATGACAACCGTCAACGTCTTCTTGAGTTTAAACCACAACCCAGTTTTCTCAAGGTATTACACAATACAATATTTTAAAGAGTGTACAATATGTGTTTTCTAATAAAACAATATCAAACAAGTGATGTTTTACACAAATGAATTTTTGTAAGATGAAGGTGATTAAAATATCTCGTTTGTAGTGCGCAGCAAAATCGTAAACGATTTCTCTTTCAAGTCTTGTATATATAGGCAACGCATGTGAGGAGATTTTGGAATGTTGATAAATAGTAACTAAAGGACTTTCCAAACATAGAGATTCTTGTCCTCTTTCATCTGTTACTTTTGAATAGCCAGAAATGAAATTTAACGCTTCAGAACATGCTTGCTTCAAAACGCTTCAGAAGATGTATGTTACCGTTGGGACTCCTTTACTTCTTTCCAAAGCTATATGAATCAGAATAACGGAGTTCTTGTTCGCAGCGTTTAGTGCACTCAGAAGTTGTAGCTTAGGAACTTCTCTATATAAGGGTGTTATGCAGATTTCTTTCTATATAAGATGTGTTGAACCAAATTTTAAACAAAGATCTAACTCATCTTCTTTGCTTCTTCCATCATAACTTCTATGCAAAACAAAATACTTATTTAGGAAGCATAATTGTTCTTTGAGTGTTTGTTATCATCAAAACTCTTACAAGGTTTGTAGAATAAAACTATGTTCTAACAAAATGCAGTAAATATAAAGAGACACATTTGGTTATCCAGGTTCACCTTCAACAAGGTTACTCATGTCTACCCTCCTCAGGTGATTTTGTCTTAGACATGGACTTAATCCACTAATCTCAACAGATTACAGATGTAGGGGCTCCTCACCAGTCACTAAGTACCAAACAATGATCCGCAACCATTGACCCCTTAAGAAATCTGACCAACCTGGTCTTTCTTAACATGATTTCTCACAATGATCCACTTAGTGATCTATTAAGAATTATGACCTTCCTGGTCCCCTAAGAAATATAGCGATCATTGACCTTATAATAATCGACCTGTCATGGTCTCTTAACAGGATTTCATCTACAATTACTGTAGGTGTTTAGGTATTGGCTTGCATTTTTGGTAAATCCCAAGTGTATGTGTGAATGTCATGACTGATGTCATAACATTCTAGTTCAGTTTGTACTGACTCATTAGGTACCTTTGCAGAAAAATATTGTAATTCAAGTACTGATGTTTATAAGTGTGTATCTGAGCATTTTGCAAAATGATCACATTTTGCTAAATCAGTAGACAAGTTTTCTCAGATGTCATAACAGATGTTATGACATCCTGTTCTGAACTAACAGGTTTGCAGGATGGATAAGTCTGAGTTTTTTCAGGAAATAACTCAGTCTTTCCTGAACAGAATCCTGCGTTTTCTGAGGGGTAACCTAGCTCAACCCTAACCTGGTTAATAAAGTCCTGTGACCTGGTCTTTAGGTCAAACGGAATTAACCCTAGGTTTTTGTGGAAACCCTAACTGAAGTTGCAGCTGCTATATATTCAACAGAGCTGCTGTTTTTCAATGTATCCCTCTTTATTGATCAGAAGATCATTTGTAATCTGTATAGATTTGATTATTGTACTCCAAGCAATTATCATTGTGATAAGTGCCTTGGAATAGGTTTCTAATTGTAAGGGTTGTGTAGCACTCAAAGCTTTGAAGCAAGAGTGTTTGAATGTTCCTTGACTAAAGCTGTGAAGCAGAGTCAAGTTAGCTGTGTGCATCACTCAAAGCTGTGAAGCACGAGTGATTGTGTTGCTTGATTAAAAAGCTGTGAAGCTTAATCAAGTGTTTGTTTTTGAAGAGTGTCTTCATCAATTCTTAAGTCAAATTAGTTTATGTATCACTGCTGTGATTGAGGGGGAGTGAGTAGGAACTCAGGTTTAAGTTGTACTTAGATTGGAATTGCATTGGGTAGGTCTTAAGTGAAGGAGATAAACTGGTTGGTTTATTCCTGAATTAAAATCTCTTATAGTGGATTTCCTCCCTGGCTTGGTAGCCCCCAGAGTAGGTGTTTTTGCACACTGAACTGGGTAAACAATTGACTGTGTTCTTTATTGCTTTTGTATTTACTGTCATATAGTAAGTCAGATACGGTGTCATAACATTGAACGTGACATTGAGTATCTGCAGCCAGAATTTCAATTGGTATCAGAGCAGGCACCCTGCCTGTATTACTGGGTGAGATCTAGGGATATCACTTTCTGGCACTATGGACAAAGAAGGAGTTTTTGGAAATAGACCACCCATTATGGATGGAACTAATTATGACTACTGGAAACCTCATATGATGGCCTTCCTAAAATCTCTGGACAAAAAGGCTTGGAGAGCTGCTGACAAAGGATGGATTCATCCCACCATAACTGAGATAGATGGGACAATCAGTCTGAAGCCTGAGGAAGATTGGAGTAAAGAAGAAGATGAGTTAGCTCTGGGAAATTCAAAAGCTTTAAATGCCTTGTTCAATGGAATTGATAGAAACATTTTCAGACTAGTACATCAATATGAACTGGCCAAGGAAGTTTGGGACACTCTCAAAACTACTCATGAGGGCACTTCCAAAGTAAAAATGTCAAGGCTTCAGATGTTGACTACCAAATTTGAGAATCTAAAAATGATGGAAGATGAAACCATTCATGAGTTTCACATGAACATCTTGGAGATTGCCAACACCTCAGGAGCATTGGGAGAAAAGATGTCAGAAGAAAAACTGGTGAGGAAGATTCTCAGATCCTTGCCTAAAAGATTTGCAATGAAGGTAACTGCCATAGAGGAAGCCCAGGACATTAGCAAGTTGAAAGTGGATGAACTTATTGGGTCTCTTCAGACTTTTGAGATGGGAATCACTGATAATGGTGTCAAGAAGAACAAGAGCATAACACTTATATCCAACACTGATGTTGAAGAAAACATTTCAGAAGCTGTAGCCATGCTTGGAAGACAGTTCAACAAACTCATCAAAAGAATAGATCCAAAGTCAAGGTCTAATGTTCATAACATTCCCTCTAACATTGACAGTTCCAGCAGAAGACCAAGGTCAGAAGAGAAGGGAATTCAAGGCAGAGGAATTCAATGCCATGATTGTGAAGGATATGGGCATATTCGAGCTGAATGTCCTACCTTTCTTAAGAAACAAAAAGGAATGACAGTTACTTGGTCTGACTGTGATTCAGAAAGTAATTCTGAAGAAGAGACTGCCAAACGAGTTACTGCTTTAACTGGTGTTTGTACCTCTGAAAGTGACATCAGTGATGAAGAGGTGTCTTTTGAAGAACTGGCTGATACTTACAAGGAATTGTGTATCAGAAGTACTGAAGTCTGTGTGCAGAATGAGAAACAAGCAAAACTCATCATAAAGATGGAGGCTGAAAAAAGGGAAAACCTTGAAACTATAAGTCATCTAGAAGGAGAAGTTCAATTGCTGAACTCACAACTGAATCAAATGACCAAATCTGTCAAGATGTTGACAAATGGAACAGACAAATTGGAAGAGATCCTTCAGGTTGGACAAAATGTGGGAAATAAATCTGGACTAGGATTTATGGAAGCAACGAAATCTGGTTCTGGTAAGCAAATGTCAAAACAGATGTCTCAACACAACTCTCGACATCAGGAACAGAGACATATGAGGAAAAGGTACCAAAGATGGAAATGTCATCATTGTGGTAGATATGGCCACATAAAGCCCTTCTGCTTCAGATTACATGGATACCCTAATCAGAACTCAGGTGTCAAATATAAGTCTAAAAAGGTACCACATGCTCCTCAATGGAAGAAAAAGGCTACTGCACTGATAGCTCACACTTCCCTGAGGGTCTCTGCAAAGGAAGACTGGTACTTTGACAGTGGATGTTCCAGACATATGACTGGAATCAAGAACCTCCTCAATAATGTTAAGCCTCACACAACCAGTTTTATGACCTTTGGAGATGGGGCTAAAGGTGAAATCAAAGGAGTTGGTGATTTGGACTGCCCTGGAGTTCCAAGTCTGAATGAAGTACTGCTGGTGAAAGGGCTGACCGCTAATCTCATTAGTATCAGTCAACTGTGTGATCTAGGATTCAAGGTCAATTTCTCAAAATCTGAATGCCTTGTAATCAATGACAAACAAGAGATAGTAATGAAAGGAGTCAGATCCAAAGACAACTGTTACTTGTGGGAGCCTGAGAACACTAATTTCTCATCTGTGTGTTCCATTGCAAAAGAAGAAAAAGAGGTGAAATTGTGGCACCAAAAACTTGGCCATCTTCATCTAAGGGGTATGAAGAGGATTATCTCCTTGGAGGCAGTCAGAGGGATTCCAAAACTGCAAATTGATGAAGGAAGAGTTTGTGGTGAATGTCAGGTTGGTAAGCAGACTAGGATGTCACATCCAAAGTCAAGACATCTGACCACCTCTAAGGTTCTAGAACTCCTCCATATGGATCTGATGGGACCAATGCAAGTAGAGAGTCTTGGTGGTAAAAGATATGCCTATGTGGTTGTGGATGATTTTTCCAGATTCACCTGGATTAATTTCATTAGGGAAAAATCAGATGCATTTGAAGTTTTTAGAGAACTGTGCAAGAGAATTCAAAGAGAGAAGGAAGGATGTATTGTCAGAATCAGAAGTGATCATGGCAAGGAATTTGAAAACAGCAAGTTTGATGACTTATGTTCTTCAGAAGGAATCAGTCATGAGTTTTCTTCTCCTATAACACCTCAGCAAAATGGAGTTGTGGAAAGAAAAAACAGGACCATACAAGAATCTGCCAGAGCAATGTTACATGCCAAAAGACTTCCTATGTATTTTTGGGCTGAAGCTATGAATACAGCTTGCTATGTTCATAAAAGGGTCACCTTGAGAAAGGGAACCTCATCCACCATATATGAACTCTGGAAAGGAAGAAAACCAACTGTGAAGTACTTCCATGTGTTTGGCAGCAAATGCTATATTCTGTCTGATCGTGAACAAAGAAGAAAACTGGACCCCAAAAGTGATGAAGGCATATTTCTAGGATACTCCTCAAACAGCAGAGCTTATAGAGTATTCAACTCCAGAACCAAAACCATGATGGAATCAATAAATGTTATAATTGATGACTATCATGAAGAAATAGATGTTCCTTGTACTGTTGAGACATTCTTTGAGACTTCAACCCAACATAATGACCTACCCAACTCCACCACAACAGAATCTGAATCAAAGGAAGCTAGCAAGATCCCTTCCATCAGAATTCAGAAGGATCATCCAAAAGAGTTCATCATAGGAGATCCCAATAGTGGAGTCATCACAAGATCTAGAGAAATCATCTCAAACTCTTGTTTTGTGTCCAAAATGGAACCAAGAAATGTCAAGGAAGCCTTAACTGATGAATATTGGATTGGTGCAATGCAAGATGAACTGAACCAATTCAAGCAACATGAAGTTTGGGAACTGGTTCCTAGACCTGAAGGAACTAACATCATTGGGACAAAATGGATATTCAAGAACAAGTCAGATGCTGAAGGAGTTGTCACCAGAAATAAGGCAAGACTTGTTGCTCAAGGATACACCCAGGTTGAAGGGGTTGATTTTGATGAAACCTTTGCACCTGTAGCCAGGTTGGAATCAATCAGACTCTTGTTGTCAATTGCTTGTCTTCTGAAGTTCAAGTTATTTCAGATGGATGTGAAAAGTGCCTTTCTAAATGGGTACTTAAATGAGGAAGCTTATGTGGAACAACCTAAAGGTTTTGTGGATCCAACCCATCCTGATCATGTCTACAAATTAAGAAAAGCTCTATATGGCCTGAAACAAGCTCCTAGAGCATGGTATGACAGGTTAACAAAGTTTCTCTCAGACAAAGGCTACAGAAAAGGAGGCTTGGACAAAACTCTCTTTGTCAAAACTGAAGGAGGGAAGTTGATGGTTGCCCAAATATATGTTGATGACATAGTGTTTGGAGGAATGTCAGAACATATGGTTAAACACTTTGCTGACCAGATGCAGGCTGAATTTGAAATGAGTCTCATGGGAGAACTAACTTATTTTCTTGGACTACAAGTCTCACAGATGGAGGACTTAATCTTCTTATCTCAAAGCAAGTATGCTAAGAATATTGTAAAGAAGTTTGGTATGGAGAATGCAAGTCACAAAAGGACTCCTGCTCCTACTCATCTAAAGCTTTCCAAAGATTCAAGTGGGGTTAAGGTGGATCAAAGTCTGTACAGAAGCATGATAGGAAGCTTGTTGTACTTAACTGCCAGCAGACCTGATATTGCCTTTGTAGTTGGAGTTTGTGCTAGATACCAAGCTGATCCCAAAGTCAGTCATATCAATCAAGTGAAGAGAACTTTGAAGTATGTAAGTGGTACTTACAACTATGGATTGATGTATACTCATGGCTGTGAACCAGCTCTGACTGGCTACTGTGATGCTGATTGGGCTGGTAGTGCTGATGATAGAAAAAGCACCTCCGGAGGATGTTTCTTCTTGGGAAGTAATCTGGTTTCCTGGTTCAACAAGAAACAAAATTGTGTGTCTCTTTCCACTGCTGAAGCTGAATACATTGCAGTTGGTAGTAGCTGCTCTCAAATGATATGGATGAAACAGATGCTCACTGAGTATAATGTCACACAAGATGTTATGACATTGTACTGTGACAATCTGAGTACAATCAACATATCCAAGAATCCCATTCAGCATAGCAGGACCAAACATATTGACATACGACATCACTTTATCAGAGACCTTGTAGAAGAGAAGACAATCAAATTGGAACATGTTGCCACTAAGCTACAGCTGGCTGACATTTTTACCAAGGCTCTGGATGCAAATCAATTTGAAAACTTAAGGGGTAAGCTGGGTATTTGCCAACATGAGGAATTGTAGCAATTAATTCTGCTTAAAACAAGGATCAAAGGAGTTATGCCTGTTCTGATTGGTTTAAAATTATATTTTCTCATTTCCTACAATTCTTTTAAGAAGTTGAATAGACACTCCCTTGCTTCCTTCCTCTCTCGTCTCCTCATCAAAACCCAGTCTCTCAATCAGAAATTTCTCCTCAGTTGCTGTTGGTCCTCTAAAACTCTCAAAATGTCTCAAACACCATCATCATCCAATACGACTATTTCAACCTCTTCCTCTGATCAAGATTCTGGGACAATCTCTTCTTGTCTGGACTCTGACGTTCTGGAGATCTCTTCTCGTAGAAAAGTGGGAACTAACCCCACCAAGGTCAAAGAGTTGAAAACAAGACATGCAGGAAAGCCCCAAGCTTCTGCCTCTGGTAATCCATCTCATCCTTCTTCTTCAGTTCCCCCTGAAATTGCAAATAGGGAAGGGACAGCCTATGTTAATCAAGCAATAGCAAAAATTGTTTCAAGAATTCTGAACGAGAACCACTCAGTTCCTGGCATTTCTGTTCCTCTGAACCAAGAAAGCTCAAATGCTGAAACAAATCCAGATGTCTCTAAGAATGTTGAGACATCAAACAAAGAGAAGAATGCTGACATTGCTCACAAGAAAAGAAAGAAGCCCGAATCCTCTGGATCTGATGACAGTGCTTGAAGGTTGGTTGCTGATATCTGGTGGAGTTTGGAAGTGTATTCAGTTGTTTTCTGCTGCTGCTCTTATTATTTTGTTGTGGATAACTGTATAATTTTATGAACATGTATCTTTGGCCCATTTGTGGCTAAAGAGGGGGAGAATATTTTGGTACTTACTTAATTAGTACTTGACATTTTTCTGCTGTCACTTATTTCTGCTGCTATCTATCTCTGATTGCTTAGGGTCTTTAGCCAAAAATCTACCAAAGGGGGAGTTTGTAGGTGTTTAGGTATTGGCTTGCATTTTTGGTAAATCCCAAGTGTATGTGTGAATGTCATGACTGATGTCATAACATTCTAGTTCAGTTTGTACTGACTCATTAGGTACCTTTGCAGAAAAATATTGTAATTCAAGTACTGATGTTTATAAGTGTGTATCTGAGCATTTTGCAAAATGATCACATTTTGCTAAATCAGTAGACAGGTTTTCTCAGATGTCATAACAGATGTTATGACATCCTGTTCTGAACTAACAGGTTTGCAGGATGGATAAGTCTGAGTTTTTTCAGGAAATAACTCAGTCTTTCCTGAACAGAATCCTGCGTTTTCTGAGGGGTAACCTAGCTCAACCCTAACCTGGTTAATAAAGTCCTGTGACCTGGTCTTTAGGTCAAACGGAATTAACCCTAGGTTTTTGTGGAAACCCTAACTGAAGTTGCAGCTGCTATATATTCAACAGAGCTGCTGTTTTTCAATGTATCCCTCTTTATTGATCAGAAGATCATTTGTAATCTTTATAGATTTGATTATTGTACTCCAAGCAATTATCATTGTGATAAGTGCCTTGGAATAGGTTTCTAATTGTAAGGGTTGTGTAGCACTCAAAGCTTTGAAGCAAGAGTGTTTGAATGTTCCTTGACTAAAGCTGTGAAGCAGAGTCAAGTTATCTGTGTGCATCACTCAAAGCTGTGAAGCACGAGTGATTGTGTTGCTTGATTAAAAAGCTGTGAAGCTTAATCAAGTGTTTGTTTTTGAAGAGTGTCTTCATCAATTCTTAAGTCAAATTGGTTTATGTATCACTGCTGTGATTGAGGGGGAGTGAGTAGGAACTCAGGTTTAAGTTGTACTTAGATTGGAATTGCATTGGGTAGGTCTTAAGTGAAGGAGATAAACTGGTTGGTTTATTCCTGAATTAAAATCTCTTATAGTGGATTTCCTCCCTGGCTTGGTAGCCCCCAGAGTAGGTGTTGTTGCACACTGAACTGGGTAAACAATTGACTGTGTTCTTTATTGCTTTTGTATTTACTGTCATATAGTAAGTCAGATACGGTGTCATAACATTGAACGTGACATTGAGTATCTGCAGCCAGAATTTCAATTACCATAACCAAAGTCTTATCAAGTATACTGATCTTCACTAGATCACTTGAGACAACACCAATTCTAAACGTAATTACTTTTCTGGAGATTACAAGAGTTCTTCTTAGAAGATTACTCCTAATTTAAGTACATATTGTTTAACACAATTCTGAGCAACAACTCTTGTGTTTAAACAAATTACATGAAGAATTACAAAACTATAACACAATTTGAGCAGTAAATCTTGTGTATATTACATTAATCTACATAGATTAGAAGCTTGTAGTGTTCTTCTTCTTCATCTTCTCTGTTGAGAAAGTTATGAGCAATAACTCCTTGCTTCTTTGTATTTCTACCAATATGTATTTGATGATAGTTTGAATAGAATCTTGTAGAATTTTTCATCTTCATCTTCTTTCTTTGTTGATCAAGTTATGAGCAACAACTCCTTGCTTCTTCATTCTTTTCATATCTTCTTTTTATTTCTCTTTTTGGGTTTTTGGACTTCATCATCGTTAATATGAATGACTTCGTCGGCACTATATTCGACTTCGTCAAATTGTAATAAGTCCATTGATCTTCTTTATACAACCTGCAAAAAAGTCATTGTAAGGATAGAAAAGTCATTTCTCCTTCCAACAGTTGATTCCCAACATATATATTTAAGAGAGGTTTTGGATCAGTACGAAACATCATTTTCTTTAGCCTACTGCTTGCAGTTGTTATCATAAGAACATGGGATACAACTTTTGTAAATGGTACAAACAATATCATGATAGCGGAATTTGTGGTGTACTAGTTTTTTTATCTTTATCTTCTGATGATTTACTTCTGATTCTTAAGTATTAAGCTTGGAATATATCAATTAATTTGTCTTTGTTCTTCTGATGAATAGCGATGAGTAGTTCAAAAACTACTTTGTTGTTGTAGCATAAGAATTTCAGAGTGGTCAAAACCATAACATGTCTTCAAAAATAATGACAGTAGCCTTTCTGAAACATAAAGCTTTACTTCTAATCTAGAACTAGTCTTGAAGGCGTATTTCTTATCTGATCCTAGAAATGAAGATTGAGTGAGAAGACATTTAATTTTAGGATCTTTCATTAGTGGATTCTTGTTTTCAGATATATAAGCATAAACTTATATGAGAAACAAGTCTTATCGATGTAGGTGAAAGCTTTTCCGATGTTGATATCAAAAGCTTTTCTGATGCTTGGATCTTATAAGATATTGAGACAACAACCTTTCTGATTAACAAGTCTCTGAGATTTGAGCTTTGATTCTTTTCTTCTTGTTATGTTGTTTTTAATTGAAGAATGATATTGATCTAGAAGATACTGCTTTGTTATAGAGTCAGAGTCTTTAAGATATTTGAACATGGTCTTTAGATATACAAGCAACAACTAATATGAGGAACAACTTCTTTGAATGAAAGCTTTTCTGATCTATATGTCTTTGATCTAATCTTTGATTCCTTAATAACAACTTTTCTGAGTTGCATGTCTAATTTCTGATTTTTGAAGCAATAACTTTATATAAATACACGTTATTTTGAACTTCAGTTCTTTCTTTCTGATATCCTCGAATTTTGATCATTGGATTAGGCTGGAAGCAACAACTCATGTCAGCTACATCGTGATTTCTACTCTTGATCTCTTTTCTTTCTCTGGAAGTGTATATGATTTCTGACCTTAGAGTGGCGCTTTTCTGAAAACTCATTTGATTCCCTTTTTGAATAACATTCAACATTCCTTAGAACTGTTGATGTTTCTTTGGAAATGGTTGCAATAGTTCTTTTGGTGAGTGTGATGGTATTTCTGATGATATTTGTTTTCTAATGACTGTTACTTCTATTGAGTAGATTGTCTTGAAAAAATATCATCCTTTGATCTTGTTTTCAGAATGTTGACTTTGTCTTCAGAACTATGAGCAACAACTCTTCTGATGAACAAATCTCGTCTTCTAATCTTTGCAATGAAAGCTTGTTTCTTGTGCACATTTATTTCTGGTTTTTTGAAGCTTGAGCTCTTCTTAGAAAATCATAGTTATTCTTTTATTGTCGAACATTTAGGATTCAATCCGAAATATTGATGTTACATTAGAAACAAACTCAATGGTTCTTCTTCTGAGTGTATAAGGTAATTTTGATGATATCTCTATTAAGACTATCCAGAATTCTAATATCTGCACACTCAATGAAACCATTAGAAATAAAATTGTTCTTCCTAAAATATATGCATTGTTATTATCAAAACATAGAGATTTAAACACAGATCCAAATCTTGTTCAAACACATGCATCATTTGTTGGTGGTTTCTGAAGAAAATATGTAGCTTTCAATAGGTTGAAGCTAACCTTTAACTTGTTTAATATTTATCATGAATGTATAAGGAGTTTAGAATGACTGAAACGATTAGGGTCTGATATGTTTTTTGAGTTCATGTGTTTTAATCTTGCAATTTCAGTTTTGTTGAATGGTACCATTATAATCCTGAGAAATTTGGAGCAATTTAGGTTTTTACATTTTTTATTTTGGCTGAGAGATGAGGAAGTTACAGATGCACCATTGCTGTAATTGTCGTTGTTTTCACAAAGAAGATGAACATGGTGGTGGCTCCATTTTCCAATTTTTGAAGAAGAGTTTATAATATATTTAGTGCAAGTTGTATAATTCACTAACTGGCATTGTGCCCCAGTGGTCATACGCTAGTTTGTGTGTGTGAAGCGAAGGGTCTGGGGTTTAAATCCTTTTCACCCCGAACCTTTTGCTTATTATTTTTTTCAACCACTTAGAACTTTGTTTCACATTTCTTTCAGTGGTTTCATGTTAATGCAAGCCATAGTGCGTGGCCCAGTGTTTAAGATTTTGAGCTGTAATCTCAAGGCCCTGAGTTCGAGTCCCTTAGACATCATCCCTTTATTTTTTTAGCACTTATTTATTTCACTTATTTTTAAACATTTCCCTTCAACTTTCCATTTGATTTTTTTTATATGCAAATTAATTCCTGCTGGTTTGATTTTTTGGATACTTCTTTGTTTATCTATGTATTTTTCCAATCCACGAAAAATACCAAAAATAATATTTCTTTTGTCTATTTTTATTAGGTTAAAAAACAAGTTCTTTTTTATGTTTTTTTTAGGATTTTATTGATGTTCTTTGATTAATACTTTGACCTAATTGATCATATGTGTTTATATGGTTATGGTATAATTGGATTATGTCCTTTTTGATATTGATGACCTAATTAATCACATGTTCACATATGCTCCTAAACTTTGATACCATAACTTTGTTTGGTTCTAAACTTTTATGTTTTCCATGTTCAAATATTCTTGGTGCTTAGAAATGATTGTAGTCATGATAACATGAATGTTTTGATCTCTCAATCTTGCCATGTACCTTGTACGCTTTGATTATTTTTATGTCCATATGATCCATGATTGAGTGTTTTATCAAAGCATGTTTCTATCTTTTATACTTCGTCATAACTTTTACTTGATTAAAATGTTGACTTTCTCTTTTGGTCGATGCTTGTCCATCTTTGGTTTAATATTTTTCTTAAATGACTCTCTTAAAAGCCATGGTACTTTGTGATCTTGCCTTTAACATTTGTGATATGTGTGATTGCTCTTTTATATTAGTGATTAGTGTTTATACTTCATTGTGTTAATACATGTTAGACTATGATGACTTATGTAGAAGGGAGGGGGTGAATAGATCCCCAATTAAAAATCACCTTTCAAAAATGGTTATTTAAAAACATATATAAAAAACAATGTTGAGCAGAATGTTTTTCGCCTAGATGAAATCAATCAACAACATAATAATAAATAGCCATATGGAATTAAGATAATGATAAAATCAATCAACATAATAATATATCAATTAATAGTTTAATATCAAACACAATGGTTTTCTTTTTCTAATGAAATTTAAACAAAAATATAGAATATTGCAATTTGTCAAACACTTGGTGTGCGTTCGACTTTCCAGAATTTTTTTTGAGTGTTTTTTTATATGAAAAACACTTATAATCAAAGTGATTATAAGCTAATCAACACACCGCTTTAAACAAAGTAATTGCAGAAAAATTCATACGAGTCAATCGATAAAATAATTTGTCAAACATTTCGTGTGCAACTGAATTTTTCAGAATTTTCCTTTGAGTTATGTTGATATAAAAAAGAACTTATAATTAAAAGTGATTATAAGTAAATCAACACCCAATTCAAAACAAAACAGTCCCAGAAAATTCCTATGAGTCGATCGATTACTCAATGTTATTTGAAAAATTATATATGAAAATTAAGGAAAGTAAAACTATAAAGGAAAAGAGACACAAGGATTTGTCTAGACAATTCCCAACTTCCGTCCTTGCGTGTTGGTATATCTGCACTCAATTCCAATGTGGAATTAGGAGACTTTCTTACTTTGAAAAAAGTATGATTATAAGAGAAGTGTTCAAGTGAAATCCTACAAGACCTAACCTTTTGTTGTTGATTCAACCCCTTCTCTTCTTTTGATCTTCAACAAGATCAAGCACATAATAGATTTCCAATTTAATATTTGGATCTTTCTACTCCTTTGTGTTCTTTATCTCCAAAGCTTTCGCGCACCATCAATTGCAACTATTGCAACACAAGACTTCAATTTGATTTATCGTTCTCACGCTACTTCGTTTATGTTCTTTATCTTCAAAGGGTCCTTTGTGTTCTTTATCTCCAAAGGCTTTCACTAGGACGTAATCCTCTCATGAACGTTATGCATGAAAACCCCCAAATAAACCAATGATCTTGGACGACAAACCCGCAGTTTTCTGGATGAAGACCCCTGCAAATCTCAACCCAATATTCTTGGTTACACAAAATCCTAATTGGACTTTATCAAACCCCATCTAGATGGAACCCTAACCAAAGATTATTTCAATGATTTGTTAGTGTGTATGCATAGGTTAGAGGTTGAAGGTGAAGAGAAATTGTAGGAAATTTTAATGGTATCATCAAGTTAGAATGATGCATCAATGATATATTGATAGTTGGGAACTTTTTAGGCAAAAAAGAGAAGTTTATGAATGAAAAAATATGCAAAAATGACCCACAAAACATTATGATCAATCCTAAAAGGCTCTACGAGTCGACCAATACAAGACAAAGGAAAACTGATTATTTAGGACAATACATGAGACGACTCAAAATGCTCTATAATCTGACCTGTACATGACAGAGGATAACTGCATATTTAGGACAATCCATTAGCTGGCCTGAAATGCTGCATGACCCGACCTGAAATACACGTGCAGTGCAAAAAATGATTTTTTGATGGTTGGGGCAGTTTTGACCATGTTTCAAACAATTCCTAATACCTCTAAATTCATAGGGGGCCACACAAACTCAGAGATACCATCCAATATATAGAAATGCTATATTCTTATAGTTTTGACATCACGCAAAACACATATAGAGACAAGTTGCACTCACAGTACATATGTTCAAATCCAAGGAAAGGGATAGTATTGTTGACTAAAAGTTATGTGCATATGTATATCATATGTCCATCTTTTATGTGTTACCTTGGTAATTCTTTGTGTCCACCCTTATACCTTTAAACCCTTAATTCAAATTTAAACCACTTTCATTAAAAACCTTGACTTTTGTCATTTTATTTTCAAACTTTCTTTCTTTAATAAATGATTCAATACACTTAAGCATATTAAACAATTTCAAATACTTTTGCCACTTGGAATTTCATATTTAAAACCTTTTCTCAAAAAAAGATTAGATATAAATCCACTTCATAGTAGATATGTAACTCTCATATCCCCATAATAATGATTGAAGAAAATTTTATTCTTTCCACTTGAGGGAGCTAGTGGCAACTTGTTGATCTTATATCCAAGTTAAGAGTTTGTCCTTCATAATGATGTAAGATCCATCTTCTCATACTTGTGGGTTGACTAGTTGAGTATTCTCCTTAAGATGATGACATGTCTCATCTCCTAAAATCAATCAACAAACCTTTTTTTTATTTATACAACTAACTAAAATATTTTGATCCTTCATTGGTACATAGGTATAAGACTCTCTATTTCCAAACAAAAATATAATAAAAATATATTTCTTTTCCTTGCTCCACACTCTTTTAGAAAATAAACCATTTTAACCAAAAACAAATATTACAAAAGGTTCCTATATAGTACTATAGATACACAGGGTGCTAATACCTTCCCTTTTTATAAACCAACCACTGTAACTTGGATCTCTTATTTGTGATTTGCTTTTCGTTTTTTCTTCTTTCATTGCATGTTTAATATTAGGGTTTTGATCTTTTCCCTTTTCCTTGGAAACAATAAAGTTTGGTGGCGACTTCTTAAATTTTGTGAATCATGTTAGTCAATAACTTGGTCTCCCTGATTTTTCACGGCGACATAAATGGCGACTTCACTAGGGACTATCCTTGAGAGGCTTGAGCCTAATGTGTATTACCTATTTTGTTATTATTGTTTGCTTATATTTTTTGGTATTTTAGGTTTTTTTTGGGGTGTTTTGGGGATCTTGGAAAAGGACAAGTCCTACACCCAAACTAAGTTACACTTAAGATTAGTTTGGTGGTATAATCAAAAGTTACATGACTGGAGTAATCCCGACATAAGTAACATATGATAACCCCACTCAGTGGAGGCCTCTTTGAGGGTGATAATGTTAAACAAGACAGTTGTTAAAGAATTATTACTTTCGACCTGAGAGCATGAGAAGATGAGAACTGTATAACCCTTAACCCATCTTGTTCTTTAGGATGTAATGCGGTAATAATTCAAAAGTAGTCTTGATTTAGTCGTTACGCGATACTACACTCAATCGAGTTTTTCTTGAGAAGATTATTGGTACTCATAAGTAGTTGTGTAAATCAGTAATATCTGAAAGAGGAATCACGACTCTGAGAACTTTTCAAACATTGTTCTACAGGTACAATAAACCCATAGTACATACCTTATGGTTGGTTCTTATCCATGACTCTATGCTCGTGACTTACACCCTCAAACCTTGTTTGTGGCCTTGTTTGTAATTGTTGCATAACCATGCATTCATAAAACACTTTTTACTTGGTTTTCAAGGAACTCGAATATTTTATTGCGAACATCATAGGTTTTGAGATCATAGATATTTGAAAGTGGAACACTAAGAAGTACGATGTTAAGAAACCTAAGTTGCAAGAGTTAAGAAACTAGGGTCTTTAATATCTACATGAGGATTTCATAAAATGTTATGGGGGGATTTTGGGTATTCTCCAGATTAAGGTTCCTAATAGAATTCTTGAAACTCTTATTCAGTTCGATAATCCCCTTTACAATTGCTTCACTTTCCCTGATTATTTACTAGTTCCAAACATAGAGGAGTACTATTTTTGGATTGGCTTGCCACTTACATATTATTTTCCTTTTAGTGGTTTTAAAGATGTTCCCAAGCCTCCAGTTATTGCTCAAATTCTTCATTTAGAGATATATGAGGTGAAAGAAAATCTAACTTTCATTAAAAGGTTTTCGAGGTTTGACTTCCAAGTTCTTAATGGAAAGAGCTATTATCTTAGCCAAAGAAGGTAGTATAAATGCTTTTGAGGAAATTCTTGCCTTGATCATATATGGTCTTAATCTCTTCCCAAATCTTGATAATTTTGTTGATGTTAATGCTATTTGGATATTCTTGATTGGTAACCCAATGCATACTTTACTTGGAGACAGTTACCACTCTATTCATCATAGGTTTCATAAGGGTTATGGAACCATCACATAATGTGCACCTTTACTGAAAAGGTGGTTTTGTTTGCACTTGGCCCAGTCTAATCTCTTCAAAGACAATTCAGAAAAGCTTAGGTAGTCGCAAAGGCTTATGTCTATTACTCGAGCAAACATAACTTGGTATAACCCATCTTTGGAAATTGGGGTGATTATTGATAGCTTATGGGATTCCATAATGCACCTCTTCTGGGTATACAAGGGAGAATAAGCTACAAACCTATTCTTGCTAGACGCTAGTTGGATATCCTATGAAGGAAAAACCATACAATATTCTGTTATCAGGTTTCGTTTTCCTTAATGAAGAGGATAATATAGATTTGAAAGAGGAGATTATGGATGCTTGGTGCAAGATTCAAAGGAAGGGGAAAAATCAGTTGGGAAAAAAACATTGTATTGCCTTTGGGCCCTTTACTAAGTGGTGGGTCCATGATAGAGCCCGGAAGCTCAAGATGCCTTATTTCCTTGAAAATCCTTTTCTACCCGTGGACACACCTTCATTTTCCACCATTCCAATTGAAAACACAGAGGAGTATCAAGAAACGTTAGCTAGGATGAGGTTGGAAAGAGACACTTGGGAAGAAAATATCATATCTTGGAGTATGAAAAGAGGGATCTTAATAGACAGTTAAAGGAGAAGCAAGATATGCTCTTTCTTTAAGATGGTTGGCTTGTTGAGCAGGATGAGAAAATTTGTCAGAAGGATGCAATGCTCAAGTAGTATGCTAGGGAAGTGAAAAGGAAGCAGGAAGGTATGATAAATGTTACCCCTGCTCTCGGTGCATGGAAGAAAGTTATCGATCAATTGGTGGCTGAGAAGACTGAGATAAAAGCTTTCTATGAAGAGAAGACCAGGAAGCTTAAGCTACGAGTATAATTTGGTTCTTCTTCAGATGTGACTCCTTAGGACCCAAAAGAACTAGCCGTTTTTCTCTTATATTTTAGGATCTTTTGAAATTGTACTTCAAGTGTAGTCCTTCTATGACTAATGAAATGAGGTTTTTTCGGCTATTTTCAAAAAGTGTTGTAGCTTTGTGACGTTTTCAAGTTTATAAATAATGAGTACGTTGAAAAATAAATATTTTGTGTCACATATCATACAACATTCGCAATTTAGTCTTTGCATTCTAGAGTCTTACTCGTGCCATTCCTCCGAATAGTAAAATTGCACTCGACCTAATCGCTGAAAGAAAGAATGGATATAACACTAGGCAAGATAATTATGAATTTCGTGAAGATGAAACTACCCTTCAGTCCGAGATTGAAAGATTGACTGCTATGGTAGATAATTTAAAGATTTTTTAGTATTAGTCACCATCTTCTTGGTGTTTAGAAATGATTGTTGTCATGATAACATGAATGTTTTGATCTCTCCATCTTGCCATGTACCTTGTATGCTTTGATTATTTTTATGTCCATGTGATCCATGATTGAGTGTTTTATCAAAGCATGTTTCTATCTTCTATATTCCATCACAACTTTTACTTGATTAAAATGTTGACTTTCTCTTTTGGTCTTTGCTTGTCCATCTTTGGTTTAATATTTTTCTTAAATGACTCTCTTAAAAGCCATGGTACTTTGTGATCTTGCCCTTAACATTTGAGATATGTGTGATTGCTCTTTTATATTAATGATTAGTGTTTATACATTGTGTTAATACATGTTAGACTATGATGACTTATCTAGAAGGGAGGGGGTGAATAGATCCACAATTAAAAATCACCTTTCAAAAATGGTTATTTAAAAACATATATAAAAAACAATGTTGAGCATAATGTTTTTCGCCTAGATAAAATCAATCAACAACTTAATAATAAAAAGCCATATGGAATTAATATAAAGATAAAATCAATCAACACAATAATATATCAATTAATAGTTTAATATCAAACACAATGGTTTCCTTTTTCTAATGAAATTTAAACAAATATATAGAATATTGCAATTTGTCAAACACTTGGTGTGCGTTCGACTTTTCAGAATTTTTCTTTGAGTTTTTTTTTATATGAAAAACACTTATAATCAAAGTGATTATAAGCTAATAAACACACCGCTTTAAAAAAAGTAATTGCAGAAAAATTCTTACGAGTCAATCGATAAAATAATTTGTCGAACATTTCGTGTGCAACTGAATTTCTCAGAAATTTCCTTTGAGTTATGTTGATATGAAAAAGAACTTATAATCAAAAGTGATTATAATTAAATCATCACCCAATTCAAAACAAAAACAGTCCCAGGAAATTCCTATGAGTCGATCGATTACTCAATGTTATTTGAAAAATTATATATGAAAATTAAGGCAAGTAAAACTATAAAGGAAAAGAGACACAAGGATTTGTCTACACAATTCCCCACTTCCGTCCTTGCGTGTTGGTACGTCTGCACTCAATTCCAATGTGGAATTAGGAGACTTTCTTACTTTTCAAAAAGTATGATTATAAGAGAAGTGTTCAAGAGAAATCCTACAAGACCTAACCGTTTGTTGTTGATTCAACCCCTTCTCTTATTTTGATCTTCAACAAGATCAAGCACATGATATATTTCCAATTTAATATTTGGATCTTGCTACTCCTTTGCGTTCTTTATCTCCAAATCTTTCGCGCACCACCAATTGCAACTATTGCAACACAAGACTTCAATTTGATTTATCGTTCTCATGCTACTTCCTTTATGTTCTTTATCTTCAAAGGGTCCATTGTGTTCTTTATCTCCGAAGGCTTTCACTAGGCCACAATCCTCTCGTGAACGTTTTGCACGAAAACCCCCAAATAAACCAATGATATTGGAAGACAAATCCGCTGTTTTCCGAATGAAGACCCCTGCAAATCTCAACCCAATATTCTTGGTTACACAAAAACCTAATTGGACTTCATCAAACCCCATCTAGATGGAACCCTAACAAAAGATTATTACAATGATTTGTTAGTGTGTATGCATAGGTTAGAGGTTGAAGGTGAAGAGATATTGTAGGAAATTTTAATGGTATCATCAAGTTGGAATGATGCATGAATGATATATTGATAGTTGGGAACTTTTTAGGCAAAAGAGAGAAGTTTATGAATGAAAAAATATGCAAAAATGACCCATAAAACATTATGATCAATCCTAAAAGGCTCTATGAGTTGACCTATACAAGACAAAGGAAAACTGCTTATTTAGGATAGTACATGAGGCGACTCAAAATGCTCTATGCGCCGACTTGTACATGACAGAGGAGAACTGCTTATTTAGGACAATCCATTAGCTGGCCTAAAATGCTGCATGACCCGACCTGAAATACACATGCAGTGCAAAAAATTATTTTTTGATGATTGGGGTAGTTTTGACTATGTTTAAAACAATTCCTAAGACCTCTAAATTCATAGGATGCCACACAAACTCAGAGATACATTCCAATATACATAAATGCTATATTCTTATAGTTTTGACATCATGCAAAACACATCTAGAGACAAGTTGCACTCACAGTACATATGTTCAAATCCAAGGAAAGGGATAATATTGTTGACTAAAAGTTATGTGCATATGTATATCGTAGGTCCATCTTTTATGTGTTACCTTGGTAATTCTTTGTGTCCACCCTTATACCTTTAAACCCTAATTTCAAATTTAAACCACTTTCATTAAAAACCTTGATTTATGTCATTTTATTTAAGGTAACACATAAAAGATGGACCTACTATATAAGGTTCCTAATAGAATTCTTGAAACTCTTATGTAGTTCGATGATCCCCTTTACCATTGCTTCACGTTCCCTGATTATTAACAAGTTCCAACCATAGAGGAGTACTCTGTTTTGATTGGCTTGCCACTGACATATGATTTTCCTTTTAGTGGTTTTAAAGATGTTCCTAAGCCTCCAGTTATTTCTAAAATTCTTCATTTAGAGATATATGAGGTGAAAGCAAATCTAACTTTCATAAAAGGTTTTCGAGGTTTGACTTCCAAGTTCTTAATGGAATGAGTTATTGTCTTAGCCAAAGTAGATAGTAGAAATGCTTTTGAGGAAGTTCTTGCCTTGATCATATATGGTCTTATGCTCTTCCCAAATCTTGATAATTTTGTTGATGTTAATGCTATTTGGATATTCTTGATTGGTAACCCAATGCCTACTTTACTTGGAGACACTTACCACTCTATTAATCATAGGTTTCATAAAGGTTATGAAACCATCACATGATGTGCTCCTTTACTGTAAAGGTGGTTTTGTTCACACTTTCCACAGTCTAATCTCTTCAAAGACAATCCCGACAAGCTTAGGTAGTCGCAAAGGCTTATGTCTATTACTCGAGCAAACTTGACTTGGTATAACCCATATTATGAAATTGGGGTGATTATTAATAGCTTATGGGATTCCCTAATGCACCTCTTTTTGGTATACAAGGGATAATCAACTACAAACATGTTCTTGCTAGACGCCAGTTGGATACCCTATGAAAGAAAAACCAAACAATATTCTGTTATCAGGTTTCTTTTTCCTTAATGAAGAGGATAATATAGATTTGAAAGAGGAGATTATGGATGCTTGGCGCAAGATTCAAAGGAAGGGGAAAGATCAGTTGGGAAAAAACATTGTATTGCTTTTGGGCCCTTTACTGAGTGGGTCCATGATCGAGCCTGGAAGCTCAAGATGCCTTATTTCCTTGAAAATCCTTTTATACCCGTGGACACACCTTCGTTTTCCACCATTCCTATTGAAAACACGGAGGAGTATCAAGAAACGTTGGCTAGGATGAGGTTGGAAAGAGACACTTGGGAAGAAAATATCATATCTCGGAGTATGAAAAGAGGGATCTTAATAGACAATTAAAGGAGAAGGAAGATATTCTCTTTCTTCAAGATAGTTGGCTTGTTGAGCAGGATGAGAAAATTTGTCAGAAGGATGCAACGCTCAAGTAGTATGCTAGGGAAATGAAAATAAATCAGGAAGGAATGATAAATGTTACCCCTGCTCTCGATGCATGGAAGAAAGTTATTGATCAATTGGTGGCTGAGAAGACTGAGATGAAATCTTTCTATGAAGAGAAGACCAGGAAGCTTAAGCTACGAGGATAATTTGGTTCTTCTTCAGAAGTGACTCTTTAGGACCTAATAGAAATAGCTATTTTTATCTTATATTTTAGGATCTTCTGAAATTGTACTTCAAGTGTAGTCCTTCTATGACTAATGAAATGAGGGTTTTTCGGCTATTTTCAAAAAGTGTTGTTACTTTGTGACGTTTGCAAGTTTATAAATAATGAGTTCCTTGAAAAATAACAAAAAAAATCTATGTCACATATCATACAACATTCACCATTTAGTCTTTGCATTCTAGAGTCTTACTCATGCCATTCCTCCGAATAGTAAAATTGCACTCTACCTAATCACTGGAAGAAAGAATGGATATAACACTAGAGCAAGATAATTATAAGTTTCGTGAAGACGTAACTACCCTTCAGTCCAGAATGGAAAGATTGACTGCTATGTTAGATAACTTAATGATTGTTTAGGATTAGTCACCAACTCCTCCATCTCCTTGTTCTACTTAAGTGCAAGTCCAAAATACTATGATTTATAAAGTTGTCATCACTCTTGTTTCCGTGGATCTGATTATTGATGCACAATATCATATGCCGCATGGATACCCTGGGGGCATGCCTCTTAACTTTACTACTGAAGAATACCAACCTGTTGTTGAATTTTCTATGGTGCAACATATGATGTCAATTCTGCATCATGTAATGACTATTCCTCATCCTGTGATGTCTATTTCTCATCCAGTGGTGTCTACTATCCCATTTGGAAATGAACAAATCTACACTACCAGGCCTTCAGAGGGTTTGGGTGTTGGAGAAAGAATGGATGACTTCAAAATTAAATTTCAAGAAATTCAAAAGGAACTTAAGGACCTCAGAGGAAACAATCTATATAGGAAGAACACTCATGACTTATGCATTGTAATGAATGTGAAAAGTACAAAGGGGATTCTTGTCTAGAAAGTTACTTGATCATGTATGCCAGAAAGATGTCAACACAAACTGATAATGACCAACTGTTAATCCATTGGTTCCAGGATAGTTTGACTGGTGTCTCTCTCAAGTGGTACATGGGTTTTGATAGCGCCCAGATTCATACTTTCAGAGACCTTGGTGAGGCGTTCGTTCACCAGTATAAGTATAATGTCAACATGGCCCCGGACAGAGATCAACTTCGAGCTATGTCCCTAAAAGACCAAGAAAGCTTCAAGGAATATGCACAAAGATGGAACTAAGTTTCCTCCCAAATATGTCCTCCTCTGGAATAAAAAGAAATGACAAAAATCTGTCTGAATACCTTGAGACCGTTTTACTATGAAGGGATGATTGCAAGTGCACCGAGCAATTTCCCCGAAATGGTGAATATGGGAATGCGACTCAAGAAAGGTGTTCTTAAAGGACGTTTAACCAAAGAAGTTAGTTCATCAGGTGGGGCCAAAAGGTTTGGAAGTAGTTTCACCAAAAGAAGAAGCAAGATATTAGCGTAGTTTCGCATAAAAGACCAAGAAGAAGGTACCAACAACAACATGTTGTAGCTGTCACTCCTACAGAAAAGAACACAACAACCTCATTAACAAGCTTACAACAATCAATAATCAACATACAACAACCAACAGAACAGATTAAGAAGTGCACCACATTCTAACCCGATCCCAATGACATATACATAATTGCTACCTCAAGTTCATAGAAGAGCACCACGTGTTGTCCCTAAAGATATTTCGTATTGGTATAAATCGGATGCCCACTGTGCCTTTCATCAAGGAGCTATAGGCCACAACATGGATAATTGTTTCCTATTGAATATTGAAGTCCAAAACCTGGTCAGGAGTGGCCTCTTATCATTCAGAGACGTCGCCCCAAATGTTCAAGCTAATTCACTAACTTATCACGAAGGACAAATTGTAAACATGATATATGGACGTCTTGGCGAGTACCATATCTTTAATGTCCATTTGATGAGAGGAAATTTGGTACAAATGCACGCTACATTTTACGATATGAATGGTCAAGAATAACATAACTATAGTTCGTGTCAAATCTGTTGTAGGGACTCCCATGGATTCTCCATTGTGAATAGGGGTTTTCAACGCCTACTAGATCAAGGTATCATTCAAGTCATCAGAAACCGGAATGATAACATGGTGAATATGATTGGAATCAACTGAGATGAATGCATGACTTCAGATTTTCACATGATAACTCCCATAGAGATACATGTCAAGTTCGTTAAATTGGGGTTGATTGATTCCAGCCATGATATTTGTCCATAATATGAAGAAATACCTCATGGGTGTGCTATTATGAGGAAAGATCTCCAGATATTGAAGAACCTAGGTCTGTTTAGGGATGGAGCAATGACTATTATTTTTGATAAAAAAAAGAAATGAAGAAGTGTCACCTGATCCTATGCCCTCAATTGAAGATTATCTTGATACTGATGTTGAGACCATTATTTATATGGGAAGAAATGAAGACTCTTAAGTGAATGTCATAGTCCCTCAATTCAACATACATGCGTCTTTGGAAATACCATATAACAATCAAAGAGCTCCCATTTCTCCTATGGTTTACTTGCCAGGACTAGTTCGTCGTGATTTTGATAAATTTGTGCGGTATAAATACAATGCTACCTTGATTAAGAATGGAAAAGAAGTTCCCATTCCATCACCTTCTTCTATTGTTAACATAGCTGATGTTAGTGGTCTGACCCGCAGCGGTCGCGTGTTCTTCGTTGTACCTCCAAGAAAAATTAGGAATGTCCCGATTGAAGCTCCTATTATGATTCCTAACCCTGGGGTAGTGAATGGATAATCCAATAAGACCAATTTGAATAATGATACAGATGAAGTCCTGAAGTTGGTTAAAAAGAGTGAATACAAAGAGATAGATCAACTTTTGCAAACACCTTCCAAGATATCTGTACTATATTTGCTAATGAATTCTGAAACCCACAGGAAAGCATTGATGAAATTATTAGACCAAGCATTTTTTGACCATGATGTAACGATTGATCGACTCAGCAGGATATCGGGAAATTACACTTAATGTAAAACGCAAGTGCACGGAAAACAAAGGAGATTATCGTAGAACGCAAAGAAAAAGGTCAATTGTTGGGAATCTAAGGTAAGGGGAGTTATTTGTCATTAGAATTGATATGAGTTTATATGTATGTAGGTATTTGTTGGGGTTTATGGTGAATTTGATGATATGTTTAATGTGATGAGTGTTATGATGAAATTGATGAAAATACCATATGTATTTGCCATGATTTGAAGCATATGATGCGTATAAGGTTATATAGTTGTTGCTAACTAAAACATGTTAAAATGTGATGAATTTGGATTGTCATTGGTATGAAATTGAAAGAGAATTTGGGACCTGTTGTACCCCAATATTTTCCCTCCCATTTTCTTCAAGGGTTTTCAATTGCTCAAGACTACTCATAGATTGATCAGACAAACCCTTCACCTAAGCAGTTGATCTACAACTAGGGTTTCACTTTTATCAAAGGAAATTGGAATTATAATGCCTCCAGTGGACTTCATGGTTACTCATATGTCTCAAGGAATGTGCATGCCAAATTTCAAGCCTTGTAGTACAAGTTTTCTCAGTCAATAGCTCAGGTGGCTGAAAATCAACTATATTGGACAAAAAGTCAATTATGGTCAACATACAGTAAAACTTCAAGATTTTTGTTCAATATCAATATTTTAAAGTCACATTCATCATTTGGTCAAGGGTTGATTATGATTTATCAAGAAAACTCAAGATTCATAAAAATTCAAATGTTACTAAATTAGGGTTTTCTTAAGAAGTCAACTGAACGTTGACCAAGCATAACTTTCACATGCTTCATTAGATTTTTCTCAACCAAAGCTCATTTTGAAGGAAATTCAATTCTCCAAAACTTTGAATTTTTGGGCTCAAGTCTAAAAAATGCTTCATTTGATAGATATGGACCAATACATTATAGGTCATTTCAAAAGTAAACAAAAAGGCACTTTTTTCAAGGCAACTTACATCAAGATAAATTCTTCAAATTAAAACATGATCAACATAGAGATTGCAGAGGACACCTTGAGCTTTCTAAAAATCCAATATCACCTTTATATGAAAAAATTGAGAGAGTTATGATTGGTGCATGTTGGAAAATTTTGAGAAAATGCATGAAACCTAAATTGAGCAAACTTGGAATTTTGGTCTAATGGGTTGATCTTTCAAAGTCTAAACGTGCACAAGGCCTCATTGTGAACCTCTGAACTTAATAATACACCCCTTGGGTTTTTATTCTATTTATCTTATTTTTTTTATTTAAGCTCAAAATAAATGAAATAAAATAAAAGGCTTTCATACAAAGGTCTAAGCCCACTCTTGTTTGACCTAATTCATGCCTATATATCCCACATGTTTCAGACAAGACAAACACAAAAACCTCACAAGAAACACCATTCCAAAATCTCAAAAATTCCCAAAAACTAGGGAAAATCAAGAACCCTAATTACAGCCACTCTCAAAGCAAGCCAAACATCTTATTCAATTCCAAGAGTGCTATAGAGTAAGTGAGAATCAATTGTCATAATCCAAGAGGCCTGAAACTCATGAGCATGCATCATCGGTTTTCTATATTTGCATGAATTTGTATTTTTTTTATCGTGCTTCGATTGAAACTAACATTACTAATATGCCTCTGAGATGTATTAGTGTAGGATAGAATCATTGCATGAGCCCCATGGTGCCTGGATGAGGTGTTGCCATGTTTACACCAATTTTCCATATTTATGTTGTTTCTCTCTTTACAAGAAGAATTATCCCAAACCAAGGCCACAATTGGATTCAGGAGGGTTGATTTAGGGGGGTAGGGTCCCTTTAGATCATTAACACTTTCTATTTTGCAGGTTTTGAAAAACCACCCAGTCGGAGAAGACGACCAGAGGTAGGGCTCCGACGCTTCTCTGGTCACACTTTTGAAATTTATATTATATATGTTTTGATTTGGTAAAATGAATGGATGTACAACCACCCCAATGGTAGAAGCACGCACATTAAGGCATTATTGCACTAGGGGGTGGGTTTGATCCATGCCTTTTGCAAGATTTCTTTGTTTTTCATATCTTTTGCAGGTTTCATATTTTATGAATCGTGTTGGTTATACTAACACCAAAGCAGCAATGGCCTAGTGGCAAAAAGGTGCCCTAGTGACTAGGGGGCGTGGGTTCAACACCCATCTCCAACATTCTTTGTTTTTCTTATTTTTCCTAACCATGTTTTCTTCCTTTTAGCCAATAAACCCTAATTCTTTTAATTAAACCCTAAGAACCTTTTAACTAACCTTAATTATTTTTATAATACTAGTTTAATTAGGCTTAGGTTTAATTAACCCTTTTTTATCAACTAATTAATTACCTTTTTTAATTAAAATTAATTAGACTATTAGGGTTGTAGCGGTAGAAATGTTGAGACTAAGTCATTGGATTGACTTGACTCGTATAGATCAAATAAAAATATCGCCACCGCGCTCTATTGTTTCCAAAAGAATGGGAAAAGAGAAAATAACCCAAAAGAGAGGGGGGAGAGAATCTAAGTTCGGGGGTTGGTTATGCAAAGAGAAGGAAGTAGCACCCTAAACATCTACGGTACTCCACAGAAACCTCTTTGTAAATTTTTATATTTTGGCTATAAAATGTTTACAAATAAAACAGATCGTGGGGATGAGAAAAGAAGTATATTTTTTATGATTTTTGCACCCGCCGCGGTTACAAACCTTTAGTGTCTATGTACCACCTTCCATGCTATAGGGGATCAGGGTACACGTAGTTCACCTTTAAAAAATTAAAAAAAAAACACATGTGTGTTGGTTAGTTTTAAGAGATGAGACATCATCGTCATTGTCCGAGTGGAAGAACGTACTTACTACCCACAATCATGAGAAAGGAGAATTTGCATCATCTCAAAGTGGAGGATACGACTTGGATTTTAAAATCAACATGAGCCCCACTCAACACTCAAGTGGAAAATATCTCACTTCACTATATATCATAGAAGTATAGTAGTTCGCATCACTACAAGGATTGAAAAGAGCCTAATATTTTGAGAAAGTTTTAAGGTAAAAAGACAAAATGGAAAAATGGTTTGAATGAGATTGATTGACTTTTAATATTCTCACAAAAAAATGTCAAAGTATTATTAAGTTGGTTAAAGTTTGATTTAAGAAAATATTTTGAAAATGCATGGACCTAAGTCCATGTTTATTACGAAAGAGGTTCGAGTTTAAAAACAAGAAGAGTTTTCAAAAGGAGGGAGAATGTTTTTTAAATTAAAGAAGATGGGAGGAGATGAAGGGATTATCCTAAAGCATAAGGTAAAAGCTAGACAAAAGAACCGTCTAACCAACAAGAAGCTAACACTTGACACAATGAGTCAATGTATAATTCCCATCCTTTGGATTTGAAACCAAAAAAATAAAAGATAATAAACCTCTTAAGAAGACCAAGCTTCAATTGCATTAAGTCTTCACAAAAATTGGGCAGAGTAAAGGCTATATACAGATGAATTCCAGATCACAGACAAAGCATGTAATCAAAATAACCTGCACACAAAGCAAACAAACAACCCAATGTCTTGGAGGTAAACCCCAAGAACTCCAGACAAAAATAACAGTTGAGGTCACAAGGTCTCAAGGTAGGTCTAAGTCCCTAATCCTATGTCCAAGAAGATCATTAGTCCATAATACAAAGGATAGTAACCAAGTAGTCCAAGAAACATTAAAATTTTTTATGGGTCAAGTTGATTATTAAGTATCTTCAAAAAGAAATTAAAATCTCAAGTGAGTAAAATAAAAATGACATAAAAGTAAATGCTCAAACGAGCAAAGAAGAAAATAGCATGAAATGTAAATGCTAAAATAAATGTGCTTAAAGTAAAGAGCATAACGTAAAGGCACAAAATAAAGTCAATTGTTAGGAATTAGAATTTAGTTGAATGATCATCTTGAAAGTTGCATTTGAAACTCATTAGAATATTGAAAAAATCAAAGCCTCTCAATAATAATAAATGATCAACGATGTTTAAGTGATTCACTTTGACCAAAGATTATGAAGATTCATTAGAGGATTGATAAGACCAGAGCCTCCTAATAATGAATCTCAAGGGTATTGAATGTAAGGATTCAAATTAACATACTTGGGCTTACAAACATGGATTTGGGCCACAAATCATCATTTCTCGAATCGGGACAAAATTTAGTGCTATGTTAAGCAATCTTAAGTGAACTTATATAGAAGTTGCACCAATTTTGAGGCCGGTCAATAGCAATCTATATACTCTTTGTTTTGTGAAATGATATGTAAATTATTCTCCAATAACATTTAGTACAATAAAAAGGGGATAAGAGGAAGAGGGATGAGGTAAGAATTAAACCATATTTGAACCAAAAATTTAATCAAGCTATTATTAAAATCATTCATCCATTTTTTGTGGAGTTAAACTCAACACCATGGATCCAATGATGTTAATAAAGCTCATGATCAAAATCTCATAGTCCAAGATCAACCAGAATATATACAAGATAAAATATATTTAAAAAATAAAGAAAAAATATTTTTAAAAATAGTTTCAAAAATGAAAATAAAAGTAGAAAATAGAAACTATATTCAAAACATCCACGAAAAATCAAATAAAACCAAAGAAAAATCAGAAATGAACTCAAATATTTATATAAAATTTTTGGTATTTTTTAAACTCAGAAACTATTTTAAAATTAAAAGAAATACGCAAAATAAACCAAAAATTGTGAAAAATAGTAAAGGCAGAAATAAAAATAAAATGAGGTCACCAATATTTATCAAGAGGTCATAGGATCCTTCCATATTTTTTTCAAAATTTAAAAATTAAGAAAAGTATTTTTAAACATTTAAAACAATTCAAATAAAGTGAAAAATTATAAAAATATCAAAACATAAAATAAAATAGTTAAAAAATAATAATCAGAAAGAGAAAAATCAAAAGTATTTTTCATAATTTTTTAGATTTTTTGAAGTTAAAATGGATTTTTTTTAACGAATTTTTGAAGTTTAAAACAATAAAATATAAAAATCAGAAAATAAAATAAAGTCAAAAAAATGTGGACCAATGAATGATAGTCAAAACGCGTTAGTGAGCTAATACAATGGATCAGACGCGCTGTGCATATCATGGTCTTTAGTGCATAAAACACAGAATCATTAATTAAATCGGATTTGAAAAAAAAGCGTGGCACGCTATCATTGGTTGAGAGATGACATGTTAGTCATCTTCAACCTCCAGCCACGAGATTTGCAGGTCTTTGAAACGGTAAAATTAGAGGTCGAGACCAATATCATTCGCTTCGTCTCTTCAAGATAATTCCAATGGTACCCTCGCGAAAAATTTATATAAGGTGTAGCTCGGTCGTTTTGAAAGGGGAGATTTGAAACTTCACGGTCAAAACATATTTCCAGTTGAAAATAAATGTTGCGACTAGAATTAGCATGATGAGAGCTTCATAAAAGTATCAAATTTTGATAGAATTGGTGAAGAAATCTACCTATTGAAGTTCAAATGCAGAGCTCTGAAAATTGACTTGGCTAACACGATTTAGGAAGTCTTAGAGCTTGGTTCTACTTATGTTATCTTCAGTGAGGTTTAAGGATGGTGAATTGACAAAGAAAATGGATTGAGGAAAGCTGTAAAAGGGAATTCGAAGTTGCAGAAAATAGGGTTCAAGAAGAAGTTTGGCAGGGTGATTATGGCTCTCTAAGCTTGAGAAAATGAATGAGGCACGATCCTCTATTTATAGGGAAGCTGATTGAAGTCTTAAGCGTGTGAAATGATGAGATTTTGAGGGAATTCGTGTGAACCTGATACACGAGTAAGGTGTGACCTGTTTAGCATCAAAACTCATCAAATCCTTGCATTTCAAGGTTCTAATCCACTTTGGCAAGTTGTTTAAACATGTTTAGACCCAAAACACGTGCTAATTTGTTGTTAAGAATCTACAACATGAATTTCAAATTCTGACTTGAAGTGAAACTTCAGCTTCAAGGTACCACTTTTGAATCAATGACATTCTCAGCTCAATGAGTCTTAGGACCTGATTTTTAAAGCCTTAGAAAGATGAGATCACAAGCTTTATAATGTGAAAAGAATGGAATAAACTGGATGCTTGAGCTGAAAATTGTGATGAGTCAAAGTTGAGAAAAAGAGGTTAACTTTTGTACTTAGAAAAATTCTATGTTTTTCTTCAAAAAATCACTTATAATGTCTCGCATCCAAACATGGCCTTCCATTTGAAATTTTCTCTTGACCAAAAAAGATGGCATGAATTAGATATCTTTAATGACATTTTGAGACTTTAACCATTTAAAATATCTAAAAAATGAGAAAGTTATGACTTGGTGAAGTTGTCAAAAATTCATAAAATGACCTATAATTTTTTGCATCCTTAGGGTATCTTCCATCCATTGTCAAACTTTGCACATAAAAGAAGAGTTGAATTTCATATCTTTAAGATCATTTTGGAAAAATAATGGTCTCAAGGGGATAAAAATTTACCAAGTTACGATCTTTTGAAGTCACCTAAGAGAATTTGATGGCTTATCTAGAGGACTTGTAATATTTCTTCATCATTAGGTATCTTCCACACAAAATTTTCTTGCAATTTTTGAAGTGATTTGCTGATAACCCTTTGAGGAGAAGCATGTTTTTGTAATCACTCAAAAATACCAAAAGATGAGCAAGATATAGCCTTTAGAAGTTCAAAATCCTAGCCCCCTAGAGCAACAAAATGCCTTGGAAACCCTTTCCAATTTTCACAAGCCTCCTTGCACAAATAATTTTGTCATGTAAATAGAAGTTGTTGAGGATCATAATGAGGAACCATAGCAACCATAAACACTTCGAAATATTAAGAATTGGGGGAAATATGCACTTGTGACCAAGAAATTAAAAACTTGTCCAATTAGGTCAAACTTCTCCAATCAACCCTTGTATCTTTGAACTATATTTGAAAGATTAAGGAATGGTGATTCATAATATACTTTGTCATGATATTACCTCAAAGAATCTTCAATTATGAAGCTTGAATCTCAATGAATCTTTGTTGAAGAAAGCATGGCAATAGACTCATGAACTTGTAGATCAACTTGATGGAATGCATTGTGCTTTCATCTATAACATCATAAAATATGCCAAACATTTATTATATTTATTAGTTAAAAGGTTAATCAATACAAAACATAGACGATCACAAAAGTACAAGTCAAGGTGCTTAGTGATTCCCCATGAGAAAAGCGAAAGATAAGGAGAAGAGCCAAACCCTAGTTTGTGATCTTGTTGTATTGTGATGGTATGAGATGATAGAGGAATCTTAGGGGCAAAAACTGGGGTACAATAAGGTTTATTTAATTAATTATCATAAATCATTTTTTTCATGAAAAATCACCATAAAATATTTGTTTTTTCTATTTTCATCTTATTTTTATTTTCTTAGATAAAGTGTATAGGGCGCGTTCAATTGTAATAAGCGTAGATTTATTTTCCGCATTTTTATCATTATGTAACTTATCCTAGTATGTAATAGTTGTAGGTTTTCTTTTCCCGCACATCTCTATTATGTATCTGCCCCAAAGTCATGTAATAGGTATAGGTTTATCTTTTATGCCTTTATTTACTGCTACTATATTTACTATTATTGCTTAGTAGTAAGGGTTTTTATGGAAAGACTAAAACCAAACGCTAGAAAACCTTAAATTCAAAGATAAATAACTGAATAGAACACATTTGCACACTTGCACCTCTAGGGTAGTGCAGCGGTAGAAATGTTCAAGACTAAGCCATTGGATTGACTAGACTTTATACAAATCAAAAATAAAAATCACCACCGCGCTTTATTGTTTCCAAAGGAATGGGTAAAGAGCGAATAACCCAAAAGAGGGGGAAAGATTCAAGGTAAGGGGGTTGGTTATGTAAAGGGAAGGTATTAGCACCCTAAACATCTATGGTACTCCGCAGGAACCTCTTTGAAAAATTTGTATATTTCGGCTATATAAAATGTGTTGTATATAAAATGGATGGTGGAGGTGAGAAAAGATATATATTTTTTATGATTTTTGCATCCGCCGCAGTTGCGAACCTTTAGTGCCTACGTACCACCTTTCTTGCAATAGGGGATCAGGGTACACGTAATTCCTCTTTTAAAAGTTTGAATCACAAGTGTGTTGGTTAGTTTTAAGAGATAAGACATCATTGTCATTGTCTGTGTGGAAAACATACTTACTATCCACAATCATGAGAAAGGAGAATTTGCATCATCTCAAAGTAGAAGATATGGCTTGGATTTTAAAATCAACAATGCCTCACTCAACACCCAAGTGGAAACTATCTCTCTTCACTACATATTGTAGAAGTATAGTTGTTTGCATCACTACAAGGATTGACAAGAGTCTAATATTTTGAGTAAAGTTTTAAAGATAAAAGCCAAAGTGGCAAAATGGTTTGAAATGAGATTGGTTGACTTTTCGTCTTCTCACAAAAAATGTCAAGGTATTATTAAATTGGTTGGAGTTTATTTATGAAAATATTTTGAAAATACATAGACATAAGTCCAAGTTTATTATGAAAGTGTTTAAGTTTCAAAACAAGAAAGGTTTTCAAAGTAGGGAGAAGAGTTTTTGAAATTAAAGAAGATGGGAGGAGAAGAAGAGACTATCCTAAAGCATAAGGTAAAAGCTAAGGATAAGAACCATCTAACCAACAAGAAGCCAAAACTTGACATTATGAGCCAAGATAAAATTCCCATTCTTTGGATTGAAACCAAGCAAGCAAAGATACTAGACCTCTTCAAATGTATTAAATCTTCACAATAATTGGGCAGAGTAACGGCTGTATACGGGTGAATTCCAGATTACAAACAGAGAATGTAATCACAAAAACCTGCACACAAAAACAAACAAGCAACCCAATGTCTTGAGGCAAACCTCAAGAGCTCCAGACAAAATAATAAGATCACAAGGTCTCCAAGATAGGCCAAGGTTTCTAATCCTAAATCCAAGAAAAAGTCTCATGCTCCATAATGCCAAGGATAGTAACCAAATAGTCCAAGTACCATTAAGAGTTTTTTAGGATTTATGTTGATTATTAAGTATCTTAGGAAAAGAAAAATAAAAGCTCAAGTGAGCAAAATAAAAATGGCAAGAAGATAAATGCTCAAATGAGAAAAAATGAAAATGACATGAAATGAAAAATGCTAAAAAAATAAAATAGTACATAAAGCATAAAAGAATAAAAGCATAAAATAAACAAGTCAATAATTAGTGGTTAGTTGGATGACAATCTTGAAACTTGCGTTTGGAACTCATTAGAGGACTGGTAGAACCAAAGCCTCCACACAACAAGTTGTATTTGCTTTTTGTCAAGTATATCATCCATTTGGAATTCTCATAAGTACCATTTAACAATCAACGATGTTTAAGTGATCCGCGTTGATCAAAAGTTTTGTAGATCCATTAGAGGATTGGTAGAACCAAAGTCTCCACACAATGAATCTCAAGGTTATTGGATCAAAGAGATCAAATTAACATACTTGGGCTTGCAATCAAAAGTTTGGGCCATGAATGATCATTTATTCGAATCGGGACAAAATTTAGCGCTACGTTAAGCAATCGTAAGTGGACTTATATAGAAGTTGCACCTATTTTGAGGCCGGTCAATAGCAATCTATGCACCATTTGTTTTGAGACATGATATAGAGATCATGCTCCAACAACATTTAGTGCAATGAGAAGGGGATGGGATGAAAAGGAATTAGGGTAAAAAGAGAAACCACATTTGAATTAATATTTAATCAAACTATTATTAAAATCATTCATCCATTTTTGTGGAGTTAAACTCAACACTATGGATCCAATGATGTTAATAAAGCCATGATAAAAAAATCAACCCAAGACAGCCAGAAAATAATTACAAAAATAATAATATATTTAATATATACATTAAAAGGTTTAAAAATGATTTTAAAAAATGGAAAATAATGAGGAAAATATCAATTATGTTCAACTTAATCAAGAAATGAAAAATGAGGCCATCGAAAAATCAGAAATGGATCAAAATATTTTTGTAAAAATTTTGGTAATTTTTAAAAGTTAGAAACTATTTTAAAAAATTAAAATAAATGGATAAAATAAACAAAAATAGTAAAAAATAGTAAAGTCAGAAACAAAAATAAAATAAGGTCACCAATATTTGTCACAATATCATTAGATCATTCCATAATTTTTTTCAGAATTTAAAAATGTATAAAAGTATTTTTAAACATTTTAAACATATCAAATAAGTGTAAAATTTATAAAAAATACCATAAAAAAAATTAAATTGTGAAAAAATAAAAGTCATAAAGAGAATAATCAAAAATATTTTTCATAATTTTTTCAGATTTTTTGGATGAAAAACGAATTTTCTATGATTTTATGAAATTTAAAACAATTAAAATATAAAAATCAGAAAAAGAAAATAAAAGTAAAAGATGTGGACCATTGGATAAGAGTCAAAACGCGTTAGTAATCAAATCCAAGGGATCTGGCACGTTGTGCATATCATGGTCTTTAATGAATAATGTACATAATCAATAATAAAATCAGAATTTGAAAAGTACAGATGGCGCGCCTTCATGGGTTAGAAGATGACATGTTGGTCATCTTCAACCTCCAGCCATCACGAATTGCAGGTCTCTCAAATTGTAAAATCAGAAGCTCAGACCTAAGCCATTCGCTTCGTCTCTTCAAGACGAAGACAACCACACCCTCGCGCCAAATTTATAAAAATTGTAGTTAAAGCAATTTGGAAAGAAAGTTTTGAAAATGGATTTGAAAATTCATGGTCAAAACGTGTTTCCAGTAAGGTGTAAGTGTTGCAACTAGAACCAGGGCAATGAGAGCAACACAATGATATCAGAGTTTTGAAGAATTGATGAAGGAATCTACCTATTGAAGTTGAGTTGCAGAGCTCTGAAACTGGACTTCTATGGAGCAATCTAGGGCACGATTCTTGAATGTAATTATATGGTTAGCTTCAGGGAAGATCAAGGAAGGTGAATTGAGAGAAAAAAATTGATTGAAAAAGGCTTGAGAATAGATTTCGAAGTTGCTGAATTCTGGGTTGTGAAGCAAGTTTGTAAGGGTGATTCTGGCTATCTAAGCTTGGGAAATTGAATGAGGGATGACCCTCTATTTATAGGGAAGCAAATTGGATCAAAAGGAATAACAATTGATGTGTTTTGGAGGGAATTCGTGTGGCTTTGCATCATGAAGAAAGTGTGACTCAAACTTGATCAAAACTCAGCCAAATCGTGCGTTTCATGATGCTAATCACTTTTGGCAAGTTGCTAAACATGATTAGAAACAAAAACGCGTGGAAATCCTGTGATTAGAAGCCAAAACAAAGATTTCAAAATTCTGACTTTGTGCAAAATTCAGTTTCAAACTGCCAAATTCAAATCCATGGCATTTCCACCTCAAGGGGTCTTACGGCATAATTCTTGATGCTTTGGAAAGATGAGGTTACAAGCTTTGCAATAGAAAAAGAATGGAATAAAATGGATGCTTGAGCTGAAAGTTATATGGAGTCAAAGTTGAAGAAAAAGAGTTGTCTTTCCATACTTAGAAATATTTCAAATTCTTCTTTAAAAATGACCTATAATCTTTTGCATCCAAACATGGCCTTCCACTTAGAATTTGCTCTTAACCAAATAAGATGGAATGAAGTAGACCTCTTGAATGACATTCTTCAATTTGAACCACTCAAAATATCCTAAAATTGAGCAAGTTATGACTTGTTGAAGTTAGCCAAAAATCATGAAATGACCTATAATCTTTTGCATTCTTAAGGCAACTTCCATCCATTTTCTTACTTTGCACATAAAAGAAGGAATAAATCACACATCCTTAGGATCATCATGAAAAAAGAATAGGATCCAGGTGATACAAATTGACCAAGTTATGACCTTTTGAAGTCAAATATGGAAAATTGGGGATTCATCTAGGTGACTTGTAATCTTTCTTCTTCACCAAGTTCCTTCCACATGAAAAACCCTTGGAACTTTTGAAGTGATTTATTGATAACCCTTTGAAGAGAAGGATGTCTTTTGAATCATTCAAAAATACCAAAAGATGAGCAAGATATGCTCCTTTGAAGTTCAAAACCCTAACCTTTAGATCAAGAGAATTCTTTGAGGAACTTTGCCAAGTTTGAACAAACGTTTTGTGCCAATATTCTTCCTTTGTGAATAGAAATTGTTGAGAATGATGATGAGGGCTCATGGCCACCAAAACCACTTCCATACCAATTCTTCCAACATAAATTCAATGGTGAGGTTTGAATTTCTCAAGCTATTGACTAGGGCATGGAAATAAACTCATGAACCCATGAAGCAACTTTCTAAACCTCATTGCCTTTACCAACATTATTAACAAGTAAGACAAACCAATATTGCATTTTGTTAATTAGAGAGAAAATCAAAGAAAAATATCCATGATCACAAAATAAAACAAGTCAAGGTGCTTGGTAACTCCTCAAAAGAGAAAGGCTAAAGATAGGGAGAAGAACCAAAAACCCTAATGTGATTTTGTTGTGATTGAAACAATATGGTATGATGCAGAAATCTTAGGGGCAAAAATTAGGGTACAACAGCTGCCCTTATTTAAGTTTCTTCTATCCAGAGATACGGAGGTTAAAAATCTTCGTGTCAACGTGATCGAAGATACTTAAATATAAAACAAACCCCATTTTTGGCCCTAAGATGCCATGCAAATGCTTATGCATATGAATGCATATGAGCAGAACCAAGGAGACGCAAAGTAACATTGGGGATGCAACAAAAATGAAAAAATAGAGGAGCAACCCCACCAGGAAAATAAATCACTGGTGAACCACAAGAATAGAATCAGAGAGGAAGATAACAAGCATCAACATTCACTGTCGAGGGTCTATCAACTTTCACTGAAGGTAGAAAGAGAATATCATATCACCGCCGTTCACTGATGATGAACTATCAACGTTCATTGAAGATAGCAAAAAGATAACAAACACCAACGTTCACTGCCGATGTACTACCAACGTTCACTGTAGGTAGAAAGAGAAAATATATCTTATCACCGCCGTTTACTGACGATGAACTATCAATGTTCACTAAAGATAGCAAAAAGATAACAAACAACGACGTTCATTACCGATGTACTACCAACATTCACTATAGGTAGAAAGAGAAAATATATCATATCACCGTCGTTCACTGATCATGAACTATCAACATTCACTGAAGATAGCAAAAAGATAACAAACACTGACGTTCAGTGCCGATGTACTACCAACGTTCACTGTAGGTAGAAAGATATAATATATCATATCACCGCCGTTCACTGACGATGAACTATCAACATTCATTGAAGATAGCAAAAAGATAACAAATACTGACTTTCACTGCCGATGTACTACCAACGTTCACTGTAGGTAGAAAGAGAAAATATATCATATCACCACCGTTCACTGACGATGAACTATCAACGTTCACAGAAGATAGCAAAAATATAACAAACACCGACGTTCACTACCGATGTACTACCAACGTTCACTATAGGTAGAAAGAGAAAATATATCATAGTTGTCCCAAAATTCTGGCATTTTACCTAGAACGGGTCTCAACTTCTTCGTTAACCAAGGAAATCTGCCTGGAAAGGATCAAACATAAGCTATCTCAAATAAAGAGACTTGTTACTCATTGTCAAGGGGAATTGCAAAGAGAAATGACTTCCTGGGGATATAAACATGAATTCTCGGGGAAATACCACGATATTCCTGCTGAGGAGATAAAGTCTTCCCGTGCAAAATAAATGCACAAACCAAAACTCAAAGTTCTCAAAAGACCAACATAAATAATATTGTCATGCAACCACAAATCCAATTCAGAAATAAACTGAAGCAAGACGGCCAATGAAGATACATCCTTTGAGAAATAAACTTAAGAGGGAAAACCAAATTCAACTAAGAAAAGAGCATTGCAGGAAGGTCAGAACATAGTGTCAATGAACGATGATTTTTAGCAATGCATGATGTATGTATGAATGCATGAGTGATATCGTGCATATGCTGATAAAAGGATACATGATCAGTACAATCAAACAAAACCTCCTCAGGTACTAACAACATTGGGCTAAACTTCAACCATAGAGATCAATACAAGAAAGGTAAAAGCAACTGCGAAAACCAAACCTATTGCCTGCCCTAACTTCACTGAGGAGAAACATAATCCGGATGTAGATAGATCAAACAGACACGGGGATAGAACATCCTTCTTCCGGTTTCATCGTAGAAGTAGTTTTTCAAAAGCAACATGCCTACTGGAGATTGCAAGACCAACCTCAAATAAAGCAGACTGACGCCGAAACAACCAAACCTCACTGGGGGATTCAAGCCTACCTCTCTGGAGAAAAAACTGCGGATTGAAAATTTTCATCACGAACACTTATTCCAACAAGAGATGCCCTGGGATAACCTTCCCGGGAAATCAAGAGGTCAACACTAGTGCCAATATTGCAAAAAGAGCGACATCTCAGCACACCAAGGGAATAAAACCTTTCATTATATGAGGGAAGACTTCGCAGGGGAATCTGGGACGGAGGCTTCTAACCATGCAAACCCAAAGTCAAAAGCGAACCAAGACTTGACTGGGGATAATTGGATCACAAACCCAATACTGTACCTTACACCGACTGATATCGTCTTTAACTATCTGAGAAACACACAAATATTGCTCACACCAGCAAAATGTCCTGAGAAAACCTTCATGAAGGGAGTAAATCTTTAAAACAACCAGAGTTCGTTCATTCTTGGGATCACCATTCCTGTTGTCATTGTTTCATCACAAATCCCAAAGTAAATTGAATTGTAAAGATCTCTCTTTTTTCTGAAAAAGTCAACATTGCTTTTTAATCATTTGCTTTAAAAGTTATTATCAGTAATAAATGAAGTCTTTGCAAACTAAATAAAAACAAGAACACAAAGAATTGGGTAAAAGCTCGAATTTCATTAATAGAATGGTAGTCTGCGAATGGCGAGACTCCATGGGTGATTACAAAGTTTGGGAAATGGTAATACATAATGGAAAAGATACATTGAGATACAATGACCGCTATTCTCCCTAACAACTTTTGAAATCCTGAGCAGCAGCTTTTATCGAAGTATGGTGAGGATCCGATAAGATTATTGCTTCAACGATCAAGTCTTTTCTGACGTAGTTACTTTCCAAGAAAATCCCTAACTTTTGCCTAAGCTGCCCTTGCGGGTTTTCAACTTAGCGGGAAATTTATTCTGTTTATGTCTCTAATATTTTCCTAGACCGCCCTTTCGGGTTTTCGGCCTACAGAGACACTCCTTTTTGCCTAAGATGCCCTTTCAAGTTTTGAACTTAACAAGCTATTCTTTTATTTCTTTAGGTGAAGTATTTCTTGACTGCGTCAGCATTCAAGGGACGTGGGAACTCCTCGCCATCCATAGTTTCAATAATTAATGCACCACCAGAGAAGGATTTCTTAACAACATACGAACCTTCAAAATTGGGAGTCCACTTGCCCCTAAAATCAGTGTTGAAAGACATGATCTTCCTGAGCACGAGGTCGCCTTCTCTGAATTCACGAGGTTTGACCCTTTTATCAAATGCTTTCTTAATTCTTTTCTGATATAACTGCCCATGACATAAAGTTATCATCCTCTTCTATTCAATCAAATTCAATTGGTCAAACCTGTTCTGGACCCATTCAACCTCTGTCAACTTGGCTTCCATTATCACACGCAACGAGGGAATCTCTACCTCGACAGGGAGTACAGCTTCCATTCCATACACTAGGGAGAATGGGGTTTCTCCTGTTGAAGTGCGAATAGATGTTCGATATCCATGCAGAGCAAAAGGGAGCATTTCATGCCAATCCTTGTAAGTGACAACCATTTTCTGGATAATTCTCTTGATATTCTTATTAGAAGCTTCAATAGCCCCATTCATCTTTGGCCAGTATGGAGATGAATTGTGATGAACAATCTTGAATTCTTGGCACAGTTCTATCATCATCTTGTTGTTCAAATTCGAGCCATTGTCAGTGATGATTCTGCTTGGCTCACCATACCGGCATATAAGATTGTTTTTGATGAAACACACAACCACCTGTTTGGTAACATTGGCATATGAAGCAGCCTCTACCCATTTGGTAAAGTAGTCAATTGCTACCAAGATAAAATGATGTCCATTCTAAGCTTTGGGTTTTATCATCCCGATCATGTCAATACCCCACATAGAGAAAGCACATGGGGAGGAAATCACATTGAGAAGTGTCGGAGGCACATGGATCTTATCTGCATAAATCTGGCATTTATGGCACTTCTTTGCAAATTTGTAACAATCAGATTCCATTGTCAACCAATGATAACCTGCCATTAGCATCTTTTTAGCCATTGAATGTCCATTAGCATGAGTGCCAAATGAACCTTCATGAATCTCATGCATCAACATGTCTGCTTCGTGTCTATCCACGTATCTGAGCAAGACCGTGTCATAATTTCTCTTGTATAACACATTTTCACTGAGGAAGAAACTGCCTGCCAGTCTTCTCAGTGTCTTTCTATCTTTCTTCGACGCATCAAGCGGGTATTCCTGAGTCAGAAGAAAATGTTTGATATCATAATACCAAGGTTTTTCATCTGCTACCTCCTCTGTTGCAAACACATGAGTGGGCCTATCTAGCCGTCGAACTGTAATTCGGGGTATATCATTCCAAGTATACACTTGGTACATGGAAGCCAAAGTTTCTAGAGCATCCGCCATTTGATTGTCATCTCTAGGAATGTGATGGAATTCAACTTTATTGAAGAAGGGTAGTAATCTTCTAGCATAATCTTTGTAAGGGATCAAGCCAGGGTGACGAGTGTCTCATTCTCCTTTAATCTGATTTATTACCAAAGCTGAATCGCCATACACATCTAGAATTTTGATTCTGAGATCAATAGCTTCATCAAGACCCATGATGCAAGCCTCATATTCTGCCATATTATTAGTGCATTCAAATGTTAACCTCGCGGTAAAAGGAATATGTGATCCATGAGGAGTAACAATCACATCACCAATTCTTTTACCATAAGCATTTACAACTCCATCAAATATCATACTCCAACGAGATTCAGGGTCAGGGCCTTTCTCAGGCAATGGTTCATCACAATCTTTCACTTTTAGGAACATCACATCCTCATCGGGGAATTCATATTCTGCAGACTGATGATCCTCCACCAGATGGTGAGCAAGGTAATCTGCCAACACACTACTTTTAATAGCCTTTTGAGTGCGGTATTCGATAACATATTCAGATAACAACATCTGCCAGTAGGAAATTCTTCCAGTAAGAGCAGGCTTTTCAAAAATATACTTGATTGGATCCATTTTGGAGATCAACCAAGTGGTGTGATTCAACATATACTGCCGCAAATGCTTTTCCGCCCAGGCCAAAGCACAACACATTTTTTCTAGTGTGGAATACCGTGACTCACAGTCAGTGAACTTTTTACTGAGATAAAAAATGGAGAACTCTTTCTTTCCCGTTTCATCCTGTTGTCCCAGAATACAACCCATGGATTTATCTAACACTGTTAGATACATAATCAACGGTCTTCCTTCTACGAGAGGGAGCAAGATAGGAGGTTCAAGAAGATACTCTTTAATACTTTCAAATTCCCTTTGGAAGTCATCTGTCCACATACAACCTTGATCTTTCTTTAACAACTTAAAGATCGGTTCACACGTTGCAGTCATGTGGGAAATAAATATGGAGATATAATTCAAACGCCCGAGGAAACCCCTGACTTGCTTTTCAGTTCTTGGTGTTGGAATTTCTTGAATTGCTTTGACTTTATCAGGGTCAACTTCAATTCATTTCTGGATAACAATGAAACCCAACAATTACCCCGATCGAACACCGAAGGTTTATTTATTTGGATTCAAGAAGAGACGATACTTCATTCTTTCTTTCCCGTTTCATCCTGTTGTCCCAGAATACAACCCATGGATTTATCTAACACTGTTAGATACATAATCAACGGTCTTCCTTCTACGAGAGGGAGCAAGATAGGAGGTTCAAGAAGATACTCTTTAATACTTTCAAATTCCCTTTGGAAGTCATCTGTCCACATACAACCTTGATCTTTCTTTAACAACTTAAAGATCGGTTCACACGTTGCAGTCATGTGGGAAATAAATATGGAGATATAATTCAAACGCCCGAGGAAACCCCTGACTTGCTTTTCAGTTCTTGGTGTTGGAATTTCTTGAATTGCTTTGACTTTATCAGGGTCAACTTCAATTCATTTCTGGATAACAATGAAACCCAACAATTACCCCGATCGAACACCGAAGGTTTATTTATTTGGATTCAAGAAGAGACGATACTTCATCAAACGCTGAAACAACTTCAACAAAAATTTTATATGCCCTTCTTCAGTCTGGGATTTGGAAATCATATCATCAACATATACTTCGATTTCTTTATGCATCAGATCATGTAATAGGGTTGTCATAGCCCTCTGGTACGTTACATCAGCATTCTTCAACCCGAAGGGCATCACTCTAACAGAATGTTCCCCAGGGTGTGATAAACATTGTTTTTTCAATGTCCTCTAGAGCCATTATTATTTGATTATACCCAGAAAATACGTCCATGAATGAGAATACTTTGAATTTTGATGTGCTGTCCATTAACATGTCAATGTGAGGCAATGGAAAATCATCTTTTGGACTATCTTTATTTAAATCTCTGTAATCTACGCACATGCAGACTTTTCTGTCTTTTTTCGTTATTGGGACAATATTGGCAATCCATAGAAGATACACTGATGTCACAAGAAAACCAGCATTAATCTGCTTTAGGACCTCCTCATTGATCTTTACTTCCATCTCCGGGTGGGTTCTTCTCAACTTTTGTTTAACTGGCGGACACTCTGGCTTCAACGGAAAACGATGCTCGATAATGTCTGTATCTAGACCAGGCATATCTTGATAAGGCCAAGCAAAAATATCTACATACTCTTTCAAAAGCACAATCAACCCTCTCTTTACATCAGGATGCAACGATGCTCCAATCTTAACTTCCTTCGGATCTTCTTCTGAACCCAAATTAATCACTTCCAAAGGCTCCTTATATGGCTAAATGGTATTTTCCTCGTGCTCAAGCAACCGTGAGACCTCTTCTGGAATCTCATCATAATCTTCTTCTTCAGCTCCAAACATAGGACAATCAATATTCTGAGAGGGTGCAGGGTCATTGCATTCAACGGGTTTTTTAATTAATCTGCACATGTGATTTATGAATGTTTTTAGAAACTAAGACATATAACACGTGATCATGCAGATTAATTTTTAGTTATTATATATTGAAAGGTTTTTTTAAATTTTTTTTATTACCATTTCCCAAGAAAAAAAGCAGAAAGTAAAAGACATAATTTTGGAAGCAAAGACAACTTTTATTAATGATCTTAAAAGTTATAGCAAACAGATAAGCCCTACAACATTAATACTTCCACCTTGGGCAGAGTGAAAGATTTTCAAACAAAAGAAACAGATTAACAAAACAAATTACTTTGAAACATGTATGCAAGAAGGAACATCAATGGTGGCCCAGTTCCGAACTCGGACCCCATGCGTCACATAACTCGATACTTCCTGCTCCGCTTCATCCTCTTCAACGACATTAATTCCGGAACCAATTGGATGGAGGTAGCACCCGCTGCGGTAAACATCATGATAACGGCTCACAGAAGACTTTGACTTCAAATTTTCGCCTTTGCCATTCCTCGAAGAGAAACCTAAACCAGCTCTGTGTTTGTTCACGGGTGGATCCACAAGTCGTCCCCAAACTGCATTATGACCATTGCACACAACCTGCTGCGCGTCCTTCAGGGAAACCACATAATTCTCATTCCTCCTTATGTTGTCAATGGATAGATCTTGGAACTGGGTTCCAACTGCAGCCTCATCCGATTCTACAATACTGAAAGAGGATAGATGGGATATCAACAATGCCTGCTCCCCACTTATGATCACTACCTTCCCTTCACGCATAAATTTTAGCTTCTGATGCAGAGTTGAAGTGACAGCCCCTGCTTCGTGTATCCATGGTCGTCCTAGCAAACAACTATATGCGGGAATAATGTCCATAACCTGGAAAATTATCAAGAACAAATGTGGTCCTATATGGATGGTTAAGTCCACTTCACCGATGACAAATTTCCTCGACCCATCAAAAGCCTTCACAATGATACCACTCGGGCACATAGGTGTTCCCTGATACTTTAACTTCGTGAGAGTACTCCTCGGTATAACATTCAACGCGGATCCTTTATAAATTAGAACATTGGACATCAAGTCATTCTTGCAGTTCATGGATATATGGAGGGCCAGGTTATGATTCATCCCTTCATCCGGTAACTCATCATCGCAGAAACACAAGTTGTTACATGATGTAATGTTTCCAATTACGCTACTAAATTAATCTAATGGAATGTCACTCTCCACAAAAGCTTGGTCTAGTACTCTCATCAGTGATTCTCTATGAGGGGAGGAATTCATCAATAAAGCTAGGATGGATATCTTTGAAGGAGTCTGCAATAGTTGATCTGCAATTTTGTAGTTGCTCATCTTAATTATCTTCAAGATATCATCCACTTCTTTCTCTAGTGTAGCTCCACTAGTCTCTCCTGCAGCCTTCTTAGGCTTATCGTTCTCAACAATTTTCTTTCCAGCAACAACATCTCTTCGAATAACCGGCGCAAACATACGACCGCTACGGGTCACCCTGCTATTATCAGCTATATTTCCAACATCTGGCATTGGCTGGATGGGAACTTCCACCCCATCTTCTAAGATTGTATCGTTGTATTTGTAAGGCACAACCTTATCTGATTTGTAGGGAACAGGACCTGGCAGACTAATTACCAATGGGGTAACAACTGGTTTTCTATGGTACTCCACCTCAAGGTGAGCGGGTGCACCAAAACAAGGTACAATGACATTTACCCCTTCCTCAACACAATCAGCCATCAAAAGGTTATTTCCGGCCAATAAATCTTCGTCTGAAGAGAAATACTCATTCGCGGAGGCATACTCTTCCTCTGACTCTTCTTCCCTCAAACAAACTTCAACCATATTAATCTCGTGATAATCATCTCTCTGACCTGTGATCTTGATAGTTCCATTGTATAACAGCAATTGAACACCCTCTCTCACAATGGAACATCCTCGGGGGTCATGATAGCAAATTATGCAAGATCCATATTGGTGTTTCACCTGACCAGCAGTACGACAGAAGGTAGCATGCAACTGCACGAGATCCTCATTCAAATGCTCCACATCAAAAATTATGAATTCACCCGGACATCCGGAAACCATATTAACTTCCTCTTCATATTCTGCCCTAGGCCTAATTTTATGGATTAAACCTTCATCCATCATCTCCTGTAAATCAGCCTTTATCTTCTCGCAACCCTGTATGTTTAAACTGCAAACAACACAATCGGCGTGGTCATGCGTATGATAATTGAATTCACAGAGGTCTGCGTGCATCTTCACTAAATCTCCTCTAACTAGATTAATGTCAAAAATCCGGAAGTCACCTGGACAACCGGCTACCATATTCACATCATTCACTCCACCGTGCTTGGGTAGAGGATTGTCTTTCACATTAGGTCTCATGTCATTGAAAGATATAATTCTAGACTTCACCAACCTTTTCACTTCATTCCTCAAAGGATAACAATTTTCAACAGTATGCCATGGTGCCCCCCGATGAAAGGCACACGTCTGGTCTGCTTTGTAATACCAAGGCAATGGTGATGGTACGGCTGGAGGTGGTCGTGTCTGGACCAACTTCTTTTAAATCAATGATGGTAGTAATTCTGCATAATGCATGTGAATAGGGTCATAGTTCTCCCTTCTCTGATTATTCCCTTGGTTCCCCTGTTGGAACTGTCCTTGATAAGCAACCGTAGTCGGAGCGGCGTTCATAACAGGAGTAACTGAGGCAAATTGTTGGTGACGCTGATAATTCCTTCTAGGAGCGTTTACTCTTGTCTCTTGTATAACAACATTTGTATCCTCCTCTTTCTTCTTGGTAAACCCATAAGATGGCTTCTTCACACCTCTGGATCCTTCACCATTTGTCAAACAGCCTTCTCTTACTGCCTCTTCTAGGCGGACACCCATTCCTACCATCTCTGTAAAATCACTTAGGGCACTTACTACCATTCATTTGTAGTAGAAAGCGCCTAGTGTCTTCAGAAAATTTTTAGTCATTTCCTTCTCCTCCATGGGAGAAAACACTTGTGCAGCCACTTCGCGCCATCTCTACGCATACTCTTTGAAAGATTCTCTGTCTTTTTGAACCATGGCCCTAAGCTGGTCACGGTCGGGCGCCATGTCCACATTGTACTTGTATTTTTTTATGAATGCTTCTCCCAAATCATTAAAAGTATGGATGTTGGCGTTGTCTAAACTCATGTACCATTTCAACGCTGCGCCGGTCAGACTATCCTGGAAAAAGTGAATCAGCAAACGCTAATTATCGGTGTGGGTAGACATTCTCCTCACGTATATCACCAAGTGAGCACGAGGGCAAGTGTTTCCCTTGTACTTCTCAAACTCTGGGACCTTGAACTTAGCAGGCACTTTAACATTCAGGACCAAACACAACTCATTCACATTCTGCCCAAATAGCTATTTTCCCCTAAGAGCCTTCATCTCTCTTTGCATTCTATTAAATTGTTATTCGAAATCACCCATTCTTTCATAAAGACCCAAGTCTTCACTCGGCAGAGGGAAAGGACAACACATACCTTCATTAAAAAATGGAATCAAATTCACCGAAGGAGGTGCAGCAGGAACAGTATGAACCATAGGAGGTGCTGGAGTAACAACATTTTGAACCACTAGAGCATCTTGGGGGCCCAAATTGAAACCTTCAGGTGAAAAGTTCTCTGGAATTCTCCACAGATAACCCTAAGGTATACGGTTTTGGACAACAGCCGGAGTAGCGGATACAAGAACAATAGAAACTTCAGCATTTTCCCTTGTTGGTTGCGGTTGAACACTCGGTGGCTGATTCTGAGCAACCACCAGAGCTTCCATCAAAGTAGTCAAGTTGGCTAAGCCAACCTTCAAAGCAGAAACTTCTTCACGTAGCTCGCGATTCTCCTGTTCCAAGTTGTCCATCCTCTTTTTGAAATTAGCCCGAGTGTTGCAGTGATGAGTCAGTTTGTTGAACGAAGTAAAGAAGATGGGTAAGGCACATGGATATGCATAACAAGTACAAGAATAATGTGCAATATGATGCATGATATGCAACGCATATGATTATTTTCACTTTATCATTTAATATTTTAAGGGATTTAACGTTTATAGACATATTGCAAACATCAAAGTAATAACGCATTTGAAATACTGAAATTTTTTTATTATAATAACTTCAAAATGGATTAAAAGTTTCAATGATCCCAAGTACAATATGAAAATACAATCTAAAAATCATGAGAAAAAGAACTGATGGAGATCAATATGTACGCTGGCGCTTCCCTGTGAGCCTGGCAATCTGAGCCCTCAACCTCCGGTTTTCTTCCACATGCCTGATGGCAACTTCCTTCCAATCATCTGAAGCAGGAAGTGAGTAATCAGCACCTGTTTGAGGCTTAGGGGAAAATAAATCCCCTTGTCTCCCATAGACTCTACTGCTCGACTCTCAAGGATCTCGATCAAATCATCTTTCTCCTTCAGGTCTGCTATATAGGAAAGCTCTAAAGTTTGGCACTTATTCTTACAAGCATCCCTTTCCTGTTGCATCCTAACCAAAGCAAGCTGCAGCTCTTTTAGATCATCTAACAAAGGAGGAGTGGTCTTCACAAATAAATCAGGCATGGGTGTCTCCCGAGAATACGGCATCTTCAACTGAATGGCTCTCGATCGGATTCACTGAAGATATGGCTCCAAAGAAACAGCACCCCTAGGTCCCAAATCCTCCCTACTCTTCTTATGAATGTGACGCCAGGCCTTCGCGATCTGCTCCATAGCTTCCCTGTGGTCTTCTCCTTCCTTCAGAAAGAAACTACTCAAATGAATACTATTCAGCTTATCTCTCATCGAATAACCAAGCTGTCACCGCGCAAGAACAGGGTTATAGTTAATTCCTCCCTTTGTACCAAGAAGAGGTACATTGGGGAAACTACCACAACTGTCAATAATCTCTATATCCTGATAAGCTCGATGATACCAATCAATATCTGAGTGAGTAAGTGCTATGATCTTAGGAGCCCAACAGGGTTCCTTCTTGACATCCCAAAAAGCATCAGACTGAGGCATATGAGAGATGAACCACTGGTACAACAAAGGCGTGCAACAAATAATCATTCCCCCATGATAGGAACTCCGAAGATGAACAGAGTAATAAACATCACCCAACAGTGTAGGAGTCAGGTTTCCAATCATGAAAATATTGATAACATTAATGTCGACAAACTTGTCTACATTAGGGAATAAGAATAATCCAAACTCTTCATTCTGGAAAAGTAACAAGCTTTCTCCAATAAAAATTGAGTTGGTAATCCTCTAATCCCTCCTTTGGTAGTCATATGGGCTTCCACCTCAGACTTCCCCAGATTAATCAAAGCAGTAAGCTCATGTGGTTTTGGCTCACCCTCCAAACCAGTGAAAGGAACACGATCGGTAACAGGTAAATCCAATAGATAGGAAAACTCCACCAGTGTAGGCATCAACTGATAATTGGGAAAAGTAAAACAGTGATACACCGGATCATAGAACTTGACCAAAGTCGAGAGAATACCCTCCTTCATCTTCAGCTTCATGAGAGGAATAATGGATCCATACTTCTTCTGAAAGTCTGCAGAACACTCGATCTTTGGAATTAGACTGATCAACTCATCTATCTTGGGATCCTTCAAACTGTATTTCCCGGTCTTTCTCTTTCTAGAATCCATGGTTAATAGTACCTGAGATATTCATAAATAGTCAACCTTTAAATCCCTTGAAATATTGTTTTCTTCAAAAGATGTTTATGAGTGCATGGATGCATGATGCAACAATCACATACAAGATCACACATATAGGGTTCATAGGTTCAACGTCACGAGCATGTGGTCGAAGGTACTACCCATAAGGTGTTGGTCTAAAAAGTTATCACCTGCCGAACAAGGTTCTAGAAGTTTCCAGAGTCTACATCCTTCCTTCGGATATTAGCAACTTCTCGATTAACTCAGTAATTAGTAATATTCTCAAGAAAGACTCGTCCGAGCGTAGTATCGCGTGACAACTATTTCTGGATTACTCCGTCATAGCTTCCGCACTACACCTAAAAGGCCAAGATGGGTTTGGTATTCTATGGTCCTCAGCTTCAGCAGGCTCCCAGGTTGAAAGCAGTACGTCTTCCCGATTACTCGGTAAATGACACTACAGTCAAAGCGGCCTTCACTGAGTGGGGGTTCTCATGCCTCCTTTTTTGGGAATACTCCCTCAAAGTTAACATGACTATACCGCCCGTCCTATCTTAAATTTTTCCCAAGTCCGGGTATATAACTTATGAGTAATCACCAAGCACCCTGAAAACCAAGGAAATCCAAACAAACATATATACAAAATATAACACATAAACAACAAAAGCACATATACAGATATAAACAAAGATAGGCTTAACCGACTTAGGGATGGACCAGCAAGAGGTCAATCTGTCCCCATTGAAGTCGCCATTTTTATGTAGCGGTAGAAATGTTCAAGACTAAGCCATTGGATTGACTAGACTTTATACAAATCAAAAATAAAAATCGCCACCGTGCTTTATTGTTTCCAAAGGAATCAGAAAAGAGCGAATAACCCAAAAGAGGGGGAAAGATTCAAGGTAAGGGGGTTGGTTATGTAAAGGGAAGGTATTAGCACCCTAAACATCTACGGTACTCCACAGGAACCTCTTTTAAAAATCTGTATATTTTGGATATATAAAATGTGTTGTATATAAAATGGATGGTGGAAGTGAGAAAAGATATATATTTTTTATGATTTTTGCACCCGCCGCAGTTGCGAACCTTTAGTGCCTACGTACCACATTTCTTGCAATAGGGGATCAAGGTACACGTAATTCCTCTTTTAAAAGTTTGAATCACAAGTGTGTTGGTTAATTTTAAGAGATAAGACATCATCGTCATTGTCCGTGTGGAAAACATACTTACTACCCACAGTCAAAGTGGAGGATATGGCTTGGATTTTAAAATCAACAATGCCTTAGTCAACACCCAAGTGGAAAATATATCTCTTCACTACATGTTGTATAAGTATAGTTGTTTGCATCACTACAAGGATTGACAAGAGTCTAATCTTTTGAGTAAAGTTTTAAAGATAAAAGCCAAAGTGTAAAAATAGTTTCAAATGAGATTGGTTGACTTTTAGTCTTCTCAAAAAAAAAGTCAAGGTATTATTAAATTGATTGGAGTTTATTTATGAAAAGATTTTGAAAATGCATGGACATAAGTCCAAGTTAATTATGAAAGTGTTTAAGTTTCAAAACAAGAAAGGTTTTCAAAGGAGGGAGAAGATTTTTTGAAATTAAAGAAGATGGGAGGAGAAGAAGAGACTATCCTAAAGCATAAGGTAAAAGCTAAGGATAAGAACCATCTAACCAACAAGAAGCAAAAACTTGACATTATGAGCCAAGATAAAATTCCCATTCTTTGGATTGAAACCAAGCAAGCAAAGATACTAGACCTCTTCAAATATATTAAATCTTCACAAAAATTAGGCAGAGTAATGGCTGTATACGGGTGAATTCCAGATTACAAACAGAGAATGTAATCATAAAAACCTGCACACAAAAACAAACAAGTAACCCAATGTCTTGAGGCAAACCTCAAGAGCTCCAGACAAAATAATAAGATCACAAGGTCTCCAAGATAGGCCAAGGTTTCTAATCCTAAATCCAAGAAAAAAGTCCCATGCTCCATAATGCCAAAGATAGTAACCAAATAGTCCAAGTACCATTAAGAGTTTTTTAGGGTTTATGTTGATTATTAAGTATATTAGGAAAAGAAAAAGAAAAGCTCAAGTGAGCAAAATAAAAATTGCAAGAAGATAAATGCTCAAATAAGCAAAGATGAAAATGACATGAAATGAAAAATGCTAAAAAAATAAATAGTACATAAAGCATAAAAGAATAAAAGCATAAAATAAACAAGTCAATAATTAGTGGTTAGTTGGATGAACATCTTGAAACTTGCATTTGGAACTCATTAGAGGATTTGTAGAACCCAAGCCTCAACACAACAAGTTGCATTTTCTTTTTGTCAAGTATATCATCCATTTGGAATTCTCATAAGTACCATTTAATGATCAACGATGTTTAAGTGATATGCGTTGACCAAAAGTGTTGTAGATCCATTAGAGGATTGGTAGAACCAAAGCCTCCACACAATGAATCTCAAGGTTATTGGATCAAAGAGATCAAATTAACATACTTGGGCTTGCAATCATAAGTTTGGGCCACGAATGATCATTTATTCGAATCGGGACAAAATTTAGCGCTATGTTAAGCAATCGTAAGTGGACTTATATAGAAGTCGCACCTATTTTGAGGCCGGTCAATAGCAATCTATGCACCATTTGTTTTGAGACATGATATAGAGATCATGCTCCAATAACATTTAGTGCAATGAGAAGGGGATGAGATGAAGAGGAATTAGCGTAAAAAGAGAAACCACATTTGAATTAATATTTAATCAAACTATTATTAAAATCATTCATCCATTTTTGTGGAGTTAAACTCAACACCATGGATCCAATGATGTTAATAAAGCCATGATAAAAAAATCAACCCAAGACAGCCAGAAAATAATCACAAAAATAATAATATATTTAATATATATATTAAAAGGTTTAAAAATGTTTTAAAAAAATGGAAAATAATGAGGAAAATATCAATTATGTTCAACTTAATCAAGAAATGAAAAATGATGCCATAGAAAAATCAGAAATGGATCCAAATATTTTTGTAAAAATTTTGTTAATTTTTAAAAGTCAGAAACTAATTTAAAAAATTAAAATAAATGGATAAAATAAAGAAAAATAGTAAAAAAAAATAGTAAATTCAGAAACAAAAATAAAATAAGGTCACCAATATTTGTCACAATATCATTGCATCAATCCATAATTTATTCAAAATTTAAAAACGTATAAAAGTATTTTTAAACATTTTAAACAAATCAAATAAGTGTAAAATTTATAAAAATTACCAAAAGACAAAATTAAATTGTGAAAAAATAAAATTTAGAAAGAGAATAATCAAAAATATTTTTCATAATTGTTTCAGATTTTTTGGATTAAAAATGAATTTTCTATGATTTTTTAAAATTTAAAACAATTAAAATATAAAAATCAGAAAAAGAAAATAAAAGTAAAAGATGTGGCCCATTGGATGAGAGTCAAAACGCGTTAGTAATCAAATCCAAGGGATCTGGCGCGCTTGACATATCATGGTCTTTAATGAATAATGTACAGAATCAATAATAAAATCAGAATTTGAAAAATACAGATGGCGCGCCTTCATTGGTTAGAAGATGACATGTTGGTCAACTTCAACCTCCAGCCATCATGAATTGCAAGTCTCTCAAACTGTAAAATCAGAAGCTCAAATCTATGCCATTCGCTTCGTCTCTTAAAGACGAAGACAACCACACCCTCGCGCCAAATTTATATAAACTGTAGTTCAAGCAATTTGGAAAGAAAGTTTTGAAAAGGCATTTGAAAATTCATGGTCAAAATGTGTTTCCAGTAAGGTGTAAGTGTTGCGACTAGAACCAGGGCAATGAGAGCAACACAATGATATCAGAGTTTTGAAGAATTGATGAAGGAATCTACCTATTGAAATTGAGTTGCAGAGCTCTGATACTGGACTTCTATGGAGCAATCTAGGGCACGATTCTTGAATGTAATTATATGGTTAGCTTTAGGGAAGATCAAGGTAGGTGAATTGAGAGAAAAATGGATTGAAAAAGGCTTCAGAATAGATTTCGAAGTTGTTGAATTCTGGGTTGTGAAGCAAGTTTGACAGGGTGATTATGGCTTTCTAAGCTTGGGAAATTGAATGGGGGATGACCCTCTATTTATAGGGAAGCAAATGGGATCAAAAGGAATAGCAAATGATGCGTTTTGGATGGAATTCATGTGGGTTTGCATCATGAAGAAAGTGTAACTCAAACATGATCAAAACTAAGCTAAATCGTGCGTTTCATGATGTTAATCACTTCTGGAAAGTTGTTAAACATGATTAGAAACAAAACTGCGTGGAAATCCTGTGATTAGAAGCCAAAACAAAGATTTCAAAATTCTGACTTTGTGCAAAATTCAGTTTCAAACTACCAAATTCAAATCGATGGCATTTCCATCTCAAGGGATCTTAGGGCATAATTTTTTATGCTTTGGAAAGACGAGGTTACAAGCTTTGCAATGGAAAAATAATGGAATCAAATGGATGCTTAAGCTAAAAGTTACATGGAGTCAAAGTTGAAGAAAAAGAGTTGACTTTCCATACTTAGAAATATTTCAAATTCTTCTTTAAAAATGACCTATAATGTTTTGCATCCAAACATGGCCTTCCATTTAGAATTTGCTCTTGACCAAAACAGATGGAATTAAGTAAACCTCTTGAATGACCTTTTGCAATTTGAACGACTCAAAATCTCAAAAAATTGAGCAAGTTAAGACTTGTTGAAGTTGGCCAAAAATCATGCAATGACCTATAATCTTTTGCATTCTTAAGGCAACTTCCATCCATTTTCTTACTTTGCACATAAAAGAAGGCATGAAGCACACATCCTTAGGATCATCATGAAAAAATAATGGGCTCAAGGTGATACAAATTGACCAAGTTATGACCATTTGAAGTCACATATGGAAAATTGGGGATTCATCTAGGTGACTTGTAATCTTTCTTCTTCACCAAGTTCCTTCAACATGAAAAACCCTTGGAACTTTTGAAGTGATTTATTTATAACCCTTTGAAGAGAAGTATGTCTTTTGAATCATTCAAAAATACCAAAATATGAGCAAGATATGCTCCTTTTAAGTTCAAAACCCTATCCTCTAGATCAAGTGAATTCTTTGAGGAACTTTGCCAAGTTTGAACAAACTTTTTGTGCCAATATTCTTCCTTTGTGAATATAAATTGTTGAGGATGATGATGAGGACTCATGGCCACCAAAACCACTTCCATACCAATTCTTCCAAAATAACTTCAATGGTGAGGTTCGAATTTCTCAAGCTATTGACTAGGGCATGGAAATAAACTCATGAACCCATGAAGCAACTTCCTAAACCTCATTTCATTTACCTACATTATTAACAAGTAATACAAACCAATATTGAATTTTGTTAATTAGAGATAAAATCAAACCAAAATATCCATGATCACAAAAGAAAACAAGTCAAGGTGCTAGGTAACTCCTTAAAAGAGCAAGGCTAAAGATAGGGAGAAGAACCAAAAACCCTAATGTGATTTTGTTGTGATTGAAACAATATGTTATGATGCAGAAATATTAGGGGGAAAAATTGGGGTACAACAGGTAGCCTCTCTTCCGTGCCTTCGGAACAAACGGTCATGTCCCTCGAAAATAGGGATGCTTTAGATAAAGACCCTCCATACAAAAGATCATAGTTCCTAGATGACCCATCGATGTTTCCTACAAAAAACATGATCTAGTCCCTTACGAAACTGCTAAAGCGTCCTTATAAGTTGCCTTCAATGATCGTACGATAACCCTACGTTGTCCTTTCACATCCAATAGATAGGATTACCTACCAACTAATGGAATGGATAGCACTATCTCTAAAATAGAATGAAATGTACGATAATGACCTTGAGTGGGTAGGATACTGTTAATCGCTTGCTCACAAATCTTTTGAAAAAAAACATTTCACACAACACTGTCAAAATATTTTCAAAAACACTCTACGCATTCTTAAGGACCGATACAAGAGTCATTACAAAGTTCGTCTTACATGGGCATTTTCAAAATATTTTCAAACACACAAACAAAAAGAAAATTTTCAAAGTGAGCTAAACGAAAAGGTTAAAATTTGCAACCAAGAGTTATTGTCTGGTACACATCAAGAGTTTAGGCAAGCATCGTCGGGCGAAGCAACTTTTCCTAGTCTTCGTCGGGCGAGACAAGTAGCGAAGGAATGGTGAAAAAGGGATGCTTATGGAAAATTCATGGGATGAGGAGCTTCGCTCTATCCTCTTCGGGCGAGCAAGAGGCAAGATCCAGTCATCCCTGCGTCTCCTGGAGAGCATCAGGCGAACAGACTCATTTGTCGGGCGAAGTAAAAGCAAGCATGACTGCTTGCGAAAATGTTGTAAATGCCATAACTTGATTTTCCATACTTTGTTAGATGTGTCATTTGAAGCGTTAGATAACTAACACGATGAACTATAATTTGGCGGAATAAAATGAGTAAAAGGATGTATATTCCAGTACCTTGCTATGATTAAACTAGACATTTGAATGATGAACTATGATAGTACTATGATGAATCGACGTGATTATGTGATTGATGTAACATGATGTATGTTTGTATGATGGATTTATGTTGTTTTAATGATGCCATGTGTATTATGATGTATGTGATGATATTGTGATGAATTCATGGATGATGAGTATGTATTTTGACTAGCAGTGGTCGTATGTATTATGTTGTTGCGCATCATGCATTCATGGAATATGTTAGGGTGTTTTCTTAGTGATGATAGGACGTTGATCCAGTAATGATTTTTAGGATGTTAGTCCAGTGATGGCATCAATTCCTTGGTGTGGATTTAGTGAAATTTTGTGAAGTGCTTCGGTTCCAAGAGGGAATCGATCCTATGGTGGGGATCTTTGGAGAAAGATGAATGGGCCATCCTTGAAATTTTGGTACCACACGCATGAGTCAATAATGTGAATTACATTCTTTATGACATTGTATGATGAATGATTAAGTGATTTTTTGATGATGTGTGACTTAATGATGCCTTGGTGATGATTGTTGATTTTGATGACATGATGATGATGTGTTATGATCATATGAAAACATGAGTATAATAGATGAAGAATGATGATATGTGATATATAGATGGTATGATAATTTTGTTAGAACTATTATGTCTATTCCATATATATTTTGTAATGAATGTGATTACTCACCCTTTCTGTTTGAATGTTTCCGCCATGTGGGTAACACACAGGTAATCAGGAGTAGTTCGTAAAATCTTAGAGGATAGCTCCAGAGTGCATTGTTATTTCCGTAGATTTAGAAGGTCTTGCTCTGATATATAACATCGGGGTTGGGAATGTTTAAAGTGAAACTTTATTTCTTTAATTGAATGATTTATAAGTTATTTATGTTGCTTGAGATGCTTTAAAACCATAACTCTTGAAACATGAGACTTAACGATGTTTGAAGGATATTATTTCATGAATTTGTTTGAGACTATGAATTCTGATGCGTAATAAATGAGTTATATGTTGATACTCTGAAAGGAAATGATTATAATCGTTGAGAGCGCGTGTTATGGAGCAAGATATATATGTATAATGTTTTTATGAAGCATGTGGCACCATTTTGGTGCATTACTCTGGTTTATTATTATAATATTCATGGGGTTGTAGAAGGGTGTTACATTAGTGGTATCAGAGCAGGTTGATTCGTCTGACCGGGTTTTCTTGTGATATATGTTGTCTGTCGGTCGATTAGTATGACTACATTATCGATACATTGTTTTATTACATTCGTTTCCAATATGTAGAATGGCTGGAAGGAATGATGTTCTAATTGTTGTTGCTTTGTAGGTTGTTTCTCAGGTTGTGCAACATCAGCCTAATGTTAGTGAGAATGATGTATCACATGTGTTGGTGATTGTAATACGGTGGGAGAACGTACTTGGTTTTGCGTTTTATTGCAATTGTTGCGGATAGCAAGAGTCGCCACCGACTTTTCTTTTATCCAATAAGGAAAGGGTGAAAAGAACAGGAAAGACCTTGAAGATTTTGAGTTCAGGGGGTAGGTTATGAAAGGGGAAGGTGTTAGCACTGTTTTCATCCATAGTTATCTACGGGCTCTTAATCGCTAGCTCACTTTTTTAAAATTCTTTGTGTCCTGTTTTTGAAAATATTTTGAAAAGGTGAATTTTGTAATGATTCTCGTATCTATCCTTGAGAAAGCATACAAAGCGTTTGTTTGGAAATAATTTTTGAAGAGTGTAATAGTGTGAAAAATGTCTTGTTTTGTGAGAAAGGGATTAACAATGTTCTACCTACTGAAGGTCGTTCTTGTATTTTCCTACTCCTTTAAATAGTGCTATCCTACCATTAGTTAGTAGGAATCGCTATTGTTGGATGTGAAGGGACAGGCGTAGGTCATCCATCTTACAATCATCGAAGGCAATTGTTAAGGACACTTTAGCAATTATCATTAAGGGACTAGACCGTTTACCGAAGACACATCGAAAGGGTCATCAAGGGATTATGATCTTTTTATTGAGGGACTTTGCTAAAGTGTCCCCACTTTCGAGGGACATGACTGTTTTTATCGAAAGGAAACAAGGGAGGTTACCTTAGAGCTGCGAGTGTGCGAGTAATTTGTTTTCAGTTATTTTTAGTCTTGAGATTAGGGTTAGATATCGTTTGTTTTTAATATTTTCATACAAGACCTAATTACTAACATTAATATATAGCAAAATAGAAAAGAAGTAAATGTGCGGAAAATAAATGCGGAAATGTAAACTTAAGACTATTACAATGCTTCAGGGTAGATGAAAAATAGTATAGTGCGGAAAATAAACCACACAAAAATGTAAAATAGAAAAAAAGGAAAACGAAAGGGTTTTTGGTTATTTTTTGATAAAAAGGTTTTGATGATTAACCTAAACCTAAAAAGTCTAATTAATTTTAATTTAAAAAACAAAGTTGATTAAGTAAATTAAAACCTAAAAAACCTAATTTGATTGGGGTTTTTAAAAAAGGTTTTGATAAATAATTAGGTTTGTTTAAAAAATATTTATGGTTTATGAGTTTTAGGATATTTAAGTGAAATTGATGAAAATATGAAAAAAGACAAGGTTTAAAAAAATATTGCCAAAGGTGGATGTTGAACCCACGCCTTTAGCTCTTTCAACCAACACCTTCACCACTAGGCCAGGCGCGCACATGTGATTGAGAAGGGAAACCAACGCGCTTAGTTATTATCCTGCAAAACATGGAGAAAAAAAATATAAAAAACATCAAAATGCCAAAAGTTGGGATCAAACCCATTCCCTTGCATAGTAAAGCCTTAGTGTGCGCGTTTTAACCAATGGGGTGGTGATACTTCCATTGTTTAAACTAAAAAAACATATATAATATAAAATCACATTGCATGACCGGAGAGGTGCCAGAGCCCTAGCTCCGGTCATCTTCTTTGGTGAGTCTTTTCTTTTAACCTGCGAAATAAACAGTATTAGAGATCCAAGGGGACCTTACCCCCCTAAATCAAGGCCCGTGAATTCATTAGAATGGTTAGTTTGGGTTGAAACATAGTGTAACTAGGGATAGGACTAGAATAAATGGAAACAGTACAATCATGGTGATGCACGATTCCGGCAGCATGGAGGCCCTACGATTGTCCAATCCTGCACTAATGAATCTCAAGAACGTATCAATAACGTTAACTTCAATCAAAACATCAAGAAAACTGAAATATGAATTTATGAAATAATAATACGATGATGTGTGCAATGGTGTTTTGAGCCCTTTGGATCGTTGCAAACGATCCAACCTTACCATGTGATCTTCCTGGAAGATAATGGAACGAGTTTTTTTACCTTGGGGGAGGCTTCAAACTAGGGTTTCGATTTGCTCTAATTCTTAATATTTTTTGAGTTTTGAAAGAGTGTTTTTGCACAAGGTTTCATGGTCCAGGGATTGTATGAGTGAAGAGAGTATATAGGTTGAATTTAGGTCAGAATAACATGGGCCTGGACTCTTGTGATAAGCCTCAATCTTATTTTGTTTTGTTTTTAATTTTAAATAAATAAAAATCAAAGATAAATAAATAAAAATCCAAGGGGTGTATGAGTAATATATGAGGTTTATATGAAGTGTAGAACTCGTTTGGACTTTTAAATACTAGCCCAATAGTCCAAAATTCAAGTTTCCTCAATTTGAACTTCATGCATTTGTTCAAAATTTCCAAACTTGCACTAGTCATAAGTCTCTCAATTTTCATCATTTGAAGATGATCTATGACTTTTTGGAAAGCTCAAGTTTCCCTTTACAATCTCTATTTAGATCATTTTTTCATTTAAGGAATTTATCTTGATGTAAGTTTCCTTGACAAAAAGTTTCTTTTTGTTGACTTTTGAAATAAACTATAATGTATTGGCCCATATCTCTCAAATGAAGCATTTTTTGGACTTTAGCTTAGAGGGAAAAAGCTGTAGAGAATTGAATTTCCTTCAAAATGAGCTTTGGTTGAGAAAAATCTGATGAAGCATGTGGAAGTTATGCTTGTTCAAAGTTCAGTTGACTTCTCCTTAAGAAAACCCTAATTTGGCAACTTTTGACTTTTGATGATTTGAGAATTTTTATTGATGAATCATTATCAACCCCTTATCAAATGATGAATATCAGTTCAAAACCTTTATGTTGACCAAAATTATTGAGGTTTGACTGTATGTTGACCACAATTGACTTTTTACCCAATACAATTGATTCTCAGTCATCTGAGCCATTGACTGAGTAATATTATTATGCAAGGCATGAAACTTGGTATGAGCATTCTTGTAGACATATAAGAGACCATGAAATCAACTTGACACCTTAGAAACCCAATATTCCTTGATAAACACAAAACCCTAATTGTAGGTCCATTGCTTAGGAGAAGAATTTGTGTGATCAATTCTTGAGCACCCCTGACCAATGGAAACCCTAGAAGAATATTCTTAAATAGTGGGAGGCCAAATTTTGGGGGTACAACAGCTGCCCCTATTTAATCTTCTTGAACCTAAGGAGTTAGATTGGCAGGTCCGCATTCGTGATTTGAATGTGGAAGAGGATTGAACACCTAAGTGCCTAGAAATTTGCACTTGCATGTGCAAGAGGTAATGTTGTTTGTTGATAATACTGCTTGAATGGGCTTGAAGATGCCATTCAGAGAGGTGATGGAATGTCGTCGGAGATGTTCTTATAGATGTTATCCAAGGTAATTGTTGATAGAAGTACAAGAATGAGTCTACGATTGACTGTGTTTGAGAAGTATGCTAGAATGAGTCTGTGTCTGACTATATCTAATAGTCGTACTGGGGAGTGTCAGAATGAATCTTGAGTTTCAATTGTATATAAAGAATTCTTTTAAGCATGACTCTTTGGGGAAAGCGCTTGAGTAGTTTCTTGTTAGATTTAGTCACTGAGGGAAGTGCTTTTCATATTTAGTCTCTGAGGTAAATGCTCGTCTTGCAGATAGCCGCATTGTCCTGTCTCGGGAATCTATCCATAATCTGTTTTATCGGTAAACCTGACATGTTTCGGGAATTCATACCACTTGGTCATATCGAAAGTTTCCCCGGCCTCTTTCGGGAATTAATCTATGCATGGTTATGTAGATAGTTTCCCTGTCTTATTTCAGGAGTTAATCTTTTCCTGGTCATGTAGATAATTGCCCTGTCTTGTTTCAAGAATTAATCTTTGACCTGCTTTCTGTTATCGAACCCGTCTCGTTTAGAGAATTTTATACCTCTTGGTCATACAGATAGTTGCTTGGTCTTGTTTCGGGAATTAATCTTGGACCTGGTCATATAGATTGTTTCCCCATCTTGTCTCGGGAATTAATCTCTGACCTGTTTATGAATCGTTGATGATATTTGTCTGTTTGTAGACTTTTAATAAAAAGACTAAGTTAGTCTTTGTGCAATGCCATGATGTATGTGATGCATTGCGTGATGATTTTATCAAAGTAAATGAGAGTGTGTTATATGTGTTTCGTATGCATATGCTATGATATTTGTAAATGATGTATAGATATAAGATGTCGTTGAAGCGTATTGGTAGCTTTGTATAACATCTCTGGCTGGGGAAAATAAATCCATGACTGTTGCGAGGGATGAAGAATATGAATATTAACTCTTGTTTATAATGTCTCTGTTGGGGATTCCTGCTTTCGTTTTTTAGGATACTCCACTGGGAGTGTTTGAATTTTTCTTGGGGATAGAAGAGTTCAGGAACATTAGTCGTTCATCTCTCTACTAGGGAATTTAGTTCTTATATACCCTGACTAGAGATAAAAGAGATGGGTAATCTTTAGAGATGTTTTATGACCGTGTTTCTGATTTGGATGCTAACTCTTCTGGGGAGGACAAAGTTAAATGAAATCTGGCCCAACTTCATATTCCATAACAACTCTCTGGGGATAGCAACCTTGACTACACTTTGCTGGAGGAGAGGAATCTATCAGGGATTTGTAGTTAATCGGAGGAATGAACTCTGCTTGGGAGATTAAATTCCGTTGAGGAAATAAACCCTGCCGGAGAAGAGAGATCTGCAGGAGATTTTGCATTGTTGGGGAAATAATTCAGCTGTGGAATTAAATTCCTGTGAACTATACTAAGGGAATCATTTCTGATGAGAATTAGAATTCCGTAGGTTGTGTGAAGGAAATTTCCATTATATGCTGGAGAAATGATAAGACTCCTTTATCCACTAGGGGGATTTACTGGGGAGTATGGTTTTATTAATAACCGAAAGATTTCCCAATTCTTGTCTGAAGGCATATTAGACTTGCGGGGGAATGTAGACTACTTGAACGTTATCCCAATTCCTAGAGTCTTGAGTAAATACTTATTCTTGTTCTTATGCATATATTAGTTATCAGTAATCATATTCATATGCATATGTTCATTCAATTTAGTCATTTGACGTTTTTGCGAACAAAACAGAGAAAGTAAAACAAATTTTGAATTTTGAACTTGTATTGATAATTGTATTGAAAATTCGCCTATAAATAGGCGGTATTGTACATAGAAACAGAAATCCCATTCAGAGGAAATTGTCATGAAAAGAAAAGAGCACCAAGTAAAACAAAACATATAGCTATGTGCAAATGATCTCATTGAGTTTAAACTCTACTATTGCCTCTATGTCTTCAAGCATCTCATCCCTCGCTGTTGGAAGCAGTTGACTGAATTGATTTGTACCATTTAAACTTGTCATTGGTAATAAAGCCGACTGTATGTAAGTTATCCAATGGGACATAGTCATACGCTTTAATCCTTAACTTTTTCCTGGACCATCCTTTCAGGTTTTCACTCCACCGGGATACCCTTTTTTTCCTAGGCCACCTTTTCAAGTTTTCGACTTGCTGGGTGTACATTCTTTATATATATCCCTAATTTATTCCCAAACCCTTTTGGTTCGCCGGGATGCCCTTATTTTTTCCTAGGCCAGTCAACCTAGTGGGTCACTTTCATGAGTATTATTTTTGACTATGTCCGCATTCACAGAATGCGGAAAATCTTCACCGTCCATGGTGGTAAGTATCATTGCACTGCCAGAAAATATTTTCTTGATTACAAATGGCCCTTCATATGTGGGTGTCCATTTTCTCCTGGGATCACCCTGTGGTTAGATGATGCGCTTTATTACCAAGTCACTAGCCTGGTATACCCGATGTTCAATCTTCTTGTTGAAGGCTTTGATCATACGCTTGTGGTACATCTGACCATGACAAACAGCCGTAAGCCTTTTCTCGTAGATCAAATTTAGTTGGTCCAACCTAGTATGGATCCAATCGTCTTCGTATAAATCTGCGTCTTTCATAATCCATAGAGAAGGAATTAGAATTTCGACAGGTAGGACAACTTCTATACCGTAGACTAGAGAGAATGGGGTTCCCCAGTTGATGTTTCTACTGAAGTGAAATAGCCATAAAGAGCGAATAGTAACATATCATGCCAATATTTATATGTCACTGTCATCTTCTGGATAATCTTATTAATGTTCTTATTGGCGACTTCCACTATGCCATTCATCTTCGGTCGATATGGAGAAGAATTGTGGTGCTTAATCTTGAACTGCGTGCAAATTTCCGTGATCATAGTAATGTTGAGATTGGTACCATTGTCCATGATAATCCTTTCATGGATGCCATAACGACATATGAGGTTATGCTTAATAAATTGGGCCACCATGTTCTTGGTAACAGAGGAAAATGAGGCTCCTTTAACCCACTCCGTGATGTAATCGATAGCAACGAGGATGAAGTGGTGCCCATTAAAAGCAGTAGGTTTGATTTATCCAATCATATAAATGCCCACATTGAAAATGGCTAAGGAGAAGTCAAGACATTCAGAGGAACAGGTGGCACATGTACTTTGTCAACATAGTTCTAGAATTTGTGACAAGTTCTTTAGTGGTAATGGCAATCAGTTTTCATGGTCAACCAATAATAACCTGCTCTCCGAAACTTCTTAGCCATTGTATGTCCACTGGAATGAGTACCTAATAGTCCTTCGTGCATATCTTCCATAATTTTCTCAGCTTCCTTCTTGTCTATACAATAAAGTAGAGTCGAATCATGGTTGCGCTTGTACAAAATTTGATTGCTCAAGAAGAACTTAGCAGAGAACCTCCATAGGAATGTCTTGTCATCAATAGATGCACCCTTGGGGTACTCTTGAGCCTCGAGGTATCTCTTTACTTCATGAAACCAAGGATTTTCCTCTACTCCTTTAGTATCAACTTCATAGCAATGTGTCGGTTAGTCCAATCTTTCGATAGCAATTCGAGGAGCTTCGTTGTCCCATATGACTTTGAACATAGATGGAATGGTAGCTAATGCGTCTTCCAGCTGATTCTCTTCTCGTGGAATGTGCTCAAAGCTAATTTCCTCGAAGTATGGAATTAGTGTCAATACATGCTCCCGATAAGGAATGAGATTTAGATGTTTCATATCCCATTCTCCCTTGATATGACTGATCACTAGGGCTGAGTCTCCGTATACGTCTAAGAACTTAATTCTTAGATCGATAGCAACTTTGATGCCCATGATGCACGCTTCATATTTTGCCATGTTGTTGGTACAGTCAAAGCATAATCTGGCGGTGAAGGGCTTATGGAAACACTTGGGAGAGATAATTACAACCCTGATTCTATTGCCAAGTGCGCTAGAAGCTTCGTCAAAATTCATACGGTCCAGGTTCTTCACAATCTATAACTAGCATAATGTTCTCATCCGGGACCTCGAAATTCATTGATTGGTAGTCGTCAACGGCTTGATGTGGCAAATGATCTGCCAATACACTTCCTTTAATTTCCTTCTAAGTGGTGTATTGAATGTTGTATTCTGTTAAGAGAATTTTCCATCAAGCTATCCTTCCGAAGAGAGCTCGCTTCTCGATATGTATTTGATGTGATCCATTTTTGAGATCAACAAAGTAGTATCATTCAACATATAATGTCTTAGTCGGTGAGAAGCCCATGCCAAACACATCAATTTTTCTCGAGCAGTGAGTATCTTGTTGCATAGTCGGTAAACTTTTTTCTAAGGTAGTATATTGCATGCTATTTTCAACAAGACTCCTCATGTTGGCCCAGTACACACCCCATTCAATTCTCCAACACTGTTAAGTATATGATTAGAGGTCTTCCTTCAACTGGTGGCATCAGAAACAGAGGTTCTTGGAATTAATCCTTGATTTTGTCAAAGGCTATCTGACAGTCGTCGTTCCACATCACTACCTGATCTTTCTTTAGCAGCTTGAAGACCGGCTCACTAGTAGTAGTCAAATAAGGAATAAATTGTTCAATGTAATTCAGTCGTCACAAGAAACCTCTAACTTCCTTCTCAGTACGGGGTGCCGAAATTTCTTGAATAGCTTTGACCTTGGCGGGATCAACTTCATAACCTTTACCACTGACGACGAAACCCAAAAGCTTATTAGATGTCACCCCAAAAGTGCACTTGTTCGGATTCAACCTCAGCTTATACTTCTCCAATCTCTCAAACATCTTATGTAGATGGTCAAATTCTTTTCTTTAGTCTGGGATCTAGCTATCATGTCATCAAATTAAACCTCTATCTTGTGATGGATCATGTCATGGAATAGAGCTACCATAGAACGCTGATATGTTACACCGACATTCTTTAACCCAAAAGGCATAATCTTGTAACAGAAAGTTCCCCACTGTGTGACGAAGGTATTTTCCTCCATGTCTTCAGGCGCCATCGTAATTTGATTATAACTAGAGAAACCATACATGAAGGGGAATACCTTGTGTTGAGCAGTGTTGTCGACCAGAACATCGATATATGGAAGTGGGAAGTCATCTTTAGGTCTTTCCCTGTTCAGATCCATGTACTCTACACACATACACACGTTGCCTTCTTTCTTTGGTACCGGAACCACATTCACAACCCACTGAGGATATGATGTAACAGCAAAGAAACCTATGTTTAACTGCTTCATAACCTCATCGTTTATCTTTTTTGACATCTCAGGATGCATACGATGAACCGTCTGTTTTATTAGAGAATAACCCTCTTTCATCGGTAGACGGTTGTGATACAGTGGGAAGAACTGACTGTTTTTTGGAATGCTGGTTTGCGTTTTGCGTTTGTTTTTGCAACATGTCGCGGTAAGAAAGAGTCGCCACCGACTTTTATTTTATCCAACAAGGAAAGGAAAAAAGCACAGAAAAATTCCTTTTTCGAGATATTTCTCGGGTTAGGGGGGTAGATTATAGAAAGGGAAGGTGTTAGAACCCTTTCTATCCGTGGTTATCCACGGGCTCTTAGGTACTTGCTAATATTGTTTTCAATATTGCTTTCTTTGTGCTTGTGGGTTTGAGAAAAAAAATTGTTTTGAAAACTTCGATTTAACTCTTGCTTCTGTCCTCAAGAGTGTAATGAAGTGTTTTTGAAAACTTTGTTCGAAAAGTGTAAGTGTGAGAAGTTTTTGTTTTTTGAAAGAGAAAGTATCTAAGAACCATCTACCTACTCGAAAAAGGAATCGTTCTATGCTATCTTCCTTTAGACGAGGCTATCCCACTATCAGTGAGTAGGTAGCACCGTCGTTGGAGTTTGAGGGTCAATTCAAATGAGGGACTTACGGTCACCAAAGCAATGTTAGGATGCCTTAGCGGTAACCCTAATGTCTTAGATCATTTTTTTGAGCCAATAATATCCGAGGCAACCGTTTCGAGGCGACTATGATCTTTATACAAGAGGATGACCTCTAAAGTGACCTATACTCAATGACTGTGTACGAAGGCAACCAAGTGGGGTGTACCCTAAGAGTGCGCATGTGCGAGTGTGTCATTTTCAGTTAATTTTGTCTTTGTACATGTTAATGGTGATCTAAGTTGATTTTAGGTTAAAACATTCAGTCTTGTCATGCATTCCTATTATCAAACATCTAACAGTTATAATTTGCAGAAAATATAAATGCGGAATTTAAAGTACAAGGCGTCGGGTATTTACATCGCCAAAGACAAACCCTTTAAAAGTAAATAAAGCGGTAAAAAATAAATAAAGGTCCTATTAACTATTACAAACCGGAGGCAAGTACATAATTGGACAAAAGAAGGTAAATCGCATGCGAGAAATTAAATCAAGCGCCAAGTTCTAGGGTTTTGACCCTTTTTGTTAAAGAAAAGATTTTTTTGTTGTTTTTATTTAAGAGAGAAATAAATTCTAAGTTAATTACTAAATTAAATAAATTAATTAATTAATAAAAATAAATTATTTTTGGGTTTTTGTTATTTAAAGAAAGAAAATAAAATAATTAAGTTAGTAATTAAAATCTAATTATGTCTAGTTAATTTTAATTATTTACAAAAATGTTAAAGTTATTCTAATTAAGAACCTAAATTAATTTAATTAGTATTTGTTAATAAAAATTAAAATTTGATTTTATGAAGAAAAAATTTTTGTGATTTTATTTTATAAAAAAAAAGAATTTTTTAATTGGTTAGTAAATTAAATGAAAATAATTAGGCAATTAATGAAATAAAACAAATAAGCAAAATAATATGAGAGAAAGGAGTATGGGCCTGTTTCCATGGTGTGAATAGCAATGCTGAAGCCCAAATGTATTGGCCTTGTTTGACTTTTGAGATCCAGTAGGCGTGCATGGACTTTGTCTATGGTGAACCATCAATTATTGGCCATCAGATTTGGCCTTGGGCCATCTGGCAACTGGATATGTGAAGGCGTATGGCGTTCTGCGCGCTTAAATATGCATGTAATTACATAAAGAATGAAAATAACAAAGAAAGTGGGGGACCTGGGATTCGAACCCAGGTCCTGAAGGAGTTTGGATGCACACGTTTACCACTAGGCCGTTTTGTCTCATTTGTTAGTATATTGCATAATAATAATAATATAACAAAACAACATTAATTGGTCAGAAAGTAAAAACGCGCGAAGAAACATTTGAATGGGCCAACCGAAAGCTGACACACACTCGTCCCTGTCCCCAGGTCTGGAATAACATTACCTGCAGATTTGAATCCGCAGCTAAATGCGCAGGCTTACTCCAAAATTCATTCCAGGCCACAGAAATGCCTTCCAATGCCATGGTTAAACTCGTCTTCCTCTTCCGGTCACGCCTATAGCCGTTACTAAGGCTAATTTTATCTGAAACAAAAAAAACCTAAACCAAGATGCAAAACCCTAACAATGGTGATTCTTTATACAAGTTAGATGAATGAAATTAAATAATGTCAAAAGATTGCAAATGGCATGGTGAGTCAAAATATGCAATTAGTTTTCATTGTAGATGCAAGAATAACATAAATTGATCTCAAGAATGGAGCGGACTCGTGAAACACTTACAGAGCTCTAGGAGGTTGGAAAATGCATGCTTTTGATCCAGGAAGGTTGAGTGAACACCCAGGAATCGATTGGGATAGGTCTTAGCTTCTGAAATTGCATCTAGCTATGGTTTCGAATTCAAGCTTTTTGTCAATTTTTTCCAAACTTTCTTCTGCCTGTTCTTGCAGCCTCCAACCATTATTTTCGTGCCTTTGCCTTCCTTATGTAAAGTATATTGCATTAGGGTAAGAAACTTGGTACAAATCTCTCCATATCAATGCTCATGAATTGGATTTGATTCCACCATTACAACCTTCCAAATTTGGTCTAAATCATATCTTCTTGTAACCAATGCACTTGATGTGAATTTGAATCACATAATAGCTGTATTCAAAGCCTAAATAAAGCAAAAAATCATGAGTTATAAATACTTTTGATTTTATATGATTTTATTTGATTTAAAGTGAATAAATTCAATTAAAAATCAAATTAAATAATAAAAATAAGATATGGGCTCATGGATGAAGCTAGGACAAGTGGACAATTATGAAAGCTAAAATCAAGTGGAAAAGAATGCGCCCATTTGACAAAATTTGATGTTTTGGGGATAGTTGACTTTTGGCAATTTTGCAAAAATGTCCAACTTCAATAATGCATAACTTCTTCAATTTTGAACTTTTGGAGGTGTTCTTCGACTTTTTATAAAGCTTGATATGTCCTATAACCAACCCTTTTGGTCTCATCCCATTTTGATATTACATGCTCAAGTTATAAGCTTTGACAAAAAAGGTGTTTTTGTTGACTTTAAAAAATGACCTATAATGTCCAAATTTATAACTTCTTGTGAGTGCATTTTATGATCTTGGGGTATGAAGATGGATTGTAGGGAATTGCATCCTCTTCAAAATGAGCTTTGGAAGGGTCATTTCTCATAAAGTATGATAAAGTTATGCTTGGTCAAAGTTGAGTTGACTTTTCCTACAAAACCCTAATTTAGCAACTTTTGAGTCTTGATGAATTTTGAGCAATCCTTGATGAATCATGATCAACCCTTGATCAAATGATGAAATATCCTTCAAAATGAGAATGTTGACAAAAAATCTTGAAGTTTGACTACTTGTAGGTCACAGTTGACTTTTGCCCTAGCACAATCGATTTTTGGACCCTTTGAGCAATTGACTGGCCAAACTTCCTCTACAAGGCTTGAAATTTGACATGGATGACCTTGAGAACATATTAGGACATTCGGGATCACTTGAGGTCATTTGGACTCAAAGATCTTGATGCAACACAAAACCCTAATTTGGGGTTGACTGTCTTAGGAGATAACTTGTCTGACCCACTCTTGAGCAACCTTGAGCCACTTGGAGATTTTTCTTGAAATGTTTTGAGGAATATGAGACGGAAAATTTTGGGGTACAACAGCTGCCCCTGTTCAATCTTCTTAAACCTGAGGATGTAGATTGGCTTTCGTGCCTTTCGTGATCCGAAGGTGGAAGAGGATTGAACACTAGAGTGCCCAGAAATTTGTACTCGCATGAAGTGGTATCAACCTTGTGATGTCGAGAATGAGCTTACAGACGCCATTTGGAGATTGTCGATAGGAGTTCTTCAACTGGAATAAGAAGCAGGGAGATCTTAGCGTCGATCTGACTGGACCAGAGAAGGTCTTGGATTAACTTTGACTGGATAAGAATCAGAAAAATCTTAGAATCGATTTAACTGAACCAGACGAAAGTCTTGGAATATCTTCAACTGGAATAAGAATCAGGGAGATCTTAGCGTCGATCTGACTGAACCAGAGAAGGTCTTGGATTAACTTTGACTGGATAAGAATCAGAAAAATCTTAGACTCGATTTAACTGAACCAGACGAAACTCTTTGAAATATCTTCAACTGGAATAAGAAACAGGGAGATCTTAGCGTCGATCTGACTGAACCAGAGAAGGTATTGGAAATATCTTCAACTGGAATAAGAATCAGGGAGATCTTAGTGTCGATCTGACTGAACCAGAGAAGGTCTTGGATTAACTTTGGCTGGATAAGAATAAAAAAAAATCTTAGAATCGATTAAACTGAACCAGCCGAGAGTCTTGGAATATCTTCAACTGGAATAAGAATCAGGGAGATCTTAGCGTCGATCTGACTGAACCCGAGAAGGTCTTGGATTAACTTTGACTGGATAAGAATCAGAAAAAATCTTAGAATCGATTTAACTGAACCAGACGAAATTCTTGTGATATCTTTCTGAGGAATCCGCTGAAACATCCCTCAATAGATGTAGTTTTTGAGGGGACTACCAGGTCATATAAGTAGTCAACGGTGTTTATTGATTCGTCTTTCCCTGAAAAGGTAAAGAGTTAGTCATATGCCATGTCATGATGTATGAAATGCATAATATATATCAAGCAATGATACTCTCAAAATAAATGAGATTGTGTGGCATGATACGTATATGCCTGTATCATGATGTATGGAAATATAAAGTTTCTAGATGGGGAAAATAAATCCCGGATAGCTGTTGAAGAATAGAGCTGGATTTTTCGTTTCCGCTGGTGATGGAGAGTGAAGAGAATAAACCTGCAGGAGAGGATGACTCCTTTGGGGGAATAAACCGATGAGGAGATTACTCTGTGGGGAAGAGATGTTCTGCTGAAGATTCCACTGATAAATTCCGTCGGGATGAATTATCGTCGCTGGTGATATTGAATCTTATTGGGCATTGAATTCCTGTTTGTGAAAGGAAAGAACTCCGCTGGGGATGATCTTCGGTTGCGACTTCTCTGGGAATAACCTTTTAGACTCTTATGGGGATAATCCTTTGAGTTCTGCTGGGAATGATCCTTTGAACTCAGTTGGGGAGATTTATTTTTGTACTCCGCTGGGGATAAAGTTCCAGAGTCTACTAGGGATGATTCTCCCAACTCCGTTGGGGAAGCTTTTTCAGACTACACTGGGAAAATTTTAACTCCACTGGGGATATCTTGTACCCTACCGGGGAGCATTCTTATATTCTGTTGGGGAATATTAAGACTGCCGGGGGTATCAAGCCTTTTTAGTGCTGATGGTAGATAAACTCTGCTTGGGGAGAACATTACGGATTCATTCACAGTTGCAAGTCTCAGCTACGGAGAGCTATCTTTACTGTCTTACTTTACGGGGAGTGAATGTACTTTGACCGTATTCTTCAGCTGAATCTACCATTGTACCTGGTGGATTGAGCAACTGTACAGTTTGGACAATTTTTATTTCCCCTGTTTCTGATATTACCAGTAATCGTCTTTTGTTTCACATGTAAATATTTATGAGCAGCAGTTAATGTCAAGTGCATATATCAAAAATGAACATTGGACGTTCTTTGCAAAACAAAACAGATAAAGGAAAAATAGATTGAAATTTCTTTGAAAATGAATTATATTGATTTTGAAGTTTGGCCTGTAAATAGGCGCTTTTGTACAAGAGGTTGACGTCCTAGTAAGAGAACGCCGCCGAACAGATATAGTTTATACAATTTGTGAAAAACTAAACAGAACAGCTATGTGAATAATCCCACTGGGTTCCAACTCTGATATTGCCTTTATGTCTTCGAGCATCTCATCACTTTGCTATTGGTTGAAGGTAGATCAGATTGATTAGTGTCGTCCGAGCTTGATAGTCGATACCGAAGTCTGGATGCAAGGTGATCCAATGAGACATAGTGTTACGCTTTGATCCCTAATTTTTGCTTGGACCACCATTTTGGGTTTTCAGTCCACCAGGATACCCTTTTTTGCCCAAGCCACCATTTCAGGTTTTCGACTTGCCGGGTGTACATATTTTTTCATTTTCATCCTTTATTTTTGCCCGAACCCTTTTGGTTCGCCGGGAAGCCCTTATATTTGCCTAGGCCAGTCAACCTAGCAGGTCTTTATTCATGCGCGGTATTTTCTGACTATGTACACGCTCTCAGGATGTAGGGAGGTGTCACTGTCGGTAGTGTTGTGTTGCCATACTACCAGAAGATCTTTGTTTGATCATGCAAGGTTTGTTGCTGGAATTCATGTCCAATGCCCCCAATTGATTCAGATGGACATTTGCCCCTGGCTATTTGGCATTTTGAGAGATTCCTTGAATCTTGACTTAACTTCCCCAGATGATGGACAATGCTCATGCCGTGCCCTTTGGTTGGAAGTGTTTTTTCCACTTGAGGTGACCCTTTTTATTGAAAAGGTTTTTGTTCACTAGATATTCGTCGTGCGAATTTCTCTGCTGTTTGAACAAATAGTCATATGCAAACAATGTTATTTTAAGAATTCAAAGCTTATGTCTGTCTTGAAGTTTTTGAAAATGCATTTTTTCAGTAAGATAGGAAAATTTTGTAAAATGTGACGTCAACTCAGGATTTACAGCAAGCCCTACAGGAGTCAGGATATCTTTTGTAACAGTATGCTTTCGGATTAACCCATGCTTCAGCTAGGACTTTTTAAGGGTTATAACGTGGCCTGGTTCACGGTTTAAGAAATAAAGGATAAGGGCTCAAATTTTATTTGTACCCACCCGTTCTTCATGATGTTCTTCGATCCTAAACTCAGCTAATCGTGCATTAGATCTTGTTTGAGTCTTTGCTCTGATATACCAGTGATGGTTCGGATACTGACAATTTATTTTGAACAGGCAGTCATTTTGTTGAGAGTTTGCAGGATCTCTTCCTTTTTGGTTTTTATTATCCCTGTTTTTTGCATGAACTGTTTCTTTTTGTGATTACATTCAGCGGGATGCCCCAATTTTTCTTAAGTCTCCTTCACAGGTTTTGACTTATTGGGCTTTTATTTTTGAGAGATAATGACTTCCTGTCCTTACGATTATACAGAACCATCACCGTCTTTTGTTTTGGAAGGACTTCTTTGATGTCATTCATTGTGCACTTGAATTAACTGAGAAAACTACCCTGCCCCAGGTTATAATTAAGGGTTTTAATTTATGAAAAGAAAAACTCCAACTTCTTTGGCTCAAAGGGGTTGACGAGGGATTATCTTCCTTATAACTCCACTATTTAGGGTTTGAAACAATGCTTGTACATCGTCAGCGGGGTCTGTTCAAAAGCATACTGTAGAGATTGGGGTATCATTTTCGTCATCCTCCCTCTAAAGGCTTAGAATTTTTTAATCGAGAGTTGATCATCACAAAAAAATGAAAGAAATTTGAATATAGTGAATACGAATGGATTGATTCAGAACAGACATATGCAATGCATTGATAAAGTAATAAAGTTTGACATGAATAAATGTTCGAACAATCAAAAGAAAATTACAACTTGAAAATTCTAATGAACAAAAAGTCTTCTCGTCTCAGTACTTGTCACTTCAAATGGTGAACCTAAGGGGGATGGAAAAAGAATTCAATCTGTCCGTCTTGTGTAAGTTCCAATGCTCCTTCATCAATCAGGTCTTGAATTTTGTTTCTCAACGCCCAACAACTGTTAGTATCATTCCTCGGGCTTTTGGAGTGATATGCACACCTTGCATCAGGATTGTACCTTGGGAGGCTATGTTGGGATTCTTAGAAGGGTCCCTTAACGTCACCAGATTCAATCTCAATAGGTGTTGTAAAGCCTAAGACAGCGACATGTTGAGCTTGGTAAATTTCCTTTTGGCATATTTGGCTTATTCTGATCAACCCGTTGTTTATGGCAAGGTTGTTATTGGACCTGTGAGGTAGTAGCAATTTGGAGAGGTCTATTCTTCATCAAACCAAACCTTTGACTTCTCGGAAGTTGATTAATGACTTGGTCCTCAGCCTTGACTGTTTGCTTCATGTTTTTGTATCTGTCTTGATGAAGATGGTTGATAATGGTTCTCAGCTCTTCTTGTTCCCGAGCTAAGCCTTGGATAAGAGCCATCTGCCCCAGCATCTGGGTTTTCATGGCACTGAACTCAGCTTGCAGTTGTTCCAGCCGTCCGTCCTTATTGTCTTCAGGACTTTTCTTGACCAAGTTCCCAACGAGGAGTGTTTTCAACTCTTCCTGCCCCTTGGATAGGTTTAGGAATACGTACCTGAATTGAGCTTCTCGAGTTTGAAGATCTTGGTTGTCTGGTTGGAAAGCCATTGCTGAAATAAACAGCGAGAACATGAGAGACCTGTACTGGGAGACCTGTTATGCAATGATATGTATGTATGCAATGTTTTCAAGGATCCCGCGGGGTAAACAAGAAACTTGTTAGAATTTGAATTTTACAGCTTTGATTGAAGAAACTTCATGTTGTTAAGAGTCCTTCTTCAAGAGTCAAGCTCACCATATCGAGTGGGTCATAGCCCCTGACTCAAGTTATCGTGTTTTGATTTCTAGACAACCTTGGCTAGAGGAAATCAAATCCCCTTTGCCCCTTGCTAGACATTTGATTTACCATAACCTGCATCACAAACCCTTGAGATCCTTGAAATGGTTAAGGAAATGTTAAGGCATGATGTTATGATGTGTATGTTATGCGTTTAAGCAAAAATGTGAGGTGCCGTAAGTAAACCCTGCAATAAATCCAAATTATTGGATAAGGAATGTAAACAAAACCTGCAAGGAAGTCATGTTGTTAGATAACAGACATGTGCAAGTAGTTCAAGTTTGAAAGCACACAAGTCACACAATAGCCCTTAAATTTCAGGCTGGCAAGGAGCTTAGGTACTACCCTCTTTCAGTTCAGTTGGTTTAAACTTGTCCTAAAAATAGTAATCGGGTTCTAGAGGATCTCAATATCACTGACTATCCTCGATCGGTCATAATTCCAGTTTAGCAACCTTTTCTTGCGGCCGGAATCATCGTGAGAGTTTAGTCTCAGTGAGTGTAGCATACTGCTACTATTCTATGGCCAAGTTGGTCAATTTAAAGGTTCTAAGGTCAGTTGGTGCTTAATGACCCCTTAGCAGACCCATATTCTCCTCGTTGCGCCACAAGGGATATCGGTACATACTAAAGTGCCACACCAACCTAGCTACTGCTTCAACCGTATCGGTCTACACCGTACAGTTCCCTCACAGTTTATTGCTACTTACCTAAAGGGTATCCCCCAGATCCGGGTTAGGATCTATAGTAACTCCGATTCAAGCCCACAAAGATAAATCATACAAATCAAGAAATTGAAAGCATTATGAACTATTCCTAAGGTACACCCCACTTATTAAATTCATCCCCAGCAGAGTCGCCAATTTTGTGATACGGTGGGAAGAACTGACTATTTTTTGGAATGCTGGTTTGTGTTTTGCGTTTTTTTTCGCAACATGTCGCGGTAAGCAAGAGTCGCCACCTACTTTTATTTTATCCAACAAGGAAATGAAAAAAGCACAAAAAAAATCCTTTTTCGAGATATTTCTCGGGTTCGGGGGGTAGATTATAGAAAGGGAAGGTGTTAGAACCCTTTCTATCTATGGTTATCCACGGGCTCTTAGGTACTTGCTCATATTATTTTCAAAATTGCTTTCTTTGTGCTTGTGGGTTTGAAAAAATGTTTTTGTTTTTAAAACTTCGATTTAACTCTTGCTTCTATCCTCAAGAGTGTAATGAAGTGTTTTTGAAAACTTTGTTCGAAAAGTGTAAGTGTGAGAAGTTTTTGTTTTTTGAAAGAGCAAGTATCTAAGAACCATCTACCTACTCGAAAAAGGAATCGTTCTATGCTATCTTCCTTTAGACGAGGCTATCCCACTATCAGTGAGTAGGTAGCACCGTCGTTGGAGTTTGAGGGTCAATTCGAATGAGGGACTTACGGTCACCAAAGCAATGTTAGGATGCCTTAGCGGTAACCCTAATGTCTTAGATCATTTTTTTTGAGGCATCAATATCCTAGGAAACCGTTTCGAGGCGACTATGATCTTTAGACAAGAGAACGACCTCTAAAGTGACCTATACTCAATGACCGTGTACGAAGGCAACCAAGTGGGGTGTACCCTAAGAGTGCGCATGTGCGAGTGTGTCATTTTCAGTTAATTTTGTCTTTGTACATGTTAATGGTGATCTAAGTTGATTTTAGGTTAAAACATTCAGTCTTGTCATGCATTCCTATTATCAAACATCTAACAGTTATAATTTGTAGAAAATAAAAATGCGGAATTTAAATTACAAGGCGTCGGGTATTTACATCACCAAAGACAAATCCTTTAAAAGTAAATAAAGCGGTAAAAAATAAATAAAGGTCCTATTAACTATTACAAACCGGAGGCAAGTACATAATTGGACAAAAGAAGGTAAATCGCATGCGAGAAATTAAATCGAGCGCCAAGTTCTAGGGTTTTGACCCTTTTTGTTAAAGAAAAGATTTTTTTTGTTGTTTTTATTTAAGAGAGAAATAAATTCTAAGTTAATTACTAAATTAAATAAATTAATTAATTAATAAAAATAAATTATTTTTTGGTTTTTGTTATTTAAAGAAATAAAATAAAATAATTAAGTTAGTAATTAAAACCTAATTATGTCTAGTTAATTTTAATTATTTACAAAAATGTTAAAGTTATTCTAATTAAGAACCTAAATTAATTTAATTAGTATTTGTTAATAAAAATTAAAATTTGATTTTATGAAGAAAATATTTTTGTGATTTTATTTTATAAAAAAAAAGAATTTTTTAATTGGTTAGTAAATTAAATAAAAATAATTAGGCAATTAATGAAATAAAACAAATAAGCAAAATAATATGAGAGAAAGGAGTATGGACCTGTTTCCATGGTGTGAATAGCAATGTTGAGGCCCAAATGTATTGGCCTTGTTTGACTTTTGAGATCCAGTAGGCGTGCATGGACTTTGTCTATGGTGAACCATCAATTATTGGCCATCAGATTTGGCCTTGGGCCATCTGGCAACTGGATATGTGAAGGCGTATGGTGTTCTGCGCGCTTGAATATGCATGTAATTACGTAAAGAATGAAAATAACAAAGAAAGTGGGGGACCTGGGATTCGAACCCAGGTCCTGAAGGAGTTTGGATGCACACGTTTACCACTAGGCCGTTTTGTCTCATTTGTTAGTATATTGCATAATAATAATAATAATAATAATATAACAAAACAACATTAATTGGTCAGAAAGTAAAAACGCACGAAGAAACATTTGAATGGGCCATCCAGAAGCTGACACAGATCGTCCCTGTCCCCAGGTCTGTAATAACATTACCTGCAGATTTGATTCCGCAGCTAAATGTGCAGGCTTGCTCCAAAATTCATTCCAGGCCACAGAAATGCCTTCCAATGCCATGGTTAAACTCGTCTTCCTCTTCCGGTCACGCCTATAGCCATTACTAAGGCTAATTTTATCTGAAACAAAAAAACCTAAACCAAGATGCAAAACCCTAACAATGGTGATTCTTTATACAGGTTAGATGAATGAAATTAAATAATGTCAAAAGATTGCAAATGGCATGGTGAGTCAAAATATGCAATTAGTTTTCATTGTAGATGTAAGAATAACATAAATCGATATCAAGAATGGAGCGGACTCGTGAACCACTTACAGAGCTCTAGGAGGTTGGAAAATGCATGCTTTTGATCCAGGAAGGTTGAGTGAACACCCAGGAATCGATTGGGATAGGTCTTAGCTTCTGAAATTGCCTCTAGCTATGGTTTCAAATTCAAGCTTTTTGTCAATTTTTTCCAATCTTTCTTCTGCCTGTTCTTGCAGCCTCCAACCATTATTTTCATGCCTTTTCCTTCCTTATGTAATGTATATTTCATTAGGGTAAGAAACTTGGTACAAATCTCTCCATATCAATGCTCATGAATTGGATTTGATTCCACCATTACAACCTTCCAAATTTGGCCTAAATCATATCTTCTTTTAAGCAATGCACTTGATGCGAATTTGACTCACATAATAGCTATATTCAAAGCCTAAATCAACCAAAAAATCATGAGTTATAAATACTTTTCATTTTATATGATTTTATTTGATTTAAAGTGAATAAATTTAATTAAAAATCAAATTAAATAATAAAAATAAGATATGGGCTCATGGCTGAAGCTAGGACACGTGGACAATGATGCAAGCTCAAATCAAGTGGAAAAGAATGGGCTCATTTGACAAAATTTGATGTTTTGGGGATAGTTGACTTTTGGCAATTTTGTAAAAATGTCCAAATTCAACAATGCATAACTTCTTCAATTTTGAACTTTTGAAGGTATTCTTGGACTTTTTCGGAAGCTTGATATGTCCTCTAACCAACACTTTTGGTCTCATCTTATTTTGATATTCCATGCTCAAGTTATAAGCTTTGACAAAAAAGGTGTTTTTGTTGACTTTCAAAAATGACCTATAATGTCCAAATTTATAACTTCTTGTGAGTGCATTTTCTGATCTTGGGGTATGAAGATGGATTGTAGGTAATTGCATCCTCTTACAAATAAGCTTTGGATGGGTCATTTCTAATAAATTATGAGAAAGTTATGCTTGGTCAAAGTTGAGTTGACTTTTCCTACAAAACCCTAATTTAGCAACTTTTGAGTCTTGATGAATTTTGAGCAATCCATGATGAATCATGATCAACCCTTGATCAAATGATGAAATATCATTCAAAATTAGAATGTTGACAAAAAATCTTGAATTTGACAACTTGTAGGTCACAGTTGACTTTTGCCCTAGTACAATCGATTTTGGACCCTTTGAGCAATTGACTGGCCAAACTTCCTCTACAAGGCTTGAAATTTGACATGGATGACCTTGAGAACATATTAGGACATTGTGGATCACTTGAGGTCATTTGGACTCAAAGATATTGATGCAACAAAAAACCCTAATTTGGGGTTGACTGCCTTAAGAGATGACTTGTCTGACCCACTCTTGAGCAACCTTGAGCCACTTGGAGATTTTTCTTGAAATGTTTTGAGGAATATGAGAGGGCAAATTTTGGGGTACAACAACGGTGAACCACAATATCAGCATCGAGCATTGGCATGTCTTCGTACGACTAAGAAAATATCTCAACATAGTCATGCAACATCTGGATTAACCTATTCGTGACACTGTCCTCTAAGTTGAAACCTATCTTGACTTCTTTCCTTTCTACTTCAGTACCCAAGTTTACAACCTCGATCAACTATTCATGTGGTTGTATAACCTTTTCCTCTTGCACTAACACTCTGACAAATTCTCTAGGTATTTCATAATCTTCCTCACCTTCGTCCTCGGCTTGGTAGATCAGATTTTCAAAGTCAAAAGCGGTAATAACATAATTGTTATCAACAGGATCCAGAGTGGATGTGGATCTTCAATTTATTGTGTGGGTGTGTGTAAGAACACATATCTATTTTAAAGTGATAAAAATAAAAGAAAGGAAAAGAGCACAAAATTTAAATGCAAAACGTTTAATTCTTTATCAAATGGAAATATGTTTATGATATGAAAACCCTTAACAAATGGGCCATTGTGCCCCGGGTAAGGCACACGGCTTAAAGTCATTGTTTATTAATTACATAAGCAAAATTTTAAAAGAAATAAACAGAAAGTAGCTATTACTCCTGGATACAGGAGACTGAGATAATATCTTGAGTCTTCTAGTTTTTGAGCCTGTTGTTAACGGTAGGAAAGATCCAGCTGTCAAGGTCATAATCATTGTCAGCATCTTCTACTGCGTTGACTCCATTGTTGTTAACGCGGAATGGTGGTCTTCCAGCACGAGCATGAAAACCAACCCTCTGAGCCTCTGTAGTGAAACCCAAACCAAATTTTTCAGATTTTTATGGAATGTCAGGAAGCTAACCCCAAGTAGTACAACCACCTACTTCTATAACAGCTCTAGCATCCTTCAAAGAAGCCATTCTTCCCAGAACCATGGTAACCTTGGGAATAGAAGAAACGTCTTCAGTAGCGGTAGGAGAGATAACTTCAAAAGTATTGAAATGGGTTTCAATGAATTCGTTGTCCATCTAAACATACCTGAATGAATTCAAGTGACTTACCATATACTCTTCTTCACCACAAACTGTAACAACCTTTCCCTTCACGGGATATTTTAGCTTTTGGTGTAGGGTTGAGGTAATAGCGCCTGTCCCATGGATCCAAGGGCCCCCAAGTAAACAAGAATAAGATGGTCGAATATCCATTGCATAGAAGGTGGAGTCGAATACCTACAAACCTACCTTGATCGGAAGATGCACTTCTCTGCGTACCATCCTCTTTGAACCGTCAAAGGCTCTCACCACAATATCGTTATGTTTCAGTATAAACCTTTCACAATCAAGTTTGTCAAGAGCACCCTTCAGTTGAACATTTAGACAAGAACCAATATCAACCAATACATGAGCTAGAGTAGTGCCCCTGCATTTAATAGAGACATATAAGGCCTTGTTGTGGTTTCTTCCTTTAGGAGTCAAATCAACATCAAAAAATCCTAACCCATAGTCAATCGTTAGGCTAGCAACAAAACTGTCAAATTGATCAGCACAAATTTCTTGTGGCACGTGAGCAGACCTTAAGAACTTCACTAAAATCACGAGTGTGGGCCTCTGAACACAGTAAAAGGGATAATATGGAGATCTTAGAGGGGGTCTTCCCCAGCTGTTCAACAATCTTGTAATCACTTTTGCGGATAATCTTTAATACCTCCTCCAACTCTTTCTTGGAAGTATCTCCAGTGGTCAATTCTTTAGGGGCCTCCATCTGGGCAGGCTCCGTCATTTCCTCTTTCCCCCGAGCCTCAATAGTCGACTCGGTAGCGGTAACTCAAACTGGTGTAGCAACAGTCTTTGGAGAGATTTCTGGAGAGAAGACCCTTCTTCTTCTAGTAACTTTACTGGTCCTAGCAATATTGTCAATTTTAGGATTAGATACTTCAGTACCTTCATATTCAGTAGTCGATAGTTCTTGCTTGACGCCCTGGTTGTAGACTTCAGCTTCATATTTCCAAGGGATAACTTTATCCAAATAATATGGAATAGGTCCATGTGTGGTGATTATCAGAGGGGAAACTTTGGGATTAGCCGTGATCCTTACAGGACTCTTGGAAGTGATCCTGATAGGAGTGCCATATATTACAAACACCTCTTCCAGCTCCAAGTCTTGCAACAAATTCTCAACAAATGGAATCTTCTCAACCAGAATTAGGTGGTTGTCCATTAGATGTTGAATACCTTCTTTCAGCAACTTGCAGCCATTGGGTTGGACTGTGCAGCAGTAACGTCTTTCAACACAGCCAAGAAATAAACCGGCCTGCAACAGATTCTTCTTGATAATCGGGAGGGGAGTATCCAGTTCACTTATAGCAGAAACATAAAGGACATCATCAATAGCACTTATGACTTTTTCGTGCTTTGGCATAGGTGCAGTATTTACATTAGGGGTCTCATGAGGTTCAAACTCAATTTATTTGTTGTTAATCGTGTCTTGAATTTTCTTTTTAAAAGCCCAGTAGCTATTGGTGTCATTCCCATGGCTATTGTAATGGTAAGCACACTTCACATTAGGATTATAACGAGGAGAGGAGGTGTTGGGATCCTGGGGAGGATCCCTTAACGTTATTAACTCTTCTTTCTACAGATGTTACAATTCTTGAGACAATGGCATACTAATCTTGGGGAACTGTCTTCTTGGAGCGTCTAACCTACATTGATTGCCCTGCTGTTGTTGTGGCATACGTGCCATATTAGAAATTAGCACGACTCTTACAGACAGATTACTGTCACTTCTAGTATGACTCTTCTGGCCATAAACAACATTGGTTTCCTTTTTACTCTTGAACGTCTTCCTGACAATACTCGAAGACGCCTCTCCTTGAATCTTTCCACTCTTGATACCACCTTCAACATGTTCTCCCGTTAATATCATCTCAGTAAAAATAGATGTAGAGCTTCGGATCATACGATTAAAGAAAGGTCATGTCAAAGTTCCCATGAACATCTCAACCAGCTCCATATCGGACAAAGGAGGTTGCACTCTTCCAGCCAGATCTCTCCATTTCTGGGCATATTCTTTAAACCCTTCATTAGAGCCCATAGTCATACTGTGTAGTTGCACACAAGAATGTGCAAGGTCAAGCATTATATTGATACTGCTTGTAAAAAGCAGCAGCCAGGTCTTCCCAAGTATGTATATTGGTTCCTTTCAGCTGATAGAACCATTCCAGCTGTGTCCTAGATAAAATTTCTTGAAAAAAGTGAACCCATAACTTTCTGTCAACAGTATGGGGTTCGATCTTCCGAACATAAGACCTCAGTTGAAGCTTAGGACAAGAAACACCATCGTATTTGGAAAAAGTAGGGACCTTGAACTTGTGAGGGATAATAACCCCAGAGACTAATCCCAGCTCTTCAAAATCTAACCCATGCACTTTATCGATTTCCCTGGCATTTATACGATTTCCATGCTCATCAGAATAGTCTTCTTCATTAGGAATTTTACCAGAACCAAGGTTGCTTCCCCCCTTATCTTTCACACTCTTATCTTCTTCACCCTGATTATCATCTTCATCAGAGGTAATATCGCAACTCTGAGCTTGTTTGGGAGGACATCTAAACCTTATTTTCATGTTAAGGATTCCAGCCAGTTTCCTAGTCTTTTTCTTCTTGGCGATAAGCGCCATTAGTTCTTGTTGCCCCTTGGCTAAGTTTAGGAGCATCTCCTGGAATTGGGCGTTTTGAGGTTGAAGGTCTTTTACGGTTTATTCGAGAGCCATCTTTTGCTAAAATAAAAAACAAGAAGATGTGAAAGCATATCTTGGGAAATACTTGTTATGTAATGACATGTATGATATGTGGATGCAATGCTTTTAAGGATCTCGTAGGATAAACAAAAGGAAATGTTAGAATTTGGGTCTAGTTGCAGCTTCGAGTGAAGAACTTTGCATCTTTGAACGTCCTTCTATGAGAATCAAGTTCACCATGTCGAGTGTGTCCTAGCCTTTGACTCAAGTGAAAGTACTTTGATCTTTGGTGGCATTAGAGGAAAATAAATCCCATTTCCCCTTGCTAGCAGTCTGGTTCATGATAAGAATGCACCATAGGCCCTTGAGATCCTTGAAGTGCTTATTTAAAATGCTATGGTATGATGTCATGATTTTATGATGTCATGTTTGAACAAATAACAAACACAAAAAAATCACACAAGGGACTTATGTTTAAGGCTTGCATGGGGTTCGTAGGTAAGTACCCTCTTAAAGTTCATTTGGCTCAACCTGTCCTAAAAATAGTAACCGGGTTTTAGGGCTCTCATATCACTGATCTTTCGCGCAGGTATTGTTTCAGCAGTGCAACTGACTTGCCACCGAAATATCCTGAGATTCAAATATCAATGAGTGTAGCATCGAGTATCAACCAACTTTGGATTGCACTAAAGTCGTCCATCTCACTACCTTCTAATGGGTAATTTGGGTCAATTAAGATTTTAAAGTTCAGTTAGTGCTTATGATACCACGTGGCAGCCTAGTATTCTCCTTGACTGACTCAAGGAACACTAATACAAACAAAAGTGTCACACTAACATAGCCATCACTTCAACCATATCGGTCTACGTCGTACATTTTCCATGATCTACAGCTACTTACCTAAGGTCCCCAGATCCAGATGTAGGATCTTTGCAAGAAAATAAACCCAAGCAACCCAATAAAGATAAAGCAGACAAAGCAAAGAATTTTAAGTGATATAACTCTAAGGTAACCCCTCTTTTAGTAGTTCCTCAGCAGAGTCTCCAGTTTTGTAATACAGTGGGAGAACTGACTTGGTTTTGTATTTTATCACAAATGTTACGGATAGAAAGAGTCAACACCGACTTTTATTTTATCCAATAAGAAAAGGGTGAAAAGAACAAGAAAGACCTTGAAGATTTTGAGTTCGGGGGTAGGTTATGAAAAGGGAAGGTGTTAGCACCCTTTTCATCCGTAGTTATCTATGGGCTCTTAATCGTTAGCTCACTTTTTTAAAATGCTTTGTGTCGTGTGTTTGAAAATATTTTGAAAAGGTGAAGCTTTTAATGATTCCCGTATTTGTCCTCGAGAAAGCGTACAAAGTGTTTGTTCGAAAATATTTTTGAAGAGTGTAATTATGGAAAAAATGTCTTAGTTTTTGAGCATGCAATTAACAGCGTTCTACCTACTCAAGTTCGTTCTTGAATTTTCCTCCTCCTTTAGATAATGCTATCCTACCATTAGTTAGTAGGAAGCCTTATCGTTGTATGTGAAGGGACACGCGTGGGTCATTGTCCAGTCATCGAAGGAAACTGGTAAGAATGCTTTAGTAATTATCGTTAAGGGACTAGATCGTTTACCGAAGGCAACATAGAAAGGGTCATCAAGGGACTACGGTCTTTCTATCGAGGGAATTTTCTAAAGCATCCCCACATTCGAGGGACATGAATGTTTTCATCGAAAGGAAACAACGGAGGTTACCCTAGAGGTGCGAGTGTGTGAGTGATTTGTTTTTAGTTATTTTTAGTCTTGAAATTAGGGTTAGCTATCGTTTGTTTTTAATCTTTTCATACAAGACCTAATTACTAACAAAAATATATAGAAAAATAGAAAAGCAGTAAATGTGCGGAAAATAAATGCAGAAATGTAAACCTAAGACTATTACAATGCTTCGGGGTAGATACAAAATAGTAGAGTGCGGAAAATAAAACCTAATTACTATTACAAACCGGTAAATAATTACAATAATCAGAAAAGTGCGAGAATAATAAACCACGCAAAAATGTACAATAGAAAAAAGGAAAGCAAAAGAGTTTTTGGTGATTTTTTGATAAAAATGTTTTGCTGATTAACCTATACCTAAAAAGTCTAATTAATTTTAATTTAAAAAACAAAGTTGATTAATTAAATGGAAACCTAAAAAACCTAATTTGATTAGGGTTTATAAAAAAGGTTTTGAAAAATAATTAGGTTTGTTTAAAAAATATTTATGGTTTATGAATTTTAGGGTTTTTAAGTGAAATTGATGAAAATATGAAAAAATAAAACGTTTAAAAAAATAATGCCATGGGTGGGTGTTTAACCGACGCCATTAGCTCTTTCATCCAACACCTTCACCACTAGGCCAGGCGCGCTAATGTGATTGAGAAGGGAAACCAACGCGCTTAGTTATTATCCTGCAAAACATGGAAAAAAATATAAAAAACATCAAAATGACAAAAGCTGGGATCGAACTCGTGCCCTTGCATAGTAAAGCCTTAGCGCGTGCGTTTTAACCAATGGGGTGGTGATACATCCATTGTTTAAACTGAAACAAAACATATATAATATAAAATCACATTGCATGACCGGAGAGGCGCTGGAGCCCTAGCTCCGATTGTCTTCTTCGGTGAGTCTTTTCATCCAACCTACGAAATAAATAGTATTAGAGATCCAAGGGGACCCTACCCCCCTAAATCAAGGCCCGCTAATTCATTGGAATGGTTAGTTTGGGCTGAAACATATTGTAATAAGGGATATGACCAGAACAAATTGAATTAGTGGAATCATGGTGATACACGATTACAGCAGCATGAAGGCTCTACGATTGTCCAATCTTGCACTAATGAATCTCAGGAACTCATCAATAATGTTAGTTTTAATCAAAACATCAAGAAAACTGAAATATGAATTTATTAAAAAATATAAAATGATGGTGCATGCAGTGGTGTTTTGAGCCCTTCGGATCATTTCAAACGATCAAACCTTACCCTGTGATCTTCCTGGAAGTGAATGAATCATGTTTTTGACCTTGAGGGAGGCTTGAGACTAGGGTTTCAATTTCCCTAATTCTTTATTTTTTTGAATTTTGGAAGAGTGTTTTTGCACAAGGTTTCGTGGTCTATGGTGTGTATGAATGAAGAGAATATATAGGTTGAATTTAGGTCAGAATAAGCCTTGTTCTTATTTTGTTTTATTTTGAATATTTTTAAACTAAAAATAAAAGATAAATAAATAAAAACCCAAGGGGGTGTATGAGTAAGATCTGAGGTGTATATGAAGTGTAAAACTCGTTTGGACTTTGAAATAATAGCCCAATAGTCCAAAATTCAAGTTTGCTCAATTTGAACTTCATGCATTTGCTCAAAATTTCCCAACTTAAACTAGTCATAACTCTCTTAATTTTCATCATTTGAAGTTGATCTTAGACTTTTTGGAAAGCTTAATGTGTCATCTACAATCACTATTTTTATGACTTTTTCATTTGAAGACTTTATATTGATGTAAGTTGCCTTGATAAAAAGTGTCTTTTTGTTGACTTTTGAAATGACCTATAATGTATTGGCCCATATCTCTCAAATGAAACATTTTTTGGACTTGAGCTTAGAGATACAAAGTTTTAGAGAATTGAATTTCCTTTAAAATGAGCTTTGGTTGAAAAAAATCTGATGAAGCGTGTGGAAGTTATGCTTGGTCAAAGTTCAATTCACTTCTCCTTAACAAAACCCTAATTTGGAATCTTTTGATGATTTAAGAGTTTTATCGATGAATCATGATCAACCCTTGATAAAATGATGAATGTTAGTTCAAAACCTTGAAATCTTAAGGTTTGACTGTATGTTGACCATAATCGACTTTTTACCCAATACAGTTGGTTTTTTGTCATCTAATCCATTGACTGAGAAAACTTGTGATGCAAGGCATGAAACTTGGTATGAGCATTCTTAGAAACATATAAGAGACCAGGAAATCCACTTGATACCTTAGAAACCCAATCTTCCTTTCAAAACACAAAACCCTAGTTGTAGGTCCATTGCTTAGGAGAAGAATTTGTCTGATCAATTCTTGAGCACCCCTAAGCAATGGAAACCCTTGGATAATATTCTTGAATAGTGGGATGGAAAATTTTAGGGTATAGCAGCTACCCTTGTTCAATCTATTAAACCTGAGGAGTTAGATTGGCAGGTCCACCATTCGTGATCTAAAGGTGGAAGAGGATTGAATACCTAGGTGCCCAGATATTTGCACTCGCAATGCAGGAGGTAACTTTGTTGGTTGATAATAATGCTTGGATAGGCTTGAAGATGCCATTTGGAGAGGTGACAAAATGTCTTTAAAGATGGGCTTATAGATGACATCCAAGGTAACTGTTGATAGAAGTAGAAAAAAGAGTCTACGCTTGACTGCGTCTTAGAAGTATGCTAGAATGAGTGACATTTCATAGGAACCATCCACCTATTTTAAAGGTAGATATGATACTGATGGTGCACAGACTTGGCTCAAGGAGATTGAAAGGACCTTTCGAGTCATGGATTGCTTAGAGGCACAAAAGGTATTGTTTGGTACGCATATGCTGGCAGAGGAAGCGGATGACTGGTGGGTTGGCACCCATCAAAGATTAGTAGCAGTGGGTGAGGCTATCACTTGGGTTGTGTTCACCAGGGAATTTCTGAGAAAATATTTTCCTGAAGATGTGCGTGGGAAGAATAAGATAGAATTTCTTGTTTTGAATCAAGGGAATATTTCGGTGACTGAGTATGCTTCGAGGTTCTTGGAACTGGAAAAGTATTATCCATATTACAGTGAAGCGACTGTTGAGTTCTCAAAGTGTATCAAATTTGAGAATGGTTTGTGTCCAGAAATCAAGCGGGCAATTGGATATCAGCAAATTTGTAGGTTTCCAGAGTTGGTGAAAAATTGTAGGATCTATGAAGAATATAATAAATCTCATTCAACTCACTACAAGAGTTTGAATGAGAAGAGAGAAAAACAACATCAAGACCATTAAAAGCCATATGATGCTCCAGCTGATAAAGGGAAACAAAAGGTTTCTGATGGGAAAAGGACAAGTGGGATAGGAGCTCCCGCTCCTGTCAAGCATTATAGGTGTGGTGAACAAGGTCATCATTCTAATGAATGTGAGAATAAGGTGTTGAGATGTTACAAATGTGGTAAGGCGGGCCATCCTGCTCCTGAGTGCAAGAATGATGGTCCAACTTGTTTTAATTATGGAGAATAGGGTCATATCAGTGCCCAGTGTCAGAAGCCAAATAGTAATGTTGTTGCTGCCCGGACCAACGGTAGAGTGTTCACTCTTAGTGGACAAGAGAATTCCAAGAATGACAACTTGATTCGAGGTATTTGTTTTATTAACAATGTTGAATTGGTTGCTATTATTGATACTGGTGCTACTCATTCGTTTATTTCGCGTGAATGTGCTAATATGTTAGGATTGAGTTGTCTGATATAAATTGTAGCATAATAATAGATACTACTGCTAGTGGTTCTGTTACTACTACTTTTGTTTGTTCGAGATGTCTTATGACCATTTATGGTAAGATTTTTGTGATGGATTTGGTGTGTCTACCCTTACACTAAGTTGTTGTTACTCTTAGAATGAATTGGTTGGAGATCAATGATGTTCATGTCAATTGTTATAATAAAACTTTGAGGTTCCCTAAGTTTGGTGATAATGGAAAATTGATGTTGTTGACTACGAAGCAAGTGAATGAACTCTTGGAAGACAAAGCTTTGATATTTGTGATATTTGTGTCGCTGGAAGATGATCATGAAGATTCGAGTGTTGAACTACTTGTTGATTGTGAGATTCCTGAGGTATATCCAGATGATATAAGTGATTTACCTCCATAAACTGAAGTGGAGTTTTCTATTGAATTTGTTCCATCTACAAGTCCGGTGTCAATGGATCCTTACAGAATGTCAGCTTCTAAGCTAAGTGAGTTGAAGAAACAACTGGAAGAGATGCTTGAGAAGAAGTTCGTTCGACCGAGTGTTTCTCCGTGGGATGCACCCGTGTTGTTAGTTAAGAAGAAAGATGGAAGTATGAGATTGTTTGTGGACTACAAACAGTTTTATAAAGTGACTATTAAAAATAAGTTTCCACTCCCGAGGATTGATGATTTGATGGATCTATTGGTGGGTGCCAGTGTTTTTAGGAAAATTAAGTTGAGGCCAGATTATCATCAGATTCATGTTAAACCAGATAATATTCTGAAGACGACTTTTCGAATGAGGTATGGTCATTATGAGTACACTGTGATGTTGTTTGGTGTTCCTAATGTGCCATGTGTTTTTATGGAATATATGAATAAAACCTTTCATTTGTATTTGGAAAAGTGTGTTGTAGTTTTCATTGATGATATTTTGATCTATTCTAAATCAGAAGAGGGAAATGCTGAGGATTTGCGAATTGTGTCGGATGTGTTAAAATAAAATAAGTTGTATGCAAAGCTGTCGAAGTGTGAGTTTTGGTTAAAGGAAGTGAGTTTCCTTAGTCATGTGATTTCTAGTGGTGGTATTGTTGTAGATCCTTCTAAAGTTGATACAGTGTTGTAATGGGAAACTCCAAAGTCTGTGATTGAGATTCAAAGTTTTCTTAGTTTGACGGGTTATTATTGAAGGTTCATTAAAGGATTTTCCAATTTGGTGTTACCATTAACTCAGTTGACTCGAAAGGATCAAGCTTATGTGTGGGATGTTACGTGTGAAGAAAGTTTTGTAGAATTGAAGAAGAAGTTGACAACCGCTATGGTATTGATTTTGCCTAATCTGAGTGAGTCCTTTGTGGTGTAATGTGATGCTTCTAAGATGGGTCTTGGTGGTGTGTTAATGAAAAATAGACAAGTTTCTCCTTATGGTTCTAGACAATTGAAAGTTCATGAAATTAATTATCCTACACATGACTTAGAGTTAGCAGTTATGGTGTTTGTATTGAAGATTTGGAGACATTATCTTTTTGGCTATAAGTTTGATTTGATACATTTAGGTAGACACATAAATGTGTAGACATCATCTAGTTTGATAAGATATCTTTTGTAAAACTAGATGATGAACAACATGTCGAACAAGATGATGAACAAGATATCTTATAATGAAGACTCGACACCCTGGACTGCTGTAGCATGTTTTTAAGAAATTAGTTCCAATATTTAAGGAGCTCTTTAGTAGTGGATCAAGGAATATTTTAACAGAAGATTCGAAGCCCATGGACAACTGAAGATTTTAAAAGAAAAACTTGGATCTAGGGCTTTTTAACTAATCTTTGGGTAAAATTTTTGTAAAGAAAAATAAGGGTTTAAGGTTTTGTGAGTCGTGTACATTCTTGTGTTGTAGGTCACCCTTTGTATCGATTTGATACATTTAGGTAGACATTGTTTCTATACAAATTCAAAAGCCTTTAAGTAATTAATTGTATATTGTTCTTGGATGACGTTGTGAAGAAAATCTAAGTATGTTTGTTAGTCAAGAGTCTTCGCTGAACTTTATTTGAAAGGGGTGTCTTTCAAGTAGTTTGATGCAGTCACCAGAGGTTATGATTATTAGATATCACTGAAGTAATTTAGGGAGTGAGATGGGTTTCTCTTATCTTATATGGGGTTATGAGATAAAGATTTCATTGGGTAGTGATTAGGTAAAGCGAAGGTTGTTTACCTATAAACCTGAGGTTGTTTACATAAAATAATACTACTGATAGTTGAATCTTCTTCCTGGCTTGGTAGCCCCCAGAGTAGGTGTTGTTGTACACTGAACTGGGTCATCATATCTTTGTGTTATTATCATTCTGCATTGTTTAGTTTTTTCTTGTTGATTAACATGTCATATAATATGTTAAAACATCTATCATGATGTTGTTTTGGAAAGTATTATATCAATGTGCTTTATCAAGTCCGGGTGTTGTTACACCGATATTTTTGTCTCAACATGTGTTAGGACATTGTTATATGTATTTCAGAATTTCAATTGGCATCAGAGCAGACATCCTGTTTTATTATAGGTGAGATCTAGGCAAGATACTTTCTGGTATAATGGGATTGAAGGAGAAAAGTGTTGGTTGTAGCCATTGTTATGGTTGTGGTGTTACTTGTGAGGTGTATCTATATTTTTCTACATGTGACTCTGATGTGTGAACCTATGGTGTTCAGTTTGGTTTGTCTTCTGGTGATTTGGGTCTTCCCTTGAAGAAGAGGTTGTATTGGGCATGAGAGAGGGAGTTATGTCAATATACTCTAATCACTAATTGTTGGCTGATTTTGAGGATATCTTTTTTGCATGATGCTCTGTTAATTTTTTTCATCTTACCCGGAAGCTGTTAAGGACGTGTTTTGTTCTGCAGCATATGTCTATGATGAAGGAACTCCAGTAGAGTTGTGTGTTCATTAAGCTATTGTTTAAGAAATATCTTCTCATGATAGGTTGAGTTGTTCTTTGTCCAGAGAAAAGATAAAGATGCATATTATGGTCTAAGTCTCTTGATTATCTCTCAAGACCCGTCAACCTCTCATCTAAGGTATAGATGTCTAGCTGTTCACGTCCCAAATGAAAGAAGCAAGACAGTGGCAGTGCTTAAAAGTACAAGGCCAACTGGGAGTAAGATAAAGAGAATATTTTGTATTGATTCCTTCATTTTCTAATCCATGGTTGGTAAATAATCTCATCACGTATAAAAATATCCAAAGATACTTTAGGTTTCTATCAAGTCCACTCATAATGGAACTTCTATTTGTGAAAAGAGCTCAGAAGAGAAAATGATCAAGATACTCTGCGAGTGACAACCCTCTACAAAAAGGCAGAGCAATTATGTTTGGCCTTGAAGAGCTTGATTTCTAGTGTAGGTGATTTATTCTCACCATTTGTGTTCTTGTAAGAGTAACTCTCTAATCCTAATTCTTGATCATGTGTATTAGGATATGCTCCTTCTCAAGGAAGGTTGATAGGGTTTTGCAAGCTAAGTCGGAAAGAGAGAGCCATAATAGTTAAAGGCAAATTTAGTTAATGATGATAGCCTTGATGTATCAACATTGTCCTTGACATGGGAAAATAAATGATTAGTGTCCCTATAGTGTTTATTTCTTCTAGATCGTGTGTATGAACAAGGATTTAAAATCAATTTTTATTTGTGACATCCGCAAGTATATATTTGCTTTTCATTTATTTGGCATTCAAGAGATCTAAAGTCTAGATGTTACACCAGGATGCAACATCATTAGTTGAGAAATCTCAAGAACTTATTCCATGAATCTGATTAATACCCGCCAAGTTAGAATTATAGAAGACAAATATTGGTGTATGTTCTCTTTTTGTAGATCCTGAGTCTGTCTTGAGTGAAGAGGCTTATGTGGGTGAAGAATTTATAAGTATGGTGAATATCCTTGGGTCATTTAATTTCTGAACACATGAGCCATATCTCTGCCTGTGAAAAAGTGTTAAAGATCCCTATCATGATTCTATGAATATGGAGGACAAGATGAAAGGCCTAGGACATTCGCTCAAACATCTTGAAGACTTGTCTGTTCAAAAGGTCGGAAGAGTTTGGTGGAAGAATGTTCTTAAAGAAGTGTTAATCTTCATTAAGCAGGATGGATGATGTCTACTCAAACTTGAATTCTTGGTCAAGTCCATAAGAGCATGGAACTCCTATTCTATTGAAAAAGGATACCTATGTAGGATATGGTTTGGAAGTCTATAGATCCACAACACTATGTCAAGATTTATCAAATATCTAGCTAAGACATTAATGTTATGAAATCATGTTGAACATCTGGATGTTCTCTCTGAAGGTGTTGTATGAAGTGGAGCAGCATCATCTTGAGATAAGTGTATCTTCAATTAAGAGTTTAACTCATGATTATGTAAAGGGATATAAAAGTTCTCTAGACCTGTGTGTACCATTCAGTAGTTGATATACTTATGTTGGAGTCTTATCTAAGATGTTTGGTATGAGCATTACAAAATTTTGGTTGTTGCAAGAAGGATTCAAAACTGAAAGATCCAATCTTACTGGTGACTCAGAAGGCCATTGATCACCTTTGAAGAAAGTTGTGTCAAATAAACATAGTTGTTTGTATGCTCAAAGAAGGATCTGTCTAAGCATGGGTCCAAGAAATATGTGTCATTTGCTCATGAAATTATAATGTACCTTGTGGTATAGAGGAATTTACAAAAGACTAAAAGACATAAGACTTAAGGAGGAGTTGGTTCCTTCCTTACCTTGATGCTTATAGATGGAATCTCGTCTTAAGGTGCTTAAGGATGATTGAAGTATATGTATTAACATTGTGGTTCTAGTGGAAGTCTCTTGAGAAGTATGAAAGTTTATTTCTCTTAGTGGTTTTTCATCTTTTGCGATGTCTAGTTTTGAAGATTATGCTGCTGCACATGTAAGATCTTTGTGAAAGTTTTTTGTTTCAAATGTTGATGACCTACGTAATGTTACAATATCATACCTTCTTGGAAGATGACTTGGAAATATGGTGTGAAGTTTGATACTCAGCATTTGATTCAGAAGTGTGTTATCTAACCATGTTGGAGAATAATGTGGAGAGGATTGTCCTTGAGGATGTTATAATTTATGATGGGTCTGTGTTAAAACTCAAACCTAGTGCTCTGTCTCATGCTAAGATCAAAATGCTTGTGGGAAGTGGTTTCTTCTGCTACAAGTTACTCTAGAAATAATGGGTCTATTTGAGTATTGTAAAGCAAGTGAACAAATATCTATTATTTTGGAGAATATGGTTGATGGAAATGGCAACTTGCCTAATCAAAAGGTGGAGATACTTGGTTGAGGTAGTCTAGGGGGTTTGGTTGTATTCTCAAGAAGTATATCCGTCTGTGTGTGTAAGATTTATGATTGGCATTACAACATGAGAATAGGGTCAGTGGGTGTGTTGAATAAGGGGTGTAATGATATATGAACATAAAGATGAGTTTTGTGTTGTCGTTCACTATTTATGTTGTTCCTGTCATAGGAGGATTGGTTACCTATGATAGGGGGAGTTGAACTTCTATCGAGGATGTGCTACTGAAGAAGTGTAGTCTTCATATAGATTGCTTAGGGGTCAAGCAGGCCGAGCTTAAGTTCCTTTTGTGGGGATGTGATGTAAGGCAAGATGTTCATACATTTTCGTGGAGGACTTGGAAGTTTGAATTTGATTTTGTCATTGAAGAAATGAGTGGGATGAATTAAATCATGGTCATACTTCTTAGGAATGATCTAAGAATAAGTTTTAGAATTTACTTTTCTCTGCAGATTGAAGTCAGTATCAATGGAAGAAAATAGAAGAAATCATAGTAAATTCTCTCTAAGGAGTATGTTTTGAATTTAGTGGAAGGCATTGTGAGTAAGCTTCAAAACGTGAATGTCTATGAGTACTTCCTAGAGGAATCTTTTTGAACCACTTTGTGGGCCTAGTCTGAAAAATCTTGAACTTGGTATTGTAAAGGATGTTGGCTCATTTGAAGACAAGAGAGTGTAGACAGTATGTGGTTGGATGTCAAGACATTGTTCATGACATAGCTCAATGAAGACCAACAAGTGGTGCTTATGGACGGTTTAATCAAGTACATGTCAAGAGGAAGTGTGACACATGTTTCTAACCATGCATGCACATTCATTGAAATATTAACTTCCAAGAGAAACATTCCAGAATGAATTAAGGTATGAAGGCTGCTTTGTGGATGATGCACACTTCATTTTTGGTGTAGTTATATTCCTCAAATGACACTCTCTTTGACCAAGACCATTGCTACAGTCGAAATTCGTTAGTTACTAAGTAACAACTCAAGTATTTAAAGGAGTTATTCCTTTTATTTATCTTGTTTTAGGTTGTCTTCATCAAAGCTCTTAAGGCCTTTGTCCAGGTTTGGGTGAGTACAGTCTGGGTATGGTTTTGTGGGGGATAAAAAGGGGGAGAAAAGTACTATTTTCCATATGGGTGTTGCGTTTGTTCTTGCAGCTATTTTGCAAGGATGTTTAATAGGATGTTCCAACATCATGTCTGAATTTATGAGTCTCAATTGTATCTTAATTGTTCCTTTTTTTTTTTGTGTTTTGTGATCTGAGTTATGAACACAGTTGTGTCCTGTGTTCTGAGTTATCTAGGTTGGTGTTTGGTTGCTTAGGGAAAACATTATGTTTCTTCTTAAGGGTTTTCTTATGCCCCCATTGAAAAATATTTTTCCATTGTGATAAAAATCAGTTTCTGGGTTAAGGGGGAGCAACTAGATAATTAGATGCATGTTCTGGTAATCTTCTTCCTCCTTTGTAGGAAGAATAAAAGCGTTCGGTTGAAATAACTTCAAGACTTTTGTTCCTGGGTTTATTTTTAAAAAGGAGTTTTAGCCAAAATTTTCCAAAAGGGGGAGATTGAAAGCTCTAAATATTTGACTAATTTTGGTAAAACTAGATGATGAACAAGATGTTAAAATAAGAGGAAAACAACATGTCGAACAATCTGTCCTATAATGAAGACTCGACATCCTGGATTGTTACATCAGGTTTTTAGTAAATTTTTTCCAAGATTTAAGGAGTGCTTTATCAGTGGATCAAGGAATATTTTAACATAAGATTCGAAGCCCATGGACAACTGAAGATTATAAAAGGAAGACTTAGACCTAAGGTTTTTTAACTAATCCTTGTGTAAAACTTTTGTAAAGAAAATTAAGGGTTTAGGGTTTTGAGAGTCCTTACTTTCTTGTGTTGTAAGTCACCCTTTATACAAATTTGATACATTGAGGTATACATTGTTTCTATATAGATTCAGAAGCCTTTAGGTAATAAATTATATATTGTTCTTGGATGAAGTTGTGAAGCAAATTTAAATATACTTGTTAGTCAAGAGTCTTGGCTGAACTTTATTTGAAAGAGGTGTCTTTCAAGTAGTTTAAAGCAATCACTAGAGGTTATGATTATTAGATATCACTGAGGTGATTTAGGGAGTGAGATAGGTTTCTCTTATCTTAGATGGGGTTCTGAGATAAAGATTGCATTGGGTAATGATTAGGTAAAACAGAGGTTGTTTACCTGTAAACCTGAGGTTGTCTACATAAAATAATACTACTGATAGTGGAATCTTCTTCCTGGCTTGGTAGCCCCCAGGGTAGGTGTTGTTGTACACCAAACTGGGTCATCATATCTTTGTGTTATTATCATTCTGCATTGTTTAGTTTTTTCTTGTTGATTAACATGTCATATAATGTTTTAGAACATCTATCATGACGTTGTTCTGATAAGTTTAATATCAGTGTGCTTTATCAAGTCCAGGTGTTGTTACACAGAGATCTTTGTCTCAACGTGTGTTAGGACATTGTTATCCGCATACCAGAATTTCAGCTGGAGTTGTTAAAAGATTTTGACTTTGATTTGAATCACCATCCTGGTAAAGCAAATGTGGTACCTGATGTATTGAGTAGGAAGTCACTGCATATGTCGAAGCTTATGGTTCGAGAGTTAGAAATTATGGAACAATTAAGATATATGAGTTTGGTGTGTGAAGAGACTCCTGATAGTGTGAAGTTGGGAATGTTAAAACTAACTAGTGGTATTTTAGAAGAAATCAGAGAAGGTTAGAAGTCTGATTTGAATTTGGTTGATCAGTTGACCCTGATTAACCACTGTAATGGAGATGAGTTCCGAGTTGATGAGGATGGTGTGATGAGGTTCAAAAATAGAGTATGTGTTCTAGATGTTCCATAACTTAAGAATAGTATTCTTGAGGAAGGACATAGGAGTGGGTTAAGTATTCACCCGGTGCTACGAAGATGTACCAAGATTTGAAGAAATTGTTTTGGTGGCCTGGTATGAAGAAGGAAGATTCCAAATTTGTATATGCATGTTAGACTTATCAAAATTTGAAGATTGAGCATCAGAAGCATTTGGGTATAATTCAACCATTGAACATTCTGCAATGGAAATGGGATGGTATTTCTATGGACTTTGTGTCGGGTTTGCCGAAACTACTAAGGTCAATGATTCGATTTGGGTGATCGTGGATAGGTTGACTAAGTCGTCTCATTTCTTGCCGATGAAGATCAACCATCCTATGGAGAAGCTAGCTAAGATGTATGATGAGGAGAATGTGAGATTGCATGGGATACCTTTGAGTATCGTGTCAGATAGAGATATGAGGTTTAGGTCAAAGTTCTAGGAAGTTTTACAGAATTTCTTCGATACTAAGTTAAGGATGAGTTCCTCATATCATCCACAAACTGACGGTTAGACATAGAGGAATATTTAGTATTTGGAGGACTTGCTGAGGGCTTGTGTGTTGGAACAAGAAGGTGCTTGGGATAGCCATTTTCCATTGATTGAGTTTACATACTGTAGCGGTAGAAATATTGAGACTAAGCCATTGGATTGACTTAACTCACACAAATCAGATAAAAATCGCCACCGCGCTGTATTGTTTCCAAAGGAATGGTAAAAGAGCGAATAACCCAAAAAGAAGGGGAGAGAATATAAGTTCGAGGTTGGTTATGCAAAGGGAAGGTATTAGCACCCTAAACATCTAAGATACTCCACAGGAACCTATTTGAAAATTTGTACATTTTGGCTATAAAAATTGTATACAAAAACAGATTGTAAGGATGAGAAAAAAATTATTTTTTACAATATTTGCACCCGCCACGGTTACAAACCTTTAGTGCCTACATACCACTTTTCGTGCAATAGGGGATCAGGGTACTCGTGGTTCACCTTTAAAAATTTTAAAACACAAGTGAGTTTGTTAATTTTAAGAGACGAGACATCATCGTCTTATCCGAGTGGAAAACATACTTACTACCCATGATTATGAGAAAGGAGAATTTGCGTCATCTCAAAGTGAAGGATATATCTTGGATTTTAAAATCAACAAAGCCTCTCTCAACACCCAACTGGAAAATATCTCACTTCACTACATATCGTAGAAGTAGAGTAACTTGCATCACTACAAGTATTGACTAGAGTATAATCTTTTGATAAAAATTTAAGGAAAAAAGCCAAAGTGGCAAAATGGTTTGAATGAGATTGATTGACTTTTAGTCTTCTCACAAAAAATGTCAAAGTATGATTAAGTTGTTTAAAGTTTAATTAAGAAAATTCTTTTGAAAATGAATGGACCTAAGTCCAAGTTTATTATGAAAGCGGTTCAGGTTTAAAAAACAAGAACAATTTTGACATGAGGGAGAAGATTTTTGAAATTAAAGAAGATGGGAGGAGATGAAGAGGCTGCCCTACAAACATAAGGTAAAAGCTAGGGAAAATAACCGCCTAACCAACAAGAAGCCAACATTTGACACAATTAGTCAAGGTAGAATTCCCATCATTTGTACTTGAAACCAAGCAAGCAGGGATACTAAACCTCTTAGGAAATCCAAACATCAAATGCATTCTGTCTTCACAAAAATTGGGTAGAGTAACGGCTGTATACAAACGAATTCCCAATCACAGACAAAGCACATAATCAGAATAACCTGCATACAAAGAAAACAAACAACCCAGTGTCTCAGGGTAAACCCCAAGAACTCCAGATAATATTGCAATAGAAGTCACAATGTCTCAAGGTAGGTTAAGGTCTCTAATCCTAAGTCCAAGAATTCCACAACTCCAAAATGCCAAGGATAATAACCAAATAGTCCAAGTAACCTTAAATTTTTTTATGGTTCAAGTTGATTATTAGGTATCATCATAAAGAAATGAGAAACTCAGGTGAGCAAAATAAAATTACATAAAGATAAATGCTTAAATGAGAAAAGATGAAAGTAGCATAAAATGAAAATGCTAAAATAAATGTGTTTAAAGTAAAAATCATAAAGTAAAAGCATAAAATAAAGTATAATGCTAGAAATTAGAGGTTAGTTGAATGACCATCTTGAAACTTGCATTTGAAAACTCATTAGAAGATTGATAAAATCAAAGCCTCTCAACAACAAGTTTCATTTGCTTTTTGTCAAGTATATTATTCATTTCAAAATCTCAAGGCAACAATAAATGATCAACGATGTTTAAATAATTTACTTAGTTCCAAAATTTATGAAGATTCATTAGAGGATTGATATGACCAAAGCCTCCTAACAATGAACCTTAAGGTTATCGAATCAAAGATTTCAAATTAAACATGCTTGGGCTTGCAAACATAGGTTTGGGCCACAAATGATAATTTCTCGAACCGGGATAAAATTTTGCGCTATGTTAAGCAATCGTAAGTGGACTAATATAGAAGTCGCACCTATTTTAAGGTTGGTCAATAGAAATCTATGTACCATATGTTTTGAGAAATAATATGTACATTATTCTTTAATAACATGTAGCACAAGTGAGAAGAGGATGACATGAATAGGGATGGGGAATATTTAAACCAAAAAATTTGATAAAACTATCATTAAAATCATCCATCCATTTTGGTGGAGTTAAACTTAATACCTAAGATCCAATGATGTTAGTGAAGTTTATGATCAACAATCACATAGTCAGGATATATTAAAAAAAAATAGCATTTAATGAATAAAATAAAATAAAATGACTTTTAAATTGTTTTTTTTTAAATGAAAATAAAAGGTAAAATAGAAAACTATATTCAAAGTATCAAAGAAAAATTTTCAAAGACCCTAGAAAAATAAAAAATGACCTCAAATATTTTTATAAAATTTTTGGTAATTTTTTAAAACAGAAAAGTATTTTCAAACTAATTAAAATCACTCAAATAAATGAAAAAAAAATCAAAAATAGTAGAAGTCAAAATAAAATTCTAGAAAAAATTTTAGAAAGTCAGAAATAAAAAAAATAATCTTGATAAAATTTTTTAGAATTTAAAAGTACCAAAAAGTATTTTTAAACAATTAAAAAAACAAGTTAAAACAAAGAAAAAATCATAAAAAATATCAAATCTGAAAATAAAATAATTAAAATATAAAAATTAGAAAGATAATATTATAAAATATTTTTGTGAATTTCTTCATAATTTTTTGGTCAGAAATGAATTCTCTATGATTATTTGAAGTCTAAAACAATTAAATATAAAAAATAAGAAAATAAAAATAAAGTCAGAAAAGTATGAACCATTGGATGAGAGTCAAAACACGTTAGTAAACAGATCCAATGGATCTGGCGCGCTGTGCATATCATGGTCTTTTTTGGAAATCACACCAAATCATTTTTTAATAAATATAAGTGACTTAAAATCTGGTGTGTTGGATGAAGTCTGACTAATGAAAGTAATCAGATCCAAGGTTTCCTATGATGCACGCATGGTAAAACATATGCATTGGATAGAATTTAAAAAATCACATGTCACGCTATCATTAGCTGAAGCACGACACGTAGGTCGTCTTCAACCTCCAGACGCCCTAAATTGAGGTTCTTCAAATTGTAAAAATAGAGAACCAGATCGGTACCATTAGATTCGTCTCTTCAAGACGATTCTAATGGTACCCTCACACAAAATTTATATAAACCGTGCAAGGATGAATTTGAAGAAAACCAGAAAAAATAACGAGCACGAAAACCCCAATTATCTCTCTCAATTCTCAATGAAAATGCAAACCGTAAGAAGTGTGAGAATAGGGCTTTATTTGGTTCAATTTGATTGAGAATTCTACCTGAATGAAGTAACTGAAAAATGCTCTAAAACTTGACTTGGTTAGCACGATTTAGGACACCTCAAGGCTTGATTCTTCTTCTGTTAGCTTTAGTTAAGGTCAAGGATGAAGGATCAATGAAGAAATTGGATTGAAATGTGGAGGAAAAGGGAATTCGAAATCTCAGAAAAGTGGGTTATGCAGGGAGTTTGGCAGGGTAATTTTGGTTGTTCAAGCTTGAGAAAATGAGTGAGATATAACCCTCTATTTATAGGGAATCAAATGGGATACTCAAGTGTATGGAATGATGAAGTTTGGAGGGAAATCGTGTGAAGTTGCAAGCATGAAAAATGTGACTTCTATTTTGCTCAAAACTCAACCAAACTTGCGTTTCAAAGTGCTAATCACTTCTGGAAGATTGTTAAACATTATTAGAAGTAACAATGTGCATAAATTTAGTGATTAGAAGTTGAATCAAGGATTTTAAATTCTGACTTTGGAGAAAACTTCAGTTTGAAGGTACCAACTTTGAATCAATGGCATTCATAACTCAAGGGGTCTTAGGGCATGATTCTTGAAGCATTTGAAAGATAAGGTTACAATCTCTAAAATGTGTAAAGAGTAGAATCAAATGGATAATTTAGCTAGGAGTTTTTATGAGTCAAAGTTGAGAAAAAGATGTTAACTTTTTGTACTTAGAAAAATTCTAAGTTTTTCTCAAAAATTGACCTATAATGTTTTGCATCCAAACATGGCCTTCCACCCAAAATTTGCTTTTAACCCAAAAAGATGGCATGAAGTAGATCTCTTAAATGAAATTTTGAGATTTGAACCATTTAAAAACTCTAAGAATTGAGAAAGTTATGACTTTTTGAAGTTGGTGAAAATGCATGAAATGACCTATAATCTCTTGCATTCTTAGGGCATCTACATCCATTTTCAAGCTTTTCACATAAAAGAAGTGTTTAATTTCACATCATTAAGATCATTTTGGAAAAATAATGGGCTCAACGAGATAAAATTGACCAAGTTATGATCTTTTGAAGTCACATAAGGGAATTTGAAGGCTTATCTACAGGACTTGTAATCTTTCTTCATCATTAGGCATCATAAAATATTCTTGAAACTTTTGAAGTGATTAGATGATAAACTTTAAAGAAAAGCATGTATTTGGAATTACTCAAATATCTCAAAAGATGAACACGATATATCCTTTAGAAGTCCAAAACCCTAGCTCCTAAAGCAACAAAATGCCTGGGGAACCCCTTTCAATTTTGACAAACTTTATTGAACAAATACTTTTGTCATGTGAATAGAAGTTATTATGGATGATAATAAGAATCCATAGAAACAAAAACCACCTACAAATATTTATAATTGAGATATTTATACACTTGTGATCAAGAAATCAAGAACTTCTCCAATTAGGTCAAACTTCTTCAATCAACTCTTGCATCTTTTGGCTTTCTTTTTGACAAATTGAGGCATGATGAATCATAGTAGACGTTGTCATGATATCACTTCAAAGTATATTCAATGATGAATCTTGAATCTTAATTAAACTTTATTGAAGAAGACATGTAAATAAACTCATGAACCTATAGATCAACCTGATGAAATGTGTTGTGCTTTCATCTATAGCATTATCAATTAGAGCAAACATTCATTGTATTTGTTAGTTAAAAGTTACTCAATAAAAAACACATATGATCGCAAGGTTCTTGGTGATCCCTCATGAGCAAACCTAAAGATAGGGAGAAGATCCAAACCCTAGTGTGATCTTGTTGTGATTGAGTTGATATGAGATGATAGAGGAATCTTAGGGGAAAAAATTGGGGTACAACACATACAACAATAGTTTCCATTCTAGCATTTGAATGGAACCGTATGAAACATTTTATGGTAAAAGATGTAGAACTCCATTGTGTTGGTATGAGTTAGGCGAGAGTGTTGTTCTCGAACCTAAGATTGTGTAGGAAACAAATTACAAGATCAAGATGATTCAAGAGAGGATGAAATCTTCTCAGAGTCGTCATAAGAGTTATTATGATAAGATGAGAAAGGAACTTGGATTCAAAAAGGATGATCACATGTTTTTGAGAGTTACTCTGGTAACCCGTGTTGGTAGAGCTTTAAAGTTGAGTAAGCTTACGTAGCATTTTGTTGGTCCATATCAGATATCAGAGAAGATAAGTGAGGTGGCTTATCAGATTAATTTACCATGGTCGCTTGTGAATCTTCATGATGTTCTTCATGTGTGTCAGTTTAGGAGATACATTTCAGATCCTTCGCATGTGATCTAAATGGATGATGTACAGGTGAGAGATAACCTGACTGTTGAAGCATCACCCATACGGATACAAGGTCCGGAAGTGAAGCAGTTGTAGGGTAAAGACATCATCTTGGTGAAGATATTTTAGGGTGGACCAGTTGGTGAAAGTTTGACATGGGAACGTGAGGATCAAATGAGAGAGTCTTATCTGATTTTCTTTCCGCCAGGTAATTTTTGAGGGCGAATATTCTTTAAGTGGGGGAGAGTTGTAACACCCCAAAAATAATTAGATTGTTTATTGAATTAATTAATTGATTTATGATGAGTATTTGTGAGTATATTTGAGTTTTTGGTGAACATGATGTGTGATGTGATGCTATGTTTGGTTTAGTGGAAATTAAGTGATATTGGGTGTTTTAATAATTTTAGATGATTAGTTTTAATTATTTAGAATTATTATTACTAATAAAATAAATAGAATAAATGGTGTAGAAGTGTTAAGGGCAAGGTGGTAATGTTATGAGGATTAGTGAGGGTAAGATAGGAAGACCATAGAAAGGGTCCAAGGGTTAAACAAGGAAAAGTGAGTGTCAGTGTTCATTCTATGCAATCGTAAAAGAGAGAAGAAATTTTGCCAAGAAACCCAGTGCACGGAAAAACATAGGAGATCATTGTAGAATGCAAAGAAAAAGGTCAATCGCTAGGAATATAAGGTAAGGGGGTGATATGTCATTAGAATTTATATGTGGTTTAGATGTATGTAGGGATTTGTTGGGCTTTATGATGAATTTGATTATATGTTGAATGTGATGAGTGTTATGATGAGATTGATGAAAATACCATGTTGTTTTGCCATGATTTGAAGAACATGAGGCCTATAAGGTTTTATTGTTGTTGTGTAACTAAAACATGTGGAATTATGATGAATTTGGATTAGCATTGGTATAAAATCGCAAGAGAATTTGGGACAAAAAAAATACAAAATCGCAACAGGGAGTTGTTGTATGGTACACGACGTCGGGCGAAGCAATTTCGCCTAGTCTTCACGTGGAGACTAAAGAAGAGAAGGAATGGGTGAAAATGGGTGCTCCTTGAAAATTTATGGGAGGTGGAGCATCAGGCGGACAAACCTATTCGCTGGGTGAAGTAATAGTGAGCATCGCTGCTTGCGAAAATTTTGTAGATGCCATAACTTGAGTTTCTATACTTTGTTGGACGTGACGTTCAAATATTTAGATAGCTAACGTGATGACCTATAATTTGGCGGAATAAAATGAGTAAAATGATGTATATTCTAGTACCTTGTTATGATTAAACTAGACCTTTGAATGATGAACTATGATGATACTATGATGAATCTACATGATTATGTGATTGATGTAACATGATGTATGTTTGTATTATGGATTGATGTTGTTGTGATGATTCCATGTGTATTACAATGTATGTGATGATATTATGATGAATTCATGGATGATGATGAGTTTTGACTAGTAGTGGTCGTGTGAATTATGTTATTGCGCATCATGCATTCATGGCATATGTTAGGGCGTTGTTCCATTGATAATAGGACATTGGTCCAATGAGGTGTTTTAGGATGTTAGTCCAGTAATAGCCTTAATCCCATGGTTTAGATTGAGTGCAATTTTATGAAGTGCTCAGTTTCCAAGCAAGAATCGATCCTATGGTGGGGATCTTTAGAGAAAGATGACTTGGTCATCAGTGAAGTTTTTGTACTACACACATGAGTCAATAATGTGAATTACATACTTTGTGACATTGTATGATGAATGATTAAGTGATGATTTGATGATGTGTGACTTAATGATGCCTTGCTGATGATTGTTGATTTTGATGACATGATGATGATGTGTTATGATTAAATAAAAACGTGAGTATAATAGATGAAGCATGATGATATGTGATATATAGATGGTATGATAATGTTGTTCGAACTACTATGTCTATTGAAATTTTGGCTATCAAATCCCGGGTGACCTACGAGATGTCGAGACATCGGATCCAACTTCAAACACAATAACAAGATGTATAGACAAAAATAATAGTGCTGAAACTAAATAGCATGGGATATGTTTACCCAGTTCGGAACAACTTTCCTACTCAGGGGCTACTAAGTCGGGGACGAAATCAACTAGATAGTACCAATTTGCAGACCTTACAACAAACTTCTAGTATATAGACTACACACTTAATCAGTACCCTTTGCTTAACTTCTACCTAAGACACACCTAGGCATGAGGCCCTCCTCAAATCCCTCTTCAATTACACTCAGCAATTGGAGTAAACTCTAAACACAAGTATATGACAAAAACCAGCCGAAAGCTATACTTCCAAAATACACAAGACTCAATGCTTAAAAGCTTATGATAATTGACAAAAAATATGTGCAATTCTTAAAATCTTATAAACATCTAAAAATAGAGCTTACAAGCCAACATAACAGTCCCACTCTTATATCAAGATGATATTAGAGAGGCTAAAAAAATAAGGATTCTACAATCCTAAAAACACACATGTAAGTTCTACCTAATACTAGGTATACACCAGTCTATTTAATAACTTTATTCTAGACTGGGTTGGGCTTCCAAACTGTAGCATTGAGGCTGCATAAAGTCTGCAAAAAGTCCTCCAAGAAAATAGGTCTTCAATCATTAGTTTCTTAATAAATATCCATATTTAGAAACTGATCAAATCTTCGAAAACCAATCAAAGAATATTCTGACCAATCAATCTTGGACGCCACATAAGCTAATTGAATATTCCCTGAATATTCAATAACTACAACTCAGTTGATTCACACTGTCAGTTTTCTGCATACGCGATGTCTTATCTCCTTGTTGGGATATCTTACTCGACATGTTGAAATATCTTGTTCAACATATTGTTGCTAAAATTGTTTTACCAAAATGTAAGACAACCATAACTTTAGATATATAATAATCTCCCCCTTTGGCACATTTTGGTTAAAACATTTAAACAACCCTTGCATAAAAATATGCTTGAAAAGAAATCAAACAAACACATTAGAGGTACAACAGCGGAAAAACACACAAGTAAGAATAGCAGCACAATAAATGGAATCATACACACACATAGTTAGTAGTTAGTTAATATACTAACACAACTGCACCAAAAATAGAGAACACTTAAGTTCTCCCACCATGATGTCAAGACATTATATCTGACACCTTCTTCATAAACAAGCAGGAACTCCCCTTCAAAACCTTCTATCACAACCAGAGAATCAAAAAATTCTTCCCCTCAGTAAGTTCCAACTCCAGCACCCTCAATATCATACCACTCCCCATTTATAGCCATAATGTGACAAAGGCAAGTAGACAATATTAGCACAAAAAATTTAAGCACCTAAAGTTATAGAATCAATGTACAAAAATTTAAAAATATTCTAGGCATTTAGACCTTACATAATCATAAACCAAAATAAATAGGATCACAAGATAGATCCAAGGAAAATCCCATGACCAGCTGTCATGCATGAGAATCTTCCTTTTCCTTGAAAGTACAGGCAAAATGTTCATTAGGTGCAGCACCATGCTTAGCCACCTCAACACAAGATGCAACACCAACAGTAATTGCTATAGCTCTTCATAGACACATATCCCAAGTCTCCTCCTTAATTTCTCGAACTGGGCAGCATCAAGAGCTTTTGTAAAGATATCAGCAAGCTAATTCTTAGTTTTTACATGGTTAAGTTTAATGACATTGTCCTCCACAAGTTCTTTGATGAAATGATGTCTTATGTCAATGTGTTTGGTCCTACTATGTTGAATAGGATTTTTCAAAATATTTATAGCACTGAAGTTGTTGCAAAACAATGTCATAGCATCTTGTGTGACATTGTATTCGGATAGATTTTGTTTTATCCACACCAGTTGAGAGTAATTGCTTCATGCTGCAATGTACTCAACTTCAGTAGTAGAAGGAGAAACACATTTTTTCTTTTTACTGAACCAAGAGATCAAGTTGTTTCCCATAAAGAAACATCCTCCATATATACTCTTCCTATCATCAGCACTTCTAGCCCAATCAACATCATAAAATCCCACCAACGAGGAATTTGTATCATGAGAGTACAACATACCATAGTCACATGTTCCATTCACATACTTCAGAATCTTTTTTACTTGATTTATGTGACTTACCTTAGGTTCAGCTTGATATCTTGCACATACTCCAACAACAAATGTGATGTTTGGTCTGCTAGCAGTAAGATATAGAAGGCTTCCAATCATACTTCTATATAAACTTTGATAAACACTAACTCCTTTTTTCATCCTTGGTTAGCTTCAGGTGTGTAGTAGCTAGAGTTCTTTTATGGCTGGTGTTTTCCAACCCAAACTTCTTCACAATATTTCTGGTATATTTGCTCAGGAAGAGAAAGATGGAGTCTTCCATCTCTTGACTTGCAATCTAAGGAAGTAAGTTAGTTCACCTACCAAGCTCATCTCAAACTTAGATTGCATTTGTCTGACAAAATGGTGAACCATGTCACTCGAAATTCCTCCAAAAAACAATGTCATCCACATAGATCTGAGCTATCAACAGCTTTCCAGCTTCATCTTTGACAAAGAGAGTCTGGTCAAATCCACCCTTTTTGTATCCATGACTGACTAGAAATTCAGTCAATCTTTCACACCAAGCTCTTTGAGCCTGTTTCAGCCCGTACATGGCCTTCTTCAATCTGAACACATGATCTGGAAATGAAGGATCAACAAATCCTTTCGATTGCTCAATATAAACTTCTTCATTCAAGTACCCATTTAGAAAGGAATTCTTTGCATCCATTTGATACAACTTGAACCTGGGATGACAAGCTACACCAAGCAGCAATGTAATAGACTCTAAGCGAGCAACAAGAGCAAATGTTTTATCAAAGTCTATTCCCTCAATTTGAGTGTACCTTTGAGCAACCAATATGGCTTTATTTCTGATGACACTACCTTCTTCATCAGTCTTGTTCTTGTACACCCATTTTGTACCAATGATATTCACCCTTTCAGGTCTTGGTACCAAATCCCATACTTCATTTCTTTTGAACTGACCAAGCTCGTCTTGCATAACATTGATCCAGAACTCATTATTCAAAGCTTCCTTCACATTTTTAGGATCAATATTTGACACAAAAAAAGCATTTAATATAACTTCTCTTGACCTGGTAACTACCCCTTTTCTAGGATTTCCTATTATCAGTTCTTTAGGATGATCCTTTTGAATTCTGAGAGAGGGTTTTTTCCAGTTACCTGAGGTTGTTCAATTTAAGAATCAGCACTAGAACTTGCAACGTCTGTAGACGATATTGTGACATTATCTTCAACAATCAAACCTCCTGTAGGAATAGTTGTCTCAACTTCTTCTGGGATATCATCTTCTTTAGTTAAGTCATCAAAAATAACATTTGAAGACTCCATCATTACCTTGATTCTAAAGTTGAATACTCTATATGCTTTACTGTTAGTAGATTATCCCAGAAAGATTCCTTCATCACTCTTGGCATCCAACTTCCTTCTTTGCTCATGGTCAGCCAGAATATAGAATTTACTTCCAAATACATGGAAGTACTTGACAATTGTCTTCCTTCCTCTCCATAATTCATACAAAGTAACTGAAGTTCCAGTTCTGATTGTCACTCTGTTGTGAATATAGTAAGTAGTCTTCATGGCTTCAGGCCAAAATTGAAAGGGTAATTTTTTCGCATGAAGCATAACTCTTGCACACTCTTGAATGGTCATGTTCTTTCTATAAACCACACCATTTTATTGAGGAGTGATGGGTGAGGAAAACTCATGACTAATCCCCTCAGATTCACATAACTCCTCAAATTTATTGTTCTCAAATTCCTTCCGGTGGTCACTTCTGATTCTGACAACACCACAACCTTTTTCTCTTTAAATTTTATGACATAGTTCCTTGAACACTTCAAACACCTCAGATTTCTCTTTGATGAACTTCACCCAAGTGAACCTCGAGTAGTCATCAACCATAATATAGGCATACTTTTCTCCTTCACGACTTTCCACCTACATAGGCCCCATCAAGTCCATATGAAGAAGTCATATAACTCTTGAGGTAGCAAGATGTTGAATCTTATAATGGGACAACCTTGTCTGCTTACAAATTTAACATTCTCCAAAAAATATCCATTCATCAATCTTTAGTTTGGGAATATCGTTGATAGCTTCCTTCGACAGGATCTTCTTCATGCCCTTCAGATGTAAGTGTCCGAGCTTTTGATGCCATATGATAAATTCATCATCTTTTGATGATAAGCATGTTGATGAACATTCTGGAGAATTCCATAGGTAGAAGTTGTCCTTTTACCTGGTTCCCGACATGACCACATCATTCTTGTCATTTGTAATCAAGCATTCGGATTGGGTAAAGTTAACTTTGAGACCTTGATCATAGAGTTGACTAACACTTATCAGATTTGCTGCTAGCCCTTTTACAAACAACATATTATCTAGACTTGATTGTCCAACATAATCCACCTTACCCACCCCTTTGATTTAACTATTTGACCCATCTCTAAATGTGACATAACTAGTGGCACGTTGTTTGATGTCCACTAAAAATATCATAACTCCAGCCATGCGTCTGAAGCAGCCACTATCAAAATACTAGTTTTCTCTAGTTGAGGCTTTGACAGAAGTGTAGGCTATGAGTCTATATGAGTCATGATGAAAATCTCCTATTGACATTTCCTTAGATTTATTATCTTTCCTTCTGTAAGTGAATTTATGGATGGGATATCCATACAGTTTGTTGCACGAGGACTTTACATGTCCAAACTCTCCGCAATAGTGACACCCCCATGGCTGATACATAGGACTATGACATCTTCTCTAATAACGTGATTGATGTTGGAACATGTGCCTTGACATCTTTGGATCATGCTTCACCTTCTGAGGAGTAAACTCCACTATTTGCTTGTTGTTCTTCACTATTTGGTTATGAAAACCAAGACCATTCATGTTACCAGCATTCACCTGTTTAAGTTTATCAATGATAGACATATTCTTTCTTTCTCAGCCTCCATTTGAGTAATGACAAACTTTTGTGTCAATAATTTCTGACACAATTTTTCATTCTTGAGGCATAACTCCGAATGCCCAGCAGCCAGTTAACTAACAGTGAGTTTTCCAATTCTTTATCTGATTCACACGATTCTTTATAAGATCCAAAAATTCCAGTCAAGACAATCACCTTCATGGCTAAATCTTCCTCATGATCACTTTTAGATTCTCCATCATACCATGACATCGACAAATTCTTTCCTTGATTTTTGAGATAGGTGGCACATTCATTTCTTATGTGTCCATACCCCTCACATTCATGACACTAAACACCTTTCCCTTAGTTTGGATTTTCTTCAAATATTAGTTTTCTTCCCAGGTCCTAGTTTTTATTAATATCTTATGACATGTTCTTAGTACCCAGCCTGGACCTCCTCAACACCCTATTAAATTGTCTTCCCAACAGTACGAGATCATCAGATATTCCTTCTGAATTCGTGTTTCCTTTATCCTCCTAGTCTTCAACACTAGAGGAAAAGGCTGTGCTCTTCTTCTTTTTAGATATTTCATTTATAGCAGACTCAAAGGTCTTAAGTGAACTCAGAAGTTCATCTACTATTATCGTGCTTAGTTCTTAGCATTCTTTAATAGCAATCACCTTCATGTCAAATCTCTTGGGAAAAGATCTAAGCATCTCCTGACCCGTTTATCCTCTTATATCTTCTCTCTCGGGTTTTCTGAGTCATTCGCAATCTCTAAAATAGTCATGTTAAAGTCCTAGATACTTTCACCATCGTTCATCTTCAAGTTCTCAAATTTTGAGGAGAGAAGCTGAAGCTTTGCCAATTTAACCTTAGGATTTCCTTCATGAACTTTCTTCAGGGTCTCCCACGCAACTTTGGCATGCTTACAGTTCTTTATCAGCTTAAAGATACTTTTATAGAATCCATTAAAAATGGCGTTCAATGCTTTGGAGTTTCCTTGTGACAACGCCTCATGATTATCATCCTAGTCTTCTTCAAGCTTCAGCATATCCGTGACTTTCCATGCTGCATCCACAACCTTCAGTGGATTCCAACCTTTAAAAATATTTGTCCAAGCCTTATTACCCAAGGACTTTATAAAGGTCTCCATATGAGGTTTCCAACTATCATAGTTGGTACCATCCATAATCAGTATTTTAACCATATTTCTTACATCCTTGTCCATTGCACTAGAAAGTATCTTCCTTGAATCTCACTCAGAGTCAAAGCAGAATGCCTGCTCTAATACCAATTGAAATTCTATCTATCGGATCTCGAATGTCCTACGAGATGTCGAGACACCATATCCGACTTCACATGCAACAACAAGATGTATAGACAAAAATAACAGTGCTGAAAGCAAATAACACATGATATGTTTACCTAGTACAGAACCACTTTCCAACTCTAGGGGATACCAAGCCAGGGATGAAATCAACTAGATAGTATCAATTTGCATACCTTATAGCAAACCTCTAGTTTATAGTCTACGAACTTAATCATTACCCTTTGCTTAACTTATACCTATGACACAGTTAGGTATGAGGTCCTCCTCAAATCCCTCTGTAATTACACTTAGCAATTAGAGCAAACTCTAAACACAAGTAGAGAACAAACACAAACCGGAAGCTATACTTCCAAAATAAATAATACTCGATGCTTAAAAGCTTATGAGAATTGACACACAATATGTTCAATGCTTAAAAGCTTATGAACATCTAAAAAGAGAACTTATAACCTAACAAAATAGTCATACTCTTCTATCAAGATGATATTAGAGAGGCTCACAAAATAAGGATTCTACAACCCTAAAAACACACACGTAAGTTCTATCTAATACTAGGTATACACCAGTCTATTTATAAATTTATTCTTGACTGGGTTGGGCTTCAAAACCGTAAAAGTGAGGCTGCACAATGTATGCAAAAAGTCGTCCATGAAAATAGGTCTTCAATCATTAGTTTCTTAATATATCTCCATATTTAGAAACTGATCAAATCTTCGAAAACCAATCAAAGAATATTCTGACCAATCAATCTTGGACGCCACATAAGCTAACTGAATATTCTCTGAATATTCAATAGCAACAAATCAGCTGATTCACATTGTCAGTTTGTTGTAGATGCGATGTCCTATCTCCTTGTTGGCACATCTTACTAGACATGTTAAAATATCTTGTTCAACAAGTTGCTTCTAAAATAGTTTTACCAAAATGTAACCCAACCATAATTCCAGAGAAATAACATTTATTATGTATATCATTTGTAATGAATGTGATTAATCACCCTTTCTGTTTGAATGTTTCCTCCACGTGGGTAACGCGCAGGTAATTAGGAGTAGTTCATAGAATCTTAGAGGATAGTGGTATACCCTAAAATTTTCCCTCCCTTTTACTTAAGAAAATCTCCAAGGGTTCTCAATTGCTCAAGAGTTCTCAAGAATTGATTAGACAAATTCTTCTCCTAATCAATGGACTCACAACTAGGGTTTCATATTTATCAAGGAAGTTTGGGTTTCTAAGGCCTCAAGTGGTTCCCATGGTTTCTCATATGTCTCAAGGAATGCTCATGCCAAATTTCAAGCCTTGTATCACAAGTCTGCTCAGTCAATTACTCAAATGACTGAAAATTAACTATATTGGGTAAACCGTCAATTATGGTCAACATACAGTCAAAATTCAAGATTTTTGGTCAACATCAGGTGATATAAATCATTTGATCAAGTTTTGATCATGATTCATCAATAAGACTCTCAAAATCATCAAAAGTCAAAAGTTGCCAAATTAGGGTTTTCTTAAGGAGAAATCAACTGAACTTTGACCAAGCATAACTTTCACATGATTCATAATATTTTCCCCAACAAAATCTAGTTTTTTAGGAAATTCAATTCTATACAACTTTGTCTCTCTAAGATCAAGTCCAAAAAATGCTTTATTTGAGAGATATGAGCCAATACATTACAGAACATTTCAAAAGTCAACAAAAAGACACTTTTCGTCAAGGCAACTTACATCATGATAAATTCTCTAAATTAAAAAATGATAAAAAGATAGATTGTATAGGACATATTGAACTTTCCAGAAAGTCTAAGATCGCCATAAAAATATGAAAATTAAGAGAGTTATAGCCAGTGCAAGTTGGGAAATTTTGAGCAAGTGCGTGAAGTTCAAATTGAGCAAATTTTATATTTTGGACTATTGGGCCATTGTTTAAGAATCCAAGCATGTATTACACTCCTTATACACCTCAAATCTCGTTCATGTACCCCTTATTCTATTTTATTTTAAGTATTTTTTATTTATACATTACTAATTCAAAAATAAAAAAGATAAAATACAAGTCTTCTTACACAAATTCCAAGCCCATTTTATCTTTGACCTAATTCATGTTATATAATCTCCATTCTTCATACAAGAAAGGCATGAACCCTTATATCAAGAAACTTGTCCAAAATATCAAAAGTTTCAAGAACACCAAAATAAATTGAAACCTTATTCATAGTCCCTTTCATCACAAACTAGCCACTCCAGTCACTCCCAGCAATCATACAGAGTAAGAATGGACAACATATGGTGGTCCAAAGCTCACGAAACTCACATGCATTCATCTCCGATCCCATGATTGTCACAAAACTCATAATTTGATTTTCGTTTTTTTTTAAATCATGCTAATGCCATTAATACGTTTTTGAGATGTGGTTGTACATGTTTGGATCATCATAAGGATCCCATGCAATCGAATTTATGGTTTTCCATGATTGTGCCCATCCATATCATTTTCGTTATACCTTATAAACCATGCAGTTATAGACCCAAAAAATCGTCACATTGAACTCACAGACCTTAACTTAGGGGGGTAGGGTGCTTTTGGTTTACTAACATCTCGTATTTTTGCAGGTTGATGAAAAGGGCTACTGGAGAAGACGATCGGAGCTATGACTTTGGAACCTCTCCAGTTCATGCACGCTTTCTATAGTATATATGTATTGTTTGATTAAAGTTAACAGATATATTACCGCCCCGACGATTGAAGTGCGCGCGTTAAAGGCCTTATTATGCTAAGGCGTGGGTTCGATCTCAGCCTTTTGGCATTTTGACTTTTTTTTTCTTATTTATTTGTTTTTGCAGGCTACTTAGCGCGCCTGGCCTAGTGGTGAATGTGTTGGTTGAAACTTCTGAGGGCGTGGGTTCAACACCCAACACTGGTAATTTTTTTAAAACCCTTATTTTCTTACTATTTTCATTTATACACCATAAATTCACCAAACCAAAACCTTTTTTTACAAATTAATTTTTCCTAAAACTTTTTCATGAACCCTAATTAGTCTTCTAGGTTTTATTTAATTAATCAAATTAGATGTTTAGGTATTAATTAAACAATTTTTTATTTTATTAATTAAAATCAATTTAGTTTTTAGGTTAATCGTCAAATTTTTTATAAAAAAAATCGCTAAGAAAATAATTTCCTTCTCCTTTCGCTTTCTTATTTTATATATTCGTGTAATTTGTTATTCTCGCGCTTTTTTTTCTTCCAATTATTGTAACTTCCTATAGTTTCTAATAGTAATTAGGGTTTATATTTCCCCGCATTTTTATTACTTGTACCCCAATTCCCGAAGCCATGTAATAGCGTAGATTTTTATTTTCTGCATTTTATCGCTTTCCAATTTTTACTGTTAGTAATTAGGATTGTATGGTAAATTTAAAAACAATCGTTAGCTAAACCTAATTCAAAAGATAAAAATAACTGAACGTAACACAGTTTTCACACTTGCACCTCTAGGATACCCTCTCTAGTTGCCTTACAAATAACAGTCATGTCAATCGAATGTGTGGATACTTTAGCACAGTCCTTCGATTAAAAAGATCGTAATCCCTTGTTGATCCTTTCAAATGTTGCCTTCAGTAAATGATTTAGTCCCTTAACAAAATTGCTAAAGCGTCTTTACTAGCTACCTTCTATGACTGAACGATGACCCGTGTATGTCCCTTCACATCCAATTATAGGGCTTCCTACTAACTATTGGTAGGGTAACACTATCTAAAGGAGGAAGAAAAGAATAATAAAGACCTTGGGTAGGTAGAACACTCGTAGTCTCTTGCTCACGAACATTTCAAAACAAAGACATCTATTCACAATCACACTTTCTCAAAATATTTTCAAAAACAAACACTTTGTACGCATTCTCAAAAAACAAAAACGAGAATCATTACAAAGTTGCCTTACTATTGGAATTTTCAAAATATTTTCAAACACACAATCACAAAGAGTTTTAAAAAAAAAACAAAGTGAGCTAGCGATTAAGAGCCTGTAGATAACTACGGATGAAAAAGGGTGCTAATACCTTTCCTTTTCATAACCTACCCCCCGAACTCAAGAAAATATCTCAAAAGGTCTTTCCTGTTCTTTTCACCCTTTCCTTTATTGGATAAAATAAAAGTCGGTGGTGACACTTTCTATCCGCAACAATTGCGATAAAACGCAAAACACCTAAGTCAGTTCTCCCACCGTATTACAGAATTGACAACTCTATTGGGGATAAGATTTAAAATAGGGGTTATCTTAGAGACTAGATCACCTTTAAATTCTTTCATTGTTTGACTTGTTTGATTTACATTTTGGGTCCTTGTTTGGGTTTTGTATTGATCCTCTACCCGGATCTGGGAACATTATTAGGTAAGTAGCCGAGATTATGGAGATTGCACGACATAGACCGATATGGTTCAAGCAATAGCTACATTCATGTGACACATTTGTGGGCCGTTAGGAAGTTGTGAGATAGCTGGTTTCGGTGGAAAGCTGAAAATTGGTTGATACTCTATACTACGATCATTGAGATCGGACTTTTGGGAAATTTTGGCCGCAAGAAAAGATTGATTATGCTGAGACAATGCCCAATGAAGAAATATCAATGACATTGAGATTCCCTATAACCCTATTACTTTGTAGGACAGGTTGAACCAACTAAACTTCAAAAGGGTACTTACCTATGAACCTCGTGCAAGCCTAAACCTAAGGACTTGTTTGCTTTGTTTGTATATGTTTATATGTACATAACATCATGACAGCATACCATGGCATTTGCACTAAGCATTTCAAGGACCTTGGGATTTATCTTTGTCTGTTTTGTAGGACATGGATTCCACTCGTAGAAAGACTATCTGAATCGGCTTTGTGAAAGTTCCTCCTCAACTCAAGGAGTTAGCGTCAACGGTTCCCCATGATTCTCCGTTCACCAAGAAGTATGGTCATCTCAACAACTTGGCTACCTCAAATTGTGAAGAAAAAATGATGGGGGTACTCTTTCAATTCTTTGACCATAAGCACCATTGCTTTACATTTCCTGATTACCAATTAGTTCCCACCATGGAGGAGTTTTATTAACTCTTGGGAGTGCCTATTCTTGATCAATTACCCTTCATCTGTATTGAGAAAGACCCAAGACCCGAGGAGATTGCTCTAGCTTTACATTTGTAACGGTCCGACGTTATGGAAAATTGGGAAACAAGAAGCGGTGTTAAGGGCTTTCTAGCCAAGTTTCTGTTTGAGAAGGCTCAACAATTTGCGGATACTTCAGATTTGAAAGCTTTTGAAGAAATTTTGGATCTTCTACTCTATGGGATGGTATTATTTCCTAACCTGAACCAACTCATAGAGGTGAATATGATCAATGTTTTTCTATCTCGTAACCCGGTGCCTACCTTACTTGGGGATATTTTGCATTCTTTTCATATTTGCACCATGAAGAGAAGGGGGATTCTTATGTGTTGTACTCCTTTGTTGGCTAGGTGGTTTATTCCGCGCCTTCCTCGATCAGTTTTGAAGAACGAACAAGGTATGAGTTGGTCTCAAAGGTTGATTTCACTCTCGCATTCGGATATCCATTGGTGTTCTCGATCTTTGGAGGATGTCACCATTATTGACCGTTGTAGGGAATTCCCTAATGTCCCACTCCTTGGAATTAGGGGAGGTATCACTTATGATCCTTGCTTTGATCTTGGACAGTTTGGGTATGCGCGAAGAGATGGTCCTCATGATGCACTCATCCAAGGTTTGGTATTCGACTACAAGGCGACATCCAAGGCTATCGTCAAAGGTTAAAACGAGCTTGGAGAATGGTAAACAAGTTGGATAGAAAGACCTCGGGGCATAAAAATTCCATCCCTCTTGAGCCTTACCTCAAGTGGGTATGAACTCGTGCTCAAAATCTCATGATGCCTTACCCAGCCATCCTACCTGTGATTATAGAGCCTGTTGTTGAGGGAGACACCCCTAATACTCTTCTTTATCCTGACATGCCTACTGACTTCGAGGAATTGAAAATATCATGGATTCAACTCAAAGGGGAACGAGATACCTTTGAAGCACAGTTCTACGCAAGCAAGAAGAAGGTTTTTGAGCTCACGGGGCAACTTCATGAAGACCGAAGTTTGAATGCCTACATTTCACCAAAGAGGATGCGCTCATGGGAAGCTTGAGTCATTTCCGTATTAGGAGTTTATTTTGTATCATTTTTTTTTCTTCCATTGGAAGCCCAAGAGGGGTTTGTAATTCATGAACTTATTAATGCAATCAATGTTTGTTGTCTTCTCGTTGTTTAGAAAATTTAAATATTAAAAGTCCTTGAAAACATTGCATACACATAACATGCATCATAACATAAGCAGGTTTTCTGAAACAAGTTTCCTCATCTTTCTACTGTTTATTTCAGTAAGATGGATCTCGAGCAGACTGTTAAGGACTTGCAGACACAAAATTCTCAATTTTAAGAAACCTTGATCAACTTGGCCAAAGGGCAGCAAGAACTGATGTCACTTCTAGTTGCAAAGAAGAAGACCAAGAAGAAGGCTTTGATCAACATGGGGAAGAGGTTCAAGGGAGTCATTCGACAAGTTCAAGTGGTAGAAGACTCCTCCGAAGAGGATAAGAATCGGGATGAAGATGCAAGGAGCACCCGTGCTAGGGGTGGTAACAATCCAATCTCTGAGGATAAGGATTATTTTGATGAACAATATCCATCGGCTGAAGACAAGTATAAGAAACTGGAGGACAGATTGAAGGCTATGAAAATTCAAGTTGTGCCTGGCCTAGATTTTGGTGATTTGGGTTTAGTTCCAGGAGTAGCGATCCCCCACAAATTCAAGATTCCAATTTTTGCCAAGTACGATGGTGTTTTGTGCCCGAAGCTTCACTTGAGATCTTACGTCTGTAAAATTCAACCGCATAACACTGATAAGAAGTTATGGGTTCACTTCTTTCAAGAGAGTCTGTATGGGACTCAATTTGAGTGGTTTTACCAGTTAGAAGGCTCCAACATCCATACCTGGGAGGACACGGCCACCGCCTTCAACCGTCAAAATAGAGTGAATTTACAAGGAATGACCATGGGTTTCAATGAAGGCTTCAAAGAATATGCGCATAAATGGAGAGACCTGGCCAGGAGGGTGCAACCACCATTGACTAATAGGGAATTGATAGATATGTTCATGGAAACATTGACTGGGCCATTTTTAAACTTACTGATTGGGAGCTCATCATCTAGGTTCACTGAATTAATCTTGATTGGTAAAAGGATTGAGAGCGGTATTAAAAGTGGAAAGATACCCATGACCTCTGCCTCTACATCAAATTTTGTGAAAAAGTCATTTATTGGCAAAAAAAGAGACTAATGTTGTGTATGGGTCAAGAAACCATGTTAGGAATGACCATCATCATTCAGTAGAGGCTGTACTGATCTCCAACCCAACTCCAACTAAACGACCGCGTCAACAAATTAATCAATAAAGACCTGATGTCCAAAGAAGACAATTTACTAAAATCAATATGCAACTATCTTAAGCTCAACACCTATTGAAATCTAATTTGGTGACCTTACGAGATCCCCCTTCCAACCCTAACGTTGCTTCTCCAAAATACAACCCCAATGCCAAATGTGCTTACCACTCAAACAGTCTCGGACATGATACCAATGATTGTTGGTCTCTAAAGAATAGAATCCAATACCTCATTGACAACAAGACCATTGAATTAGATCCTCCATCAACTCCAAATGTAATCACTGCACCCATGCCAAATCATGGCAAAAGTATCAATGTTGTTGAAGATGCCTCTTTTGTTTCCTCTATCAAAGATTTGACCACCCCTTTGAATATTTTTAAGAAGAATTTGTTGAAAGTCGGGGTATTCCCTGGCTTCCTTAATGACTATTGTTGATGTGCTGTACAAATTAGTGGTTGTGAATGGCTTAAGAAAGGTATCCAATACCTGATGGATAGCCATGAGATTCTAATTGAAATAACTCCACCTGTGAAAAGTTTAACCCAAAGTGTATCTCAAGAATTTGAAGATGTATCCATCATTACCATCTCCAATAAACTTATTAGGATCACCTACAAAGGTCCTATTAGAATTCCCAGTGAACCAAGAATAGCACCACTAATTATCACCACAACCGGGCCAGTCCCCTACTCCTTTGATAAGGTTGTGCCTTGGAATTATGGGGTGAAAGTGTACTACCATGGTGTCAAATAAGATACATGGATTGATGAAGATGAAACTGCTGACATTAAAAACATTGTTGGATCAAGTAAAGTTACTAGAACAGGGAGGATCTTCTCTCCAGAAATTTCACCTCCGACCAACACTACTACACCCATTCGTATTACCGTTGTTAAACCTGTTGCTGATACTCGAGGAAAGGAAAAAATGATTGAGCCTTCCCTAACGGAGGCACCCGCAAAAGATATCACCATTGAGGACCCATCCACCTAAAAGATGGAGGAGATTCTAAAAATCATCATAAAAAGTGATTATAAGATAGTGGAACAGTTGGGGAAAACGCCCTCGAAGATTTCTATGCTATCTTTGTTGCTATGTTCTGAGGCGCATGCCCAAGCATTGATAAAGTTCCTGAAAAATTCACATGCCCCACAAGAAACTACGGCCGACCAATTTGAAAAATATGTAGCAAGCTTGACTGTCGAAATGGCTTAGGGTTCTCTGATACAGATTTGACCCTGATGACGAAGAATTACAACAAAGCCCTCCACATTTCCACAGAATGCAAGGGCACTACCCTAGCACATGTATTAGTGGATACTGGATCTTCTCTCAACGTCTTACCTAAAGGATAATTGGATAGGCTAGATTGTGATGGACTGGTTCTAAAACCTAGTGATATTTTAGTAAGGGCTTTCGGTGGTTCTAAAAAGATGGTTCATGGAGAGGTTGATCTCCCTATCAAAGTTGGGTCTCATGTTTTCAACTCAACATTCTACGTGATGGATATACGTCCTGCTTACTCATGCCTTCTTGGAGGCCCATGGATACATGGGGCAGGTGCAGTGACTTCCCCAGTACATAAAAAGTTGAAATATCCCGTCAAGGGGAAAATTGTTACTGTCTGTGGTGAAGAAGAGTTTATGACTAGTCATCTAAATTCATTTAAATATGTTGAAAAGGATGGCGAGTTCATAGGAACTCCTTGTCAAGCCTTTGAAGTGGTCTCTCCCATGGTTGTTTTTTCCAAAGCCACTCCTGATACTCCCAAAGTTGCTAAAGATACATCGAGGATGACTTTTCTCAAAGATACCCATGCTGTTGTTGAAGACAAAGGTTGCACCATTTACGGACAACTTCCTGATTTCCCTTTCAAGTCAGACAAATTTTTGGATTGGGCTTCACTTTCAAAGCTTAAAAGGAGGTTCAACATGCTCGTTCAGGGAAACCACTTCTCTGCATTACTAACCATGAGGTTAATGCCCTTGAAGACTCTAATGCTGATAGTGACTTTGAGGACTAGATCTACCCGACTGCTGACGGAGGACTCAACAACTGGCAGACCAAGGATTTCATTCCAATCTCCTACAGCCAAGAGTAATTTCCATTTATTGTTTTTATTTACTTTGAAGAATTTGTCTGTAATTTCCAATAAAACAGTGACTTTAAGCCATGCGCCTTATCCGGGGCACAATGGTCCATTTGTTAAGGGTTTGTCATTATCATGTGCCATATGCTCATTTTAATGAAAAACATTGTAATATTTTGCATTCGAATTTTGCGCTCTTTGCTTTTCTTTACTTTATTGCATTTTTAAATAGCCATGTAATCTTACATGCATACACACACATTTGCAGATCCACATCCACTCCGGATCTCCTTGACAACGACTCTGCTATTACCTTCTATGACTTTGAACATCCAATCTACCAAGTCGAAGACGAAGGCGAAGAAGATTGTGAAATACCTGGGGAACTAGCCAGACCTCTGATGCAAGAGGAAAAGACCATTCAACCGCACGAGGAACCAGTTGAAGTAATCAACCTAGGTAATGAGGCAGACAAGAGGGAAGTCAAGATCGGCACCAACTTGGAAGATTGTGTCAAGAGAAGATTGGTCCAGATGTTTCACCACTATGTAGAGGTGTTCTCTTGGTCATATGAAGATATGTCGGGGCTTGATACTAATATCATAGTTCATCGTCTGCCAATAAAGGAGGATTGTCCTCCGGTCAAGCAAAAGGTTCGTCGCACGCGGCCAGACATGTCTAAGAAAATAAAAGTTGAGGTAATGAAATAGTTTGATGCAGGTTTTATGGCAGTGATGTCATATCCCCAATGGGTTGCAAATGTGGTCCCAATGCCGAAGAAAGATGGAAAAGTATGTATGTGCATAGACTATAGGGATTTGAATAGGGCAAGCCCCAAAGATGATTTCCCACTACTGCATATTGACGTCTTGGTCGACAATACTACTTAACATTAAGTGTTCTCCTTTATGGATGGCTTCTCCGGTTACAATCAAATCAAAATGGATCCCGAAGACATGGAGAAGACCACTTTTGTCACACAGTGGGGCACCTTATGTTATAAGGTCATTCCTTTTGGTTTAAAGAATGCAGGCGCAACCTATCAACCGGCTATGGTAGCTTTATTTCAGGATATGATTCATCATGAGATAGAAGTTTATGTTGATGACATGATTGCAAGGTCGCAAACTAAGGAAGAACACCTTGATCACCTCCACAAGCTATTTGAGAGGTCTAAGAAATAAAAGCTAAGGTTGAATCCCAACAAATGCACCTTCGGGGTAAGGTCTAGCAAAATCTTAGGGTTTATCGTCAGTGGAACAGGTATTGAGGTCGACCTTGAAAAATTCAAAGCCATACAAGAAATGCCATCACCCTGTACTTAGAAGGAGGTAAAGGGTTTCTTAGGTCGACTCAACTATATTTCCCAGTTCATATCTCACCTAACTGCTACTTGTGAGCCAATCTTCAAATTGTTGAAGCATGATCAAGTAGTCAGATGGAACGATAACTGCCAAGCAGTCTTTGACAAAATTAAGGAATATCTGCAAGAACCTCCATCCTGATGCCTCCAGATCAAGGAAGACCTCTGATTATGTACATGAGTGTATTAGATAAATCAATGGGGTGTGTGTTGGGCCAACATGACGAGTCTAGTCGAAAAGAGCGTGCAATATACTACCTGAGCAAAAAGTTTACCGACTGTGAAACAAGATATTCAATGCTCGAGAAAACTTGTTGCGCTCTAGCATGGGCTGCTCACCAACTAAGACAGTATATGCTGACTCACACCACTCTATTGATTTCTAAGATGGACCCCATCAAGTATATCTTTGAGAAGCCAGCTATCTCCGGACGAATAGCTAGATGGAAAATGATCTTGACCGAATATGACATCCAGTACACCACACAAAAAGAAATCACAGGAAGTGTATTGGCGGATCATTTGGACCATCAGGCTGTTGATGATTACCAATCCATGAATTTTGAATTCCTGGACCAAAATATTATGCTGATAATTGATTGTGAAAAGCATGGGCTGTATGAAGGACCTGAACAAGGATCCCAATGGACTATGGTTTTTGATGGAGCTTTCAATGCTTTAGGTAATGGAATTGGTGTTGTGATCATTTCCCCTGAAGGTTGTCATACGCCTTTCACTTCCAGACTGTTCTTCGACTGTACAAACAACATGGCTAAGTATGAAGCATGCATCTTGGGTCTAAAGGATTCTATCGACCTAAGGATCAAGTTCTTGGATGTATACGGGGACTCAGCTTTAGTATTCAGTCAAGTTAAAGGAGAATGGGATACCAAACACCTAAACCTGATCCCTTACAAAGAGCTCGTGCTAACTCTGCCTTAGCGATAATGTCATCCATGTTCAAGGTCAATTGGGCCAACGAGGCTCCTAGAATTATAATCGAAAGATTTGACAAACCTTCTCACTATTATGAGATCGACACTGACAAGGAGAAGCCTTGGTATCATGAAGTGAGGAGGTACCTTAAAGCTCAAGAGTATCCTGAAGGAGCTTTGATCAACGACAAAAAATTCCTGCGAAGGTTCTCAACCAAATTCTTCCTAAGCAATGGGATTTTGTACAAGCGCAACCATGATTCTACTCTGCTCCGGTGTGTGGACAAGAAGGAAGTACAGAAAATCATGGAAGACATGCATGAAGGTATCTTTGGAACTCACTCTAGCAGGCACACTATGCCCAAGAAGATTCTAAGGGCTGGTTACTATTGGTCGACTATGGAAACTGATTGCCACCATGACTCAAGGACTTACCATAAATGTCAAATCTATGCCGACAATGTTCATGTGCCTCCAATTACTTTGAATGTCATGACTGCTCCATGGCCATTTTCAATATGGGGAATTGACATGATTGCAGAGATCAAGCCCACTGCCTCCAATGGATATCATTTCATCCTGTTTGCCATTGACTACTTCACCAAATGGGTCGAAGTCGCTTCCTTTTCCTCAGTCACTAAGAATGTTGTAGCTCGGCTTATCAAGCATAACCTCATATGCCGGTATGGCATCCCCGAAAGGATTATCACTGACAACGAAACCAACTTCAACAATGCTATGATCACTGAACTCTATACGTAGTTCAAGAACAAGCATCACAACTCTTCTCCATATATACCTAAGATGAATGGCGAAGTGGAAGTTGCTAATAAGAATATAAAGAAGATTGTGCAACAGATGGTGGTGACCTATAAAGACTGACATGAGATGTTACCATTCTCTCTTAATGGTTACCGTACTTCGGCTCGAACCTCAACTGGGGAAAACCCTTTCTCTTTAGTCTATGGCATGGAGGCCGTCCTACCTGTTGAAGTTCAGATTCCTTCCTTAAGGATTATGAAAGAAGCAGACTTAGGCGAAGATGAATGGGTTCAGACTAGGTCTGATCAGTTGAACTTTATTGATGAAAAGAGACTTGCTTCTGTTTGTCATGGTCAAACATATCAAAAGTGTATGATCAAGGCATTCAACAAAAACATCAAACCTCGATTATACCAAGCTGGGGACTTGGTAATAAAATGCGTCATTTTGCCGAAAAGCGATCCTAGGGGAAAATGGACTCCCACTTACGAAGGGCCATTTGTTTTCAAGAAAGTATTCTCTGGCGGCGTTATGATGCTAACCACTATGGACGGTGAAGATTTTATGCATCTGGTAAACGCGGACATAGTTAAAAAATACTACGTATAAAAATGATTTTCTAGGTTGACATACCTAGGAAAAAATAAGGGCATCCTGGCGAACCAAAAAGGTTCGGGAAAGAGTAGGGATATATACACAAGATTGTACACCTGGCAAGTCGAAAACCTGAAAGGGTGGCTTGGGAAAAAATGGGTATCCTGGTGGACTGAAAACCCGAAAGGGAGGTCCAGGCAAAATTTAAGGATTAAAGCGCATGACTTTGTCCCGTTGAATCACCACAGGCAGCTTTATTACCAATATTAAAGTTCAAATGGTTCAAGATCAATTCAATCAACTTCTTTCAACGACAAAGGATGATGTTCGAAGACATAGGGGCAATAGCCGAGTTGGAATCCAATGAGATCACTTCCACATGGCTATATAATTTTTTTTTCTTTGTATTCTTTTCATTTTTTGACGACTACCTCTTACTCGGATTCCTGTCTCCCTGTACAAAAATGCCTGCTTTTAGGCAAATCATCAATACAAATATACTTTGAAGTGTAAACTTTTTTGTTTTTCTATTTTGAGTGCAAAAAATGTCCAATGACTAAAATTGAATGAACATATGCATATGAACAGGATTAACTATAAACAAATGTACGCATAAGAGCGGTAATAAGCATTTGGGATATCCCCACAGAATCACTTCAATAATATTATCCACACAGATTGAGTTCATACAATTTTCCATCCAGAGTTCCAATCAGCATATTTCCTGAAATTCTCTTCCCCAGCCGAGTTTTCCAAAACCAGAAAAGAAACCTTTCTAGAGTTATTCCCTGAAATAATTAATTTCCCAAGTAAGTTCTTTAGAATACCTTCCTTGGTAGAGCTTATTTCCCCAATGGACTACAATATCTCCAGCTTAAGGTTACTTCTCGGACTACTACAAGTTAATAGACAAAACCCCTTTTCCCTAGTGGAGTTGATACTATCACAAAAAGTCGATGTGAAGCCTGGAACCCGACCAGATAACATTTAACTTCATCCTCCCTAGACGATCAGAAGTCTTATCATCCCTTTTATTCCCAGTCAGGGCATATGAGAATTAAATTCCCCAGTAGAGCAATGGATAACGAAGGTCCTTAAACTCTACTCTCCAAATAGAAATCAACATTCCCTATAGAGTTTCCACAAACAACAAATAGGTATTCTCAGCGGATGCAGTTTAAACAAGGTGGAAGATACATACTCTTCATCTCCAACAGTAGGTCGGGACTTAGCTTCCTAAATCTCCCCAGCAGATGTCAAGGATTTATTCTCCAGACAAATATTTACTTCAATAACATTTCACATTCATACATCATAACATATGCATAACAAAACACATATAGTAAAATCTCATTTATGTCGAGAACATCATTACACAATGCATGCATCATTACATTGCATTACAACTAATTCTTTACCTTTTCAGGAAAGATCAATCACCAGATAAATACCATTAGCAACAAACATTTCATTTGCTGGTTTAGTTTAAATCAATCAATGATTTATCCATATTCCGTTCCGGTAGACACTTTCTCTGGTTCAGTTAAATCGCTCCGAAGATTTATACTGATTCGTTATCCAGTTAAAAACTATTCAAGACATTTGCTGGTTCAATTTAAATTGATCAATGATTTACTCTGATTTCGTTCCTATGGAAACTTTCTCTGGTTCAATTAAATCGCTCTGATGATTTATACTGATTGGTTATCCAGTTAATGATTATCCAAGACATCTATTGGTTCAGTTTAAATCGATCAATGATTTACTCTGACTCCGTTCTAATAGACACTTTCTCTGGTTTAGTTAAATTTCTCCGAAGATTTTTACTGATTCGTTATCAGTTAAAGATTATTCAAGACATTTGTTGGTTCAGTTCAAATCGATCAATGATTTACTCTGATTTTGTTCTAGTAGACACTTTTTTCTAGTTCAATTAAATTGCTCTGAAGATTTTTACTGATTCGTTATCCCGTTAAAGATTATTCAAGACATTTGATGGTTCAGTTTAAATCGATCAGTGATTTACTATGATTCCGTTCTGGTAGACACTTTTTCTGGTTCAGGTAAATCGCTCCGAAGATTTATACTGATTCGTTATCCAGGTAAAATTTCACTCAAGACCTCAGCTGGTTCAGTTTAAATTGATCAATGGTTTATTCTGATTCTGTTCTGATAGATACTTTCTCTGGTCCAGTTAAATCGCTCTTAAGATTTATATTGATTCGTTCTCTAGGTAAAGATTATTCAAACCTCTGATAGTTAAATTTAAATCGATCAATGACTTATCCTAATTCCATTTCGGTATACGCTTTCTATGGTTTAGTTAAATCGCTCCAAAGATTTACACTAATTCATTATCCAGTTAAAGATTATTCAAGACTTCTGCTTGATTCAGTATAAATCGACCAAAGATTTATTTTGATACCTTTTCTGATCTCTGTTAGCAATCACATTGGATGGCATCTGTAAGTCCATCTCCGACAAATTCTTTACCATTTCTACAAAAGGCATCTTTAAGCCCATTCCTGACACAATCAATTAACATATCATCAAGTGCAAATTTCTAGGCACTCTAGTGTTCAATCATCTTCCACCTTCAAGTCACGAATGGAGAACTCACCAATCTAACTCTTCAGGTTTAATAAGATTGAACAGGGGCAATTGTTGTACCCAAAATTTGCCCTCTCTTTTCTCAAGACATTTCTCACAAAGATCTTAAATGGTTCAAGCTTGCACAAGTATTTATTAGGTCAAGCTATCTCCTCAACACTGATGCCTCAAATTAGGGTTTTGATTTTTACAAGGATAATTGGCCTTATAATGCCTCAAATGACTTTCATAGATCATTATAAGCCTCCAAGAATACACATGTCAAGTTTCAAGTCTTGAATCACAATTTTACTAAGTCAATTTCTTAGATGACTGAAAATCAACTATATTGGGTAAAAAGTCAATTGTGGTAAACCTATAGTCAAACTTCAAATTTTTTACCAATATCAATGTTTTGAAGTCATATGTGTCAATTAATCAAGTTTGGATCACCAATCCCCAAGAAAAATGTTCAAATCATCAAAAGGGCAAATGATCAAAATTAGGGTTTTGCGTGAGAAGGCTTGATTTTTTAATTTTGACCTAATGCATGACTTAATGGTTTGAAACATGATCTCAAGGATTCAAGTACATAATTTTGACCTAAATGCATGACTCAATTCATTTCTCAAGATCAATTGATTGATAGTTGAAATCCAGTCAACTAAGGAAAAGTCAACTAATACATCAAAAGACAAATTTTGGTTTTTAGATCAAAAATGAAATTAAAAGATCAAAATTCATCAAGACATTCAAAAATATGAAGCTTGGTCATCAAGAAATCAATAAATTCAAAAGCCAATTTGAAAAGTCAAACTTTTCATGACTTAGAAATTTTTCTAAGTGTTTTAAACATGATAATTTCATAACTTCATGACATTTTTTCACCAAGATGCAAGATGATATAAAGAAAACATTCAACATAAAAGTGGTAGATCTTGATAATATTTATAACTTTGCTTTACTGATCAAGTCCTATAAATTATTGGATTTTGAATTATAAATCCATGAAGTCATGCACTTTTTCTTAAACACTTAGTGAAATTTTGACTTAGTTTGGTTAGGATTTTGACCTAACTTCTTTGCCAATTTCCACATAGTTCCAATTTGATTTTGCAAAAGTGTAAAACATGAAATTTGTAGAGGATGTTGCAAGCTTTTCAAAATTTCCAAGAACTAAATAAGTTCATTTTTGAGCAAAGAGAATCAAACGCAAGAAGTTGGACATTCATTCTTGAATTATAGGTCATTTTTGTGATGAACAAGAATTCAAATATCAAGCCTATGTTGCACAATCTTGTTTTGCAGGATCCTAAGTTATAAATCACTCCATAATTAATTGTTTACACAATTAATTTAGGTATGTTCCAAGTTATTAAGCCATTATCCAAAGCAATTTTCCATATTTGGAAGAAAGTCACCATTCCATTCTTGTAAAGCAAACTTTATGCAAAGTCATCTTGTCTTGAGCTCATAACTTGTTCCTTCTGTACACACTAAGTCTATAAGATCAGAAGAAGTATGTTTAAATTGCTAAACCACTCTATAAGCCTTGTACTTCACATTGGAACATGATATTTCAAGTTTGCTTCAAAAACAAGTTAAAAATCCATAACATGTGAGTTTTAAATTCTGACCACCTCAAGCTCTCAAACATTTCCTATATATTAAGACACTCTTATGCAACTTATGACATGAATAAGCAAGCGCTCAAACTCACCCAAACTCCTTGAAAACTCAGATTACACAAAAACTCTATTGTTGTGCAGAATATGACCAAAAACTCTCATCTCTCAAACCACTCGTGTGTTCCCTCTCCAAATCATCGCAAAAGCTTCCTTGCCTCAAATACAACTCATCCCAATTCCTATTTCCAAACTGTAATACCATTTTCACCATTGCCCAAACTCAAAAAAGGGGTCTGCAACTTGACTTCTCCAGGTCATTTCAGCCACTCTCAACTCAAGCTAAGCATTGCATTAGCTTCCTAGAGACTCAAGGAAGCTAACTTGATCATTGCAGCACTTTGAATCAAGCTCATTTGCAAAAAACAAATATCATTTTCAAGGCGCGTTGGGCTCCCTCTGATGGGCCTCATTCTCATTTTACTCCATAGCCCCCTATATGATAACAGCCACGCAACCCACATAATCATTTTTCTATTTATATTCTGATTTACAAAAATCTTTTGGGCCTAACATCAAACACAAAACTGTTTTCACTCACTTACATCCCTTTCCACTTTTTGAACCCCCATAACTTAATTTTATTTTTTATTTTCTTTTCTTTTCTCTTTATTTTATTATTATTATTATTATTATTATTATTATTATTATTATTAATCAAAAATACCAAAAATATATTATATTTATTATTTAAATATTTTAAGTTTATTTTTATTTCTTTTAATCAAAAAGACCAAAAATATTTTCGGAACGAACTTAATTTCTTTTTCCTAATTAAATCAATTTAGGCTTAGATTTGTTTTAATTTTCTTTGTATATTATTTAACTTAGAATTTAGGATTTTTAATTAATCACTTTTTATTAAGTTTAACTACGTTAAAACTCTTTTTATAAAACCCTAAGAACTTTTTTTCTTAATTAATTTAATTTCTTTTCTTAAATCAATTTAGGTTAGTTTTATTTGAATTAATTACTTATTTCTTTTTATTTAACTTAATTAGAATTAAAATCTTTCAAAAAACTCAAACAAAAACAATTTTCTTTTCCTTGTATATTACCATACATTCTTGAACATTATTTGTTCGTATTCAATATGGTTGTAATAGTAAATTAGGGTTTGTTTGCTTTCATCCACCATTTGTAAATTTGTATCCCCGTCCCTAAATGATGTAATAGCGTAGAACTTTACATTTTCACAATTTATCGCTTTCAATACAAATACTAGTAATTAGGGTTTGTATGGCAAGATAAAATCGCTCATTAGAAAACCCTAATCTCAAAGACAAAGAGCATGAAAACGAACACTTTGCAAACTTGCACCTCTAGGGTCAACCCCCACTTGTTGCCTTCAAATAAAACAGTCATGTCCCTCGAACGTGGGATACTTTAGCAATGACCCTTGAATACAAGATCGTAGTCCCTCGATAACCATTCGATGTCGCTTTCGATAAAAGATCTTAGACCCTTAAGACAAATTGATAAGGTATCCGACAATGTGGCCTTCTATGACTGTACAGCGACTTACGCATGTCCCTTCATATCCAATGATAGGACATCTTATCAATCAATGATAAGATATCAATATCTAAAGAATGAGGAAATGAACAAAGACTTTTTTATTAGGTAGAACATTCGTAGTTGCTTGCTCACAAACATTTCAAAACATTTTTTTCAAACACACCAACACTTTCCATGAAATATTTTCAAAATTCAACACTTTGTATACATTTTCTCTGAAACGAGAATCATTACAAAGTTCTCCAAAACAAAGGCACTTTTCAAAAATACTTTTAAACTATCACAAACATATTTCAAACAAAGCATTTCAAAGTGATCAAGCAACTAAGATCCCGTAGATAACTACAGAAAAAATGGGTGCTAACACCTTCCCTTTTCATAACCTACCCCCCTGTAATACGGTGGGAGAACTGACCTATTTGTTTTGCATTTTATCGCAATTGTTGCAGATAGCAAGAGTCGCCACCGAATTTTCTTTTATCCAATAAGGAAAGGTGAAAAGAACAGGAAAGACCTTTGATAAAGTTTGAGTTCGGGTGGTAGATTATGAAAAGGGAAGTTGTTATCACCCTTTTCATCTGTAGTTATCTACGGGCTCTTAACGCTTACTCACTTTATTTGTTTTGTGTGTGTGCTTTTGAAAAGGTTTTGAAATGCCAAATAGCAAGGAAATTTTATTTATGATAACTCTTGTATCAGTCCTTAAGAGCGTTGATAAAGCGTTTTGAAAATGTTTTTGAAAATGTTTTTGAAAGTGTGAAGTGTGAAAAAGTGTTTTAAGTTGTGAGCAAGAAATTAACAGTAATTACCCACTCAAGGTCTTTCTTGTATTTTTCCTCCTCCTTTAGATAGTGATATGCATACAATTAGTTAGCAGGAAGCCATATCTTTGGATGTTCAAGGGTCATGCGTAGGGTCGTCGTTATGGTCATTAAAGTCAACATGTAGGGATACCTTTAACAATTTGAAGGGATTGTCATCATATATATTCGTAGAGAACATCGAAGGACAAGATCATATATTGTAGGCAACTTTGAGAGATATCAAGGGACTATGATCTTTATGATCATTTGTAACTGAGGGACTTTGCTAATGGTATCCCTACGTTCGAGGGACATGACCATTATTTTTCTGACGCAACGAGAGAGGTTACCCTAGAGGTGAAGTGTGCAAAGTGTGCTTGATTCAATTCATTCATCTTGTAATTTGGGTTTTCTATCGTTCATTTTTATCTTTCCATAAAAACCCTAATTATTAACAATTGCATAAAATATAGTAGCTGAAGATAAAGGTGGAAATGTAAACCTAGGATATTACAGAGCTTCGGGGCAGTTACATAATAGTGAAGTGCGGAAAATAAAAAACTTCAACTATTATAGACTAGGAGCAGTTGCATAACAGAAAAATACGGAAAAAAAGCTATGTTATTTCAGTTGAACGCACCCCTATACACTTTATCTAGAAAAATAAAAATAAGATGAAAATAGGAAGGAAAATGTTTTGGTGATTTTTTATGAAAAAAATAATAATTTATGATAATTAATTAAATAATCCTAAAAAAACCTAATTAATTTTAATTAATAAAAAAAGGTTAATTTAAAAAAAAGTTAATTAAAACCTAAAACTTAATTAATTTGAATTAAAAAAAGGTCAATTTTGAAAAAAAAAAGTTAAAAAAACCTAAAATTAATTAACCTAAAAATAAAATTAGGTTTTTTTTTGTAAATAAAAAGGTTTGTGAAAAAAGTTTTGTGGTTAAGTGAATTTAGGGTTGGAAAAGACAAATTGGTTAGAAACCAAAAACAAACAATGAAAATACCGGGGTGGATGTTGAACCTAAAATTAAGTTACAACCTAAAATTAATCATTTGGGTTTATTATGAAAAATCAAAGGTTTGTGAAAAATGTTAGATTTTATGAAAAATGTTTTAAACAGAAAGAATAAGTAAAAGGATAAATAGAATGGAAGAAAGCCAAAAACCAGTAGGGGTGGGTGTTGAACCCACGCCCTTCTAGCCTTTGATATGCATTGGTTGGTGTTATGATATAGCCTTAGCGTGTTTTGCAATAAACCTGCATGGAACCATTACAATGGTCCAAAATTGTAGTGTTGAATCTCATGAACACATTAAACAAATTAGTATACCATGAAATACAAAGAAAACAAATATATGAAATTTTGTAATGTTAAAACCGATATGGCGTGTATGAATGCTTCTACATCCTATTGATTTTGGAGATCAAACCAGCCTTACCCTACTGAGTTCCTGGAAGTGAATGAGATGGCTTGTTTGTAATGAGATGGGGGTTTGTAACAAGGATCACAAGATTTCTAGGATTCTTGATAGAATTTGATATTTGGACAAGGTTATGGCTAGGGTTTTTTTCGTCCCTTTCTTTGTATGAGAAGAGTGATATTATATAATGGAAATTCGAGCAAATATACGGGCTTTGGATATGCAATTGGGCCTCCAATAACCACAAGCAATAGTGCAGATTTTTATTCACTTGAGTCTGACACGTTCCAGGGTAAATTGTCGGGGCCTTAGTGAAATTTCTGAAGTTGAAATGTGAAAACAAAATGTGGCTGACATCGAGAAAAAACTTCTATCCTAAAATGGGCTTAATTGTATAAATGGTGAATTAGTTTTGAATTTTTGAATTTTTGCCTCAGACAAACTTATTTTGGGCTCCAGTGTCAACTTTGACACTTTCTTTAATAAAAACTTGTATTGATCGGAGAAGAATACGGTCTCGACATTAGAAGCAAAGTTGTATATCTCTAAGTCAGAGACCTTGTGTAAAAATATGGTCCCGATCAGATAAAAATTGGTTGAGTTATGAATTTTTGAATACGAAGCAGATAAACATATGTCACAATTTTCCTGTGCAAAAACACTTGATAAATTCGTATTTTGGGAGACTTTCTGAATTAAATTGGATTTTAACCGTGAGAGATGGAAACATTGATGATTTCAAGACGAAATTTTGGCCACCGGAACGGGTTTTAAATGAGCCACGGTCTTCAAGTTATGAATTTTTTAGTGCGTAAAAACGGCACTTTCAATACACTTTTTCACCATATTTCTTTGAGAAAACTCGCACATTCGGAGACCTTCTTTAAAGAATTGACTCTTGAGACAAACCTGAATTTGAGAATATCTTACCAGGGATATCTTGGCGAAAGAACATCTGAATATGACACGTCGAGTTGGACTCGTGAATCTTTAAACCCCGAATCATTGTGAAACGGTGAACTGATCTTCAGCATAGAAAATACCGTGAGAACTTCCATTGGCGAAATAAATGTCATTTGTAATCTGACGAGGCTTGCTAAAGATACCTTGATCCCATAACCATAGAGCCAATGATATGCGTGTATATAATGATGAAATATAACCCAAAAAGGTCGAAATGAAGAGGGTAAATTTTGGGGTACAACAGCTGCCCCTGTTCCATCTTCTTAAACCTGAAGAGTTAGATTGGCATGTCCGTCATTCGTGACTTGAAGGTAGAAGATGATTAAACACTTAAGTGCCCAGAAATTTGCACTCGCCTATGCAAGAGGTAACGTTGTTGGTTGATTATACCGAGAATGGGCTTATAGATGCCATTTAGAGAGGTGATGGAGAGTCATCGAAGATGGGCTTATAGATGCCATCCGTGACATGAAGGTAGAAGATGATTGAACACTTAAGTGCCCAGAAATTTGCAATCGCCTGTGCAAGAGGTAACGCTGTTGGTTAATTGTACCGGGAATGGGCTTATAGATGCCATTTGGAGAGTCATCGAAGATGGACTTATAAATGCCATTCAAAGTAATTATTGACTTTAAATTGGAAGAAGTATCCGAATAAGTCTATGTTCGATTTAATCTGAGCCAGGGGATGTTTGTGCCCGACTTCGACTAGAAAAAGCATCAGAATAAATCTTTGGTTGATTTAATCTGAGGCAGAAGAGGTCTCTTTGTCTTTAACTGGAAGAAGTATCATAATAAATCTTTGGTCGATTTAATCTGAACCAGAAAAAGATCCGCGGGAAGAAGTATCAGAATAAATCTTTTGTCAATTTATCCTGAGCCAGAAGATATTTATGCTCATTTTTATCTGGAATAAGTATAAGACTTAAACCTATACTCAGTTTTACCTGATCCAGAAAATGTCTTCTACTGGAAGAAGTATCAGAATAGATCTACACCCGATCTAAGCTGAGCCAGAAGAAAGTCTACCAGAAGAAGCATCAGAATAGATCTATGCTTGATCTAAATTGAGCCAGCAGATATTTATGCTTGACATTGACTGGAAGAAGTATCCGAATAAATCTTTGGTTGATTTAATCTGAGCCAGAAAAGGGTCTTCAACTGGAAGAAGTATCAGAATAGATCTACGCTCGACCTAAGTTGAGCCAAAAGAATGTCTACTGGAAGAAGTATCAGAATAAAAATTACGGGTAATTTAAACTGAGCCAATAGATATTTATGATTGACTTAATCTGGAAGAAGTATCAGAATAAATCCATGCTTCATTTAATCTAAGCCAGAAAATGTCTACGATCGTCTTCAACTGGAAGAAGTATCAGAATAAATCTTGGCGTGATTTAAACCAAGCCAAAAGATATTCGTGCTCGTTTTCAACTGGTAGAAGTATTATAATAGATCTTTGGTTGATTTAATCTAAGCCAGAAATGGATCTTCAACTTGAAGAAGTATCATAATAGATCTACGCTCGACCTAAGTTGAGCCAGAAGAATGTCTACTGGAAGAAGTATCATAACAAAACTTATGGTTGATTTAAACTGAGCCAGCAGATATTTATGCTTGACTTAATCTGGAAGAAGTATCATAATAAATCTTTGGTTGATTTAATATGAGCCAGAAAAGGGTCTTCAACTGGAAGAAGTATCAGAATAGACCTACGCTCGACCTAAGCTAAGCCAGAAGAATGTCTACTGGAAGAAGTATCAGAATAAAACTTATGGTTGATTTAAACTGAGCTAGAAGATATTTATGCTTGACTTAATCTAGAAAAAGTTTCAGAATAAATCCATGCTTGATTTAATCTGAGCCAGAAAATCTCTATGACCGTCTTCAAGTGGAAGAAGTATCAGAATAAATCTTGGCGTGATTTAAACTGAGCTAGAAGATATCCGTACTCATTTTTAACTGGGAGAAGTATCATAATAGATATTTGGTTGATTTAATCTGAGCCAGAAAAGGGTCTTTAACTAGAAGAAGTATCAGAATAGATCAATGCTCGACCTAAGCTGAGCCAAAAGAATGTCTACTGGAAGAAGTATCAGAATAAAACTTATGTTTGATTTAAAGTGAGCCATCAGATATTTATGCTTGACTTGATCTGGAAGAAGTATCTGAATAAATACATGCTTAATTTAATCTAAGCCAGAAAATATCTATGATCGCCTTCAACTGGAAGAAGTATCAGAATAAATCTTGGTGTGATTTAAACTGAACCAGTAGATATCCGTTCTTGTTTTCAACTGGGAGAAGTATCAAAATAGATCTACGCTAGATCTAAGCTGAGCCAGAAGATGTTATCTTTGAGAAGATTGTCTGGTCATACATGTAGTTGATGATGTTGGTCTGTTGATTGATCTTTTCCCAAAATAGGTAAAGAGTTAGTTGTATGCAATGTCATGATGTATGAAATGCATTGCGAAATGATGTTCTCAAAATAACTGAGATTGTGTTATATGTGTTTCAGTTATGCATATGTAATGATGTATTGTAAATGTTGTATGACTGTAATATGTGAGTGTATCAATTTCTCTTTGTGGTGTCGTTCATCTGGGAAAAATAAATCCCTGATTGTTGTTGGAGATGAAGAATGTAACTCCTTACTTTTTGTTGAAGTTAATTTTGCTGGGGATCCATGCTTTCTGTCCGAGGATATTCTGCTAGAGACTTTTGACTTCTACTTGAGGATAGAAGCCTTCAAGGAGAGTTGACGACCTTTCAGGGTTTCTGAAACGGATGGATTACATGCACTATGACTGGGAATGAAGGAACGAATATTTCTTTGATGCGAGTATCTACTCTTCTAGAGAAGGCTAAACCTACTGGAGAAAAGAATTTTGTCGAAAGAATTTACCAATTTGGAGAAATAAACTCTGCTGGGTAATGGACTTTCGTAGCTAGAGAAGTAAACTCTATTAGGGAAAGGTGCTTCATAAACTCCTTGGGGATTTTATTAAACTCTGTTTAGGGAACCCTATAAATCCATAGACCATGCTGGGGAATTCTCCAAGATGCTAGGGAAAATGATTGAACTTCCTTATTTGTTAGGAGTTGTTGGAGCGCTGAAACCATTAGGCTATATGCTGAAGATATGACGGTGAACTGCGGGAAGATGTCCCTGTTTCTGTACCTACTGGGGAATGTATCTTTGCTGAGGATGAACTGGTGAAGGTAGTCTGCTAGAGGCGGTTGCTATGTGGGGATTCATGGATAATTTGAACATTTTCTCCACTCCTAGAGTCTTTAGTAAAGGCTGATCAGAACTATAACTCTTCTATTGACAGACAAGTGACGAGATGACGAGACATAGTTGTACGCTTTAATCCCTAACTTTTGCCTGGACTGTCTTTTCAGATTTTCAGTCCATCGGGATACCCTTTTTTTCCCAAGCCTCCTTTTCAGGTTTTCGACTTGCCGGGTGTACTGTTTTATTTACATATCCCTAATTTTTGCCTAGGCATCTCAACCTAGCGGGTCTCTTTTTCATGCATAGTATTTTCCGACTATGTCCGCGTTCACAGGGTGTAGAGAATTGTCATTGTCCATTGCCAGAAAATGTTTGCTTGGTCATACATGATCCTCTACTGGAACTCATGTTCAATTCCCCCGAGCAATTCAGATGGAAGTCTGCCCCTGGCTATTCGGCACTTTTGAGAAACTCTTTGAATCATGAATCGACAGCCCCAGATCAGTTGGACACCATGCCATGCCCCTTGATTATGAAAGGCCTATTATTGGAAATGTCTTTCCATCTGAGGTGATTCTGTTCATTGAGAGGATTTTCGTTCGTTGAGTATCTGTCGTGCAAATTTCTCTGTTGTCGAACAATTAGTCACATGCAAACAATGGCATTTAAAAATGAAAACTTATTTATGTCTTGATGTTTTTAAAAGTTCATTTTTTAGTAAAACAAAATTTGCAAGAATGTGATAACAACTCAGGATTTATAGCAAACCTTTCAGGAGTCAGGATACCTTTTTGTAACAGTATGCTTTCGAACTAACCCATGCTTCATCTAGGACTTTTAAGGGTTGTAACGTGGCCTGGTTCACGATTTAAGAAACAAAGGATAAAGGCTCGAAATTTAGTTGTAGCCAACCCATTCTTCGTGATGTTCTTCAGTTTTATGCTCAGTTAATTGTGCGCTTAGATCCCAATTGAGTCTGGAATCTTTACCCCTGATATTCCGGTGACGGTTCGGATACTAAAAGTTTATTTTTGAGGAAGAAGTCATTTTTTGTAATATTTTTGTTTTGTTGAGGATTTTTGGCAAACTTTTTTATTATCCCTACCTTTTTCCTGAACTGTTCCTTTTATGGTTACAGTCAGCAGGATGTCCTAGTTTTTTTTAAGCCTCCTTCATAGGTTTTGACTTAAAGGGCTTTTCTTTTGAGATATAATGACTACCTGACTTAATGATTATGGAGAAACATCATTGTCTTTTGATTTAGAAGGACGTCTTCGATACCATTCGTTGTGTATGAATAGAAAGATTGCGACTGAATATGCATCTGAATTAGCTGAGAAACTACCGTGCCCCAGGTTAGGATTAAAGGTTTAAATTTGTGTGAAAAGGAAAACTCATACTTCTTAGTCTCAAAGGGGTTGATTAGAGATTATCTTCCTTATAACTCCAATGTTCAGGATTTAAAAAAACGTCTGTACATCATCGGCAAGGTTTGTTCAAAAGCATATTGTATGAGATTATGAGATTGTTTTCGTCATCCTCCCTCCAAAAGCTTATAGCTTTTTATTGAGAGTTGAATATCACAAAAAGGAAGTAAAAGCATGGTTTCAGTATAGTGAAAATGAATGGATTAATTCAAGACTAACATATGCAATGCATTAATGGAATAACAAAGTTTGACATAAAATAAGTGTTCGAAGTAATCAAAAGAAATTACAATGTTAAAATTCTAATGAAAAAAAAAGTCTCTCTGTCTGAACTTGTCACTTCAGATGGTGTGCCTCTGAGGGATGGAAAAAGAATTCAATATGACCATCTTGTGTGAACTCCAGCACTCTTTCATTGATCAAGTCTTTAATCTTATTTTTCAATGCCCAACAACTATTAGTGTCATGCCCCGAACTATTGGAATGATTAGCGCATCTCACATTAGGATTGTACCGAGGAGAGGCGGTGTTGCAATTCTAAGGAGAGCCTTTCAATGTTATCAACTCCATCTTTAACATGTGTTGCAATACTTGAGCCGAGGACATGTTCATTTTGGTGAATTTTCTTTTGGGCATTTCTTGCTTACGCTGATTGCCTTGTCGTTGTTGTTGCGTCAGATCTGGATTAGAGATCTGCACTACCCCCACAGATTGGTTGAGATCACTCTTATTATGATCTATTTGGTCGTACACAGTACTGGACTCCTTCTTTCCATTGTATGATCTCTTTTGAGTAATCGAAGATGAAGTCCACTGAACTTCACTGCTCCTGAGTTTATTTTCAACATGTTCCTGCATGAACATGTCACTCAGTTCCCTGTCTGCCAAGAGAGGTTGATCATTGATTAGGCCCCAAGCTCTAGCAGTTTTCCCTCGATGGTCGTATTTGTCTTGATGAAGCTTGCTGATGAGAATCCTTAACTCTTCTTGTCCCCGAGCTAAACTTTGGACAAGAGTCATCTGACTACTCATCTGGATTATCATCCTCCCCATCTCGGTTTACAATTGTTCCAACTGGTCATCCTTGTTATCTTCAAGATTTTTCTTGGTCATGTTCCCAACGAGGAGTGCTTTCAATTCTTCTTGTCCCTTGGATAGATTTAGGAACATTTCCTTGAACTGAGTATCTTGAGTTCGGAGATCTATGTCGTTCTGTTCGAGAGCCATTTTCCTTGCTGAAATAAAAAGCGAGAAAATGAGAAACATGTCTTGAGAATACCTGTTATGTAATGATATGTATGCAATGTTTTCAAGGATCTCACGAGGTAAACATAAGAAGATGTTTGAATTGAATTTGACAGCAGCCTTGATTGAAGAACTTCGTCTCGCTGAATGTCCTTCTACGAGAATCAAGCTCACCATGTCGAGTGGATCATAGCCACTGACTTAAGACATCATGCTTTGACGGCATTGGCTAGAGGAAAATAAATCCCTTTGCCCCTTTCTAGATTTTCGGTTCATCATACTTTGGCGGCCTTTGGTTAGAGGAAACTAAATCCTCCTTCCCCTTGTTAGGCGTCTAGTTCATGATAACATGCATCACAGCCCCTTGAGATCCTTGAAATGGTTAACGACCTGCTATAGTATGATGTTATGATGTTTATGATGTCATGTTTATGCTTAAAACAAAATAGCAAACACAAACAAGTCACACAAAGACCTTAGGTTTAAAGGCTTACATCAGGTCTATAGGTAAGTACCCTTCTGAAGTTTAGTTGGATTAACCTGTCGTAGTAATAGTAACTGGGTTCTAGGGATCCCATATCATTGATCTTTCTCTCAGGAATTGTTTCAGCTCAAGCATCTGAATTGCGACCGAAATATCCCAAAAGTCCAATCTCAATGAGTGTAGCATCGAGTATCAACCAACTTCAGTATGCACCAAAGTCGGCCATCTCACTATTTTCTAATGGCTAAGGTGAGTCAATTTAAGGTTCTAAAGGTCACTTAGTGCTTAATTACAATATGTGGAAGCCTAATGTTATCCTTGACTATCTCAAGGAACATTAGTATAAGCCAGAGTATCACACTATTGTATCTATAATATCATCCATATCGGTCTACAACGTACAACCTCCATGATTTATTGCTACTTACCTAATGGTGTTCCCCGATCCGAGTGTAGGATCTTTGCAAGAGAATACCCAAACAAAACCCTCAAATGTAAAGGGAATGTGTTAGCACCCTTTTCATCTGTAGTTATCTACGGGCTCTTAATAGCTTGCTCACTTTATTTATTTTGTGTGTGTGCTTTTGAAAAAGTTTTGAAATTCTTAATAGCAAGGTAGTTTGCTTTATGATAACTCTTGTATCAGTCCTTAAGAGTGTTGATAAAGTGTTTTGAAAATGTTTTTGAAAGTGTGAGGTGTGAAAAAGTGTTTTAAGTTGAAAGAAACCAATTAACAGTAATTACCCACTCAAGGTCTTTCTTGTATTTTTCCTCCTCCTTTAGATAGTGCTATCCATACCATTAGTTAGCAGGAAGCCCTATCTTTGGATGTTTGAGGGACAGGCGTAGGGTCGTCGTTATGATCATTAAAGGCAACATGTAGGGATACCTTTAGCAAATAGAAGGGACAGTCATCATATTCGTAGGCAACATCGAGGGACAAGATTATATACCGTAGGAAACTTAGAGGGACATCAAGGGACTATGATCTTTATGATGATTTGTAACTGAGGGACTTTGCTAATGGTATCCCTACGTTCGAGGGACATGACAATTGTTTTTCTGAGGCAACGAGAGGGGTTACCCTAGAGGTGAAGTGTGCAAAGTGTGCTTGATTCAATTCATTTATCTTGCAATTACGGTTTTCTATCATTCAATTTTATCTTTCTATACAAACCCTAATTACTAACAATTGCATAAAATATAGTAGCTGAAGGTAAAGGAGAAAATGTAAACCAAGGCTATTACAGAGCTTCGGGGAAGTTACTGTCGTACCCCAAATTTGTCCTACCACGATGATTTGATTTTTTAAGATTTAAATAAATTAAATATTTAATTAAAGATGGTACAACAGTATCTGATATCCCATCTTTATCCAAGACTAGGGGGTTTATTTTTAATTCAGGAAGGCGGGGATTTTTAAATGAGAAAGACTTATGTAGCCGTAAATCTATTCGTAGGGAATGTTGGCCTATGGCCCATGCGATTCGAAAATGAAAAATTATTCAAATAACTGTTATGTCCTTAAGTCTTAAAACCAACTTAAGTTTAAGTTGTTAGTTAGAATTAAAATCAGTACAATTCTGAATTACAGACCCATTAAGGTTTCTTCTTTAGTTGGCCCATTGGGATATTTAAAATTAGTTCATCTTTCATTTTTGTTGAAGATTTATTTTAGAAAAATTACTATAAAATGTTCGCTGTTATTTTTCTAAGAAAATTCTTATTCACAACTTGTTAAAAGAAATCTTTTTTCATTTATTACTAAAAGGGGGTAAACTAAATAATATTAAAAGTTTTGAATTTGTTACAAACTACAGACCCATTAAAATAGTCTCTAAGTTAGCCCATTTTGCATTTGTGAGCAAGATTATTATTTGATTTTTGAGTAATATATTTTACAAGATTTTAGTAAGAGTTTTAATCGTTTACTGGTTAGGGATGGACTCTGCTTTAAAGAAAAAGGCATTAGTAGCAAAATTCCTTGCTATTATTGTTTGAATAAAAGAAATATTTATCTCTTTATTAAGATAAAAAGCATAATATGTATATATTGTTGTTAAGTTGTTATTATAATAATGTTTTAAAAGAAGAGTATGGTTTAAAAATCTATTGGATTAGGGTCTGAAAACAGTTCCAAAGCCCAATTGATTTTACAAAAATTTGATTTTTGTTTCCTGTAATAAAAAAATAATGAAATAAGTCGGGCTGATCACAAAATGAATAGTGCAGGCCCAAAGGCTGGTTAACAACAATTGTACCCATCAAGACAGATTTCACGTTGGTTTTTTTGTACTAACGTATACTGTACAAATCATCCCCAAGATATGCGCCTAACATCTAATGTTCAGATTAATTAAAAAAACAATCCAATCTTCATCAATCAATCTCCAAAAAACAGATCTTTACTCAATCAAATCCAGAAAGCTAAATCCAATATATTACAACATATTATCAAACTAAATAAAAATTACAATCAAATCTGTTATTACCAAAATCAAATCAAACATTACAAATCTCGAATAAATTATACAAAAATCCAATCCCTAATTTTCCTCTAATTCCATAATCTGAGCTAAAATTCTAACAGAAAGTTCAAAACCCTAATAACAAAAAAAAATTATATATATTAAAGACAAATACAGAAGAGGAGAGGGGAGATACAGGAGGGGAGTTCTAAAAAAAGAAAAAAAGAAACAGAAGAAGATCAAGAACAGGAACGGAGAGACGTTTACAAAGAGAAGGAGAATTTAGTGTCGATTGGGGTTTCGATTTCCAAAACCCTATCGGTCTCTCTTGCCTAACCGCGAGCCGCTACAACCACCATCACCGTCACCTTCTAAGACCACCATTACCTGTGAAATCCAGAGAAAAGGGGTCAATTTAACATCACCAATTATTCGCAATCAGAAACGCAAAAGGGGTAAAGATAAACTTAGCTTTTGTTTTCTCTAATTGTTTATTTGGAGTTTTTGTTGGATGGTTTTTTAATGAGGGTTACCGGGTTGTGAAGCGCCACCGTGGGGGAAGGTGGTAGGGTAAGGAAAGTGAAGAGAAGTGAAGAAGTGAAAAACACAAGAAGGGGGGTTGAATTGTAAAACTTGAAATCAAATGCAGACAACACGTTATTTTTATCCTGGTTCGTTTGATCTCAAACTACTCCATTCCACCCGTCAAGGTGATTTCGCCTCTCTCCAACGAGGTCTTAATCCACTATATTCAACTGAATATTACAACTGCTTTAACAACTGCTAAAGCCTTCTTGAGTCTAAACCACAGACCAGTTTCTCAAGGAAATTCTTTCTTACAGATAAATGAATATTATGTGTGTTGAATGTTTTTTACAAAAACTTTATATCACAACTGTGATAATACACAAATTAAGCTTATGTGAAACTAGGATGCTATGACTATAGAGTAAACAATTTGAGAGATATAACAAGCTGTATGAGTGAGGATGAAGATGATTTGCTTTAGGCGTGTAAAGAGTTATAGAGCATTAGCCAATTCATTTCTCACTGACTTGTTTATATAGCCTTGGAAAAGATACGTTGTAGTCAATTATTCCATTTCAATGCCCATTACGTTCTATCCATATTGAGAAGATCTTTGTCTTGGAATACAGCCGTTGGTAATAAAATTTCTTGAATGCAAAGTACCGTTGTTAATTAAGCGTGTTATTGTCTTTGGCTTATTCTGACGCTTCTAGGTGCTGATGATATTATTTTGGTCTTGATCAGAGTTTAGAGTATGTTAAGCGCAAATCTGTTCATCAAGCTTCAGTGTAAGCACCTGCTTTGATCTTCTGATGCTGGCATATGATATTTCATCTTCTGATGCTGGCATATGATATTTCATCTTCTGATGCTGATGCTGATGTTGACATTCTTATGCTGATATCCATTAGAGTTTATGTAAATGCATAATATAATTTTTAGGTAGCATATATGTCTCATATGAATTATACAATTTATTTAATCTAGCATTTTGTTATCATCAAAACTTTAACTTAGGGTAGTAGATTCAAACTTTGTTCTAACAAGAAGGGTTGGTAAGAGAGTAGAAGAAGAGATATTGTAAACGTAAATAAAAATGAAATGGTAAAATGAAATTAAAACAATTTTGATTTGTATCGATCCCGTGTGACGCGCTCATCTGGTCTATTGTACTCCCTCGTTTTACATCCTTAGATCATGATCAGATGGCCACTAGGCCAAGTCTGTGTTAGTTAGCATACATCCTTGCCACACCAAAACATGCAAATACTCCCTTCAAACTGTAATGGGCCAAGCCCATTAAGGTTAGCACCCCCTTTCAATCGTTTTACTCAAACACCAAACACTTCACCCCCCCTGTCCAGCAATCATAATGGGCCTAATCCAACTGTTTTCCACACCACCCTATTTTTACTTAAAAACTAGTATTGCACCCCGTGCCTAATTAATCATTTTTTACATTTTCTATATAATTATTAGTTTCTTATTATTATTATTATTATTATTATTATTATATTATATTATTGTCTTTTTTTATTATTATTTTTATTATTATTAGTTATAATTATTATTATCATTAATATTAATTTTTATTTATAGTATTATTATTTATTATATGTAAATATTACTATATTATCAAATAAATTTATTTTTATATTAAAATTCAATATATCATTTGCATTAAATTATTTTCTAATCATGCATTAATCAAGATCTTTTCAAATAATATGACCAAAAAACACAAACAAATCATCAAATTATTTTTCGCAATAAACTAAACTAATCAATTGGTTTTTGCAAAAGGGTTTCAAACTAGTTTTGACTTACTGCGCACTCAGTTAAAATCTTCGTAATCACTACTCCTGACCGAGTGCAAAGTGATTCAAAATATGTTTGCAAACCCCTAAAAAAATAACAACCCATGCGAACTACGAATTGGGACTCTGATTCCTCATAAGAGGACACGTAGGCATACGATCAAAAATCGTGGCGAGTCTTTCTAATTAAAACTTAAAATCTTGTTTACCCCAAACCTAAACCTAGAGTCTAATATCCTTGTGAACAAGGTATATGAAAGGTGCCTAACACCTTCCTTTCGTCTAATTGAGTCCGAAACCTAGAATCTTTGTCTACGAATTAGGGTATTCTGTTAGATTCCCTTCCCTAGGATAAAAACTAATAGTGGCGACTCTTAATTAAAAAACCAGTCGCACCAACTGGAAACACTGATGGGGACTCTCCTTAACCCTAGGTTTAGGTATTTTTGGGTTTCTATTTTTATTTGCTTTATTTATTGCATTTATCTACTTTATCACATCTATTTGTTCACTGTCAATTTCTCTTATTATCATATATATTTACTGCGTGGCAGGATTTTTCTATCTCAAAAATATTTTCCATATAACCCTTAGAAAGAAGGTTCGTTTATTAGCTTAGGGGGTACATCATCCCTGCGAGTTTATGTGACAACTTTTCCTAGAGTCAGTGGACTTCCAAAAAAGGAATACTTATCGAGAGATATCCTCTTGACAAGTAGGACTTTGGAAGGTCACACATGACTCTTTGTAACAGCCTTAGCCTAAAATCTCATGACGAGACTGTTGTACCCTAATTTTTTCCCCTAAGGTCCCTTCATCATACCATATTGATTCAATCACAACAAGATTACATTATGGTTTTTGGTTCTCCTCCCTATCTTTAGCTTTTTCTCTTTGAGGAATCACCAAGCACCTTAACTTGTTTTTCTTTTGTGATCATTCATGTTTTGTTTTGACTTTCCTTTTAATTAATAAAATTCAATGTTGGTTTGTCTTAGTTGTTAATAATGTAGGTAAGGCAATGTGGCTTAGCAAGTTAATCCATGGGTTCATGAGTTTATTTCCATGCCCTAGTCAACAAAGCTTGAGAAGTTCAAACCTCACCATTGAAGTTGATTTGGAAGAAATGACATGTCAAGTTTTATTTTGTTTCACCACATTTCAAAGTTATCAAGATTGATTCAAAAGTATAAGGGGTTGATTGAAAAAGTTGTCATGTTTGGACAAGGCTTTGTTCCCATTGGTTACAATTTCATATTTCTATCAATTCACAAGATATGGAAGTGGTTTTGGTTGCTATTAGTTCTCATTTTCATCCTCAACAACTTCTATCTACAAAGAAAAAGTTTTGGTACAAGAGGGTTATTCAAAATTGTCGAAGTTCCTCAAAGCATTTTCTTGATCTAGGAGCTAGGGTTTTGAACTTCAAAGAAGTATATCTTGCTCATATTTTGGTATTTTTGAGTGATTCCAAAATAATACTTATCTTCAAAGGGTTATTAACAAATCACTTCAAAAGTTTCAAGGAGTTTTCATACGGAAGAAACTTAATGTTAAAGAAAGATTACAAGTCCTCCAGATGAACCCCCAATTTCCCATGTGTGACTTCAAATGATCATAACTTGGTCAATTTTTATCACCTTGAGCCCACTCTTTTACCACAATGATCTTGATGATGTGAAATTTATTCCTTCTTTTATATGAAATGTGAGAAAATGGATGGAAGATTCCCTAAGGATACAAAAGATTATAGGTCATTTCATGATTTCTTGCCAACTTCAACAATTCATAACTCTCTCAATTTTTGGATATTTTGAATGGTTCAAGTTTCAAAATGTCATTAAAGAAGTCTATTTCATGACATATTTTTTGATCAAGAGAAAATTCCAAGATGAAGGCCATGTTTGGATGCAAAACATTATAGGTCACTTTTGAAGAAAAACATGAAATATTTCTAAGTATGGAAAGTCAACTTCTTTTTCCCAACTTTGACTCATTGCAATTTTCAGCTCAAACATCCATTTGATTCCATTCTTTTCCCATTTCAAAGCTTGTAACCTCACATTTCTAAAGCATCAAGAATCATGCCCTAAGACCCCTTGAGCTGAGAATGCCATTGATTTGAACTTGGTAACTTGGAACTGATGTTTCTTCAAAAGTCAGAATTTGAAATCCTTGATTTAGCTTCTAAACATATTGTTTTTGTGGGTTTTTTCTTATAAATATGTTTAGTGAACTTCCAGAAGTGATTAGCATAGAAAAATGCGCGTTTTTGGTGAGTTTTTATCAAAGTAGAAATCACACTTTTCTTGTTTGCAACTTCACACGATTTCCCTCCAAACTTCATCATTTCACACGCTTCAACATTCCATTTAATTCCCTATAAATAGAGGGTCATCCTTCATTCATTTACTCAAACTTGAATAGCCAGAATCACCCTGCCAACCTTGCTCCGTAACTAAATTTTCTGTAACTTCGAAATCAGTGTTCAAGCCTTTTTCAATCCAATATTTCTATCAATTCACCTTCCTTGGTCTTCCTTGAAACTAAACATACAATTACCTTCAAGAATCGTGCTCTATATTGCTCCATAGTAGTCCAGTTTTAGAGCTCTGCAACTCAACTTTAATAGGTAAATTTCTCCATCAATTCTTCAAAACTTTGATATCATTGTGAAGCTCTCATTGCCCTGGTTCTAGTGGCAACACTTGCTTTTATCTGGAAACACATTTTGACCATGAAATTTCAAATCCCTTTTAAAAACTTTCCTTCCAAATTTCTTAAGCTACAGTTTATATAAATTTGTCGCGAAGGTGTGGTTTTCTTCGTCTTGAAGAGACAAAGTGAATGGCATAGGTCTGAGCTTTTGATTCTACAACACTTTTGGTCATTGCGGATCACTTAAACATCGTTGATCATTAAATGTTACTTTTGAGGATTCCAAATGGATGATATACTTGACAAAAAGCAAATGCAACTTGTTGTATGGAGGCTTTGGTTCTACCAATCCTCTAATGAGTTCCAAATGCAAGTTTCAAGATGGTCATCCAACTAACCACTAATTATTAAATTGTTTTTACTTTATGCTTTTATTTTTATGCTTTATGTAGCATTTACTTTAAGCATTACATTTCATTCCATTTTTATTTTGCTCACTTTAGCATTTATATTCTTGTTATTTTTATTTTTTCTAACTTGAGCTTTTCTTTTCTTTTTCAAGACACCTAATAATCAACATGAACCCTAAAAAAGCTTCAATGATACTTGGGCTATTTGGTTACTATCCTTGGCATTATGGAGTATTGGACTTCTTGGACTTAGGATTAGAAACCCTAGACCTAAGTTGGAGACCTTGTGACCTTAATTGGTATTTTGTTTGGAGTTCTTGAGGTTTACCTTAGGACATTGGGTTATTTGTTTGTTTTATGTACACGTTATTGTGATTACATTATTTGTTTGAAATCTGGAATTCACCTGTATACAACTGTTACTCTGCCAAATTTTTGTGAAAACTTAATACACTTGAAGTTTGGTTCTCTCAAGAGGTCTAGTATCTTTGCTTGTTTGGTTTCAATCCAAGGATTGGGAATTATATCTTGACTCATAATGTCAAATATTGGCTTCTTGTTGGTTAGATGGTTCTTATCCTTAGCCTTTTACCTTATGCTTTAGGATAGTCTCTTCTTCTCCTCCCATCTACTTTAATTTCTAAAATCTTCTTCCTCTTTTTAAAAACTCTTCTTGTTTTGAAACTTGAACCACTTTCATGATAAACTTGGACTTATGTCCATGCATTTTCACAATATTTTTCATAAACAAATTTCAATCAACTTAATAATACGTTGACATTTTTTTGTGAGAAGACTAAAAGTCAATCAATCTAATTTCAAACCATTTTTTCCACTTTGGCTTTCTACTTTAAAACTTTTCTCAAAAGATTAGACTCTTGTCAATCCTTGTAGTGATGCAAACAACTAAACTTCTACAATATGTAGTGAAGAGAGATATTTTCCACTCGGGTGTTGAGTGAGGCATTGTTGATTTTAAAATCCAAGCCATATCCTCCAATTCGAGATGATGCAAACTCTCCTTTCTCATGATTGTGGGTAGTAACTATGTTTTCCACACGGACAATGACGATGATGTCTTATCTCATAAAATTAACTAACACACTTGTGTTTTAAAATTTTTAAAGAAGAGCTACGTGTAGCCTGATCCCCTATTGCACAAAAGGTGGTACGTAGGCACTAAAGGTTCACAACCGCGGCGGGTGAAAAAATCATAAAAAATATATTTCTTTTCTCACCTCCACCATCTATTTTATATACAACATTTTATAGCCAAAATAAACAGTTTTTTTCAAAGAAGTTTCTGAGGAGTACTGTAGATGTTTAGGGTGTTAATACCTTCCCTTTGCATAACCAACCCCCTTACCTTGAATCTTTCCCCCCTCTTTTTGGGTTACTAGCTCACTTCCCGTTCCTTTGGAAACAATAAAGCGCAATGGCAAATTTTATTTTGATTTGTATAAGTCTACTCAATCCAATGACTTAGTCTTAAACATTTCTACTGCTACAGAAAAAAATGGCGACTTCACTGGGGAGAGATTGAACTCTTGCTGGTCCATCCCTAAGTGGGTTGAACCTGCCTTTGTTTATATTTGTATATGTGTTATTTTTGTTTATGTGTTATATGCTGTATATATGTTTGTTTGGATTTTCCTGGTTTTCAGGGTGCTTGGTGATTACTCATGAGTCTTATATCCGGTCTTGGGCAAACTTTAAGATAGGAAGGGTGGTATAGTCATGTTAACTTTGAGGGAGTAATCCCAAAAAAAGGTGGCATGAGATCCCCTACTCAATGGAGGGCCCTTTGACTGTAGTGTCGTTTACCGAGTAATCGAAAAGACGTACTACTTTCGACCTGGAAGCCTGCTGAAGCTGAGGATCATAGAATTCTTAACCCATCTTTGTGTTTTAGGTGTAGTGTGGAAGCTATGACAGAGTAATCCAGAAATAGTTGTCACGTGATACTATGCTCGGACGAGTTTTTCTTGAGAATATTACTAATTACCGAGTTAATCGAGAAGTTGGTAATATCTGAAGGAAGGATGTAGACTCTGGGAACCTCTAGAACCTTGTTCGGCAGGTGATAACTTTTAGACCATACCTTATAGGTAGTACCTTCTACCTCATGCTCGTGGCGTTGAACCTATAAACCCTATGTTTGTGATCTTGTGTGTGATTGTTGCATCATGCATCCATGCACTCATAAGCATCTTTTGAAGAGATTTTATTTCGAGGGACTTGAAAGTTGACTATTTGTGAATATCTCTGGTACCTTTTGACCATGGATTCTGGAAAAAGAAAGACCGGAAAATACAGTTTCAAAGATCCCAAGATAGATGAGTTGATCAGTCTAATTCCCGAGATTGAGTGTTCTGTAGATTTTCGGAAGAAGTATGGATCCATCATTCCTCTCATGAAGCTTAGGATGAAGGAGGGTATTCTCTTGACCTTGGTCCAGTTCTATGACCGATATATCATTGTTTTACTTTCCCTGATTATCAGTTGATGCCTACACTATAGGAGTATTCTTATCTGTTTGATTTACCTATTACCAGTCGTGTTCCTTTTACTGGTTTGGAGGGTGAGCCAAAACCACACGAGATTGCTGCTTTGATCCATTTGGGGAATTCTGAGGTTGAAGCCCATATGACTACTAAAGGAGGGATTAGAGAATTACCAACTCAGTTCTTATTGGAGAAAGCTCGTTACTTTGCAAGGATGAAGAGTACAGTCGATTTTGAGGCCATCTTTGCTCTACTTGCTTACGGATTATTTTTATTTCCTAATTTGGATAAGTTTGTTGACGTTAATGCTATCAGGATCTTCATGATTGGAAACCCAGTTCCTACATTGTTGGGTGATGCTTATTACTCTATTCATCTTCGGAATTCTTATCATGGGGGTATGATTATCTGTTGCACGCCTCTGTTGTACCTATGGTTTATTTCTCATATGCCTCAGTCTGATGCTTTCTGGGATGTCAGGAAGGAACCCCGTTGGGCTCCTAAGATCAAGGCGCTTACTTACTCAGATATTGATTAGTATCATCGGGCTTACCATGATGTTGATATTGTCGACAGTTGTGGTAGTTTCCCTAATGTACCTCTTCTTGGTACAAAGGGAGGAATTAACTCCAACCATGTTCTTGCACTACGACAACTTGGTTATCCGATGAGTGATAAACCAAATAGTATTAATTTGAGTAGTTTCTTCCTGAAGGAGGGAGAATACCATAAGGAAGCTAGGGAGCAGATTTCAAAGGCCTGGCGTCACATTCATAGGAAGAGTAGGAAAGATTTGGGACCTAGGGGGGCTGTTTCTTTGGAGCCATATCTTCAGTGGGTTCATGTGAGAGTTATTCAGTTGAAGATGTCGTATTCCTGGGAAGCACCTATGCCTAATTTGTTTGTGAAGGCCACTCCTCCCTTATTGGATGATGTGGAAGAGCTACAACTTGCTATGGTCAGGATGCACCAGGAAAAGGATGCTTGGAAGAATAAGTTCCAAACTTTAGAGATTTCCTATAGAGAAGATTTGAAGGAGAAAGATGACTTGATTGAGATCCTTGAGAGTCAGGCATTAGAGATGATGGAGAGGCAAGGGGATTTATTTTCTCCTAAGCCTCAATCAGATTCTAGTTGCTCACTTCCTGATTCAGTTGATCAGAACGAGGTTGCCACGAGTTATGTGGAAGAAAACCAGAGGTTGGAGGCTCAGATTGCTAGACTTACAGGGAAGCGCCAGCGTATAGAGTAATCTCCGTCAGCTTTACTTCTTAGGGTTTTAGACTTTATTTTCATCTTGTACTTGGGATTATTGAAACTTGTAATGCATTTTGAAGTTATTATAATAAAAAATTTCAGTATTTCAAATGTGTTATTACTTTGATATTTACAATATGTCTATAAATCTTTAAGTCCCTTGAAATATTAATAATAAAATAAAGCATGTGCATTGCATATCATGCATCATATTACACATATTTCTTGAATTTGTTATGCATATCCATGTGTCTTACCAAGTTTCTTTACTTCGTTCAGCAAGTTCTCTCACCACTACAACACTCAAGCTCATTTCAGAAGGAAGATGGACAACTTAGAACAACAAAATCGCGAGCTGCGCGAGGAAGTTTCTGCTCTGAAGGCCGGCATGGTCAATCTTACTACTCTGATGGAATCTCTGGTGGCTGCTCAGAATTAGCCACCGAGTGTTCAACCTCAACAAACAAAGGTCATTGCTGAAGCTCCGACTATTCATGTGTCTATTACTCTAGTTATTGTTTAGAACCGCATGCCTGAAGGTTGTCCATGGGGACTGCCAGAGAAATTTGCACCTACATGTTTCAATCTTGGTCCTCAAGATACTCCATTTGTTTAGACTATTGTTACTCTTGCACCTCCTGTGGTGCATGCTGCTCCTATTGCGCCTCCTTCGGTAAATATGGTCCCATTTGTTAATGATGATATGTGTCGTCATTTTCCTCCACCAAGTGAAGACTTGGGCCTCTATGATAGAATGGAATATTTTCAAGAGAAGTTTGACAAGATACAAAGGGAGATGAAGGCCCTCAGGGGAAAGGAATTATTCGGGCAGAATGTGAATGCTTTATGCTTGGTCCCGAATGTCAAGATACCTGCGAAGTTTAAAGTTCCAGAATTTGAGAAGTACAAGGGTAACACTTGTGCTCGTGCTCATCTTGTGATGTATATAAGGAGAATGTCTACCCATATTAATGATCAACGTCTGCGGATTCACTTTTTTCGGGATAGTTTGATTGGTGATGCACTGAAGTGGTATATGAGTTTGGACAGTGTCAAAATCCATACTTTCAATGACTTGGGAGAAGCATTTATCAGACAATACAAATACAATATGGACATGGCACCTGACCGTGATCAACTCAGGGCCATGGTCCAGGAAGACAGGGAATCATTCAAAGAATATGCACAGAGATGGCGCGAGGTAGCCGCCCAAGTGATTCTTCCCATGGAAAATAAGGAGATGACTAAGATTTTCCTGAAGACTCTGGGTGCTTTCTACTATGAGAGGGTGGTAGCGAGTGCGCCAAGTGACTTTACTGAAATGGTGGGCATGGGTATCCGATTAGAAGAGGCTGTAACAGAGGGTCATTTAATAAAAAGTGAAAGTTCCGGAGGTTCGAAGAAGCCATCCTATGGGTTTGCCAAAAATAAGGAAGGAGATAAAAATGATGTTATGCAAGAGAGGAGGGTTAATCCTCCAAGAATAAATTATCAGCGTCATCAGCAAGTCGCCTCGGTTACTCCGGTTGTTGGTGTAGCCCCGACTACTGTTACTTATCAGAGACCATCCCATCAGGGGAATCAAGGGTATAATCAGAGAAGGGAGAGTTATGACCCTATCCCTATGAGTTATACAGAATTACTCTCGGTGTTAATTCAGAAGAAGTTAGTTCAGACTAGACCACCTTCCGTTGTACCATCACTGTTACCTTGGTATTATAAGGCAGACCAAACATGTGCTTTTCATCAGGGAGCACCAGGGAACAATGTTGAGAACTTCTATCCTTTGAAGACTGAAGTACAAAAATTGGTGAAGTCTGGTATCCTATCTTTCAAGGATGTGGTCCCTAATGTGAAAGATAATCCTCTACCAAACCATGGAGGAGCAAATGCTGTGAACATGGTGGCCGGTTGTCCAGGTGACTTCCGGATTTTTGATATTAATTTTTTTAGAGGAGATTTGGTGAAAATGCATGCAAACCTCTGAGAATTTAGCTACTATACGCATGACCATGACAGTTGTGCTATTTGCAGTACAGATATACAGGGTTGCGACAAGATAAAGGTTGATTTGCAGGAGATGATGGATGAGGGCCTCATCCACATAATCAGGCCTAGGGCAGAGAATGAAGAGGAAGTAAACATGGTTTCTGGATGTCTTGGAGAGTTCAGAATCTTTGATGTGGAATACATGAATGAGGATCTTGTACAATTGCATGCTACTTTCTGCCACATGACTGGTCAGGTAGAACATCAGTATGGATCTTGCCGAATTTGTTGTCGGGACTCCCGAGGATGTTCAATTGTAAGGAAAGATATTCAATTGTTATTGGATAATGGAACTATCAAGGTTACAGGCCAAAGGGATGATTACCATGAAGTTGATATGATTGAGGTTTGTTTGGCTGAAGAGGAGTCAGATGATGAGTATGCCTCTGCAGATGAGTACTTCTCCTCAGATGAGGATTTGTTTTCCAGAGATGACTCTGAAACGATTGAATGTGTTGAAGAAGGAGTAAATGTTATTGCGCCTTGTTTTGGTGCACCTATCACTTTTGAAGTTGAATATCATGGCAAGCCAGTTGTTACTCCATTGGTGATTAGTTTGCCGGGTCATGTCACCTACAAGTCAGATAAGGTTGTTCCCTACAAATATAATGCTACAATCTTAGAGGATGGTGTGGAAGTTCCCATCCAGTCAATGCCTAGTGTTGGAAATATTGCTGAGACTAGTAGAGTGACCCGCAGTGGTCGTGTATTTGCACCATTTGTTGGTGGAGATGTTAGTACTGGAAAGAAAGTTGTGGAAAATCTTGAACCTAATAAGGTTGTAGGTGAATCTAGTGGAGCTACGCTAGAAAAAGAGGTGGATGATATTTTAAAGATAATCAAGATGAGCGGATACAAAATTGTAGATCAGCTACTGCAGACTCCTTCAAAAATATCTATCTTGGCTTTATTGATGAACTCCTCTTCTCACACAGAATCTTTGATGAGGGTATTGGACCAAGCTTTTGTGGAAAGCAATATGCCTATAGACCAATTCAGCAGTGTAGTAGGGAACATTACTTCATGTAATAACCTGAGTTTCTGCGACGGTGAACTTCCCAATGAAGGAAGGAATCACAATCTTGCCCTCCACATCTCTATAAACTGCAAGAATGATTTTTTATCCAATGTGATGATTGATAATGGATCCGCATTAAACGTTATACCAAGGAGCACGCTTATGAAATTGAAATATCAAGGAATGCCCATGCGCCCAAGTGGCATTATTGTGAAAGCATTTGATGGATCAAGGAAATCTGTTATTGGTGAAGTGGACTTGCTTATTCATATAGGCCCACATTTGTTTCAGATTACTTTCCAAGTCATGGACATTGTACCCGCTTATAGCTGCTTCTGGGATGATGGTGGATACATGAGGCAGGGGCTGTCACTTCGACTTTACACCAGAAGTTGAAGTTTATGTGTGAAGGAAAAGTGGTAATTATAAATAGAGAACAGACATTATTGATATCTCATTTGTCCTCTTTCAGCATTGTGGAGGCGGTTGAAGCTGCTGTTGGAACCCAGTTCCAAGCTTTATCCATTGATAATGTAAGAGGAAATGAGAAATATATGGCTACGTTTAAAGATGCACAGCAGGTTGTGCGTAATGGCCAGAGTGAAGTATGGGGACAGATTGTTGATCCACCTGTAAACAAGAATAGAGCTGGCTTGGGTTTCTCTGTGAATAATGATAAAGGTAAGAGCATGAAGTCGAAGTCTACTGCGGGAAAGTATCAAGACATCTTTCATAGCGGGGGTTATCTTCATCCAACTGTTTCAGGGATTAATTCCATTGTGGAAGATGAAGCAGAGCCAGAAATGCCAAATTATGTGACGCACAGAGTTAGGGTTCAGAAATGGATCGTCATTGATGTTCCCTCTTGCATACATGTTTTAAAGTAATTTGTTTTTGTTAATCTATTTGAAAATCTTTCACTCTGCCCAAGGTGAAAGCATTAATATTGTACGGGCTTATCTATTTGCTGTGATTTTTAAATCAATAATAAAAGTTGTCTTTTTTCCCAAATTATGTCTTTATTTTCTGTTTTTTCTTGGAAAATGGTAATCAGAAAAAACATTTCAAAATAAATAATAACTAAAATTCAATTTGCATGATCACTTGTTATATGTGTCGGTTTCTAAAAGCAATCATAAATCGTATGTGCAGATTAATTAAAAAACTCGTTGAATACAATGACCTTGCACCCTCTCCCAACTTTGAATGTCCTGTGTATGGGGCCGAAGAAGAAGACTATGATGAGATTCTAGAAGAGGTCTCACGGTTGCTTGAGTGCGAGGAGAACGCCATTAATCCATATAAAGAGCCATTGGAAGTAATCAATTTGGGTTCAGAAGAAGAGACGGAGGAAGTCAAGATCGGAGTATTGTTGCATCCTGATGTGAAGAGCAGGTTGATTGATATGTTGAAAGAGTATGTGGATATTTTTTCTTGGTCTTATCAAGACATGCCTGGTTTAGATAAATATATTGTAGAGCACCGTTTACCGCTGAAGCCAGTGTGTCTGCCAATCAAACAGAAGTTGTGAAGAACTCACCCAGATATGGAAGTAAAGATCAAAGAGGAAGTTCTAAAGCAGATTAATTCTGGTTTCCTTGTGACAATAGTGTAGCCTTACTGGATTTCCAATATTGTCCCAGTATCTAAGAAAGACGGAAAAGTTCGCATGTGCGTAGATTACAGAGATCTAAATAAAGCTAGTCAAAAAGATGATTTTCCATTGCCACACATTGATATGTTAGTGGATAGCATAGCAAAATTCAATGTTTTCTCGTTCATGGACGGATTTTCTAGGTATAATCAAATAAGGATGGCTCTTGAGGACATGGAGAAAACAACGTTTATCACACCATGGGGAACATTCTGTTACAGAGTGATGCCCTTCAGGCTGAAGAATGCTGGTGCAACGTACCAGAGGGCTATGACAACCCTATTCCATGATCTGATGCACAAGGAAATTGAGGTATATATTGATGATATGATTACTAAATCCCATACTGAAGAAGGGCATGTAGAATATTTGTTGAAGTTGTTTCAGCGTTTGAGGAAGTATCATCTCCGCTTAAATATAAATAAATGTACCTTCGATGTTCGGTCAGGAAAATTGTTGGGTTTCATTGTTATCCAGAAAGGGATTGAAGTTGACCCTGATAAAGTCAAAGCAATTCAAGAAATGCCAGCGCCAAGAACTGAAAAGCAAATCAGATGTTTCCTCAGGCGTTTGAATTATATCTCCAGATTCATTTCCCACATGACTGCAACGTGTGAACTGATCTTTAAGTTGTTAAAGAAAGATCAAGGTTGTTTGTGGATAGATGACTGCCAAAGGGAATTTGAAAGTATTAAAGAATATTTGCTTGAACCTCCTATCTTGCTCCCTCCTGTTGAAGGAAGGCCATTGATTATGTATCTGACAGTGTTAGATAATTCCATGGGCTGTATTCTGGGACAACAAGATGAAACGGGGAAGAAAGAGTATGCCATTTATTATCTCAGTAAAAAGTTTACTGATTTTGAATTGCAGTATTCCATGCTGGAAAAGACATGTTGTGCTCTGGCCTGGGCGGAAAAACATTTGCGACAGTATATGCTGAATCACACTACTTGGTTGATCTCCAAAATGGATCCAATCAAGTACATTTTTGAAAAGACTGCTCTTACTGGGAGAATTTCCCGCTGGCAGATGCTGTTTTCTGAATATGACATTGAATATCGCAGTCAAAAAGCTATTAAAAGCAGCATGTTAGCAGAACACCTTGCTCACCAACCAGTTGATGACTATCATTCTGTGAAGTATGATTTCCCCTATGAGGATGTGATGTTTCTGAAAGTGAAATATTGTGATGAATCTCTGCCTAAGGAAGGCCCTGATCCTGAATCTCGTTAGAGTATGATATTTGATGGAGCTGTGAATGCTTATGGTAAAGGAATTGGTGTTGTTATTGTCACTCCACATGGATCACACATTCCTTTTACCCCAAGGTTGACATTTTATTGTACTAATAATATGGAAAAATATAAGGCTTGTATCATTGGTCTCGAGGAAGCTATTGATCTCAGAATTAAAATTCTAGATGTGTATGGCGATTCAGCTTTGGTAATAAATCAGATTAAAGGAGAGTGGTATACTCGTCACCCTGGCTTGATCCCTTACAAAGATTATGCTAGAAGATTGTTACCATTCTTTAATAAAGTTGAATTCCATCACATCTCCAAAGATGAAAATCATATGTCGGATGCTTTGGCAACTCTGGCTTCTATGTATCACGTGAATACTTGGAATGATATACCTCAAATTATAGTTCAGCGACTGGATAGGCCCGCTCATGTGTTTACAATAGAAGAGGTAGTAGATGAGAAACCTTGGTATTACGATATCAAGCATTTTCTCCAGACCCAGGAATACCCGATTGGTGCTTCAAATAAAGATACAAAGACATTGAGAAGATTGGCTGGCAGCTTCTTCCTCAGTGAAAATGTGTTGTACAAGAGAAATTATGACATAGTTTTGTCAGATGCGTGGATAAACACGAAGCAGACATGTTGATACATGAGATTCATGAAAGATCATTTGGCACTCATGCCAATGGATATTCGATGGCTAAAAGGATGCTAAGGGTAGGTTACTATTGGCTAACAATGGAATCTGACTGTTACAAATTTGCAAAGAAGTGCCATAAATATTAGATTTATGCGGACAAGATTCATGTGCCTCCAACACTTCTCTATTTTATTTCTTCCTCGTGGCCTTTCTCTATGTGGGGTATTGACATGATTGGAATGATAGAACCCAAAGCTTCGAATGGACACCGTTTTATCTTTGTAGCAACTGATTACTTCACCAAATGGGTGGAAGTTGCTTCATATGCTAATGTTACTAAGCAGGTGGTTGTGCGCTTCATTAAGAATAATCTTATATGTCGGTATGGTGTGCCGAGCAGAATCATCACCAACAATGGCTCGAATCTGAACAACAAGATGATGACAGAACTTTGTGAAGAATTCGGATTGTCCATCACAATTCATCTCCGTAAAGGCCAAAGATGAATGGGGCTGCTGAATTTGCTAATAAGAATATCAAGAAGATGGTTGTTACTTATAAAGATTGGCATCAAATGCTCCCTTTTGCTTTACATGGATATAGGACATCTGTTTGCACTTCAATAGGCGCAACCCCATTCTCCCTAGTGTACGGAAAGGAGGTTGTGCTCCCAATCGAGGTTGAGATTCCCTCTTTGCGCGTGATAATGGAAACCAAGTTATCGGAGGTTGAATGGGTCCAAAACATGTTTGACCAATTGAATTTGATCGAAGATAAGAAAATGACGGCTTTGTGTCATGTGCAGTTATACCAGAAGAGAGTGAATAAAGTTTTTGATAAGAAGGTCAAACCTCGTGAATTCAGAGAAGGCGACCTCGTGCTCAGGAAGATCATGTCTTTTAGCGCTGATTCTAGGGGCAAGTGGACTCCCAATTTTGAAGGTCCATATGTTGTCAAGAAAGCCTTCTTTGGCGGTGCATTAATTCTTGAAACTATGGATGGCGAGGATTTTCCACGTCCCATGAATGTTGATGCAGTCAAGAAATACTTCGCCTAAAGAAATAAAAGAACAGCTCGCTAAGTTGAAAACTCGAAAGGGCGGCTTAGGCAAAAAAGAGCGTCTCGATAGGCCAAAAACCTGAAAGGGCGGTCTAAGAAAAAATTAGATACATAAAAAGAATAAAATTTCCCGCTAAGTTGAAAACCCACAAGGGCATCTTAGGTAAAAGTTAGGGACTTTCTTGGCAAGTAACTACATCAGACAAGACTTGATCGTTGACGCAACAATCTTCTTGGGTCTTCACCATACTTCAACAAGAGCTGCTGCTCAGAATTTCAAAGTTGTTAGAGGGAATAATGGTCATTGTATCTCAATGTATCTTTTCCATTGTATATTACCATTTTCCAAACTTTGTAATTATCCATGGAGTCTCTCCATTCGCAGACTACCATTCTATCAATAAAATTTAAGCTTTTATCCAATTCTTTGTATTTGTTATTTTATTCAGCTTACAAAGACTCTGTTTATTATTGATAATAATTTTCAAAGTGAAAAGATTAAATAACAAATTTGTTTTTCAAAAAGAATTTAAACTTACTTTTACTTTAGATTTCGTGATTCAAGAGGAAAACAAAGATGGTGATCCCAGGAATGGACGAACTCCCATAATTTTGAGAAGTTTTGTTTTCCCGGGGAAGGTTTGGTCAGGTTGTTTTCGCTGGTATGCGTGTGTTCGTTGTATATTGAAGACAATACCAATTGGCGTAAGGTGCAGTATCGTGTTTGTGATCTCGGTGTCCCCAGTCAAGTGTTGGTTTATTTTCTGTTTTTTGGGTTTGCTTGGTCTGAGGCATCTATTCCGGATTCCTCAGCTAAACCTTTCCTCATATGAAGAAAGGTCTTGTTCCCTTGGCATGCTGAGACGAAACTATTTATAAAATATCGTTGTTTCTGCAGTTTTGGCATCATTGTTGGTATTTATTCCCCAAAAAAGCTATCACAGGGCATCTTTTATTGAAATAGGTTTGTGTGATATGAAGACTCGATCCGAGATTTCCCAGTGAAGGCCTTGCTTATTTGATAGAAGTATTTTCTCCTTGTGCATGTTGAGATTTGACTCATTTATGAAGCATCTCCCTTTCGGTTGTACTTACATTTTGTTTGATTGCCCGATAATCAGGAAAGGGAAATGTTTTGTCTAAAAAGTGTTGAAATGGTTATCAACTTTTTAGGTTTTAACTCTCTAAGTGTTGGGTTTGATTTAAAATCTTTATAAGATTGATTCCTTGCTGTAATGTTTGACTTCTTAACTCTCTGAGTTGTTATTCCCCGTGAGGTTTTATACTTTTTCCCAGAGAAGTTGGTGCAATACTTACTCTCAATATTGAAGAACGTATCCCTATTTTCCCCAATGAAGAGTGTATCTTGGTTTCCTCACTTTGATGGGGTGTCGACCTCCCCAATAAAGTCAGCACGAGGTCCTCAGTTGATATTTCGATGATGAGACATTATCTAATGAAGTTTTTTTGGTATTTCTTCATTAAAGTCAGCTCGAAATACTCATTTGATGTTTTTCCGATATTGTTTCCATCTGCCTTGTTTGAAATCAATATTGCAATCCTCAATAGTAGTACGGACCGTGAAAGCTTTATTTTCCCATTGAAGTCTGAGTGTGTTGTACCCCAAACTTTTCCCTCTCATTTCTCAAGGAATCACCCTGGATTCTCAAGCTTTCTCTCATACAATTCCAAGCCTTGAATTATCAATTTTTCCAAGCAAACCATTCACAAGGGAAAAATGGTCATTTGCACGCTGAGAAATCTAACTTTGACTTTTGGACCAAAACCAAGTTTCAAGAGTCGTATTTCATCAAGACTTGTCGTAATATGAAGTTTGTATCATCAAAAAGTTCAAAAGTCAAATTTACTATGGAAAAGCCAAATTTCTAAATAATTGGGATTTTTTTCTAAGTATTTAAGAAAAAATGACGCTTCAGAACTTCTGAGCCAGCCTCCAGGAAGGTGCAGTCAGAAGTTGTAAACATGGTTCAGCACATAGTCTTCAGTTAGAGCATGTCACTTTAGCATCTACGCAAGTTCAGTCAGAGTTTGTTAGGATAATGCAAAGAAGGTAATAAAGCGTAATACGAAGCCTGAAAGCTCCTTCAGAATATGTTGGAGCCAGAAGGTAGGAGGATCAGAAGTTTGGATGCTACGCTGAAGCATAACTTCTAATCCAGAGTTTGCAAAGGTAAATCAAAGAAGGTTACAAAGCATACTGCAAGCTTACTGGAAAATCTGGGGAATCCTTCAAAACATGCTGAGGCAACAAGGTACAAAGATCAGAAGCTGGATGTTTGTCCTAGATAGAACTTCTGATCTAGAATTAAGCAATGATGCAAAATCTCAAATTACAGGATTTCTGATGTTAACAAATCTCATCATCATTTAATGCCCATTTAATGCTCACAACCACTTTTGAGTCTTTATCCAAAGGATCTCCCCACGTGTGGCATAGAAATACCCTTGTTATCCTTAAAAGCAACTGTTATATAGAAGTATGTGTGGGTCCATGCGTTACTTTTCTCTTGAGGGTTTACTTTTCCTTAATCCCTGCTTGCTAATCTAGTCTAGGATAAAAAAACTGTCAACTATCACACCCTTTTTTGAACTTGCTTCAAGAACAAGTCAGCATCTAGCGTATGATGTTGGCGCTACTTGACCTCTCCAAAACTACAAAATCTTTGCCTATAAATAGAACACCTTTGGCCATTGAAAAGAGGTCGAAAAGTTTGAGAAAGAAAAGCCTTGAACCCCTGCCAAAATCCCAAGAGTTCCAAGAACTGTAAACATAAAACACAAGACCTGCTAACTTTTGATCCCTTGCATTCAAACTCAATTTGTTCTCAAATTTTTCCTGACTAAAACCATCCACACAATTTCTGATTCACCTATTAGAAGCTGCCTTAACTCCTATCTTCGTACTACCTCACATTCTCCATCCATCTGCTCCAAGAAATCAGAACATCACCTTTTTGCTGTACCAGAAGTTGAGAACCTCCATCTTGCTGAGTACGTGAAGAAGTTTCTCAGAACCTCATCAGAATTTAGGACCAACCTCTATTCCATAGAATCTTCTCAGCTACAAGGTAAGCTTCTGCTGACTCTTATCACATTACTTAAGCATTACCAGATTTACTTGCCCAAAAATACAATGTAGATATCATGTTTCTGATGTTGTGCATATTCTGAGATTTCATGCACCTTCCTGCTTAAGTAGAGAATGAATCAGTTCAGAGCTTCTTGAAGAAACTAGAACTCAGAGTTAGGATTAGCAAATACATGCTTGCCTCTGATTTATAGTTCTGATATTTCTTATTTTCTGAAACTCCATAACACCTGCTATAACTATTCTATGCATGTCTTCTGTTTTATGGAGAAATTACCAAGTTGCAGATGTTCTGACTAGCATAGAGAGTAAGACCAAGTTCTTCCAATAATCTCAAAACCTCTGAAGTCTATTTAGTCGCCAGTAGTATCAGAACTTCTGAAAACTACCGTGTTCCCAGTGGACTCAGAACTTCTGACTTTACATATTTTCACTAACAGGATTTTTAGTTTTTGCAGTATGCCAAAGTCAGAACCTCTGACCTCATTTAATCAGTAATACGCTGATTCTTTTTTCCTTTTCTCATTATTTTTATTATCAATTTCTATTCCATTAATCAGCAAAAATCAAAAACATTTCTTTCACACTTTATTTTATTTCTTAAAAAAAATAATAATAAAAGATCAAAAATATTTTCTTAAAATAAAGCAAGTTCATTTCACACTTTTTGGTACATTCTTATACATTTTAATATGGTTGTAATAGTAACTTATGACTTATTTTCACTTGCAATCCCCATTTGTAAATATGTACCCCCATCCCCTAAATATTGTAATAGCGTAGGACTTTACATTTTTTGCGTTTTTATTATTTTCATATATTGTTAGTAATTAAGGTGTGTATGGCAAGATAAAACCAACAAGTAGACCACTAAAAATCAAATACTAAGGCATGAAATCAAATACACTTGCACACATGCACCCTTAGGGTTACTCTACTTGGTTGCCTTATACAAAAATGGCCATATTACGCATGCAAAGTATCTTAGCAAAACAAACAGGTATAAGATCATAGTCCCTCGATGACGTTATTCAAAGTTGCCTTACAAAATGATCTTAGTCCCTCAAAAATGCTAATATACTTTACAACATTACTAATCATGGTCATACGATGACCCAACGCCCGTCCCTTCACATCCAACGATGGGGCTTCTTACCAAAACAATGGTAAGGTAGCAACATCTAAAGAGGAGGAAAAGCACATCTAAGACTTTTTGAGTAGGTAGATTACTTTTAGTTACTTGCTTTCTCTCAAAACAAATATCCTTGCTATTTTCAAAACAATCACATACACTTTCCAAACATTTTCCAATCTTGAAACATTTTCAAAAGCTCAACACTTTGTATACGTTCTTACGAACGAGAACCATTACAAAGTTTGCCTAAACGATGGCACCTTTTCAAAATAATTTCAAAACCTACATCACAAAACACAATTTCAAAACAAAAGCAAGTGATCTAGCAAGTAACTAAGAGCCCATGGAAAACCATGGATGAAAAGGGTGTTAATACCTTACCTTTTCATAATCTACCCCCCGAACTCAATGAAACATCTCTAAATGTCTTTCCTGTGCTTTTTCACCTTTCCTTTTGGATAAAAGAAAAGTCGATGGCGACTCTTGCTAACCGCAACATTTGCAAACACAAACGCAAAACCTCAAGTCAGTTCTCCCACCGTATCACAGAACTGGCGACTCTGCTGAGGAAAATTGTTTCTAAAAGTGGGGTTACCTTAGGGTTAGATCACATTTATTTGCTTTCTCTGTTTTACTAGTATGCTTTACATTTTTGGTTCTTTATTTGGGTTTGAATCCTCCACCCGGATTTGGGATACCTTATAGGTAAGTAGCAATACGTTGTGGAAACTTTGCGGGGTATATCGACACGGTCTAAGCAATAGCTACGTTAGTGTGACATATTTGTGGGTACCGGTAGCCCTTGAGTAGTCAAGGAGAATACGGGGCCGCTGAGTGATGTCATGAAGGACTAACCGACTTTTAGAACCTTTACTTGACAAACTTGGCCATTATGACGTAGTGAGATGACCGGCTTTGGTGCAGTCCGATGTTGGTAGATACTCGATACTACACTCATTGAGGTTTGGTTTTTTTGGATATTTTGGTCGCCATTAAATAGGTTCGTGCTGAAACAATGCCTGAGAAAACAAACCAGTGATATTGAGTTCCTTAGAACCCGGTTACTATTACTAGGACAGGTTTGAGCCAACTAAACTTCAAGAGGGTACTTACCTATGAGACTCTATGCAAGCCTAAACCTAAGGACTTGTTTGCTTTGTTTGTATATATATTTGTACATAAACATCATGAACATCATAAGCATTCTCAATAACCATTTCAAGGATTTTTGGAATTCATCTTTGTTCTGTTTTGTAGGACATGGCTTCCGATCGTAGGAACACTATCCAAGTCAGTCTCGTGAGGATACCTCCACAACTCAAGGATTTAGTGTCAAGGGTCCCTGAAGGTTCTCCATTAACCAAAAGGCATGGTCAGCTCCTTAGTTTGGTTACCTCAAGAATTGAAGAAGATATGGTAAAGGTGCTTGTCCAATTCTCCGACCCTTTGCATCATTGCTTCACTTTTCCTGATTACCAACTTGTGCCCACTTTGGGAGAATTTTCTAAACTCATGGGGACCCCTATTCTTGATCAGTTACCTTTCAACGGTATTGAAAGAGACCCTAAACCTGGGGAGATTGCTCGAGCTCTACATTTTCAACCATCAGACATAGTAGCAAATTGGGTAACAAGGAGTGGTGTCAAAGGTTTCCTAGCGAAGTTTTTGTTGGAGAAGGCTCAAGAGTGTTGGAGTACTTTGGACCTACAAGCCTTTGAGGAGATTTTGGCTATTCTCGTCTATGCGTTGGTACTATTTCCCAATCCTAACCAACTCATAGATATAAATGCGATCAAAGTTTTCATATCTCATAATCCGGTGCCTACACTGCTTGGAGACATCCTACATTCTCTTCACTCTCGCACTTTGAAGAAAAGAGGGACTTTGATGTGTTGCACTCCTCTGTTGGCTAGGTGGTTTATTTCGCACCTACCTAGATCCATGGTGAAGAATGAACAAGGTATGAGGTGGTCTAAAAGATTTATGTCACTTTCACATGCTGATATCCGCTGGTATTATTGTTCTTTGGAAGACATTACCATCATTGATCGCTGTGGGGAATTCCCTAATGTCCCTCTACTTGGTATTAGGGGAGGCATTACTTACAACCCTTGTTTAGCTTTGCGACAATTTTGATACGCTAGGAGAGATGGCCCTCATGAGGTACTCATCTAAGGAATTGTGTTTGACTACGAAAGTGATACCCAAGGTTACCGTCAAAGATTTATACGAGCTTGGAGTATGGTTAAAAAAGTTGATAGCAAGACGTTGGGGCGTAAGAATTCCGATCCTTTGGAACCTTATCATCAATGGGTGCGGGCTCGCGCTCAAAGTCTTAAGATGCCTTATGAAGCCGTTTTACCTATCATCATGGAGCCAGTAGTTGAGGGAGACGTTCCACATACTATCCCATATCCTGATATGCCTACTTCTCTTGAAGATTTGTAAAACGCTTGGATTCAGTTAAAAGGAGAGGGAGACACCTTTGAAGCTAAGTTCTATAAGGGAGAGAAGAAGATATTAAAGCTTACAAGGGAGCTTCACGAAGAAAGTAGTTTAAACACCTACATTGCACCAAAGAGGGTGCGCACAACTTTTATGTCTTAGGAGTTTACTTTATGTTGTTGTAAGCCCAAGAGGCGTGTTTTTATTCAAATCAGAACTCTTTAAATGCAAGTTAACGTTTGTTCACTCTTTGTCTATACAAATTTAAATTCTTTAAATCCTTGAAATCATTCGCATATACATATTCATGCATCATATCATAAGCAAGCTTTTCACAACAGGTTTCCTCATCTTTCTACTGTTTATTTCAGTAAGGATGGATCTCGAACAAACAGTGAAGGACTTGCAAGCTCAGAACATTCAGTTCCAAGTCACCTTGATGACCTTGGCCAAAGGGCGGGAAGAGCTAATGACAGTGTTGACCACCAAAAAGAAGAAAAAGAAGGCCCTCATCAACATGGGGAAGAGATTCAAAGAACAGATTCGCCAAGTGCAAGTAGTCGAAGACTCCTCTGAGGAGGATGAGAACCAAGCAGAAGAGGCAAGAAACACCCATGCTGAAGGTGTGAATGATCAAGCTTCTAAAGATGAGGATCACTTTGACGAACATTACCCACCTACTGGTGAGGAAAAGTACAAAGAATTGGAGGATAGGCTAAAGGCGGTTGAAATTCAAGCTGTGCCTGGCTTAGATTTTAGTGATTTGGGCCTAGTTCCTGGGGTCGTCATTCCTTATAAGTTCAAAACACCAGTCTTTGCCAAGTATGATGGGGTCTCCTGTCCCAAACTACATCTAAGATCTTATGTACGCAAAATACGACCACACACTGCCGACAAAAAATTGTGGATTCACTTTTTCCAGGAGAGTCTAGTTGGAACTCGGTTAGAATGGTTCTATCAATTAGAAGGTTCTCGCATCCATACGTGGGAGGATTTAGCCATTGCCTTTTATCACCAGTATCAATACAACACCGACTTGGCACCAACGGGAGTTCAGCTTCAGAATATGACAATGGGAAGTGACGAAGGATTTAAAGTATATTCCCAAAAGTGGAGGGACCTTGCCAGTAGGGTCCAGCCACCTTTGACCGAAAGAGAACTAGTTGATATGTTTATGGGTACATTAACTGGTCCATTCTTCAACCTGTTAATTGGAAGTTCTTCGTCCGAATTCACCAAGTTGATTTTAACTGGTGAAAGGATTGAGAGTGGTATTAAAAGCGGAAAAATTCCTATGGCATCTGGTTCCACATACAACTCCGTCAGAAGGCCTTTCACTGGAAAAAGGAAACAAATGTTGTGTATAGGGCAAGAGCCCATACCAAGAACGATCACCATTCATTTGTAAATGTTGTATTAATTTCCAACCCTCAACCTACTCAAAGGCAACCCTCCAACAATCGGAGACCTGAAATTCCCCGACGACAATTTACAAGAATAAACATGTCATTATCACAAGCCTTACAACATCTGCTAAAAGAAAATTTGGTCACTTTGCACAATCCGCCATCCAACCCTGATGTTTCCTCACCTAAATACAACCTGAATGCGAAATGCGCATACCATTCCAACAGCCCCGGCCATGAGACCGATCAGTGCTGGGCATTGAAAAACAAAATTCAAGATCTAATATATAATAAGACAATTGAGTTTGATCCACCCGCTACTCCAAACATGATAACCGCGCCAATGCCAAAACATGGCAAAGGGGTCGATGCCATTGATGATGTTACTTTTATCGCTTCTATTGAAAATTTAACAACTCCCTTGACCATTGTGAAAGCTAATTTGCTAGAAGTCGGTGTGTTTCCTGGATGTTCCAAAGATTGTGCCTATTGTGACCAACAACAAAATGGATGTGAGCTACTGAAGAAAGGTGTGCAACGCCTGATAAATAGACGCGAGATTTTATTCAAAAATATTCCCACCATCAAAAATTCAATCGACAAAGCCGAAGATTTGGCCATCATAACAATTTCAAACAAACCTCTTAGGATCTCATCCAAAGGTCCTATCAGGATTTCGAACAAACCGATCATTTCTCTTCTCATAATAACTGTTGCCGGACCTATTCCATATATCTCTGATAAGGCGGTACCATGGAATTACGGTGCCGAGGTTTATTACCATGGGGTAAAACAAGATTCTTGTATTGATGATAATGAAGCTAGTGTTACTAATATTACTGGTTCTAGTAAGGTCACAAGAACAAGAAGGGTCTTTTCCCCTATTATCTCACCACCAACCACTACCAAAGTTCCAGTCTGCATAACCAATGGAAATTTTGGTGCCAGTACTAAGGGGAAAGGGAAACAAGGTGAGCCTGCTAGGGAAGAGGCACCTACTAAAAGTTTGTTATGGAAGAACCATCCACTCAAGAGATGGAGGAGATTCTGAAGATCATCAAAAAAAGTGACTTCAAAATAGTGGAGCAGTTGGGGCAAACCCCTTCTAAAATATCAATGTTGTCCTTATTGCTATGTTCTGACACCCATGCACAAGCTTTGATTAAGTTTTTGAAAAATGCTCATGTGCCTCAAGAAACTAAAGCCGATCAATTTGAGAACTGCGTAGCAAGTCTGACAGTTGACAATCGTGTGGGGTTCTCCGATGCAGATTTAACTCCCATGGGAAAAAATCACAATAAATCCTTGCATGTTTCTGTTGAATGTAAGGGGACAACCTTGGATAATGTCTTGGTGGATACCGGCTCATCTTTAAATGTGTTACCTAAAGGCGCTTTAGATCGGCTAGACTGTGAAGGTTTGGTTTTGAAGCCAAGTGATATTGTTGTGAGGGCGTTTGATGGATCTAGAAGGATGGTTCATGGAGAGGTGGATCTCCTAATTAAGGTTGGTTCACAGATTTTCAACTCCACATTCTATATAATGGACATATGGTCTGCGTATTCTTGTTTGCTTGGATGCCCATGGATCCATGGAGCAGGTGCGATCACTTCTACTCTCCACTAGAAGTTAAAATATCTGGTTCAAGGGAAGGTTGTCACTGCTTGCGGCGAGGAAGAATTTATGGTAAGCCATCCAAATTCTTTCAAATACGTAGAAATGGATGGCGAAATCATAGAAACTCCTTGCCAGACGTTTGAAGTTGTGGCCGCCACCAAAATCTCCTCCGATACTCTAAGAGCTGATAAAGTTACTACCAAGATGGTTTCTCTTAAGGATGCTCGTGCTGTGGTAGAAGAAGGAAACAATGAGATGTGGGGTCAACTCCTCGACATCCCGTTCAAGGCAGACAAGTTTGGGTTAGGTTTCACCTCCCAAGCTCAGAAAGAAATTAGAAGTGCTCGTGCTGGAAAGCCGCCTCTCCACCTCAAAAAACTTGAAGTAAACACTGTAGAAGACTCTAATGATGAGTGTGCTTTTGAAGACTCGATCTACCCAACAAACAAAGAGAAGCTCAATAATTGGCATGAAAAGGATTTCATTCCTGTTTCTTTCATTGAGGAGTAATTACTGTTTACTTTTTCTGTCAATTCAAGAACTCTATGTCTATAATATTATTTCCAATCAACGACTTTTAAGCCATGTGCCTTGCCCAGGGAACTTTGGTCCATTTGTTAAGGGTTTTGCTCATGTTTCATCTATCATATGATCATTTAATATACACCATTGGACCTCTTTGCATTCAAATTTTATGTTCATTGTCTTTCATTTCCTTTATTACTTTTTTTTTCAATAGCCATATATCTTACATGTGCACACACACATTTGGAGATCATCATCCACTCTGGATCTTATTGTCAATAACTCTACTATTACCAAGTATGATTTCGAACATCAAATTCACCAAGCCGAAGACGAAGCCGAGGAAGATTGTGAAATACCGGGGGAACTAGCCAGACTTTTAATACAATAAGAGAAAGCTATTCAACCTCATGAAGAGCCAATTGAAGTCATCAACTTAGGTACTAAGACAGATAAGAGAGAGATTAAGATAGGCGCCAACCTAGAAGACAATGTCAAAAGCAGATTGGTTCAGATGCTACATGACTATGTGGAAGTATTTGCTTGGTCATATGAACATATGCCAGGGTTGGATACAGATATTGTGGTTCATCGTCTGCCTACGAAAGAAGACTGCCCTCCTGTTAAACAAAAGGTTCATAGGATGCGACCGGATATGTCTGAGAAGATAAAGGCTGAGGTAATGAAGCAGTTTGATGCAAGTTTTCTGGATGTCACATCTTATCCTCAATGGGTTGCAAATGTAATTCCTGTGCCAAAGAAAGATGGAAAGGTCCGCATGTGTGTAGATTATAGGGATCTGAATAAGGAAAGCCCCAAGGATGACTTCCCTCTACCTCATATTAACGTCTTGGTTGATAATACCGCTCAACACAAGGTCTTTTCCTTTATGGATGGATTTTCTGGCTACAACCAAATCAAGATGGCTCTCGAGGACATGGAGAAGAAAACTTTTGTTACGCAATGGGGCACCTTTTGCTACAAATTCATGCCGTATGGATTGAAAAATGCAGGGGCAACATATCAAAGAGCTATGGTAGCTTTGTTTCATGATATGATCCATCATGAAATAGAGGTCTATATGGAAGATATAATTCCAAGGTCTCAAACTGAGGAAGAACATCTCGATCACTTGGAGAAGCTATTTGAGAGGTTGAAGAAATACAAGTTGAGATTGAACCCTAATAAGTGTACATTCGGAGTAACATCTGGGAGGTTCCTAGGTTTTATCGTCAGTGATAAAGGAATCAAAGTTGATCCTTCCAAGGTAAAAGTTATTCGAGAAATGCCTGTTCCTCGTTCTGAAAAGGAGGTTAGAGGATTCATGGGTCGCCTTAACTACATCGCCCGTTTCATATCCCACCTGACTGCTACTTGGGAACCGATCTTTAAACTCTTGAAGAAAGACCAAGTAATCAAATGGAATGACGATTATCAAGTTGCCTTCAATAAAATCAAAGAGTATTTTCAAGAACGTCTTATTTTGATGCCTCCAATGGAAGGAAGACCGTTAATCATGTATTTGACGGTACTAGAGAACTCTATGGGGTGTGTTGGGTCAGCATGACGAGTCTGGCCGAAAAGAGCATGCAATTTACTACCTAAGCAAAAAGTTTTCCGACTGTGAAACCAGATAATCACTGCTCGAGAAAATTTGTTGTGCTTTAGCGTGGGCTTCTCGCCGGATAAGGCAGTATATGCTGACTCACACTACTTTGTTGATTTCTAAGATGGACCATATCAAATACATCTTTGAGAAACCATCCCTATCCGGAAGAATAGCTAATTGGCAAATGATTCTGACCGAATACGATATTCAATATACGACACAGAAGGCCATCAAAGGAAGCATATTGGCAAATCATTTGGCTCACCAAGTTGTTGATGATTATCAATCTATGAATCTTGACTTCTCGGATGAAGACATTATGTTGGTGACCGACTGTGCAAAACCGGGACCGTATGACAGACTTAAACCAGGATCTCGATGGACCATGGTTTTTGATGGGGCTTCCAACGCTTTGGGCAATGGAATAGGCGCTGTAATTATCTCTCCTAAGGGTTGCCATACTCCCTTCACAACCAGATTATGCTTTGATTGTATGAATAACGTGGCGGAATACGAAGCATGCATCCTGGGATTGAAAGCCGCCATTGATTTGAGAATCAAGCACCTGAATATTTTTGGAGACTCTACTTTAGTGATTATCCAGGTAAAGGGGGAATGGGACACTAAGCATCCTAACCTCATTCCTTACAAGGAGCTTGTATTGACTCTGATACCATACTTTGAAGATATCACTTTTGAGCATTTTCCTAGAGAAGAGAATCAATTGGCTGATGCTTTGGCCACTATGTCTTATATGTTCAAAGTCAGGTGGGACAATGAAGCTTCGATGATTATGATTGAGAGATTTGACGAACCTGCGCATTGCAATGAGCTCGACACTGACGAAGAAAAACCATGGTATCATGAGGTGAGGAGGTATCTTGAGGTACAAGAATATCCCGAGGGGGCTTCCATCAATGATAAAAAGTTCTTGCAAAGATTTTCGGCCAAATTATTTCTAAGCAACGGAATTCTATATAAACGCAACCACGATTTTACTCTACTCCGATGTGTGGACAAGAAGGAGTCAGAGGAAATTATGGAAGATATGCATAATGGCCTCTTTGGAACCCATTCCAGTGGACATACTATGGCCAAGAAAATCCTAAGAGCTGGTTATTATTGGTCAACCTGGGAAACCGATTGCCATCAACACCCTAGGACTTGCCACAAGTTCCAAATCTACGCTGACAAGGTCCATGTACCTCATATTCCTCTCAAAGTCATGACTGCTCTGTGGCCATTCGCAATGTGGGGAATTGACATGATTGGGGAGATTAAACATACTGCTTCCAATGGACACCGTTTCATCCTTGTCGCCATCGACTATTTTACCAAATGGGTTGAAGCTACCTCCTATGCCTCAGTAACCAAGAATGTGATAGCCAGGTTTATCAAACATAACCTCATTTACCGTTACGGTATTCCTAAAAGGATCATTACAGACAATGGAACTAACCTCAACAATGCTATGATTACTGAGCTTTGCACTTAATTCAAAATCAAGCATCACAATTCTTCTCCATATAGACCCAAGATGAACGGCGCAGTGGAAGCTGCCAATAGAAATATCAAGAAGATTGTGCAAAAGATGGTGGTAACATATAAAGACTGACATGAGATGTTACTGTTTTCTCTCCACGGCTACCGCACTTCGGCTCGAACATCAATCAGGGCAACTCCTTTCTCTCTGGTTTATGGCATGGAAGTTATTCTGCCAGTGGAAGTTCATATTCCCTCGCTGAGGATTATGATTGAGGCAGGTTTAGGCAAAAACGAGTGGATTCAAATGAGATTGGATCAGCTGAACTTGATTGATGAAAAACTATTAGCTGCTATTTGTCATGGTCAAGCATATCAAAAACGTATGATCAAGGCATTCAACAAAAAGGTTAATCCTAGGGTATAACAAGTTTGTGTCTTGGTGATAAAACGCATTATTTTACCACAAAGTGACCCCAGAGGAAAATGGACTCCCACCTATGAAGGACCATTTGTTGTCAAGAGATTTTTCTCTGGCGGTGACATGATGCTGACTACCATGGATGGAGAAGATTTCCCGCATCCGGTAAACGCGGACATAGTCAAAAAATAATATGCATAAGAGACTCGTTAGGTTGACACACCTAAGCAAAATAAGGGCATCCCGGTAAACCAAAAGCTTTGGGAAAAAATTAGGGATATATGCAAAAGATTGTACACCCGGCAAGTTGAAAACCCGAAAGGGTGACTTGGGAAAAAAGGGGTATCTTGTTGGGCTGAAAATCCGAAAGGGCGGTTCAGGCAAAAATTAAGGATTAAAAGCGTACAAACTATGTCCTGTGGAATCAACACAGTCAATTCCATCACCAAGGTCTAAGTTCAAATGGTCCAGGATCAATCCAATCAATTTCGATCAACGGAAAAGGATGTTCGAAGACATTGGGGCAATAGTATAGTTGGAAGGAAATAAGATCATTTCACATGGCTATTTGTTTTCATTCTCAGGTTTGTTTTCTTTTTGGTGATTTCCTCTTACTAGGATTTTTGTCTCTATGTACAAAAACGCCTATTCATGGGCAAAATATCAATACAAATACACTTTGAAGTGAAAAATTTTCTATCTCTGTTTTGAATGCAAATTTGTCCAATGACTAAAATTGAATGAACATATGCATATGAACATAATTAAAACTATTTGGCACATGTGTCCTACACAACAGCAGTAAGCATCTCTTTTAATGTATGTGAAATAGCCCCACAGAGTTATCTCATCATCATTATCCCCACCAGGGCGGTGACAATAAACCTTTCCCCAACAGAGTTATTTCCCCAGCCAAGTTCAAAAGCATCAACATACAACAATCAAGACACCATGATTTCCCCAGATGAGCCCATCATCCCCGGCTGAGCCCATCGTCCCCAATCGGTTGCATCCTCCCCAAGCTGAGTCTGCCTTACCCGACTGAGTCTATACTCTCCAGTTTAAATTTCCCTTTCAAATTACTGCAAATCACAGGGCCATAACCCCTAATCTCCAATAAAACCGTCAGCTAAGCCTTTACTATTTCCCAGAGATGCTTTGAAGTTTGGACCTGACCAGCTAACAGTCGATCTCAACTCCAAGATGCTGTGAAACCTGGACCCGACAAGATAATAGCCTAACTCTTCAAATATATAGAAGAACCTGAACTCAATCCGACCAAGGTTTAATTTCTTTTCCCCGGTAGAGTTGTCTCTCTATCCCTAACAAATGGTTGAGAAACCTAGACCCGACCAGATATCAGTCCTCATTTCCATCCTTTCAAGGAAGCCGTTGCAAATCCTGGATCCGACCAGATAGCAATCATCCGCAGAGTTTCATTGTGAAACCTGGGAACCGACCAGATAACAATTAAATCCCCAAGCAGTTTATTGTGAAACCTGGACCCGACCAGGTAACAATTGACCTCATCAAAGAAATCTGCAAAGCTTGGGCCCGACCAGATAACAGTTTTCAAACACTATATTGTAAAGCCTGAATCCGACCAGATAACAATTAACTATGATCCCCAGAAAGACACTATGAAGCCTGGACTCGACCAGATAATAGTACAGTTTCCAAAAAACCCATGAAGCCTGGATCCGACCAGATAGTAGTTGCCATTCCAAGTTACTGCGAAGCCTAGATCCGACCAGATAACAATTAATTTCCGTATCCCCAGCAAGTTTTGGTGAATCCTGGACCGACCAGATAACTACTCAATTACAAGGAATTTTCTGTAAAGCCTGGGATCCGACCAGATAACAGTTAATTCGTCTCATCCTCTAGTAAGTTTTTGTGAAACCTGGACCCGACCAGATAGAAGTCTACTACTTCATCCTCAACAATTGTGAAACCTGGACCCGACCAGATAACAGTTTTCAAATAGTATATTATAAAGCCTGGACTCGACCAGATAACAATTAACTATGATCCCCAGAAAGACACTATGAAGCCTGGACTCGACTAGATAATAGTACAGTTTTCCAAAAAACCCATGAAGCCTGGATCCGACCAGATAGTAGTTGCCATTCCAAGTTACTGTGAAGCCTGGATCTGACCAGATAACAGTTAACTTCCGTATCCCCAGCAAGTTATGGTGAAGCCTAGATCCGACCAGATAACTATTCGATTTCAAGGAATTTTCTGTAAAGCCTGGGATCCGACCAGATAATAGTTAATTCGTCTCATCCTCCAGTAAGTGTTTGTGAAACCTGGACCCGACCAGATAGCAGTTGACTACTTCATCCTCAACAACTATGAAGCCTGGATCCGACCAGATAACTATTTGATTTAAAGGAATTTTCTGTAAATCCTGAGATCTGACCAGATAATAGTTAATTCGCCTCATCCTCCAGTAAATGTTTATGAAACCTGGACACGACTAGATAGCAGTCGACTACTTCATCCTCAACAATTGTGAAGCCTGGATCCGATCAGATAACAGTTGACATTGGAGTAATCTTCCCCAGCAAAAGCATCCTTTCAATAGAATTTGAAGATATGCATGTTTTTCATTTCCAACAGGAAATCAGGGATTCAACCTCCCAGGATTTCCTCAGCAGTGGGCGGGGATTTATTTTCCAGGACAAAAACATACATTTCACATTCATACATCATAGCATGTACATACCATATGCATCTAGAATGATACCACATCTGGTGAACATCATGCAAGCATCTGCATTTTACTAACCCCTTTTTCTCAAAGGTAAAACATCAAGTTTAGTATAAATCAACAAGAGGTTTGTACGGATGCTTCTTCTAGCATTTACCAACATTCCTCCAAATGGCATCTATAAGCCCATTCACCATCCATCTTCGAGTGAAAATTTCAGGGCACTCTAAGTGTTCAAACATCTTTCACATTCAAGTCACGAATGGCATATCGGCCAATCTAACCCTTCAGGTTCAAAAAGTTGGAACAGGGGCAGCTGTTGTACCCCAAAATTTGCCCTCTCATTTCTCAATGAATCACCCTGGATTCTCAAGCTTTCTCTCATACAATTCCAAGCCTTGAATTATCAATTTTTCTAAGCAAACCATTCACAAGGGCAAAATGGTCATTTGCACGCTGAGAAATATAACTTTGACTTTTGGACCAAAACCAAGTTTCAAGAGTCGTATTTCATCAAGACATGTCGGAATATGAAGTTTGTATCATCAAAAAGTTCAAAAGTCAAATTTGCTATGGAAAAGCCAAATTTCTAAATACTTGGGATTTTTTTCTAAGTATTTAAGAAAAAATGACGCTTCATAAATTCTGAGCCAGCATCCAGGAAGGTGCAGTCAGAAGTTGTAAACATGGTTCAACACATAATCTTCAGTCAGAGCATGGCTCTTCAGCATCTACGCAAGTTCAGTCAGAGTTTGTTAGGATAATGCAAAGAAGGTAATAAAGTGTAATATGAAGCCTGAAAGCTCCTTCAGAATATGCTGGAGCCAGAAGGTAGGAGGATCAGAAGTTTGGATGTTACGCTAAAGCAGAACTTCTAATCCAGAGTTTGCAAAGGTAAGTCAAAGAAGGTTACAAAGCATACTACAAGCTTACTGGAAAATCTGGGGAATCCTTCAGAACATGCTGCGGCAACAAGGTACAAAGATCAGAAGCTGGATGTTTGTCCTAGATAGAACTTCTGATCCAGAATTAAGTAATGATGCAAAATCTCAAATTACAGAATTTCTGATGTTGACAAATCTCATCATCATTTAATGCCCATTTAATGCTCACAACCACTTTTGAGTCTTTATCCAAAGGATCTCCCCACGTGTGGCATAGAAATACCCTTGTTATCCTTAAAAGAAACTTTTATACAGAAGTATGGGAGGGTCCATGCGTTACTTTTTGCTTGAGGGTTTACTTTTCCTAAATCCCTGCTTGCTAATCCAGTCTAGGCTAAAAAAACGGTCAACTATCACACCCTTTTTTGAACTTGCTTCAAGAACAAGTCAGCATCTAGCGTATGCTGTTGGCGCTACTTGACCTCTCAAAAACTACAAAATCTTTGCCTATAAATAGAACACCTTTGGCCATTTATAAGAGGTCAAAAAATTTGAGAAAGAAAAGCCTTGAACCCCTGCTAAAATCCCAAGAGTGCCAAGAACTGTAAACATAAAACACAAGACCTGCTAACTTTTGATCACTTGCATTCAAACTCCATTTGTTCTCAAATATTTCCTGACTAAAACCATCCACACAGTTTCTGATTCACCTATTAGAAGCTGCCTTAACTCCTATCCTCATACTACAACACATTCTCCATCCATCTGCTCAAAGAAATCAGAACATCGCCTTTTTGCTGTACCAGAAGTTGAGAACCTCCATCCTGTTGAGTACGTGAAGAAGTTGCTCAGAACCTCGTCAGAATTTAGGACCAACCTCTATTCCATAGAATCTTCTCAACTTTAAGGTAAGCTTCTGCTGACTCTTATCACATTACTTAAGCATTACTAGATTTACATGTTCAAAAATACAATGTAGATATCATGTTTCTGATATTGTACATATTCTGAGATTTCATGCACCTGCCTGCTTAAGTAGAGAACGCATCAGTTTAGAGCTTCTTGAAGAAACTAGAACTCAGAGTTAGGATTAGCAAATACATGCTTGCCTCTGATTTATAGTTCTGATATTTCTTATTTTCTAAAACACCATAACACCTGCTATAACTGTTCTATGCATATCTTCTGTTTTTTGGAGAAATTACCAAGTTGTAAATGTTCTGACTAGCATAGAGAGAAAGACCAAGTTCTTCCAATAATCTCAGAACCTCTGAAGTCTGTTTAGTTGCCATTAGTATCATAACTTATGAAAACTACTGTGTTCCCAGTGGACTCAGAACTTCTGACTTTACATATTTTCACTAACAGGATTTTGATTTTGCAGTATGCCAAAGTCAGAACCTCTGACCTCATTTAATCAGCAATACGCTGATTCTTTTTTCCTTTTCTCATTAATTTTATTATCAATTTCTATTCCATTAATCAGCAAACATCAAAAACATTTCTTTCACACTTTATTTTATTTCTTAAAAAAAATAATAATAAAAGATCAAAAACATTTTCTTAAAGTAAAGCAAGTTCATTTCACACTTTCTGGTACATTCTTATACATTTCAATATGGTTGTGATAGTAACTTAGGACTTATTTTCACTTCCAATCCCCATTTGTAAATATGTACCCACATCCCCTAAATATTGTAATAGCGTAGGACTTTACATTTTTTGCGTTTTTATTATTTTCATATATTGTTAGTAATTAAGGTGTGTATGGCAAGATAAAACCAACAAGTAGACCACTAAAAATCAAAGACTAATGCATGCAATCAAACACACTTGCACACATGCACCCTTAGGGTTACTCCACTTGGTTGCCTTATACAAAAATGGCCATATTACGCATGCGAAGTATCTTAGCAAAACAAACAAGTATAAGATCATAGTCCATCGATGACGCTATTCAAAGTTGCCTTACAAAATGATCTTAGTCCCTCAAAAATGCTAAGATACTTTACAACATTACTAATCATGGTCATACGATAACCCAACGCCCGTCCCTTCACATCCAACGATGGGGCTTCTTACCAAAACAATGGTAAGGTAGCAACATCTAAAGGAGGAGGAAAAGCACATCTAAGACTTTTTGAGTAGGTAGATTACTTTTAGTTACTTTCTCTCTCTCAAAACAAATATCCTTGCTATTTTCAAAACAATCATATACACTTTCCAAACATCTTCCAATCTTGAAACATTTTCAAAAGCTCAACACTTTGTATACTTTCTTACGAACGAGAATCATTACAAAGTTTGCCTAAACGATGGAACCTTTTCAAAATACTTTCAAAACCCACATCACAAAACACAATTTCAAAACAAAAGCGAGTGATCTAGCAAGTAACTAAGAGCCCATGGAAAACCATGGATGAAAAGGGTGCTAATACCTTCCCTTTTCATAATCTAACCCACAAACTCAAGAAAACATCTCTAAAGGTCTTTCCTGTGCTTTTTCACCTTTCCTTTTGGATAAAATAAAAGTCGGTGGCGACTCTTTATAACCGCAACATTTGCAAACACAAACGCAAAACCTTAAGTTAGTTCTCCCACCGTATCACAGAGTGCTATTCCATGGTGAAGCTTGGAGAAGGATGTTATACCCATGTATCTGTACTGTTGTGTCGCTATGATTTGTTTACTTCCGGATTTTGTTCCTTCCCATTGAAGTTATGCCGCGGAATAGGATTTTGTTTCCTCAATTGGTGCTTATTTTTTCTTATGGGATGTTCATTCTGGACGAGATTTAGCCGAGTGTTGTTGGTGCTCGAGTTGGCTTTTCTTGTTTATCCCTAGTGTTATATGTCTGTCTTGTCAGCATATACATGATAACACTCATGCGTTCATACATACATCATGCATAGCTGAAATTAGCAAATCATTGTTCATTCGCATTCATTAATATTTTTTTGATATATTACCCTATTTTGCAGAGTTAGGTTGTCCTCTCTCCAATAGAGTGTCGTCCTTAAGCAGAAAGTGTATATTCTTTCAATTTCCCCACTTGGTTATCCCCCGTGGAAGATTTTTGCTTTAGCCTTCCTGTACAACTCTTCGTCTGATTAGATTGGGTTTCCCTCTTGAGTTTATTTCTCAAAGGATGTATTTTGGTTGACTGTTTTACTCCAGTTTATTTCTGGTTAGAATATTTGTTTCCCAGGAATATTATTACTTTGGATTTCTGCAAGCTTCGAGCTTTGGCTTGAAAATGTGCATTTATTTTGCATAAGAAGACTTTATCTCCTCAGTAGAAATATATTGGTATCTCCCCCAGGAAGTTATATTTCTTTCCCCAGGAAGCCATATTGTTCTCCCAAGAGAGTCATTTTTACAATCCTCCATGACATCAAGTAGCAAGTCTCTTTATTTGAGCAATGTATACTTCCCCGTAAAAGTTGACGTTACTTTTTTTGCTTTCTTCTCTATGAGTGGATAGTTTGCAGTATGTTGTCAAATTACTCCAGTGGATGGCAAGTCTTTTAATATTGCAGAGACAGTTCATTGTGAAATATTTACAAGTGATAGTCTCTTTATTTGAGACATCTTTTATATTACCCTTTCCATGCGTAATGCCTTGGTTAAAGAAGAAGTTGAGACCCGTTCTAGGTGAAACACCAGAATTTTTGGGAAACTTATTATCTTTTTGCTACCTTCAGTGAAAGTTGGTAGTTCACCATCAGTGAACGCCGGTGCTATGATATTTTCTCTTACTACCTTCAGTGAAAGTTGGTAGGTCGCCATCAGTGAAAGTTGGTGATTGTTATCTTTTTGCTACCCTCGGTGAACGTTGGTAGTTCATTGTCAGTGTACGACGATGCTATGATATTTTCTCTTTCTACCTTCCGGGAAAGTTGGTAGGTCACCATCAGTAAAAGTTGGTGATTGTTATCTCTTTGCTACCCTCAGTGAACGTTGGTAGTTCACTATCAGTGAACGACAGTGCTATGATATTTTCTCTTACTACCTTCAGTGAAAGTTGGTAGGTCACCTTCAGTGAAAGTTGGTGATTGTTATCTTTTTTCTACCCTCAGTGAACGTTGGTAGTTCATTGTCAGTGAACGGCGATGCTATGATATTTCTTTTCTCTCTACCTTCAGTGAAAGTTGGTAGATCACCATCAGTGAAAGTTGGTGATTGTTATATTTTTGCTACCCTCAGTGAACGTTGGTAGTTCATTGCCAGTGAACGGAGATGCTATGATATATCTTCTCTTACTACCTTCAGGGAAAGTTGGTAGGTCACCTTCAGTGAAAGTTGGGGATTGTTATCTTTTTTATACCCTCAGTGAACGTTGGTAGTTCATCGTCAGTGAACGGCGATGCTATGATATTTCTTTTCTCTCTACCTTCAGTGAAAGTTGGTAGATCACCATCAGTGAAAGTTGGTGATTGTTATCTTTTTGCTACCCTCAGTGAATGTTGCTAGTTTATCGTCAGTGAACGGCGATGCTATGATATATCTTCTCTTACTACCTTCAGTGAAAGTTGGTAGGTCACCTTTAGTGAAAGTTGGTGATTGTTATCTTTTTGATACCCTCAATGAATGTTGGTAGTTCATCGTCACTGAACAGCGATGCAATGATATTTCTTTTCTCTCTACCTTCAGTGAATGTTGGTAGATCACCATCAGTGAAAGTTGGTGATTGTTATCTTTTTTCTACCCTCAGTGAACATTGGTAGTTCATCATCAGTGAACGGCGATGCTATGATATAGCTTCTCTTACTACCTTCAGTGAAAGTTGGTAGGTCACCTTCAGTGAAAGCTGGTGATTGTTATCTTTTTGCTATCCTCAGTGGATGTTGGTAGTTCATCGTCAGTGAACGACGATGCTATGATATATCTTCTCTTACTACATTCAGCGAAAGTTGGTAGGTCACTGTTGTACCCCAAAATTTGCCCTCCCATTTCCCAAATGTTTCCTTGAAGATGGCTTCCCTAAGGGATGCCCGGGCTGTGGTTCAGAAAGGCAATTGTGCAAACTGGGGTCAGCTTCCTGACTTCACTCAGAAGAACGACAAGTTTGGGCTGGGCTTTACTGCAGAGGCTCAGAGGGCTGTGCGCAAGGAGAAGATCAGAAAGGCTCCGGTGTTTATCTCCAGCTCAAGGGTGAATGCTATCGAGGAGGATGTAGAGGAAGCAGAATTTGACAGTTGGATCTACCCGACCACCAGCGACGGACCAAGCAACTGGACGGCAAAGGATTTTACCCCTATCACATTTGTCACGCAGTAATTAATTTCTTTTGATTTCCAATTTGTAACAAACAATATGTTAAAACTTTGTTGGCTCGGTGTCCTACCCGGGGCATCGTAGCTCCATTTGTGAGGGCTTTTTGTATGACATTTTCATATATCATCAATCAAAACATTGGACGTTTGTTGCATTTCAAATCTTGTGCTCTTTTCCTTTCTGTGTTATATATATTGCAAAACAGCTATATTTACACACACTCACTTATACAGGTTTCAATCCACTCTGGATCTCACTGGTAACAGCTCTGCTACCGCCAGTTATGACTTTGAAAATCCGATCAACTTGGCCGAAGACGAAGGTGAAGATGATTGCGAAGTGCCTGGTGAACTCGCAAGACTGCTACTCCAGGAAGAGAGAGCTATTCAGCCACATGAAGAGCCTGTGGAAACAATTAACTTGGGTACTGAGACGGATAGGAAAGAGGTCAAGATTGGTGCCAATCTAGAGCTCAGCGTGAAGCAACGATTGATCCAGATGCTACAAGACTACATGGAGATTTTTGCTTGGTCCTATGAAGATATGCCTGGTTTGGATGCCGACATTGTAGTTCACCACCTACCAACCAAGGAAGATTGCCCTCCGGTAAAGCAAAAAGTACGACGAATGCGTCCAGAGATGTCTGAAAAGATCAAGGCCGAGGTTATGAAACAGTTTGATGCCAGGTTCCTTGCAGTGACCTCTTACCCTCAGTGGGTTGCCAATGTAGTGCCAGTGCCGAAGAAGGACGGTAAAGTCAGAATGTGTGTTGACTACAGGGATCTGAACAGGGCCAGCCCCAAGGATGACTTCCCCCTACCTCACATTGATGTCCTTGTTGACAATACAGCTCAACACAAGGTGTTCTCCTTCATGGATGGTTTTTCAGGGTATAATCAGATCAAGATGGCTCCAGAGGATATGGAGAAGACTACCTTTGTGACTCAGTGGGGCACCTTCTGTTATAAGGTCATGCCATTCGGATTGAAAAATGCTGGGGTAACCTATCAACGTGCCATGGTTGCTTTGTTTCATGATATGATCCATCATGAGATTGAGGTATACGTTGATGACATGATTGCAAGGTCTCAAACTGAGGAGGAGCACCTTGACCATCTGAGGAAGTTATTTGACCGACTCAAGTTATACAAGCTAAGGTTGAATCCCAACAAATGCACCTTTGGGGTAAGATCCGGAAAGTTTCTAGGTTTCATTGTAAGTGATAAAGGTATTCAGGTGGACCCTGCCAAGGTAAAAGCCATACAAGAGATGCCGACTCCAAGAACAGAGAAAGAAGTCAGAGGTTTCCTAGGACGACTGAATTACATTGCCCGATTCATCTCACATCTGACTACTACTTGTGAGCCAATCTTCAAATTGCTGAAGAAAGATCAAGTAGTACGCTGGAATGATGAATGTCAGGCCGCCTTTGAAAGGATAAAGGAATATCTCCAAGAGCCACCCATTCTTATGCCACCGGTGGAAGGAAGACCTCGGATACTATACTTGACAGTACTTGACAATTCAATGGGGTGTGTGCTGGGGCAGCATGACGAGTCTGGCCGAAAAGAGCATGTTATTTATTACTTGAGCAAAAAGTTTACCGACTGTGAGTCTCGTTACTCACTGCTTGAGAAAACTTGCTGCGCTCTTGTATGGGCTGCTCGCCGGCTGAGACAGTATATGCTGACTCACACTACTTTATTGATTTCAAAAATGGATCCCATCAAGTACATATTTGAAAAGCCCGCTCTGTCTGGAAGAATAGCGAGATGGCAAATGATCTTAACAGAATATGATATCCAGTATACAACTCAGAAAGTAATTAAGGGAAGTGTACTGGCGGATCATTTGGCACACCAACCAGTGGACGATTATCAATCATTGAACTTTGATTTTCCGGACGAAGACATCATGGTGGTAACTGACTGTGAAGTACCTGGACCGGATGAAGGACCTGAGGAAGGATCCCGATGGTCTATGCATTTTGATGGAGCCTCCAATGCTTTGGGTAACGGCGTCGGCGCTGTAATCATATCTCCCAAAGGAACTCATACTCCCCTCACCGCCCGATTATGTTTCAACTGCACCAACAACATGGCAGAATATGAGGCATGTATCATGGGTTTACAAGCTGCAATCGACTTAAGGATCAAATTCCTAAGTGTCTTCGGAGATTCCGCTCTCGTGATCAATCAGATCAAAGGCGAGTGGGATACGAAACACCCGAATCTTATTCCTTACAAGGAGTATGTGTCGACCTTGCTTCCCCACTTTGAAGAGATAACTTTTGAGCACTTCCCTAGAGAGGAGAATCAGCTAGCGGACGCCCTAGCTACGATGTCTTCGATGTTCAAAGTTAAATGGGACAATGAGGCTCCCCGAATTATTATCTGGAAGTTGGATGAACCGGCGTACTGCTGTGAGCTGGAGGCTGAGAAGGTGATTGAAAAACCTTGGTATCATGAGGTGAAGAGGTACTTGGAAGCTCAGGAATATCCTGAAGGTGCGTCTGTCAATGATAAGAAGTTCATGAGGAGGTTTGCTGCAAAATTCTTCCTCAGCAACGGCATTCTCTACAAACGGAATCATGATTCAACTCTGCTACATTGCATGGATAAGGCAGAGGCAGAGAAAATTATGGTAGAACTGCATGAAGGCACATTTGGAACACATTCCAGTGGACACACCATGGCTAAGAAAATCCTTCGGGCAGGATATTTCTGTTCCACAATGGAAGCCGATTGTTACCAACACTCCCGAACTTGTCATAAATTCCAGATCTATGCTGACAAGGTGCATATCCTGCGGGGAGTTGAGATGATTTAGTCACATTCTTCAGTTGAATCTATCTTGGTACCTCGGCGGACAAAACAACCAGACTGCATTAGACAACTTCACATTGCCCCTGTCTCTGATGTCACCTGTAATCAATCTCTTGTTTCATATGTAAACATTCATGAATCAGCAATTTAATGTCAAATGCATATATCAAAAATGAACATTGGACGTTCTTCGCAAGACAAAACAGAAAAAGGAAAACAATTGGCACTTTTAACTGAAAAGTATATTTGTATTGATTTAAACTTTGCCTGTGAATAGGCGTTTTTGTACAAGAGGCTGACATCCTAGTAAGAGGACGCCGCCAAATAACATAGAGTTTACAATTTGAAAAAGGAAACAAAACAGCTATGTGAACAATCCCACTGGGTTCCAACTCTGCTATCGCCTTTATGTCTTCGAACGTCTCATCGCTTTGCTGCCTAGTTTGAAGATGAAGCTGATTGGTCAATGCCGAAATCTGGAGCCAGATAGTTGATGCCGAATTCCGGATGCAAAGCGATCGCAATCGACTTAAGGATCAAATTCCTAAGTGTCTTCGGAGATTCCGCTCTCGTGATCAATCAGATCAAAGGCGAGTGGGATACGAAACACCCGAATCTTATTCCTTACAAGGAGTATGTGTCGACCTTGCTTCCCCACTTTGAAGAGATAACTTTTGAGCACTTCCCTAGAGAGGAGAATCAGCTAGCGGACGCCCTAGCTACGATGTCTTCGATGTTCAAAGTTAAATGGGACAATGAGGCTCCCCGAATTATTATCTGGAAGTTGGATGAACCGGCGTACTGCTGTGAGCTGGAGGCTGAGAAGGTGATTGAAAAACCTTGGTATCATGAGGTGAAGAGGTACTTGGAAGCTCAGGAATATCCTGAAGGTGCGTCTGTCAATGATAAGAAGTTCATGAGGAGGTTTGCTACAAAATTCTTCCTCAGCAACGGCATTCTCTACAAACGGAATCATGATTCAACTCTGCTACGTTGCATGGATAAGGCTGAGGCAGAGAAAATTATGGTAGAACTGCATGAAGGCACATTTGGAACACATTCCAGTGGACACACCATGGCTAAGAAAATCCTTCGGGCAGGATATTTCTGGTCCACAATGGAAGCCGATTGTTACCAACACTCCCGAACTTGTCATAAATTCCAGATCTATGCTGACAAGGTGCATATCCTGCGGGGAGTTGAGATGATTTGGTCACATTCTTCAGTTGAATCTATCTTGGTACCTCGGCGGACAAAACAACCAGACTGCATTAGACAACTTCACATTGCCCCTGTCTCTGATGTCACCTGTAATCAATCTCTTGTTTCATATGTAAACATTCATGAATCAGCAATTTAATGTCAAATGCATATATCAAAAATGAACATTGGACGTTCTTCGCAAGACAAAACAGAAAAAGGAAAACAATTGGCACTTTTAACTGAAAAGTATATTTGTATTGATTTAAACTTTGCCTGTGAATAGGCGTTTTTGTACAAGAGGCTGACATCCTAGTAAGAGGACGCCGCCAAATAACATAGAGTTTACAATTTGAAAAAGGAAACAAAACAGCTATATGAACAATCCCACTGGGTTCCAACTCTGCTATCGCCTTTATGTCTTCGAACGTCTCATCGCTTTGCTGCCTAGTTTGAAGATGAAGCTGATTGGTCAATGCCGAAATCTAGAGCCAGATAGTTGATGCCGAATTCCGGATGCGAAGCGATCCAGCGAGACATAGTGTTACGCTTTTATCCCTAACCTTTGCCTGGACCGCCCTTTCGGGTTTTCAGTCCACCGGGATACCCATTTTTGCCCAAGTCGCCTTTTCAGGTTTTCGACTTGCCGGGTGTACAGATTTTTTCATTTCATCCCTTATTTTTGCCCGAACCCTTTTGGTTCTCCGGGAAGCCCTTATTTTTGCCTAGGTATGTCAACCTAGCGGGTCTTTTATTCATGCGTAGTATTTTTTCACTATGTCTGCATTGGCGGGGTGAGGAAGGTCGTCACCATCCATGGTGGTTAGGATCATGGCTCCTCCTGAGAACACACGTTTAACCACAAATGGCCCTTCGTATGTAGGGGTCCATTTGCCCCGGGGATCACTTTGAGGAAGGATGATGCGTTTGATTACCAGGTCCCCAACTTGATACTCTTGTGGTCTGACCTTCTTGTTAAATGCCCTGATCATCCGTTTTTGATACGTTTGACCATGACAGATAGCAGTGAGCCTCTTTTCGTCAATCATATTTAATTGATCAAGTCGAGTCTGGATCCAATCATCTTCATTCAAGTCTGCATCCTTCATTATTCGGAGAGAGGGTATCTGGACTTCAATTGGCAAGACTGCCTCCATGCCATAGACCAAGGAGAAGGGAGTTTCCCCGGTTGACGTCCTTGCTGAGGTGCGGTACCCATGAAAGAGCGAACGGTAATATCTCGTGCCAATCTTTATAGGTCACTGTCATCTTTTGCACAATTTTCTTGATATTCTTATTGGCTGCCTCTACAGCCCCATTCATCTTCGGCCGGTAGGGAGAAGAATTGTGGTGCTGTATCTTGAATTGTTCACAGAGTTCAGTGATCATTTTGTTGTTGAGATTGGTACCATTGTCCGTAATGATTCTTTCCGGGACGCCGTACCGACAGATCAGATTATGCCGGATGAAACGTGCCACGACGCTCTTGGTTACTGTGGCATAGGAAGCTGCCTCAACCCATTTTGTGAAGTAATTGATCGCCACCAAGATGAAGCGATGCCCATTGGATGCCGTCGGTCGGATCTCACCGATCATATCGATGCCCCACATTGCGAAAGGCCAAGGTGCCGTTAGGACGTTCAGAGGAACCGGTGGGATATGCACCTTGTCAGCATAGATCTGGCATTTATGACAAGTTCGGGAGTGTTGGTAACAATCGGCTTCCATTGTGGACCAGAAATATCCTGCCCGAAGGATTTTCTTAGCCATGGTGTGTCCACTGGAATGTGTTCCAAATGTGCCTTCATGCAGTTCTACCATAATTTTCTCTGCCTCAGCCTTATCCACGCAACGTAGCAGAGTTGAATCATGATTCCGTTTGTAGAGAATGCCGTTGCTGAGGAAGAATTTTGCAGCAAACCTCCTCATGAACTTCTTATCATTGACAGACGCACCTTCAGGATATTCCTGAGCTTCCAAGTACCTCTTCACCTCATGATACCAAGGTTTTTCAATCACCTTCTCAGCCTCCAGCTCACAGCAGTACGCCGGTTCATCCAACTTCCAGATAATAATTCGGGGAGCCTCATTGTCCCATTTAACTTTGAACATCGAAGACATCGTAGCTAGGGCGTCCGCTAGCTGATTCTCCTCTCTAGGGAAGTGCTCAAAAGTTATCTCTTCAAAGTGGGGAAGCAAGGTCGACACATACTCCTTGTAAGGAATAAGATTCGGGTGTTTCGTATCCCACTCGCCTTTGATCTGATTGATCACGAGAGCGGAATCTCCGAAGACACTTAGGAATTTGATCCTTAAGTCGATTGCGATCGCTTTGCATCCAGAATTCGGCATCAACTATCTGGCTCCAGATTTCGGCATTGACCAATCAGCTTCATCTTCAAACTAGGCAGCAAAGCGATGAGACGTTCGAAGACATAAAGGCGATAGCAGAGTTGGAACCCAGTGGGATTGTTCACATAGCTGTTTTGTTTCCTTTTTCAAATTGTAAACTCTATGTTATTTGGCGGCGTCCTCTTACTAGGATGTCAGCCTCTTGTACAAAAACGCCTATTCACAGGCAAAGTTTAAATCAATACAAATATACTTTTCAGTTAAAAGTGCCAATTGTTTTCCTTTTTCTGTTTTGTCTTGCGAAGAACGTCCAATGTTCATTTTTGATATATGCATTTGACATTAAATTGCTGATTCATGAATGTTTACATATGAAACAAGAGATTGATTACAGGTGACATCAGAGACAGGGGCAATGTGAAGTTGTCTAATGCAGTCTGGTTGTTTTGTCCGCCGAGGTACCAAGGTAGATTCAACTGAAGAATGTGACCAAATCATCTCAACTCCCCGCAGAGTAAAACAAGATTCAGCAATACTTTCCCCAAGCGGAGTTGACTCCCCGACGATCCTGAAAAAGCACAACATTCCCCAATAGATTCTGGAAGCTTATCCCCTGCAGAGTACGGACGTCTCTCCCGAGTTTTATTTAGAGTTATTTCCTCACAAGGACTTATAACTGGGTTATCCTCAGCTAAAAATCACGGAAGATCGCCCTCGGCAAGTTCCTTCAATCCCCGGCGGAGTTTATCTTTGGTGATCCCCAGCGGAGTTTATCATCATTATCCCCAGCGGAATCCATCTTTAAAGTCCTCAACAGGCCTCTCATCAAACTTCGGCCAAGTACCTCTTCCACAGAGCAACTCCCCGGCCGTTCATCAAGGATTTATTTTCCTAAGACGAAATTACATTCATAAACATTTCACGTTTTCATACATCTTGCTTACATATATGATAAAGTGCATACAACACCATCTCATGTTAAACATCATGACATCGTGCATATCATACATCATGACATCGCATACAACTTATGTTTTTGCCTTTTCAGAAAAAAAGACAATCCCAAAAACAACTACCTTCAACTGTCACAATTCCAGATTCGATACCTGTATCTAGCCAGGGCACATCTGAGAGTGATCAGTTTCCAGATTCGACTCCTGTATCTAGCCAGGGCACGTCTGAAGAGTTCGAAGATTCGATTCCTGTATCCAGCCAGGGCACATCTGTCAAACTACAACATTTCCAGATTCGACTCCTGTATCTAGCCAGGGCACGTCTGAAGAGTTCGAAGATTCGATTCATGTATCCAGGCAGGGCACATCTGTCAACTACAACGTTTCCAGATTCGACTCCTGTATCTAGCCAGGGCACGTCTGAAGAGTTCGAAGATTCGATTCCTGTATCCAGCCAGGGCACATCTATTAACGACTATTTCCAGATTCGACTCCTGTATCCAGCCAGGGCACATCTGCGAGCAACCAATTGTAGATTCGATACCTGTATCTAGCCAGGGCATATCTGCATAAGGAGACTGAAGATCAAACACCTGTAACAAGCCAGGAAAACATCCGTCTTTCTCAAATATACAAGTTCTCGCTAAGAAATCTCTTACGCGATCGACGCTTCCAAATGGCATCTATAAGCCCATTCCCGACAAGGTTCTGTCACATCTCCAGATGGCATCTATAAGCCCATCTCCCTATCCACCACCTCTCCAAATGGCATCTGTAAGCCCATTCCTGACATCACATTGCTGATACTTCAACATGCGAGTGCAAATTTCCGGGCACTCTAGTGTCCAATCTCCTTTTACCCTCGAGTCACGAAAGGCAAACTCGCCAATCTAACTCTTCAGGTCCAAGAAGATTGAACAGGGGCAATTGTTGTACCCCAAAATTTTCCCTCCCATTTCCTCAACATTTTCTCATCACAAGACCCTTGAAGATCAAGATCCAGTTAGGGTTTCCTCTGCTCAAGACTTCTCCTTGCACTGTGGACTCAAATTAGGGTTTGTGTTTGCCCAAGGATGTTTTGACCTAAAATGCCTAAGATGACTTTCATGTTTCATGTTTGACTCACAAGATTACCCATACCAAGTTTCAAATCTTGATTCCAAGTTTTGCCCAGTCAATTGGACAGTTGACCTAGAAATCAGCTGTATTGGGGAAAAAGTCAACTGTGGCCAATTGACAGTCAAACCTCATGAAATTTGACCCACATCAACATTATGAACTCATATGAACCATTTGATCAAGTTTGGATCATAATTCCACAAGAAATTTGATCAGATCACCAAAAGGGCAAAATGGTCATTTTTAGGGTTTTGACTGCACAAAGGCAATTTTTGACTGTTTGACCTAGCCAATGGCAAATCAAGTTCACATATGGACTCAAGGACTCAATGAAAATGGTCTTGACACATTCATCAAGCTCAAAAGATCCCAAGTACACAAGATTGACAGTTGAATTTCTCAGTCAATTGATCAATTTTGACTGTATACTGAAAAGTCAAACTTTGACTTTTTGGTCAAAATCAAGAGTCAAGATTCATTTTTCATCAAAACATGTAAAATCATGAAACTTGTTCACTAATAAATCACAAAATGCAAATTAGGGTTAGAAAATGGAATTTTTCATAACTTAGAATTTTTCTAAGTTATGAAAAACCCTAATTTTTTCCCAACTTTGCCCCATCTTTTCACCAAGATCCATTTGGATTCAAACAAAAGTCAAAACATGAAAGTTGTAGCTTGTTGCATAATCTACAACTTTGATTCACAAAGTTTTCTTATTTGAAGCTTGCATCTCAAGTTACAATTTTTTGAATAAGGGCACTAAACCATTTTTTAACTTAGTGAAATTTGACCTATTTTGACAAGGTTTTCTACCCCACTTCAAGGCCATTTTCCATACCCTTCCACTTGGAATTTCAATTTGCATTTCAAAGATGGATTGTAGTACACATTCCAAGCTTTCCAAAATGTCCAAGAACTCATCAAACAACCTCATAACTTGAGAGATTCGAATTTCACAAGTTGGCAAAAATCCACTTTTGTTCTTAATCAAGACATGTTCATAATATTGCAAATTTGAACTCAGCTTGCTTTATTCTTGATTACAGGTCCTTGAACCATTCCATACTCAATAATTTAATTCTTATTCATTGTGCCAAGGCCATGTTCTTTGTGTTCTAACATTGCATAGTGGATTGATCTCAAAGTAGATAAAGTGCTTTATCCATTTTTGTAAAAAGCTAGCTTTATGTCAAATTGAAATCCAAGCAAGTACAGTTAGGATCTCATTGGCACAAGTTTAGGAGCTAATTTCACTGATCAAGACAAGGGTTTGCAGCTTGTTATGGGGGCCTAGATCAGTCAAAAAAGACAACTTGCATTTTGTTGCTTCACATAGAAGAAAAGTGCATAACTTGTACCAACTCTCTTCTCAGCTTTAGCACACAAGAAAGAAGTTATCAAACACATTCCATAGAACATATCCAAGCTAACACACAAGCCCTTGGCCTCTCAAACACTCCCATTGCCCTAATCACCTTGAAACTGCTCAAACAGGGGAACCCCTGCAGATTGAGTGTTATCTCTCAATCCCTTCAAGCATTCTTGCCCAAACCTGTTCCTCTACCTTCCTTACAACCTATGCAAGCTAACCATGACTTGAAACCTGACCTGTAACACCTCCAAGCCACTTCACCATTTTTAATTTTCTGTTTTGCAGTTGGAGTTCACTAGCTCGATTCAGGGAGTTTCAAGACAAAGTAGGACTTGGAAAAGCATCCTTACACTTCAAGGAAGCTATACAAGTCATCATTTCACTCTGAAACATCCTCCATTGCAAAGCTCGATTCCAACTGAACAGGTAAGTTCATGAAGTTCTATCTCTCTTATTAGGCATTGTTAGCTTTAGGTTTGTGAAGAAAATATGTCACAATCATAGCCCTGAACATGCTCATATGATTAGATTTCATTTATATTTCGTGTGCTTAGAGAATTTTATGTCTGAACATGGTTAAAAATTTAGGTCAGGATTTGGGAGAGAAGAAATTCTCTCTCATTTCTGAGAGTTAGCTTGACTTCTTTATATGTCTAGAACCGTGGTTTCAAGCTCTACAGGTTTCATGTTGGAAGATTTGGCAAAAGATCAAGGAATGAGAAGTTAGAAAACGCGTGTTTTTGAACAAGGAAGTGTTCTGAGGTTGAAGATGAAGCTACATGGGCTGGGCCTGTGTGGTTTCTTCTTTTTGCACCCTATTTCCATTTTCTCACCCCCCAAGCCCATTTGTCTTATTTTTAATTCTTTTTGACTTTTTCTTTATTTGTTTGACTTGTTTATTTTTTCTCAGCATATTAAAATTTTGAAAATATTTTTCTCATCATTTTTTGATTTTTATTTGGTTTTTATTTGATTTTTCTTTTGATTTGTATATAAATAGATATATATATTTATTTAGGATAAAATAGAAAAAATATGTAAAAAAATACTTCTATTTTTATTTTTATGTTATATAACCTTCTGAAAATATTTCACATAAAAAATACCTTTTTTATTATTTATTTTATTAAATATTAAATATTTTACACATAATGCATATTTAAGAACCTAATATATATATATATATATATATGTTTATTAATATATTTAAGTTAAAATATAAAAATACTTGAATTTTTCATTTTTATTAATATTTGATACAAAAATACTTTTTCATAATATACTTTATTTTATTTTATTTTTGTACATAATAAATAAATACTTGTATTAAATCAATTAATATCCATTTTCATTAAAATTAGGGTTTTTTTGCCCTAAAAGTTAAAAATACTCAAAAATAATACCTTTTTATTTTCTTATTTTATTTTACATAAACCATACTTTTCTCATACGTATAAAAAAAAAACTTTCTCTTTGCATTTTGCATATTTATTTAATTTCCATTTAATTATGCAATTTATTTACTTTGCAAATATTCAAAAATGATGTAATAATTTAGATTTACATTACTTGTCAATATCCCCATTTGAACATTTGTACCCCCCTTCCCATATTTGGTTTTGTAATAGCTTAGTAAATTTAAATTTCGCGCTTTATTGCTTTCTAATAATAACATGTTAGAATTAGGGTTTGCATGCGAAAAACGATAAAAAATAGTTGGACCTAATACAAGATGAATGAGTATGAAAATAAAAAACACATCTCAACTTGCACCCCTAGGGTACCCCACTTTGTTGTCTTCAAATAAATGGGCCATATTGTATGTTGAACTTCTTTGGGCAAAGCAAACAATTTGAATGATCATAGTCCCTCGATAAAACTTTTCAAAACAAACAAAAACAAATGATCAAGTCCCTTAAAGAAAATTGCCCAAAGACATTTAACGCCGTTGCAATTATGGTCTAAACGACGACCCGCGCTTGTCCCTTTTACATCCTAACACAAGGTTGTCCACCAAATACAATGGTGGAACAAACTTGTTAAAAGGGTTTAAACGTAGCAATAATCTTTTGAGGAATTTTAGGAGTAGATAACCTCTTAGTTACTTGAATCAAACTTGCAAAAACAAAACACTTGCCTATTTTCTAAAACCACACTTCACAACACTTTCAAGAACAAAACAAATGAAAACTTTTTCAAAAGACATACATCTTTGTATACATCCCCACATGGATCATTACAAAGGTTGCCACAACATTGGCCTCTTTTTTTTCAAAATATTTTCAAACCCACGCACTCAAGCACCATTTAAAACAATTGAAAACAAAAGGCAAGTGATCTAAGCAAGTAACTAAGAGCCCATGGATAACCATGGATAGAAAGGGTGCTAATACCTTCCCTTTCTATAATCTACTCCCCGAACCCAAGAAAACATCTCAAAAGGTTTTTGCTGTGCTTTTTAACCTTTCCTTAGGATAAAACAAAAAGTCGGTGGCGACTCTTGCTCAACCGAAACATTTGCGAATACAAACGCAAAACCTCAAGTCAGTTCTCCCACCGTATCACAGTCACCTTCAGTGAAAGTTGGTCATTGTTATCTTTTTGCTACCTTCAGTGAATGTTGGTAGTTCACTGTCAATTAACGACAGTGCTATGATATTTCCTCTTACTACCTTCAGTGAAATTTGGTAGCTCACCGTCAGTAAACGTCGGTGTTATTATTCTTTTCTCTTTCTACCTTTAGTGAACGTTGATAGTTTCGCCTTCAGTAAAAGTTGGTGTATCCATTGATATTTTACCATCCTCTGTGAGTCGGGTCTTTTTTGATTCACCGGTGATTCATTTTCCTAGTCGGGTTTCCCTTTTGATCCTTATTTCCTTTGTTACATCCCCAGTGGTGTTTTACGTCCCTTTGAAATTGTTCATATGCATTCATACTCATAAGCATCACATGGCATCTTAGGGCCAAAAATAGGGTTTGTTTTATATTTAAGTATCTTCGATGGCGTCGACACGAATATTTTTAACCTTTGTATCTCCAGATAGAAGAAACTTAAATAAGGGCAGTTGTTATACCCAAAAAACTTCCCCTAAGATCCCTTCATCATACCATATTGATTCAATCACAACAAGATCACATTAGGGTTTTTGGTTTTCCTCCCTATCTTAAGCTTTGTCTTTGAGGAATCACCAAGCACCTTGACTTGTTTTTCTTTTGTGATCATTCATGTTTTGTTTTGACTTTCCTTTTAATTAATAAAATTCAATGTTGGTTTTTCTTACTTGTTAATAATGTAGGTAAAGGCAATGTGGCTTAGCAAGTTGATCCATGGGTTCATGAGTCTATTTCCATGCCCTAGTCAACAAAGCTTGAGAAGTTAAAACCTCACCATTGAAGTTGATTTGGAATAAATGACATGGCAAGGTTTATTTTGGTTCACCACATTTCAAAGTTATCAAGATTGATTCAAAAGTATAAGGGGTTGATTGAAGAAGTTGTCATGTTTGGACAAGGATTTGTTCTCATTGGTCACAAGTTCATATTTCTCTCAATTCTCAAGATATAGAATTGATTTTTGTTTCTATGAGTTCTCATTATCATCCTCAATAACTTCTATCTACAAAGCAAAAGTGTTGGTACAAGAAGGTTGTTCAAAATTGTCAAATTTCCTCAAAGCATTTTCTTGATCTAGGAGCTAGGGTTTTGAACTTCAAGGAAGTATATCTTGCTCATATTTTGGTATTTTTGAGTGATTCCAAAAGAATCCTTCTCTTAAAAGGGTTATTAACAAATCACTTCAAAAGTATCAAGGATTTTTATATGGAATAAACTTAATGTTGAAGAAAGATTACAAGTCCTCTAGATGAACCCCCAATTTCCCATGTGTGACTTCAAATGATCATAACTTGGTAAATTTTTATGACCTTGAGCCTACTATTTTTCCACAATTATCTTGAGGATGTGAAATTTATTCCTTCTTTTATATACAAAGTGAGAAAATGGATGGAAGATGCCCTAAGGATACAAAATATTATAGGTCATTTCATGATTTTTTTTCCAAATTCAACAATTCATACTCTCTTAATTTTTGGATATTTTGAATAGTTCAAGTTTCAAAGTGTCATTCAATTGGTATATTTCATGCCATCTTTTTTGGTCAAGAGCAAATTCCAAGAGGAAGGCCGTGTTTGGATGCAAAACATTATAGGTCACTTTTGAAGAAAAACTTGGAATATTTTTAAGTATGGAAAGTCAACTTCTTTTTCCCAACTTTTACTCATTGTAATTTTCAGCTCAAACATCCATTTGATTCCATTCTTTTCTCATTGCAAAGCTTGTAACCTCATCTTTCTAAAGCATCAAGAATCATTCCCTAAGACCCCTTGAGCTAAGAATGCCATTGATTTGAACTTGGTAACTTGGAACTGAAGTTTCTTCAAAAGTCAGAATTTGAAATCCTTGATTTAGCTTCTAAACACATTTTTTATGTGTGTTTTTTCTTCTAAACATGTTTAGTGAACTTCCAAAAGTGATTAGCATAGCAAAATGCGCGTTTTTGTTGAGTTTTGATCAAAGTAGAAGTCACACTTTTCTTGTTTGCAACTTCACCCGATTTCCCTCCAAACTTCATCATTTCACACGCTTGAACATTCCATTTGATTCCCTATAAATAGAGGGTCATCCCTCATTCATTTTCTCAAGCTTGAATAGCCAGAATCACCCTGCCAAACTTGCTCTATAACTCAATTTTCTGTAACTTCGAAATTAGTGTTCAAGACTTTTCCAATCCATTTTTTCTATCAATTCACCTTCCTTGATCTTCCTTGAAGCTAACCATACAATTACCTTCAACAATCGTGCCCTATATTGTTCCATGGAAGTCCAGTTTCAGAGCTCTGCAACTCAACTTCAATAGGTAAATTTCTCCATCAATTCTTCAAAACTTTGATATCATTGTGATGCTCTCGTTGCCCTGGTTCTAGTCGCAACACTTGCTTTTATCTGGAAACACGTTTTGACCATGAAATTTCCTTCCAAATTGCTTGAGCTACAGTTTATATAAATTCGTCGCGAAGGTGTGGTTGTCTTCGTCTTGAAGAGACGAAGCAAATGGCATAGGTCTGAGCTTCTGATTTTAGTTTGAAAGACCTGCAATTCACGTTTGCTGGAGGTTGAAGATGACCAACGTGTCATCTTCCAACCAATGATGGCTTGCCATTTGTTTTTTTTTAAAAACTGATTTTAGATTTGATTCAGCGCTTTATTAACTAATGGCCATGATATGCACAGCGCGTCAGATCCCTTGGATTTGATTACTAACGCGTTTTGACTCTAATCTAATGGTCCATATATTTTTTACTTTATTTTTTATTTCTGATTTTTATATTTAATTGCTTTAAACTTCAAAAAATCATAGAAAATTCATTTTTAGTCCAAAAAATCTGAAAAAATTATGAAAAATATTTATGATTTTTCTCTTTCTGATTTTTATTTTGTCTTTAGATATTTTTTATAAATTTTCACTTTATTTGAATTGTTTTAAATGTTTAAAAATACTTTTATGCATTTTTAAATTCCGAAAAAAATATGGAATGATCCAATGATATTGTGACAAAAATTGGTGACCTCATTTATTTTTTATTTATGACTTTGGTATTTTTTTATCATTTTTGGGTTATTTTACTCATTTCTTTTAATTTTAAAAATAGTTTATGACTTTAAAAAATTACCAAAAATTTTATAAAAATATTTGAGTTCATTTATAATTTTTCTATGATCTTATTTAATATTTCTTAATTAATTTGAACATAGTTAATATTTTTTTCTCTTATTTCTATTTTAAAACATTTTAAAAACCTTTTTTAATGTATATATTAAATGCAATATTATTTTGTGATTATTTTCTAGCTGATCTTGGGTTGAATTTTTTATCATGAACTTTATTAACATCATTGGATCCATGGTGTTGAGTCTAACTCCACAAAAATGGATGAATGATTTTAATAATAGTTTGATTAAATTTTAATTCAAATGTGGTTTATATTCTTTCTCACCCCTCTTTATCTTGTCCCTTTCTTATTGCACTAAGTGTTATTGGAGCATGATCTCTATATCATGTCTCAAAACAAATGGTGCATAGATTGCTATTGACCGGCCTCAAAATAGGTGTGACTTCTATATAATTCCACTTATAATTGCATAACATAACGCTAAATTTTGTCTCGATTCAAATAAATGATCATTCGTGGCCCAAACCTAAATTTGGAAGCCCAATTATGTTAATTTAATCTCTTTGATCCAATAACCTTGAGATTCATTGTGTGGAGGCTTTGGTTCTACCAATCCTCTAATGGGTCTACAACACTTTTGGTCAACGCGGACCACTTAAATATCGTTGATCATTAAATGGTACTTTTGAGGATTCCAAATGGATGATATACTTGACAAAAAGCAAATGCAACTTGTTGTGTGGAGGCTTTGGTTCTACCAATCCTCTAATGAGTTCCAAATGCAAGTCTCAAGATGGTCATCCAACTAACCACTAATTATTAAATTGTTTTTACATTATGCTTTTATTTTTATGCTTTGTGTACCATTTACTTTAAGCATTACATTTCATGCCATTTTTATTTTGCTCACTTGAGCATTTATATTCTTGTTATTTTTATTTTTGCTCACTTGATCTTTTCTTTTCTTTTTCAAGACACCTAATAATCAACATGAACCCTAAAAAAGCTTCAATGATACTTGAACTATTTGGTTGCTATCCTTGGCATTGTGGAGTATTGGACTTCTTGGACTTAGGATTAGAAACCCTGGACCTAAGTTGGAGACCTTGTGACCTTAATTAGTATTTTGTCTGGAGTTCTTGAGGTTTACCTCAGGACATTTGGTTGTTTGTTTGTTTTGTGTGCAGGTTATTGTGATTACATTCTTTGTTTGTAATCTGGAATTCACCTGTATACAGCCGTTACTCTGCCTAATTTTTGTGAAGACTTAATACACTTGAAATTTGGTTCTCTCAAGAGGTCTAGTATCTTTGCTTGTTTGGTTTCAATCCAAGGAATGAGAATTCTATCTTGACTCATAATGTCAAATATCGGCTTCTTGTTGGTTAGATGGTTCTTATCGTTAGCCTTTTACCTTATGCTTTAGGATAGTCTCTTCTTCTCCTCCCATCTTCTTTAATTTCAAAAATATTCTTCCTCCTTTTAAAAATTCTTCTTGTTTTGAAACTTGAACCACTTTCATAATAAACTTGGACTTATGTCCATGCATTTTCTAAATATTTTTCATAAACAAATTTCAATCAACTTAATAATACCTTGATATTTTTTTTTGTGAGAAGACTAAAAGTAAATCATTCTCATTTCAAACCATTTTTGCCACTTTGGCTTTCTACTTTAAAATTTTTCTCAAAAGATTAGACTCTTGTCAATCCTTGTTGTAACGCCCATAATTTAATAAATTAGTAAACTAAATTATTTTTTGGATTATTTGTGAAGTTGTGTTATGATGATAGTTCATGTGTTGTTGTTATTGGATTTAATTATTCTATTAAGTTGTGGAATAATATTAGAATAATTATATTATTTGATGTGGGCTTATTTTAAGGAATAGAAGTAGTAGAAATGGGGTGTAGGAGTTTTAAGCCCATTAAGACATAATGAGAATTATATGGTTATTATATTAGTTTTTAGAAATAATAAGGAAAAAGAAGAAGTAGTAAGAAGAGAAAGAAATTAGGGTTGGAAGAGAACGTGAAAGTTGCAGAAAAGAAGGAAAAGAGGCAGAATAGAATTCAATCAGAAAAGTCGTAGAGAAACCTTTAATCCAAGGTAAGGGTGGGGTTCTGACTCTATAATAGGGTTTATGATGAGTAGTATGTGGGATTAGATGTTAAAAGTTGTCATGTTTATGATTGGAATGTATATATTGTTGTTTGATGAAGATCAATGATTTAGAGATGAATAATGGTGCCCTGATGTTGTATAATTGATGTAGAAACATAGGATTATTATAATTGATGATTACCTATGATTACAGGATGTTTTTAAGGGCCTAAGGCAGGGAAGCTGTAGTGAAAACGCAGTGAAATCACAGAAAATATTCATGACAGAATAGTATGCGTCGACTTCAAAAGCCATGCGTCGATACTTGCAGGTTTTTGGACTCAGGATGAGTCGACACGAAGAAGCATGCGTTGATACATGCAGCGTTGCAGACTCAGTATGAGTTGATACAAAGGGATTACGCGTCGACTCATGCAGGATGTTAGCCCAGTATGCGTCGATCCAAAACATTATGCGTCGACTCATGTAGTCTGATTTTTGGCAGATTTATTTCTAAATGTTGTAACTTGAGTTTCCAGACTCTGTTTAAGGTTTCGTTTGAAGCATTGGATAGCTAATGCGATGAACTTCATTCTTAAGGATTAAAATGAAGGATAAGAAGAATAATTCTAATACCGAAATTAGGACTAGAGTTAGCTTCCCGCGTTAATCACTATGATGATTTTATGAAGTATCATGAGGATAAGAAGATTATAGATTATTGCTTGGTTCATAACAGTAAGATCAATGATAATAATGATGTAGTATTACAAAATTAATAATACGTAGAGGTTTGTTAACTAGAGGTAAACCTTAGATGATTCATTAATTATAGGCAATATCATGTTGTAGGCTTATGGCCAACGTTGAAGGATTGTAGATCTGCCGTTGTATTGTTGTTATGGTTGAGTTGCTATGAATTATGTTGATAAATGATGTTGATGAATTATGTTGATGAATTATGTTGATAAATGATGTTGATGAATTATGTTGATAAATGATGTTGATGAATGATGTTGATGAATGGTGTTGAGATGCCTCTAATAATTTGAAGCTATTAAGATGTATGCTTTTAGCCAACGATGATGTTGTGTTGAGATGTTGTTAGTTGTGGTTGTTGTTACTACATTCATGATTGTGTCGCATACATTGCATATCAAGATGGAGCTGATGCTCGTTAAGATGGCCTATATTGGCGAATATTAAGATGAAGGCTTATGCCTTGTTGATACCTCTATTTATTGGCAATTATTTTAAGATGGGAGTTCTGCTCCAATGGTACCACATGCATTTGTATAGTATTGAGTCGCATTATTTGATTTCATAAAGAAGTTGTGTATCAATGTGGTAAATGTGTGTATTGTTGGTATTCTGTTGCGATTATTATTGTTTATAAGATGAGAAGTGGTGATATTATATGATCTAATTTAATATATTATTAATGATACATTTTATTATATTGTTAGATATCTCACCCCTTCTGTTTTAATGTTACCCTTACGTCGGTAACGTGCAGATAATCCGGAGTGAAGGAAGTATACCTTCGGTAGTTTGAGTCGGTGTCATTGCTCTGATACGTAACACTCAGGGGGGGGGGGGGGGGTGAAAGCTTTTTGCTTTTAGTTATTGATTATTTAAGTTGTTGAACTTTAATTTGTTTGCTGCTAAGCATGTGTTTATTTTAAAGTTGTTGTAATTGTTAGACAAAGATGTTATTATGATTCCGCTGCGTAGATGTTCAAGTTGTTGAATTAAGAGATTAAATTATTATGTTGATGGTTCATCCGAAGTTTTAAAGTGATATGTATCCATGTTGAATGCAATGTTTTTTTAAATTTGAATTTGTGGCATCCTGATTCAGTTGCATGAATTTTTTTAACTCTGATTTACATTTATAATTGTCGGGTAGAATTAGGGTGTTACAAAGTTGGTATCAGAGCAAAAGGTTAGTCCGTCTGACCAAGTTGTCGAGTCGTAGTTGTCTAACAATCGAGTATTGTTAATTTGAGTTCTAACCGTTGTTTATGTTGTAGTGATAAGTTTAGATGGCTGGAAGGCATGATGCTGCACTTGCTGCTGCTTTAGAAGCAATGGCACATGCGATGGAGAATCAGCCGAATGCTGACGGGAATGCTCGATCTCGTAATTTGGCGACTTTCCAGAGAGAGAGTCCACCTACGATCAAGGGAAAGTATGATCCTGACGGAGCATTGGATTGGTTGAAAGAGATTGAGAGAATCTTTCGTGTGATGGACTGTGCTCCAATACAGAAGGTTTGATATGCTACTCATATGCTAGCAGTTGAGGCTGATGACTGATGGCTAGAGACGTGCCAGAGGTTGGAAGCTGCATGTGAAAATGTCACTTGGGCTGTGTTCCGTAGGGAATTTATGAGGAAGTACTTTCCTGAAGAAGTCTGTGGTAAGAAGGAAATTGAGTTTCTTAAGATGAAGCAAGGAAATATGTCGGTTGTTGAGTATGCTGCAAAGTTTCCCGAGTTAGCTATGTTTCATCTGCACTACAGTGAGGCGGATGCTAAGTTTTCAAAGTGTATCAAGTTTGAGAATGGGTTGCACCCAGAGATCAAGAATGTTGTTGGATACCAGAAGATTCGTGTCTTTGTTGAATTGATTGAAAGTTACAGGATTTATGAAGAAGATAGTAATGCTCATTACAAGATTATCAGTGAGAAGAGGGGTAAGCACCGACAGAATCGTGGTAAGCCTTATGATACCCCAGCTGGTAAAGGTAAACATAAATCTGCTCAGAGTTAGAGGACTAGTGGGGGAGATGCTCCTGCTGGTGTGGTTTGTTTTAAATGTGGGAAACCTGGGCATAAGAGTAATGTGTGTACTGTTGAGGTAAAGAGGTGTTTCCGTTGTGGTAAGACTGGACATGTTGTATCTAAGTGCAAATATAAGGATGTGATTTGTTTCAATTATAGTGAAGAATGGCACATTGGTAATCAGTGTCAGAAACCAAAGAGGGCGCAGACAAGTGGCAAGGTGTTTGCTTTGGTTGAGGATCAGACAGCTGCTGAGAACAGACTTATCAGAGGTACATGTTTCATTAATAGTACTCCTTTAATTAATATTATTGATACCGGTGCTACTCATTACTTTATTGATGCTGATTGTGTTGAAAGATTGGGTCTTATATCGTCTTCTATGAATGGAGAAATGGTCGTCGACACTCCAGCCAAGGGGTCGGTGACTACTTCTTTTTGTGTGTTTAAAGTGTCCCTTGTCGATCTTCGGCAGAGACTTTGCTGTTGATTTAGTTTGTTTACCGTTAAGAGGGTTGGATGTGATTTTGGGTATGAACTGATTAGAGCATTACTATGTTCACATTAACTGTTATGACAAGTCTGTGAGGTTTTCTACTCCTGAAGAAGAGGAAGATAGTTTGTTGTCTGCTAGACAGTTGAGAAAGTTGATGCAAGAAGAAGCACAGATGTTCTCGTTGATGGCATCGCTATCTGTAGAGACTAAAGTTATAATTGAGGAATTGCAAGTGGTGTGTGAATTTCCTGAAGTTTTCCCCGATGAGATTCCTGATGTACCGCCGGAGAGGGAAGTTGAATTTGCTATTGATCTTGTACCTGGTACCAGGCCTCTGTCTATGGCACCATACAGCATGTCTGCATCTGAATTGTCAGAGTTAAAGAAGCAATTGGAAGAGTTACTTGAAAAGAAGTTTGTAAGACCAAGTGTATCGCCGTGGGGAGCTCCAGTGTTGTTATTAAAGAAGAAAGATGGAAGTATGAGGCTCTGTGTTGATTATAGACAGTTGAATAAAGTGATGATTAATAACAAGTATCCGCTTCCAAGAATAGATGACTTGATGTACCAATTGGTGGACGCTCGTGTGTTTAGTAAGATTGATTTGAGGTCGGGTTATCATCAGATTAAAGTGAAGGATAAAGATATCCAGAAGACGGCTTTCAGAATGCGTTATGGACATTATGAGTATTCGGTGATGCCTTTCGGTGTTACTAATGCGCCGGGAGTATTCATGGAATACATGAATCGTATCTTTCATACTTATTTGGATCGGTTCGTGGTGGTGTTTATTGATGATATTTTGATTTACTCTAAGTCAAAAGAAGAGCATGCAGAACACTTAAGAGTAGTATTGTAAGTTTTGAAAGAGAAGAAGTTGTATGCAAAGTTGTCCAAGTGTGAGTTCTGGTTAAAGGAGGTTAGTTTTCTTGGTCATGTGTCAGGTAGTGGCATTGATGTAGATCCATCGAAGGTTGATGTTGTGTTGCAATGGGAAACTCCAAAGTCAGCTACTGAGATTAAGAGCTTTTTGGGATTAGATGGTTACTATAGGAGGTTTATCGAAGGTTTCTCTAAGTTGGAACTTCCGTTGACTAAGTTGACTTGTAAAGCTAGAGCTTTTGTATAGGATGTTCAGTGTGAAGAAAGTTTTATAAAATTGAAGAAGAGATTGACGTCGGCTCTAATTTTGACGTTACCTAGCCTTTCGTGGTATACTGTGATGCTTCTAAGATGGGTTTAGGAGGTGTGCTTATGCATAATGATAAGGTAGTTGCTTATGTGTCAAGGAAGTTAAGGACTCATGAGAAGAACTATCTTATGCATGATTTGGAGCTAGCTGCAGTTGTCTTTGTGTTGAAGATTTGGAGGAATCATCTTTATGGTTCTAGATTTGAAGTGTTTAGTGACCATAAGAGCTTAAAGTATTTATTCGATCAGAAGGAGATGAATATGAGGCAACGGAGATGGTTGGAACTGTTAACGGATTATGATTTCGGTTTGAATTATCAACTAGGAAAAGCGAATATGGTAGCTGATGCGTTGAGTCGAAAGACTTTACATACGTCAGCAATGATGGTTAAAGAGTTGGAATTAATTGAACAGTTCAGAGACATGAGCTTAGTTTGTAAGGTGACACCGCAGAGTATTATGCTAGGTATGTTGAAGATTAATAATGAATTTCTAGACAGTATCAGAGAAGCTCAGAAGTCGGATGTGAAACTGGTAGTTTCGATGGTTGGGATCGATCAGTCTGAAAATAGTGATTTCAAGCTAGATGCGCAGGGTGTGTTGAGATTTCGTAACCGAATTTGTATTCCTGATGATGCTGAGATGAAGAAAGTGATACTTGAAGAGAGTCATAGAAGTAAGTTGAGTATTCATCCAGGAGCTACAAAGATGTATCAAGATTTGAAAGGTTTGTTTTGGTGGCCTGGGATGAAGATTGATGTGGCTCGGTTTGTGTACGAATGTTTGACTTGTCAGAAGTCGAAAGTTAAACATCAGAAGCCTGCAGGGTTGGTGAAACCGTTAGAAGTTCCAGAATGGAAATGGGATATCATTTTGATGGATTTTTTGACGGGGTTACCTAATACTTTAAGAGGACATGATTCAATTTGGATAATTATTGATAGGCTTACGAAGTCGGCTCATTTTATTCCTATTAACATCAGTTTTCCAGTGTCGAGGTTGGCTGAGATTTACATTAGTGTGATTATGAAGCTGCATGGTGTTCCTTTGTGCATTGTGTTAGATAGAGATCCAAGATTTACTTCTGATTTTTGGAAGAGTTTGCAAGAAGCGTTGGGTTCTAAGTTGAGGTTGAGTTCGGCATATCATCCTCAGACAGATGGTCATACTGAACGGACTATTCAATCGTTGGAAGATTTGCTGAGGGCATGTGTTCTTGAGCAGGGAGGTTCATGGGATACTTACCTTCCGCTGATAGATTTAACCTATAATAACAGTCACCATTCTAGTATTGGGATGGCACCTTTTGAAGAGTTGTATGGTCGAAGATGTAGAACTCCTTTATGTTGGCATGAATCTGGTGAAAGTGTAGTACTTGGACCTGAACTTGTTCGCGAGACTAGTGAGAAGGTGAAGTTGATTCGAGAGAAGATGAAAGCTTCCCAGAGTAGACAGAAGAGTTATCATGACAAGCGAAGGAAGGATTTAGAATTTCAAGCGGGTGACCATGTGTTTTTAAGAGTTACACCTGTGACTGGTGTTGGACAGGTATTAAAGTCTAAGAAGCTCACTTCTCGTTATATTGGACCATATCAGATTTCAGAGAGAGTTGAGAATGTGGCTTATAAAGTGGATTTACCGTCTAATCTTTCGAATTTGCATGATGTGTTTCATGTGTCACAACTCTGGAAGTATATTTCAGATCCATCTCATGTGATTCATATGGAGAATGTGCAAGTACAGGATAACCTTACTGTGGAGACGATGCCTGTACCGATCGCGGATCGTGAAATAAAGACTCTGAGGGTAAAAGAGATTGCTTTGGTTAAAGTGGTTTGGCTAGGAGCTGCCGAAGAAAGTATGACTTGGGAGTTGGAAATCAAGATGCGGGACTCCTATCCTGAGTTGTTTGATTAAGGTAAATTTTCGAGGACAAAACTATTCTAAGTGGTGGAGAGTTGTAACGCCCGTAATTTAATTAATTATTTAATTAAATTATTTTTTGGATTATTTGTGAAGTTGTGTTATGATAATAGTTGATGTGTTGTTGTTATTGGATTTGATTATTCTATTAAGTTGTGGAATAATATTAGAATAATAATATTATTTGATGTGGACTTATTTTAAGGAGTAGAAGTAGTAGAAAGGGGGTGTAGGAGTTTTAAGCCCATTAAGGCATAATGAGAATTATAGGGTTATTATATTAGTTTTTAGAAATAATAAGGAAAAAGAAGAAGCAGTAAGAAGAGAAAGAAATAAGGGTTGGAAGAGAACGTGAAAGTTGCATAAAAGAAGGAAAAGAGGCAGAACGGAATTCAATCAGAAAAGTCGTAGAGCAACCTTCAATCCAAGGTAAGGGTGGGGTTCTGACTCTATAATAGGGTTTATGATGAGTAGTATGTGGGATTAGATGTTAAAAGTTATCTTGTTTATGATTGGAATGTATATATTGTTGTTTGATGAAGATCAATGATTTACAGATGAATAATGATGCCCTAATGTTGTATAATTGATGTAGAAACATAGGATTATTATAATTGATGATTACCTATGATTAGAGGATGTTTTTTAGGGACTAAGGCAGGGAAACCGTAGTGAAAACTCAGTGAAATCGCAGAAAATATTCATGATAGAACAGTATGCGTCGACCTCAAAAGCCATGCGTCGATACATGCAGGTTTTTGGACTTAGGATGAGTCGACACGAAGAAGCATCTGTCGATACATGCAGTGTTGCAGACTCAGTATGATTCGATACAAAGGGATTACGCATCGACTCATGCAGGATGTTAGCCCAGTATGCGTCGATCCAAAACATTATGCGTCGACTCAAGTAGTCTGATTTTTTGCAGATTTGTTTCCAAAGGTTGTAACTTGAGTTTCCGGACTCTGTTTGAGGTGTCGTTCAAAGCGTTGGATAGCTAACGCGATGAACTTAATTCTTAAGGATTAAAATGAAGGATAAGAAGAATAATTCTAATACCAAAATTAGGAGTAGAGTTAGATTCCCGGGTTAATCACTATGATGATTTTATGAAGTATGATGAGGATAAGAAGATTATAGATTATTGCTTGGTTCATAACAGTAAGATCAATGATGATAATGATGTAGTATTACAAAATTAATAATATGTAGAGGTTTGTTAACTAGAGGTAAGCCTTAGATTATTAATTAATTATAGGCAATATCATGTTGTAGGCCTATGGCTAACATTGAAGGATTATCGATCTTCCGCTGTATTGTTGTTATGGCTGAGTTGTTGTGAATTATGTTGATAAATGATGTTGATGAATTATGTTGATGAATTATGTTGATAAATGATGTTGATGAATTATGTTGATAAATGATGTTGATGAAAGATGTTGATGAATGATATTGAAATGCCTCTAATAATTGGTAGCTATTAAGATGTAGGCTTTTGGCCAACGATGATGTTGTGTTGAGATGTTGTTAATTGTGGTTGTTGTAACTACATTCATGATTGTATCGCATACATTGCATATCAAGATGGAGTTGATGCTCGTTAAGATGGCTTGTATTGTCGAATATTAAGATGAAGGCTTATGCCTTGTTGATGCCTCTATTTATTGGCAATTATTTTGAGATGGGAGTTCTGCTCCAATGGTACCACATGCATTTGCATAGTATTGAGTCGCATTATTTGATTTCATAAAGAAGTTATGTATCGATGCGGTAAATGTGTATATTGTTGGTATTCTGTTGCGATTATTTTTGTTTATAAGATGGGAAGTGGTGATATTATGTGATCAAATTTAATATATTATTTATCATACATTTTATTATATTGTTAGATATCTCACCCCTTCTGTTTAAATGTTACCCTTACGTTGGTAACGTGCGGGTAATCAGGAGTTAAGGTAGTATACCTTCGGTAGTTCGAGTCGGTGTCATTGCTCTGATACAAAACACTCGGGGGGGTGAACACTTGTTGCTTTTAGTTATTGATTATTTAAGTTGTTGAACTTTAATTTGTTTGCTGCTAAGCATGTGTTTATTTTGAAGTTGCTGTAATTGTTAGACAAAGAAGTTATTATGATTTTGCTGCGTAGATGTTCAAGTTGTTGAATTAAGAGATTAAATTATTATGTTGATGGTTCATCCGAAGTTTTAAAGTGTTATGTATCCACGTTGAATGCAATGTGTTTTTAAAGTTGAATTTGTGGCATCCTGATTCAGTTGCATGAATTTTTTTAAACTTTGATTTACATTTATAATTGTCGGGTAGAATTGGGGTGTTACACTTGTAGTGATGCAAACAACTATACTTCTACAATATATAGTGAAGGGAGATATTTTCCACTTGAGTGTTGAATGAGGCATTGTTGATTTTAAAATGCAAGCCATATCCTCCACTTTGAGATGATGCAAACTCTCCTTTCTCATGATTGTGGGTAGTAAGTATGGTTTCCACACTTACAATGACGATGATGTCTTATCTCATAAAATTAACCAACAAACTTGTGTTTTGAAAATTTTAAAGAGGAACTACATGTACCATGATCCTCTATTGCACGAAAGATGGTACGTAGGCACTAAAGGTTCGCAACCGCGACGGGTGAAAAAATCATAAAAAAATATATTTCTTTTCTCACCTCTACCATATATTTTACATACAACATTTTATAACCAAAATATACAGATTTTTTTCGAAGAGGTTCCTGCGGAGTACCGTAGATGTTAGGGTGCTAAGACCTTCCCTTTGCATAACCAACCCCCTTACCTTGTATCTTTCCCTCCTCTTTTTGGGTTACTCGCTCTTTTCCCATTCCTTTGGAAACAATAAAGCGCAGTGCCGATTTTTATTTTGATCTGTATAAGTATAGTCAATCCAAAGGCTTAGTCTTAAACATTTCTACCACTACAGAGACCTTTCACGACTTTGAGACGAAAGTCTCAGTCTGTAAAGAGGCTCCATCTATGGGAGGCCCTTGTTCCTTTTCCCCTCTGGCGTTATTCATGACACCTTTAAGGAAACCACCTTTTGGGAGGGTAGATCAACTGTAGGTCAAGACTAAGGAACCTACCTTATAAGGGTACTTATTACAAAAAGTCCCGTCACTCAACCTTACACCCACGCATTCATATATTTCATGTATTCGTCATACATTCATCATATATTCGTCACCCGTTTCTTTGTCTTATTCACGGGGTACAAAAAAAATCAAGATCTCGATGACTGTCTTTAAAAATGGATACCAAAGGAAACAACTTGCTCTCGTCAACACGCCAAAAATGTTTGAAATCAAGGCCACGAAAAGGAAATGATGTGCTGAAGATTTTCCAACCTTTGTCAGGTCAAGGTGGATGAATTCCATATCAGATATCGACAAGCGCACCTAGAAGACTTATTTCCTTTTGCTTGATTTCATGCAAATAAAGTTTTGGTTTAAGATTGTAATATTTTTCAATATCTGAATTATGTTACCTTCATTAAAGGCATTTTTTTTCCACGTCTCATTTGCGTATCTATTTTAAAGATAGTCATCGAATAAAAATAAGAAAAATATAAACATGTACCCAAGTGAATAAGATATTTAACACAAGAAACCATTTCATGTTCATACACATATGTTCGCATGCATGCATTCACGAACACCTGCATATCATATCAAAACTCATTTTTTCAAAAAAAATATCTCCAGTTGAACCATTGGTAGAAGGAGATCGCCACTTCCTTGGCCTCCATATCGAACCAGGGCCTATCAACAGAAAACAATGTAGAAAATCGAGGAAACTCATGCTGCGTTCAAGGAGGATCTCGACCAAGTAAAGGGCGACGTAAGTTCAATGAAAGGAGATTTGAGTCAAGTTCTTCTGGCTTTGAATAACATTATTGACAGGCAAGACCAAATTCCCAGGATAGCTTTCGAGGAAGTAGCCTAGACTATTGGTGCATCAAGCGGTCACCAACGAAAGAGTCAGAGGCAGGAATCCAGAAGTCTGTCATGGCCCAACAAGAAGCTGACACTGAAGGGTTTATCCCACTGCAGCCAAAAGCAGGGGCATCTCGTACCCTACAGATTTCGACCAATGATGTAGACAATTACTTGGACCTACAATACAGAGACCACGACCCAGAGGATGCCAACCAAGTGCCCTCAAAGACGACTGGTACTCATGCTGTTTATAATCCATTAGTGATGAACCAGTACAAAGCCTTGGAGGAAAGATTAAAAGTTGTGGAGGGTTTTGATGCTTTCGAAGTAGACGCTCTCGAAATGGGCCTAGTTCCTGATGTGGTGATTCCACCAAAGTTTAAAGTACCTGACTTTGAAAAATATGAGGGACTCACTTGTCCAAGAAATCATCTTCGCATGTATTGCAGGAAGATGCATGCCCATACCCATGATCAGAAGATGATGATTCATTATTTTCAAGATAGCCTGAGTGCGGAATCTTCAGACTGGTATATGCAATTGGAGCGAACGCATATTCGAACTTGGGCAGATCTTGCTAATGCTTTCCTAAAGAATTACAAATATAACATGAACATGGCGCCTACCCGCATGCAACTCCAGAATTTGTCCCAGAAGAAAGAAGAGTCCTTCAAGGAGTATGCTCAGAGATGGAGGGAATTAGCATCCCGTGTGCAACCACCACTGTTAGAGAAGGAGTTAGTAGACACGTTCATGGGAACTTTGAACGGGCTGTATTATAAGATGATGGTTGGAAGTATCTCTTCGGGGTTCTCGGACCTAGTAACCATCGGAGAAAGAATCGAGATCGGGATAAAACGTGGGAAGATATCAAGGGGACCATCAAATGCTCCCTACAATTCAAAATGGCCTGCTTCAAACTTCACCAAAGGAAAGGAGGGAGAGATTAATGTTGTAGCACCACAACCCAGGGTTCAACAACCATTAGTGATCCCCCTAGGGCAGAAACAAGGCAGAAAGACACCCATGAAATTTGATCCACTCCCTATGCCACCTAGCCAGTTATTGCAACAGCTGGTTAAGGCATCCTTAGTGGAACTCAAGCCTCTAGCACCTCAGTAGGGCCACTCCCACGAAGATACGATGCCAACGCCAAATGTGAATATCATGCTAATTCTCCTGGACATACCATAGAACAGTGTTGGCCTTTCAAACACAAGGTGCAGGATTTTTTGGATTCTCAAGACATCACATTCGAGAAGCCCGACATCACATCAGACCCTAGCCGTTGCACGATGGGCTAACAATAAATGCAATCGAACTAGTCACTGACTCTGGGGAAAGCAGACAAGCAAAGACCCCAATAAACTCGTTGAAAGAATATCATTTGGGATATGGACTCCCACTAAAACACAATCTCGAAAGAGCTCTACAAAGGCTAAGGGACCAGGGGATAGTCCATTCCAGACAATACCCTGAAGAAAAATATAAATCTATTTTTAAGGGCGAAGCACATTTTCCTCCGATCCAAGAGACTTTTGTCAACAATGGAGTAGTGCATGGTAGACATGGGGAAAAAATATCCAACAAAGCCAACACCAAAGGGGCAACTGAATTCATACAAGAATGCGCCCTAGGAGAAAAACTCAAAAGATGGACGACCATGGAGATTCCTGAGATCTTTTTCTTTCCTAATTAATTTTTCTTTGTTTTCGAAAGAACCTATGTCAAGCCCGAGGCATAGGGGTTGCTTATAAGGGTTCCCCCGTTTTGTTTCAGACGAATATTTACGATTAATGAAAGTTATATCTTGTTTTCAATTAAGATCCCTTTTCTTTCTCTTGAATTTATATCTTAAATTCAAAAATGGCAATACTTTCTCTGCATATGCATTTTCCAATCTCATATACTAAATCTGCACCAAAACATGATAAAGGTGCAAATTCATGCCTAAAACCACTGATAATGCTACTGTTGCGATCCGATATAATTTTGATGCTCCTATCAACCAAGCTAAAGAGGAAGATGGTAAAGATCTTGAACTCTCTAAGAAAATGGTGAGAGAAATAAAAAGAAAAGCTAACAATACGCAACCATATCAAGAGGCTATTAAGACCATTAGTCTGAGCACAGAGGAAGACCTAGAAGAAACCAAGCTAAGGGGAAATGTTAGAGAGGAGCCACAAAGAAGCTGATCAAGTTATTGCACATATCTACATAAACAGGCCAAGGCCAAATACAGATAGTGCTGTAAAAATAAGCAACTACGAAATACCAAGATCTGACGAAGAACCCGAGCCAGGGGCACGTTGAAGTGGTGAAAAACACAAGAAGGGGGGGTTGAATTGTAAAACTGAAATCTAATGCAATGAACAAGATATTTTTATCCTGGTTCGTTTGATCTCAAACTACTCCAGTCCACCCGTCAAGGTGATTTCGCCTCTCTCCAACGAGGTCTTAATCCACTATATTCACTTGAATATTACAGACTGCTTTAACAACTGCTAAAGCCTTCTTGATCCAAACCACAACCCGGTTTGTCAAGGTAACACTTTCTTACAAAGAGATAAAACTAAGTGTGTGGATGTTTTCTACAAAACTGTATCACAACTGTGATGTATACAAAAATTGAAGCTTAGAAACTAGAATGCTAAACAATGATAGAATATCAGAATGTGGTTTAGCAAAACTGAGAGAAAGAAGATTATTGATTAACTTTTGTTCGTGTAGAGATTTTGAGAGCATTAGCCATTTCAATCTTCAAAGTCTTGTTTATATAGCACTGAGATGATGAACGTTGGATGCAATATTCTTGATTCAATGCTAATAACAAACTTTCCTTATCGAGTAGATCTTGTCTGGAATGAGGCTGTTGGAATTAATTTGCTTTCAATGCACAGTACCGTTGCTTACTTAATGCAAGTTCTGGCTTGGCTCATTCTGACTCTGCTTCGCTGCTGATGAACTGTTGTGTTTCTTTATCAGAGTGTTGAGCGCAGTCTTGTTCATCAGGCTTCAGCATGTACGTGAGTTGATCATCTGATTCTGACATTCTGATATGGCAACTTCTGATGCTGGTGTCAAGAACCAAATTCTGATGCTGATTAGATGTGATCTTGCTTATCAATCAGAGTATCTGCAAGTCAGAACATAATAATTTTAGGCAGCAGATAGTTCATATATGAATATCATAAATAGTATATCTTTTTCACTTTGTTATCATCAAAACTTAAATGTAGGGTAGTAGATTCAAACTTTGTTCTAACAATCTCCCCCTTTTTGATGATGACAAAAACTAGATATTTTTAAATGAGAATAACGTGAAAAGGTATATGAGATATGCATCAGAGTAAGAAGTAAAAGGATAAGGAGTAAAGAGATATCAGAGTTGAGAGATACTCCCCCTGAGTTTATTACTTCCCTTTGATTACACGTGTTCTTCAGGATCAGATCTTTTTGCCTTTCTTTGAACATCAGAGTATCAGAGTCTTTGACTATCAGAAGCTTTATGTCAGAGCAGAGCTTCAGAGCTTTTATTGTCAGAGCTTTGCTTTAGATCAGAGTATCAGAGCGGGTCAGAGCTTCATAGTGATCAGAACTTCTAGTCTTCAGAGTGTCCAGGAGCTTCTTTGTACCTGTAGACTTTAAGCAAAACAGAAAAACATTCTCAAGTAATAGAGTTAGAATGTTTGAGAATTTTTGTCTAGTTAGCCGTTATTGTTTAAAATATCATTCTTGTTCTCCCCCTTTTTGTCAGCAATCAAAAAGTGTAAGTGATGTGCTAAAACAATTAAGATAAGAAAAACTAGTGATATTAAAAGAGTTCAGAATCAAAAGAAGAAAATAGTACAAAACACATTCAAGTAGTACATCAGAAAATCAAGGAAAACATGAAAGAGGTCATGAATGAAAAAAGACTAAGGTTGAGGAGGCAAGCGTGTGAACAGGTTCTCCAACATGGCTTGGATCTTTTCAGCAGTCTCATTCTGCTTGTGCACCATGCTGACAACAGTGTCAATCTTGCTATCCTGCACATCCATTCTTTCTTTCATCTTCTGATCGCTTTCATCCATCCGCTGCTGCAGACGCATGTCATTCAGCCTTAGTTCTTCCAGAGTCTGCCTGTCCAAGGCAGCTTGAGAAGCATCAGAAGCAGGAAGCTTCTGAGAGCTTTCAGCAACATCTTCTGCTTGACTTTCTTCAGCTTGATTGGTCTTGTCTTCTTCTGATTGCACCTTTGCAGCTTGTTGTTTCTCAGACCAAGGTTCACTATCCAGAAGGAGCACGTCTTCTTTCAGAAGTTGACTTCCAACTTCATTCAGAAGCTTGCTGAAATTTTGTTGTGCCTGCTCATAGTTGATATCCTGCAACTTGAGGGCTTCAGCACGTACCCAAAGTCTGAATTGTGACCAGAGCTGATCAGAAGCAGCTGGGTCAATCATTCCAGGACAGACTTGCTTCAAAGAAGCAATCCATTGCAGCACACCTGTTTCAAAATTCAAAATACCAGAGCCAACATCTGGTTGTTTTAGTTTTGGGATGGCAATTTTATGTTTCAGATCAGCAAGACGGTCAAGACTGGTTAAGTCTATGAAAGTCCTGCTGGGGTTTTCAGAGGTTTTCTGGGCAGCTGTTTGTTTTGGAGATGGAGTATCAGAATCAGAGATTACGATTGGACTGGGTGGTGTTTTGGGAGTATTTGGTGGTGTAGATTCTGATGAGGATGGCAATTGTGCTAAGGTGATAGTTGTTCCACCTGGCAGCTGGATTGCCAAAGGTGATGGTTGAGGTGAATGAGGTTCAGATGGTTGAGGAGAAGGAGTTTCAGAGTGATGAAACTCTGGTTGAGGTGATGGTGGATTAATTTCTGGTTGGGGAGAGGGAGACGAAATTGCTGGTTGAGGAGAAGTTATTGGAATTTCTGATTGTTCAGGGATAAGGGGTTCTTCTGGAATTGGTGAGAGTGGTTGTTGTTGTTGTTGTTCTGGTTCTTCAGCAGATTGCTGTTGTTCTGGTTGTGGAGGAGGAACAGTTTGTGGTTCAGAGATTGGTTGATCAGAGGTGTGTTGATCAATGTCAGACAACACTTGATCAATTGCTGATGTTGTTGAGATTGTTGGTTGTTTGGGATGTTTTGTTCTGGGTCTTCTGAGTTTTAATGCCTCAGAAGGGTCCTCTTCTGGTACAGTTTCATCTATGGTAGGGATGGGGATTGAGATTCTATGAGAGGTTTGAGGAGGAATAGATGCTGGAATAGTAGAAGAATTTAAAACAGAAGCAGCAGATGAATTACCTCTTTTCCTGGGTGTCTGCTGGGATGATCCTTCTGATGGTGCCTTCCTCTTCTTCGTCTTCTTCAGAGTCACTTCTTGCTGAGGTTGATGCAGAGCTTTGATAATCAGATTTGGATCTGAACCATCTGCCTTGCACGCATCCAAGTACCTGAGAACCACCTCTGGTTTGGATTCAATTTCAGAAAATAACGGAAAGTCACTCAGAGGCACTCTTCTGCTGGAGATATCAGCAATAGGAGTAGCTCTGGGTTCCTTCTGAATATTCTCTATCAGCTTCATCTTCTTCAAGTTCTTTGCATTCAGAGGTTTCCCAATTGTTGGTTCAATAGTGCTTAGCTCTTGAGCTTCTATCAGATGCTCTATCAGCCTATTCTCTGTCAGAATATCTGATATCAACCTTCCAAAGGGTATCCAATCCCTCTTGGTTCTTTCTTCTTCCCTGGTTTCCTTCACACTTGTTCTGAGGTGGTTGAACAGGAAGTGCGCCAGATTGATCTTTACCTTCTGATCAATAAAGTAGATCAGAAATTGCTGATCCACATTTATGTAATCAGGAGAACTGGTTGGTTTCCTGTGGTTGAAGCACCCCAGAATTATCTTAGCCCACACTCTGTAATGATCCTTCAGATCTTTAATCTTGCTGCTGGGCACCCCATGAGTGAAAATCCTTGCAGCTATCACACCTACATCAGCATATCTTTCAGCCATGTCCACACAACGGACGCCACCACCACTGTAACCGATTAGCCTTGCAATGTGATCCTCAGTGATCACAATCTTCTTCCCCATAACAAAGGAGGTGACTAGATGTGTTGACGCCTTGGCGTGAATCCAAAATTCCTTGACAAGCATTGGGAATGTTGGTCCAACCAACCTGTCAAAATACCGTTCCCACTTCTGAGCCCTAACTTCTTCAGTTTGGTCAAAACCGTTCTCCTTCAAGCTTCCAAAATCAATGATTAATTCAGAAAGCACTTCAAGATTCTTCACAGGAGTGAGGAGAGTTCTGAATGGCACTTGATATTGCTCAGATGATGCTTTCTTCTGAGGACCTGCAGAAGCACTGCTGGAGGTTGCCATGTTCACACTAGAAGGGTTTTGAGAATAAACTAAGGAAAATAGGTTTTGCAAGAGATGAACACAGAAATATGCAGAAAATGCTTGAGTATTAGTGAGAAAACGTAAAGAATGAGAATGAGATATTAATGTGTTTAAATAGAGTTTCAAAAATATTTTGAAAAGATAAACGTTTTTTAAGAGAGAGAAAAATCATGATTGCATTTTAAAAGCATGATTAGTTTTCATTAAATGCTTGCTGATTTTGGGGGATTTGAGAAAGATACTTAAAAACGGTTACCAGACATGTGTCTCAATACACCCAATCAGCGCTTTGCCTTCTCAGAAGCGTGCACGCGTTCTGCTTCAGAGATATGCTGATGATTGGATGACACTTGTTTGATGTAGTGATCAGCACGTCTGTCTTTGAGCTTAGACTCTTAGATCTTTAGACTTGCATCTGATACAATCTGCATGTCCTATCTTTCTGAAAGGAGATTGATCAGAAGTTCACAGTAAAACAATTACATTCTGAAGGTAAATATATGGAATTAAAACATTTTCACTCTGGACACACTTTCATGCTGAGATGTTTCAGAATGAAATTAAACCTATCTTCTGAAAGGGGTTTAGTAAAGATATCAGCCCATTGATGGTCTGTATCTATAAATTTTAAGTTCAAAATACCTTTCTGAATATAGTCCCTAATGAAGTGATGTTTTATTTCTATATGCTTAGCTCTAGAATGTAGAATGGGATTCTTACTTAAGCAAATAGCAGAAGTATTATCACAAAGTATAGGAATGTTACTCTCAAAAATCTGGAAGTCTTCAAGCTGACTTTTCATCCAGAGCATTTGTGTGCTACATCCTGCTGCTGCTATGTACTCAGCTTCTGCTGTTGATAGAGCAATTGTTGATTGCCTTTTGCTGGACCAAGAGATCAGATTTTCTCCCAGAAACTGGCAGCTTCCAGAAGTACTTTTACGTTCCACTCTGTCTCCAGCAAAATCAGCATCGCAGTAGCCTACTAAGCTGTAATCACTAGATTTTCAATAAAACAAACCCAGATTAGTAGTACCTTTCAGATACTTGAAAATTCTCTTAACAACTGCTAAGTGAGATTCTCTAGGATCTGATTGGAATCTAGCACAGATACAAACGCTGAATAATATGTCAGGTCTTGAAGCAGTCAGATAGAGGAGAAAACAAATCATACCTCTGTAGACTTTTTGTTCTACATTTTTGCTTACCTCTTCTCTTTCCAGAATGCACGTGGGATGCATTGGAATCTTTGATGGCTTACATTCTGAGAGGTCAAATTTCTTCAGAAGATCTCTGATGTATTTGCTCTGATGAATGTAAGTTCCTTTTGGAGTTTGATTGATCTGAATTCCTAGAAAGAATTTCAGTTCCCCCATGAGGCTCATCTCAAATTCTGCCTGCATACACTTAGCAAATTTTCTTCCAAGAGAAGGATTAGTAGAACCAAAAATAATATCATCAACATAAATTTGTCAGACTAAGATGTCACTCTTAATTGATTTACAGAATAGAGTAGTGTCCACTTTCCCTCTGGTGAATTCATTTTCTAGCAGAAAGTTACTTAGCCTTTCATACCAAGCTCTGGGAGCTTGTTTCAGACCATACAGTGACTTCTTTAGTTTGAAAACATGTTCTGGATGTTTTGTATTTTCAAAACCTGGGGGTTGGTGTACATAAACTTCTTCTTCTATATAACCATTTAAGAATGCACTTTTGACATCCATCTGATACAGAGTGACGCCTCTATTAACAGCAAATGAAATTAAAAGTCTTATAGATTCTAACCTGGCGACTGGGGCAAAGGTTTCTGTATAGTCTATCCCCTCTTGCTGACTATAACCTTGTGCAACCAGTCGTGCCTTGTTTCTGATGACTTCACCTTGTTCATTTAGCTTGTTTCTGAACACCCATCTTGTTCCTATGACGTTGAATCCTTTTGGTCTGGGAACGAGATCCCATACGTCGTTTCTGGTGAATTGATTCAGCTCTTCTTGCATTGCCAGAATCCAGTCATTATCCAGAAGTGCTTCATCAATAGAAGAAGGTTCAATCAGAGACACAAGTCCGATAAGTGTTTCTTCAGAGTTTCTGAAGCTTGCTCTTGTTCTGATTAGATCTTCCTTTCTTCCTAGGATAGTCTCTTCTGGGTGATCCAAGCTGCTTCTGGGTAATCTCTTCTGAGGTTGATCAGCAGCTGTTGTAGGATTGCTAGCAGTGCTCCTTTCAGACGTTGAAGGAATGTCTGTGTTGAGAGCTTCTGATGACTTGTCTTTAGAACCTTGAAATTCAATTTATATACCTGCAAAAACTTCATTCTGCTTTGACTTTTCAGAGTCAAGCTTATCATCAAAACGAACACTGATTGATTCTTCCACAATCTGTGTTTCTGTATTGTATACTCTGTACCCTCTTGAGCGTTCAGAGTATCCTAACATAATACACTTCTGTGCTTTAGAGTCAAACTTGTTCAAATAATTCTTTGTATTTAATATAAAGCAAGTACATCCAAATGGATGAAAATATGAAATGTTGGGCTTTCTGTTCTTCCACAATTCATATGGAGTCTTTTCCAGAATAGGTCTTATTAAGATTCTATTCTGAATGTAGCACGCTGTGTTTATTGCCTCTGCCCAGAAGGTCTTAGCAACGTTTGTCTCATTGATCATGGTTCTGGCCATTTCTTGCAATGTTCCGTTCTTTCGTTCTACAACTCCATTTTGTTGGGGAGTTCTAGGACAAGAGAAATCATGCAGAATGCCTCTGTCATTAAAGAATGACTCAAAATCTTTGTTTTCAAATTCTCCACCATGATCACTTCTGACTTTAACGATTCTAAGATCCTTTTCATTCTGAACTTGGTTACAGAAGGTAACAAACACAGAGTGTGACTCGTCCTTGTGTCTTAAGAACTTTACCCATGTCCATCTGCTATAGTCATCTACGATTACTAACCCATACTTCTTACCACTGACTGAAGCAGTTTTAACTGGTCCAAATAAGTCAATGTGCAGAAGTTCTAATGGCTTAGAGGTAGAAACAACATTTTTGGATTTAAAAGAAGGTTTTGCAAATTTGCCTTTCTGATATGCTTCACACAGAGCATCTGAATTGAACTTCAAATTAGGAAGTCCTCTGACCAGATTGAGTTTGTTAATCTGAGATATTCTTCTCATACTAACATGCCCCAATCTTCTGTGCCAGATCCACTGCTCGTTGTTAATAGACAGAAGACATTTTACATTCTGACTCTTTAGTTCAGAAAGCTTGATTTTGTAAATGTTGTTTTTCCTCTTACCATTAAATAGGATAGTCCCATCTTTCTGACTAACAGCTTTACATGATTTTTGATTAAAGATTATATCATAACCGTTATCACTTAATTGACTTATGGATAACAGATTATGCATCAATCCATCTACTAGCAGAACATTATTAATAGAGGGAAGATTTCCATTACCTACAGTTCCATAGCCAATTATCTTTCCCCTCTGATTGCCTCCAAAGCCAACGTGGCCTCCAGGCTTAAGTTCCAGGCTTTGGAACATATGCCTTCTTCCCGTCATGTGTCGTGAGCAGCCAGAGTCCAGGTACCATGACTGGTGTTTCTGACTTGCTGCTAAAGATATCTGCAACATGTATTATTTTATCCTTAGGTACCCAGATTTTCTTGGGTCCTGATTTGTTAGTTTTACCAAAACTCTGGTTGAATTTTGGTTTCACAGAGTGCTTACTGCTAGTGTATTTGATATCATGTGTGTGACCATATACAAAATGTGAATTCAGAGGAGTGTGTTTAATGGTTAAGTCCATGACATTCTTTGGTGTAGGAACCTTACCTTGGTATCCTATTCCTTTCCTGCCGTTTCTGCTAACTCCATAGATCATTGAAGCCATTCTGCTTCTATCTATGCTTTTAGCTAGGAACTTTTGGAAACTGTGATCATACTCCTTGATGATCTCATCAGCGTTGCTGGGAGTTTCAGAAATTGGTTCCTTCTGAGAGTTTTGTAAAGTGTTTTCTAATTTTGAAATCTTAATTCTCAGCTCAGAATTTTCCAATTTGAGACTCTCAGTCTTATTAGAGTCAGATTCAAGATTCCTTTTCAGGTCTCTGAATTTAGCTCTAATTTGCTGATAACGTTCCAGAATCTCATTAAGGCTTTCAGCAAGTTCAGCCTTTGTAAAGTCAACAGCAAAGTTAGGAAATACCTCTTCAGTGTTTGATTCTGAGTCTGATTCAGAAGCTTCACTATCTTCTGAAATATTAGCCATGAGAGCTATGTTTGCCCTCTCATCATCTGATTCTGAGTCAGCTTCAGACGAGTCAGAGTCATCCCATGTAGCCATGAGACTTTTCTTCTTTTCTCTTCCAAACTTCTTTTTGGGCTTTTCCATCTGAAGCTTTGGGCAGTCACTCTTATAGTGTCCTTGCTCATTGCACTCATAGCAGATGATGTCTTTGGTGTTTGGCTTTTTGCCATTGGAGGAGCCTTCAGATCTTCTGTATCCAGAGGAAGAATCTGTCCTTCTGTATCTGGAAGAAGACTCATTCTGATCAGATCTTCTGGGATTCCTGAACTTCCTTTGTCTTTGCTTCCACAGTTAATTTACTCTTCTAGAGAGGAGGGAGAGTTCGTCTTCTTCTGATGAGGATCCATCAGATGTTTCTTCAACTGCCTGCAAAACTTTAGACTCAAATTTTTTGTTAGATTTTAATGCTAAAGGCTTACCTTGCTTCTGAGGCTCATCAGCTTCTAGCTCTATCTCATGACTTCTGAGGGAGCTGATAAGTTCCTCCAGAGTGATTTTGTTGAGATCTTTAGCAAGCTTCAGAGCTGTAACCATAGGTCTCCACTGCTTGGGTAAACTTCTGATGATTTTCTTGACATGATCAGCAGTAGAGTATCCTTTGTCCAGAACTTTGAGACCAGCTACCAGAATATGGAATCTAGAGAACATGGTTTCAATGGATTCAGATTCTTCCATTTTGAACGCCTCATACTTCTGAATGAGCGCCAGAGCTTTTGTTTCTTTGACCTGAACGTTGCCCTCATGCGTCATTCTGAGTGAGTCAAAAATATTCTTTGTTGTGTCTCTGTTGGAGATCTTTTCATACTCAGTATAGGAGATGGTGCTGAGGAGGATGGTTCTGGCCTTGTGGTGATTCTTGAAGTCACGCTTTTGTTGATCAGACATTGTTTTTCTATCAATCTTCTGACCACTTGCATTCACAGGGTGCGTGTATCCATCTGTCACCATATCCCACAGATCAGCATCATGTGCCAGAAAGAAGCTTTCAATTCTGTCTTTCCAGTAATCAAAGTTTTCTCCATCAAAGACTGGAGGTTTGCCACTGAATTTGTCTCTGTCCTCATTGTTGTCATTGCTGATGTGAGAATTGTTTCCTGCCGTTGTGTTTTTCTGATGCTGGATCTTGTACTGACACGGTTAAGTGTTTTAGCTCAGAACCAGGCGCTCTGATGCCAATTGAAGTGGTGAAAAACACAAGAAGGGGGGGTTGAATTGTAAAACTGAAATCTAATGCAATGAACAAGATATTTTTATCCTGGTTCGTTTGATCTCAAACTACTCCTGTCCACCCGTCAAGGTGATTTCGCCTCTCTCCAACGAGGTCTTAATCCACTATATTCAACTGAATATTACAGACTGCTTTAACAACTGCTAAAGCCTTCTTGATCCAAACCACAACCCGGTTTGTCAAGGTAACACTTTCTTACAAAGAGATAAAACTAAATGTGTGGATGTTTTCTACAAAACTGTATCACAACTGTGATGTATACATAAATTGAAGCTTAGAAACTAGAATGCTAAACAATGATAGAATATCAGAATGTGGTTTAGCAAAACTGAGAGAAAGAAGATTATTGATTAGCTTTTGTGCGTGTAGAGATTTTGAGAGCATTAGCCATTTCAATCTTCAAAGTCTTGTTTATATAGCACTGAGATGATGAACGTTGGATGCAATATTCTTGATTCAATGCTAATAACAAACTTTCCTTATCGAGCAGATCTTGTCTGGAATGAGGCCGTTGGAATTAATTTGCTTTCAATGCACAGTACCGTTGCTTACTTAATGCAAGTTCTGGCTTGGCTCATTCTGACTCTGCTTCGCTGCTGATGAACTGTTGTGTTTCTTTATTAGAGTGTTGAGCGCAGTCTTGTTCATCAGGCTTCAGCATGTACGTGAGTTGATCATCTGATTCTGACATTCTGATATGGCAACTTCTGATGCTGGTGTCAAAAACCAAATTCTGATGCTGATTAGATGTGATCTTGCTTATCAATCAGAGTATCTGCAAGTCAGAACATAATAATTTTAGGCAGCAGATAGTTCATATATGAATATCATAAATAGTATATCTTTTTCACTTTGTTATCATCAAAACTTAAATGTAGGGTAGTAGATTCAAACTTTGTTCTAACACACGTTGGGTATCCACGTTCGATGAAGCTTCAAATGCACCAAGGAACAATATAGGGGAAGTATTGACTTCCCCAAAGAATGCTCACAGGCCATATACCAAGTCAATGGTGAACGGGATACTAAACATCCAAAACTGGTTCCATATTGGGATCATGTTTTGAAAACCGACTGCGGAATTTGCAAAGATCACTTTCAGTCACATCCCACGAAAAGGAAATTAAATGACAGACGCCATGGCAACTATATCGTCTATGTTTAAAGTAACTTGGTCAAATCACAAACTGCGCATCACAAATAGACACAATCAAGAGCCTACACTTAGTCTTGCTATCAAAGAAGGACCGGATGACAAGCCTTGGTTTTAGGACATCCAGAAAATGCCTCCAACATCAACAAATGAACTCCACAGAAATTAGCCTCAGAATTCTTTCAGAGTAACAATGTACTACACAAGATGAACCACGACATGGTCTAGTACTCAAAAAGATTATGCTACCTCGCCTCGATTCACACGGTAAATGGACACCCAACTATGAAGGTTCATACGTAGTCAAAACAACATCCGCCGGTGTTAGTCTTATCCTCACAGCAATGGATGGGGAGGAATTACCGCATACGGAAAACTCAGACGCGGTAAAAAATACTATGTATAAAAATCTCGCTAAGCTCGAACCCTAAAAGGGCGACTTAGGCAAAAAGGAGCGTCCCTGTGGATCGAAAACCCTAAAGGGCGATTCAGGAAAAAATTAGGGGCATATAGACAAAAAAATTATCCCGGTGGATTGAAAACCCGAAAGGGCAATCCAGGAAAAAATTAGGGATCATACAAAAGAAGTAAAGAACCAAAAGACTGCGATCTAAGAACTGCGACTACGAACCACAAAGGGAGAGATAGATCTGAATCATACAATTCAGAAGCAAAGGAGATGAGATCATTAAAAGGATATTGGAGAACAACATAGAAATTATAATTTTTATTTTCCATTTACAGTTTTAAAACCTTCTGTAATTACCTCTTTCTAGGAATTGCATCTTGTATTCTCGCCTATTCAGAGGCATATCAATAAAACATTTGATTTCTTCGCATATTTCAAATCACGTTTTTTCTTTTCTCAGACTTGTTTGCAAAATACTGCGATCATTACTTGTGAATATTGTCTTGAAACCATTTCGGGGGATTAACAAAATAAAAGCATTTGATGAAACATCGAAAAACATTTTAGGTTAGAAAAATATCGAAAGAAAATCCATGTCTACGTCCACGCACATGTCTACTCATGCGTCTACAATACAAATTACATACATATGTCCATGTCTGCGCCTATATCTATGCTCACGATGCAAAAAGTCTACGCTCACACGTACATTTGCGCCTATATCTACGCTCACGATGCAAAAAGTCTACGCCCACACGTACATTTATGCCTATGCTTGCACTCAACAATACCAAGTTTATGCCTACATCTACGCGTCCGCACAAAGTCTACATCCATGTCAGCACATATGCATAACTTGCAACACAAGGTCGACGTTCGCACGCATCCACGCACATGTGTACTCCTGCCACTTCTATACATACGTATATGCTTACGCCCGTGCTTACAACATACGAATCTACATACGTCTATGCTTACGCATGCACTTACAATACAAAGGCCACACATATGCCAATACATACGCTTACACCTACGCTTACAACATACAAATCTACGCATAGGCCATTACCTACGTCTACGCCTACACCCGCGCTCACAATACAAAATCAATGTTCAAATTTTGCTAACATTATCCACTGTGTTCAAGATCAACAATACTACGATGACACAAAATACCGTGCCAGGAATTGGTAACTCTAAGCCAATGATTTAAAGGAGAGAATGCCAGAAATGGTCTTCATAACATTTCAAGGAATATACTCATCTTACACACATTTCACACATACATTTTGCATATCTAAGGCATACATACCCTATACATTTTAATATTCAATACACTCAGGGTTCCATATCAATGTCAAACATCATACATTTCACATACATAGAACATACAATACGCATGCACACACATGTATCACATACCAAACAGATAAATAATCTCCCCCTCAATTCAACTATCTAAGGGTCGACCAATGCAATACTCCTCCTATGATTCAACCTGTCACCTCAGTCTTCATGCCGTGACACGTTCATCCCATCACCTAAGTCTTCCCGTAGTGATGAGTTCCTTACAAGCCCAGTACGTTGCCTCCAAGCCGCAATGTATTCTCAAAATCCATTACATTGCCTCTAAGCCGCAATGTATTCTCAAAACCCATTACAGTGCCTCTAAGCCGCAATGTATTCTCTGAACTCAACACATTGCCTCTGAGCCGTAATGTATCCTTAAAAATTCAACACATTTCCTCTAAGTCGCAATGCATTCATAAAACTCAGTATGTTGCCTCTAAGCCACAATGCATTCTTAAAACCCAGCTTATCACCTGAGACTTCATGCAGCGATTTGCAAACCTAACCCATTGCCTCAGACCTCATGCAACAATGTGTTTCAAACTCTAGACCATCGTCTCAGACTTCATGCAGCAATGTTCGAAACAACAAATTTAACTCATCACATCAGACTTCACACAGTGATTTGCGAACCTAACCCATTTCCTCAAGCTTCATGCAATAATGTGTTTCTTATTCTGTGACACAGATCATTGCCTCAGACTTCACGCAGCAATGTTCGAAACAACAAATTTAGCTTATCACATCATACTTCACGTAGTGATTTGCAAACCTAACCCATTGCCTCGGACTTCATGCAGCAATGTGTTTCTTATTCTGCGACATAGATCATCGCCTCAAGCTTCACACAGCGATGTCCGAAAACCAAATTTATCTTATCACATCAGACTTCACACAGTGATTTGTGAACCTGACCCATTTCCTTAGTCTTCATGCAGTAATGTGTTTCTTTATTCCACAAAATCCAGTCTATCGCATCGGACTTCATGCAACAATGTACATCTCTTTACTCCGTAACACAAACCATTGCCTCAGACTTCATGCGGCAATGTCTGAAGACCAAATCTAGTTTCACGCAGCGATTTGCAAAACTTTAACCCATTGCATCGGACTTCATGCAACAATGTGTTTTCTTTATCCCAAAAGTCTAGCCCATCGCCTCAGACGTCATGCAACGATTCGCAATCATAATCCATTGCCTCAGTCTTCAAGTAGCCATGCATCATCAATCATTGTTGTTATTCATCCTCCAAATGGGTGAATAAGCCAAGACATACGAAATTGTGCTCTTAAAACCATCTGCCTCATTATCAAACCCGGGTAAGCGATATATCATCAACTTTTCCTACTTCCTTAAGACTCGTAAGGGTATGCTATATCAATGTAACCTTATGTTTGTCGAACAAATTTTGGGATACTTCAAGTATTCAATAAACTTACAATCAGAATTCGTAAGACTCGAGTTTTCTCATGCTATTCGATTGAAAGATAATGGAATAGGGGCAGCTGTCGTACCCCAAATTTATCCTACCTCGATGATTTTATTTTTCAAGATTTAAATAGAATAAATATTTAATTAAAGATGGTACAACATTATCTGATATCCCATCTTTATCCAAGACTAGGGGGTGTATTTTTAATTTAGGAAGGCGATGCTTTTTAAATCAGAAAGACTCATGTGTCTGTAAACCTATTCGTAGGGCATGTTGGCCTATGGCCCATGCGATTCGAAAATGAAAAATTATTCAAATAATTGTTATGTCCTTAAGTATTAAAACCAACTTAAGTTTAAGTTGTTATTTGGAATTAATATCAGTACAATTCCGAATTACAGACCCATTAAGGTTTCTTCTTTAGTTGGCCCATTGGGATCTTTAAGATCAATTCATCTGTCATTTGTGTCGCTGCTTTATTTTAGAAAAATTATTATAAAATGTTGGTTGTTACTTTTCTAATAAAATTCTTATTCACAACTTATTAAAAGAAATCTTTTTTATTTGTTACTAAAAGGGGGTAAACTAAATAATATTTAAAGTTTTGAATCTGTTACAAACTACTGACCCATTAAAATAGTCTCTAAGTTAGCCCATTTGGCATTTGTGAGCAAGATTATTATTTGATTTTTGATTAATCTATTTTACAAGTTTTTAGTAAGAGTTTTAATCGTTTACTAGTTAGGGAAGGACTTTGTTTTAAAGAAAAAGGCATTAGTAGCAAAATTCCTTGCTATTATTGTTTTTTATAAAAGAAATATTTATCTCTTTATTAAGAGAAAAAGCATAATATGTATATATTGTTGTTAAGTTTTTATTATAATAATGTTTTAAAAGAAGAGTATGGTTTAGAAATCTATT